>OY776127.1:15580691-16792327 GCA_963675135.1 Galeopsis tetrahit | reverse complement strand
CGAGTGCACAGCAGGCCAACCCAAGAATAAAAAGAAGAGGGAGGAGGGGTGCCGAAATTGAGTGGGAGAAGGAGGGGGCGGCGACTCTTGGTGGGGGGAGGAGGGGGAAGAAGAAGAAGGGGGCGACGATGCAGGCAGAAGGGGGTGGTGTCGACGGTCGGCGACAAGGCAGAGTGGTGTGGTGGTGAGGAAGAAGGTGGGAGAAAATGAAGAAAAAATTAGGATTAGGGGGTATTTGTATGCAAATAAATTTGAAGGAAGAGAGAGTATAATAAATAATTCGAGCGGAGTACATCTAACATAATCCATTTTGAGGGGGAATGCATTAATCAGTGGGTATATTTAACAAGTATGGAGGGATATATAGCTTGACCCTTTAATGAGTTCATCATTTCTTAAATTTTAGAACCACTGTTATATACACTCACGCCTTTACTGAGGACACCCACTCGCTTAGTACACCCATTCTAAAATGAATACACACCGCAAAAAAACCTAAAATACCCTTCCTTCTTCCAAGCCACCCACGCTGTCGGCTTCTCTCCCCCAGCCCCCCGCTTCTCTTCCTCGGCTCCCACGTCGCAGCGCCGCCTTGAAGAAGGACGCGGCCGCCGTCGCCCCTCTTCCAAGCGACGCGGCCGCGTCTGTCGAAGAAGAAGTCAAGCGACGATCGACCATTCGCACCCCTCCTCCCTCGTTCGCTCCTCCTTCCTCGCCACGCTGGTGCCTTTGTTTCAAGAAGACGACGACCGACGTCGGTTTGTAGAAGAAGGCTCCATCCGTTTTCAACCCTCATCCCCAAGCAGACGCTGTTCGAAGGCTGTTACCGCCGCCGTGGCCGCCCACTGCTACCCTGCAAAGAAGATCGTCGGATCTCGACTCTTCAAGTGTCATTTTTTACAAATTTGATAATGTATGTACAAGAGTTTTTTTGCTCTTCGTCCGAATTTTTTCCCCGATTTTCTGTTACTTTTTCGATTTTTTATCCATGTCTGATATTTTTTACCGAATTTTTTACTTTTCTTCGAATTTTTTTGCCTAGACATTAGTCATTTTTTAATTTTTTTTTATCATTGTAGAATTTTAATTTTTTTTAAAATTTATTTTAAAGTGGTAGTACAAATTTCGATATTTTTGTAGGATGGGAAAATCTTGGATGGAGAAATCCTGATGAATAGTGTTTGTGTATTTTTGTTTTGGGATGTTGAGTAGGATATGATGTAACTTTATGTCAAATCAATTGTATAAGAGTGTGTGATGTGTTGGGATATTCATCCAGCCTCTAATTTGATTGTAGTAATTTCTAAGTTTAGTTTTGATGGCCAAAACCAGATCAGAAGAGTACATGTTAGAATAATAATTTGTATTCTAGAAGTAGGTTACCTAAGTTGTTCTTATAAAGCTTAGAAGTATTGAAGTGTCTAAGTCTGAGGAATCAGTTGTATGTATATCAGCTGATTACTCATCTGTTTTCAACGCGCGCTCGCTCAAGACTTAAAGAGTAGACGACTGAAGACTTGAAGACATTGAAGCTCATTAGTAAAATCAGATCTAAAGGTTGTTGTATACCTTATAAACTGAAAGTAACTATATGATAATCTGCAAAGAATTCAGAGGATCATTCATCAGATATGAGCTCACATTGATCTTGTTTAGTAGAAACCTCAAGAAGCATTAAAGATAGCTTTTCAACTGACCAACTGATTTAAGCAATCAGTAGGTTTGTTATCTTAATCTGCTATATACACTCGCACTCTAAGATCAGAACATTTTATTTGCATTCAGACGATAAAGTATATCACTCTTCTGATCGTCTCATCTGATCTGCACACGATTTTTTTTAAAATACATAGAAAGTTTATTCACCCCCCTCTAGACTTTCTCACCATACTCGTTTTGGGACCAACATGATGTTGTATTAGAACATTTTATTTGCATTTAGACGATAGAGTATATCACTCTTCTGATCGTCTCATCTGATCTGCACACGAAAAAGTTTTAAAATACATAGAAAGTCTATTCACCCCCCAGACTTTCTCACCATACTCGTTTTGGGACCAACATGATGTTGTATTATAAAATGTAACTTTATGTCAAATTAATTATGTAAGAATGTATGATGTTGGAGGAAATATTTTTTTAGTCCTATAAGTTTGAGTGATTCCAAAATAAATTTTTTAAGTTTTAACTTTATAAAATACATCTTATATCTTATAAGTTATTAATTTTAGTCCTTTAAATTAAAAAAAATATATATATGAATTTTAATGTACAATTTTTTTTTAAAAAAATATCATTGAAATATTTTTTAAAATTAAATAAAAACATTAACATTTGAATTATACTCTAATTCTACCTAGCCATTTCCCTCCTAATTAATTAAAAATATAAAAGTCTAAAAATTGAATAAAAATATATGTCCCACCACCCATCGTGTTTCCAAAATAAAAATTAAATTGATAAATTTTTCTAAATTTTAATTTAGAAAGTGTATTAATAAAGCCTAAATTATATTAATAAATCAAGAAAATTATAAAAATGCATTAAAAAGACAAAAAAAAAAAACTCCAATCCTCGTCATATTCTCCAGATGTAAAATATATTGATATAATGATAAAATATTCAAATTTGAATTTGTTTCTAAAATTTACCTATAATTTACATTATATTTTTTAATTTATCAATATAATAAAAAAATAGAATTATTTCATTTTTTAAAATTTTATATTTCTGTTTTATATTAAATTTAATATCTTCATAATTTTTTTGTCCAAAAAAAATATTATTTTAACTAAATATATTTGGTACTATTATTTTGCTAAAGTGCAGATTTATTTATGATTTATATAATAATTTTTATATTTTTTTATTAGTTTTTAATTATTTTATTTTACTAAATATTTTTTGTTAAATAAGTTTTATATTTTCTGATTTTTAAATAATTTTTTGTTAAACTGAATTTTTTCTACTTTTCAATTGAGGAAATAAATTTGTGTTAAACATTTTATTTGAATATAAATTGAGACCCCTACCCAAATTTCAATTTTCTATTCTTTTCAAATTTATTTAGTGTTTACTCTTTTTTTAACTTAAAGGACTAAAATTGATTTTAAAAAGGATTAAAATTAATACTAACTTATAAGATGTAGGATATATTTTGAAAAATTAAAATTTAAAGAATTTATTTTGGAATCAATCAAACTTATAGGACTAAAAATAATATTTTTTTATATGATATTGTATTATTATAAGAGTAGAATATATTGTAATTTTAAGGGTGAATGGAGTTGGATGGTGAAATCCGAATGTGAATTCCCGAACTAGAACAGGACGGGGAACGTTACGTCCCCCGTCCGAACGTGATAGTCCCAAAACAAACATGCCCTTAATGTCTTCAATGATGTATTTTGCTTGAGTATTTTTTTTATATTTGTTCTTTGAAAAAAAATCATTTTTAATTACATGGTTGAAAGATGAAATGTGACTACGAGAAATGGGAGGTGGGTGTACTAATCACGAGAAATTAATTTAATTTTAGCCTAAGGGTATAAATGATATTTTACATGTAATTAATTTGCAAAAAAATCTCGATGGGTGTCCTCAACAAAGACGTGTGTGCATATAACTGTGGCCTAAATTTTATTACTTAATTCTAAATAAATACACCAGTCTCAGTATCAATTTAATCACGACCTAAATGGAAAATTAAAGAATGACTAATAAAGTAAACATTCACACCAATAAAGAATTCAGAATGATGTTTGGAGGCTTAAATTTCAAGGCGATTTAGGTGTAAGAATCTTGATATCTTTAATATCTCGTTACTTTATAACTGGTTTTGGAGGATTTGAGTTGAACTCAATTCCCTTTGCGTAAAAATACTCGTATTCAAGTATGGCATTGGTAGTTTTTTTTGACAATTTAATAGGTTCCAATAGGAGAAAGGTATCTTGTTGGTGGAAGGGGGTCATAAATATATTCTAGCTCCAGCCAATAGTAACAATTGTTGTTGGAATTAATTAATTGAGAAATAAGAATTAGAATTACCTGTAATTCTCAATGAAGCGGAATATATCTTGAACCATGTTGAATTCCACATACGTATTGTGATCCTCGTAGTCAGAACACGATCACATGAATTGATTCACGAACCGCTTCTCATATCCACAATCTAAGTGCCCTTACAAGTATATGTGTGTATGATGCGTATTATACAGAATATAAAAATTCCTGTTTCTGTATTCTGTCTTTGGAGCGGAGCGGGTGAGAACAGAATTCCAATCTTCGGTTGTTATAGAAAATCCCGTTAGATTTTCTTATATAAGGAGTTATCCAAATAACTTCATTTCTTATAATTATCCACTCATGTGTGGAATAAATAAATAATAATTAATATTAATTAATTATCTATTTATTAGTTTACATCTCCCACTCACACATGAAGTTTGAGTCTCAATCTCATATACTTCACATATGTGTACCATCACATAACACATTTTCATACAGACAAATAAATCGTGTGACCCTCGAGAATATGAGTTTTCATGCTATACACTTGTTAAGGATATATAGCAACTCAACCAGTTTTATATGAAGATTTCAAAACTCGTTATACCCCAGAACTCTTTCAATTTAACATTAGTTGACATATCTCTTTCAATCCCTTGAACATAAGAGCATATTCAACCTTTTATCAAATCTATGTATTCATAATCAAGTTCCGAACTTGATTGACCGGTCAATGAATCACAATAGAACATGTTAATAAAGACGTCCTTCCTTTTACACTAATATCTCTAGACTCCCACTATAGCTGCTTTCCTAGACATGCACCGCATTGCCATATAACTTATACATATTGGTAACATGCTAAAGTAGCAACACTACAATGAAGACTTAAGAATACAGTAAAAAGTCTTAAGGGTATTTGTTAGAGGATTTCTTAACCCTCAAGGCCTCATACAATGAGAAAATAGGGATATCTTTCTCATTTCCTTATGGTCATCTTAGCACATGTGGTATGAAACACATGTCACGATATCTTAACTTCCCAAAATGGAAGCGTATGTCATTCTTTTATTTGACATCGTGTAAATCACAGTTCAAGTGTATCCTCGACACTTAACTTGAATTTCCTCCCACTATAGTCCAGAAAATTCGTTGATTTAGCTTCGTAACAAGTTAAATAGATTTGTGGTAAAATCTATTACGATTATTTCTAAATAATCTCATCTCTGCACATGCTTCAATGTCAGAGGCGATTGCTCGTATGAGTGAGTCAATCTTTACTTGTCGACATACTATTATATGAAACATCATATAATTCACAATACATAAATGTTCAACAACATTAACAACTACAACGCACTATGTTCAAATCCACACAAACCCAAAACCTTAGATGTCAAAACATCTCTCAGGAATATGTTTGACAAGAGGATCTGCAAACATCAAGTGAGTAGTCATGCATTTAAGAATCACCTTTTCTTCTTTTAAAGTTTTCACAAAGTCAAAAACTTTGTATATAATTTGTTTGGTTTTTCATGAAACTCGGAATCTCGAGTATAAGTTTTAACTACTTTGATTACTACAACGAATCACTACAACTCCCACTGAAGTGTTTGATTCTATAGTAAACCACCACAACTCCCACTGGAGTGTGAATCATTACAACTCCCAATGTAGTGTAAATCGTTACAGCTCTCCCACCAGAGTGTTAGATTCCACAGTGAATCGTTACAGCTTCCACTAGAGTGTTTGATTCAACAATGAATCGGTATAACTCCCACTAGAGTATTTGATTTCACAATGAATTGCTACAACTCCCACTAGAGCGTTTAATTCTACAATGAATCGTTACAACTCACAAGGTAGCGTAAATCGTTACAACTCTCCCACTAGAGTGTTAGATTCCACAGTGAATCGTTATAGCTTCCACTAGAGTATTTGATTCAACAATGAATCAATATAACTCCCACTAGAGTGTTTGATTTCACAATGAATTGCTACAACTCTCACTAGAGTGTTTAATTCAACAATGAATCGGTATAACTCCCATAAGAGTGTTTGATTCCACAATGAATTGCTACAGCTCCCACTAGAGTATTTAATTCAACAATAAATCGGTACAACTCCCACTGGAGTGTTCAATTCCATAACGAATAGCTACAACTCTTACTGGAGTGTTTGATTCCACGATGAATCGTTACAACTCCTAATGGACTGCTTACTTTTCCAAAAGTTTCAATAAATTTCTTACCCAAACTATTTCTCGTACTTACAGATGTACTTGCCACAAACTCTGATTGCACAGTGGATAGTACATGTCTATAAACCCTTTCAGGTTCAAATTAATTTGTAGTACAATTCTGATATCTTACAATCCCTTACACTGTCACCAGTGTCTATTCTGAATTGAATTGATATCTGCTAACCAAACCAACAGCTCATAATACGTCTGGATGTTCACTCATCTTAGCATACATCAGACTTTCAATTACATTCGCATATAGTACTACAAACATTCCATCTTTGAGTCTTTGAACACTTATCACAAATCAATAACTCGTCTTTTACAACAAGAGTATCAATAGGCTTTCATGCATCCATTTTGATTCTGTTCTAGAAGTCTCTTTATATGTCTCTTGAGACAACCCAAGTAACTTCCTTGAACTATCTCTATGAATGTTTTCACCAAACACACTCATTATTGTTTTCCAGCTAACATCGTATCAACATACATAGGATAGAATTACAAAACTGCTTAGGACCGTTTAACGTAAGCACAGTAGTCTTTGTCTATCATCACAAAGTTACATGAGACAATCATTCAATGAAGTCTCAAGTACCACTATCTTGAGGATTGTTTAAGTTCGTAAATCGACCTCATCAATTCACAAACATTATCATCTTCTTTGAAAAATGAATCCCACCTTTTTCAACATGTGGATTTCTCCTTCCAATTCTCCACTGAGAAAACATAGTTTAAACGTCCATTCTAATATAATTCTAAATCTAGCCAGAAGTAGACGAATCAAGGTAAATTTCACAACACGCGAAGAAAGGTTATATACCCACGCCTGAGTATAATTATTTTCTACCACGTGAACTTTTCTACCTCACTATAGACCCATCAGTCTCTTTAATAATCTGAGAATCCATTTATTCTCAATTTATTTGTGTCTCGACGAAAGATCGATAAGCTTCTAAACTTGATTTGACCTTATCGACTCTTCGTTTCTTCCATTGCTTTCTTTCATTAGTCTCTTGTAGAACGAGCTAGAACCTCTGAAACGTTTGTAGGTTCTTCCTCATTCACTAAAACTTATTTTATCTTCTGAAGATGCATAGAAGGCATGTCCTTCAATATCATGATGTCTCTTAGACACACGTTTCCTAAAAATTTCAGATTGAAACTCTGTGACATCTTCTCTAGATAATTACTCTCATCAAGATCCATCCGATCTTTAATGGGTAAACTTCTATCAAATATCACATTAAGTAAATCACTCCCACTTGGATCTGATAGAGAGTGATTATTTCAATCACAAAAATGGTTTAGCATACCAAATGCTTCCAATACTAGGAAATTCTCAGAAAAATGGTATTAAATGATTCTATCTCATGTCACACTCCCAACTCCTCGATTTTCGATCAACATGTATCGTTTAGATTTAGCACAATATCCTTATGAAGATACGTTTCTAAACCCTCAAACCCAACTATTCATACTGACTCGTAGAATCAAGTATATAAGTCGCGGATATTCAGATACATAAAATTACTCAAGAACAGGTATTCCACTCGTTCAGAGTTCTAATGGAGTTGAAGTAAATATCTACGAATAACTTTATTCATAAAACATTGACAATTATTAACAACTCATCTCCCAAAGATGATAGTTAAAGTTTTGGCATCATGGATCTTATTATATCCAACAACGTGTACTCCTTCTTACAGTCACATCCTTGTGTAACAGTATTAGGTTTTGATAATTGTCGGATTATGTCGTTTTCATTACACAGTTCCTTGAACTGTTGGATAAACATTCACGCTCTATAGGTTCTTAAAACCTTTTTTAAAAAATGTCTTTTATTCTCAACCTCAATTAGGTAATGTCTAAAGCAATCCAAATGCCTAGACTTTGACAAATTGTATGGACAAGTCCAACACGTGAAAAATTATCGACGTAAGAAGTGAAAACAACCAGCTCCATGTTATTTGACATTTACAAAATCACATTTATCATAACGAAATATATGCAATAAAGAATTAACAATGATCAAATGGTTTTTCAGTCACTTGTGAGCAAGACAATATCAACGTGTTAAAAACTCAACTTATAAAGACGAACACCGTAGTCCTTCTTTCACAAGTGAGTTCTCCTAATCTTGCACAACATGACCTAATCTAGTATACCGAATTTCATCAATAACTCAAGCATTGCCAGAGGAACAAACCTTTAGTAACTGACTTGTCTCGTTTTTCAACACTTTTTAAGCACTTGACAATTCGAGCCCCACAAGCGTATGGGTTCGATTGTAGTACGTAAGTACGACCAAGTAGTATTTTTCGTTCCAAGGATTTAATTGAGTGCAAGCAAATCCCTAAAGTTATAAGTTTTCATGCTATTGTAGTAACTAAATGTGTTTGTTGGATATTTGGGAATTAAAACACAAGTATTAAACTAAATTAACTAAGATAAACAAGAAATAGACAAAAGTTATAACAAGCTATCTAACTTTCGATAGAAAGTGCAAGAGAATGGTATTGCCTCGGGTGTTTTCGTTTTGTGGGTAATTCAATGAGTTAACGAACCAATTGCATGAATTAAACTATGGTTTTGGGATTAAGCTAAAGGCTATCACTCGTGTGTGTAGACCAATCCCTCGTGAGGCCTAGGTGAACACGTGCATTAATTAGAAATTATATAGTCTAATCAATACCATAAGCTCCTAAGATAGTGTCTCATAAACACGTTCAACACGGTTACTAATGTTTATGAGACGCCCTCTCACTAATCTAATAGACGACCTCTAATCGAATAGTGTCTAGTGTCGTCGATCTAAGCAATCAACCCCCGGTCGGTGTAGCCAATTACTATGTCAATTCTAATCGATTAATTCAAGCTCATACACACACTCTTAATCATGCAACCCAATACGGTCGTTGAAGTCGACAAAACTAACAATGCTAGCTAATAGGGTGAATTAATCAATTGAATCATGGAAATTACAACACTAGAAACATATACACCCAATTCCTAAGCTAATCATGCAATCAATCCATAATTACACTAAACACCCATCAAAACATTCACACCCAAGGCAATAAGAGCTTAGCCCATGGTTCTAGAATAGAATCTCATGGCTACAACAACAAATAACATCAAATTCATAATAAAATAACAATAGAATGGAGAAATTAAGAAAATACCAAATTGAATTGCAAAATAGAGTAATATCACCTTGATTTGAAGTAATAGACGATGTAATAGACGATGCCCGATGTAATAGACGATGTAATAGACGATGCCCGATGATAATCGTAGCTTGATTTGAAGTAAAAACCACTATTCTATCTAATCTAATGAAGAAATTAAACTAATCTATGAAGAACACCTACTACTATGTGAATGTGTGTGAAGAAAGCTTGTAAAAGGAGTAAGACTCCCTTTTAAAACTCAAATTTGGTCTATTTATAGTTGGGGTAGAAGTCTTGAATTAATTTTGCAATTAGGCCCTTGAAATATGGAGAAATTTGGGCAAAACCCCCGAAAATGAGTTGGAAACAGGTGGCCCGGCCGGGCCAAAACTTCGTAAGTTGATTTGGGCCAAAAATACGCGCGGGGGTGAACTTATCAAAAATGTGGGTGCGCAAAATGGGCTGGAAGCAGGTGGCCCGGCCGGGCGGAACTTTCGTAAGTTGAAATTTGCAAAAATATGCGCAGTGGGTGAACTTAACAAAAGGTTGGGTGCCGATACTGTGGCCCGGTCGGGCGGGCGGGTCGGCCCGGTCGGGCGGATACTTCGGCCCAGATTTCTTCCTCTGTCTTCGTCCCTTCATATCTCGAGCTTCCGACCTCCGATTGACTTGATTCTTTTTTTCATTCCACTCCATTTTTCGAGACGAATCCAACCGTGCACTCCTATTCCTGATCCAGTAAAGTATGGTTGGTGTTTTGCTCCAAATTCCATCGTATTTCCTACAAAATCGACAAAACACAACCTTTCTCTCATTTCGTCTTAAACAATCATATTCAATGTATAATTCAATGAAATCAACATCAAATGAGCTTCAAATATGCATCCAAATAGTGTAAATTCCACCCGAATCAACTCCCCCAAACTTAAAGTGTTGCTCGTCCTCGAGCAACGAAAGAATTACAACGTGAGGGTGAAATTTACAACTAGATGATCAATGAAAGATCCCATGTATCAAATGACATGAAATGAATTCTTCTTCCTCAAGATACATTCTCAAAAATGATCACAAGTTCAATATTGAAAATCAAACTAATTACCTCACACATGCTCAACATACAATAACAAGTGATGGTGATGACAATATCCAAATGCTCAAGTTCAACTCACAAGATATAGTGTTTCTCTCAAACACTCAAACAAATTAAGGACAATAGACACTCATCAATCAAATCACGCATTGCAATTGCCATAAGCTTGCCCAAGCTCTACCATCTTTCCACCACAAACATGTTCAACTATGAGATCAATAGGTCTTAACCAAGGACGTAACGTTGGCTCTTTGGACGGGGTATGATGAATATGGAGGAAGTGACTCGTCTAGTGGAGAACGAAAGTTGTTTTTCAACACATCAAGCTTATGCTCATAAGGTTTACACACCTTCATTCTCACTTTTCATTCAAATTTCTCACATGCAATCATCTCCTCCTCTTTTTTAGCCAATCACTTCACCTTTCAATTTATTTTCTTCTCAAGCACTTGGGGCTCATTGTCCCTCTTTTCTTTCTCAATTTTTTATTTTCTCATTTTCTCATCACTTCCATCTTTTTCTTTCTTTTCACACCCTTGCCAATTTTTCTCTTCAAACTAAAGGCATTTAAGCATATGTTTTACCACTTTCTTTTTGTTCTCCACTAGAATTGGACATCAAAGGCTCACAAAGCTAAATGGTTAAACATGGTAGGTTGCCAAGAGAATGGGAACTCAAGCTCAAACGGGCTAACTACGGAAGATTTCTTTGGTTATTGGAAAAATATGGCTAAGTGACTTGTAGTACGAAAGATGACCTACATCATATCTCAAAGTATCACACAAGTATGATCTCAAGCAAGGACTTGGGCAAGTTCTAGAAAAACAAGCAATGAATTGATCCACTCAAGAATGAAATAAACCGGATTAATGTTCGGTTCAAAGCTCAACTCTCACCGGTTCATTCAATACTCAATCATTCATCAATTATCATCACACATAACTCATTGTGCATGCAAAACATCCATAGGCAACGAGATGACAACAACACAAACAAGATGATTCATTCCAATCATGTACACATTCAAGGAATCAAATTCACAACAAATCACCATCAAATGTGTCTCAATGATCATTTAAGTTCAAATTACACACGTACACAAGAATACACATTGGTGTCAATAGAAAATGTAAAAACGAACATACCCCCCCAAACTTTTTCATTGCAAAGCAATTAAAAGTTTGGAAAAATAGTGTTGCATTGATATTGCCACCAAGTGCTAACCATACAAATCTACACACATGGGCCACTATCCCATCAATTAACACTAAGAGTAGCTAAGCAATCAATGTCATGAACAAGAATATAAATTCCACTACCCCCCCAAACTTAGTAATTGCTATGCAATTCCTAAGAATTGGGGTGGGCGTACCTCTTACGATTGCTATAGCTACACCTTCTTCTTAGCACAAAGTTCCACTTTCAATCCACTTGTCCATTCGATCCAAACTTCTCCAACTACATCAAAACTCGCAAACACATCAAACTAAACTAACAAAGCAAATAAAATGAACAAAATTGAAATAAAGCAAGTAAAAATGGGTTGCCTCCCATTTAGCGCTAGGTTTAACGTCCTTTGCCGGACGGAAATAAAAGAACTCATCGGAAAGGCCATGGATATCGATCCTCCTTCCCATTGTATTTCAACCTTTGAGCTTCAAATTCAAGGAGGCTCTTATGAATTGAAGACCAATCATCCACATTTTTCTTCCATGGTTTCAACAATGAATATTCTTCTTGCTCCTTCCACTCCACCTCTTTCCATTTCTTTCCTCTTTGTCCAAGAATATCCACCAAACACTTCTCAAGCTCTTTTTTTGAATCAAAATGATCAAGAGGTAAAATGAAATCAATAGAAGCATTAATATCAAATGAAGAATAAATTGAAGAGTTTAAAAGTTTAGGAATGCTCATTTCTCTCTTCAACTCGTCTTTTGACGCTTCTTGATTTGCATGTTCCTTGTTGCTCATATCCATTAAAGGACATTTATCTTCATCTCCTTTGACAATGAGCTTGGCATCTTCACTCTCCTCACTTGAGTTCTCCTCTTCTTGCATTTTTTTCACGGCAATGGCCAATTGTCCAAGTTGGAATTCCATCGATTTTTGATTACTAACAAGTTGAGCAAGGATGGACTCGGTTGCTTCGAATTTCTTCTCACTTGCCTCCAACTTTTTTTCACTTGCATCCAACTTTTTCAACAATAGTGCAAGAAGCACTTTTGTAGTATCACTTTCTTCATTGTTTGGTGGCGAATGAGCATTGCTTTCCCACTCTTGAGATTGATAAGGAGAAGGAACTTGTTGCATTTGATAATTGTCAAACCAAGGTTCCTCCAAAGGTGGAGGAGGAGGTGGACGATACAACTCTTCCGGTGGTGGGGGAGGATATGGATATGGAGGATAAGGGTGTTGAGGAGGAGGGTATTGATGTGGAGGTGGAGTGTAATATCCTTGAGGAGTAGGTGATGCTTCTTCATTCCTCCAATCTTGGTAATAGGAGGGAACTTGTTGCATATGATAATGGTGATCAAAGTTCCTCCAATTATCGTAGCTCACATCTCCATGTTGTGGAGGATAAACCATACCATTTTGATTATAACATTGATTCCATTGGTATTGGTTGTATCCATCCATCAAGGCAATGAAGTTCACACCTACACAAAAACAAGTATCAAAGCCCACAAAGAGAAAGGAAAAACAAAATAATGAAAAAGAAATGCTACTATCAATAACACCCAACAAACTTTAAGTTTCACAAATAACACTCGCTTAAATCCCCGGCAGCGGCGCCATTGACTTGTCTCGTTTTTCAACACTTTTTAAGCACTTGACAATTCGAGCCCCACAAGCGTATGGGTTCGATTGTAGTACGTAAGTACGACCAAGTAGTATTTTTCGTTCCAAGGATTTAATTGAGTGCAAGCAAATCCCTAAAGTTATAAGTTTTCATGCTATTGTAGTAACTAAATGTGTTTGTTGGATATTTGGGAATTAAAACACAAGTATTAAACTAAATTAACTAAGATAAACAAGAAATAGACAAAAGTTATAACAAGCTATCTAACTTTCGATAGAAAGTGCAAGAGAATGGTATTGCCTCGGGTGTTTTCTTTTTGTGGGTAATTCAATGAGTTAACGAACCAATTGCATGAATTAAACTATGGTTTTGGGATTAAGCTAAAGGCTATCACTCGTGTGTGTAGACCAATCCCTCGTGAGGCCTAGGTGAACACGTGCATTAATTAGCAATTATATAGTCTAATCAATACCATAAGCTCCTAAGATAGTGTCTCATAAACACGTTCAACACGGTTACTAATGTTTATGAGACGCCCTCTCACTAATCTAATAGACGACCTCTAATCGAATAGTGTCTAGTGTCGTCGATCTAAGCAATCAACCCCCGGTCGGTGTAGCTAATTACTATGTCAATTCTAATCGATTAATTCAAGCTCATACACACACTCTTAATCATGCAACCCAATACGGTCGTTGAAGTCGACAAAACTAACAATGCTAGCTAATAGGGTGAATTAATCAATTGAATCATGGAAATTACAACACTAGAAACATATACACCCAATTCCTAAGCTAATCATGCAATCAATCCATAATTACACTAAACACCCATCAAAACATTCACACCCAAGGCAATAAGAGCTTAGCCCATGGTTCTAGAATAGAATCTCATGGCTACAACAACAAATAACATCAAATTCATAATAAAATAACAATAGAATGGAGAAATTAAGAAAATACCAAATTGAATTGCAAAATAGAGTAATATCACCTTGATCATGAAAATGTAGCTACAAAACGATGTAATAGACGATGCCCGATGATAATCGTAGCTTGATTTGAAGTAAAAACCACTATTCTAATCTAATCTAATGAAGAAATTAAACTAATCTATGAAGAACACCTACTACTATGTGAATGTGTGTGAAGAAAGCTTGTAAAAGGAGTAAGACTCCCTTTTAAAACTCAAATTTGGTCTATTTATAGTTGGGGTAGAAGTCTTGAATTAATTTTGCAATTAGGCCCTTGAAATATGGAGAAATTTAGGCAAAACCCCCGAAAATGAGTTGGAAACAGGTGGCCCAGCCGGGCCAAAACTTCGTAAGTTGATTTGGGCCAAAAATACGCGCGGGGGTGAACTTATCAAAAATGTGGGTGCGCAAAATGGGCTGGAAGCAGGTGGCCCGACCGGGTGGGAAAAGTGGCCCGGCCGGGCGGAACTTTCGTAAGTTGAAATTTGCAAAAATATGCGCAGTGGGTGAACTTAACAAAAGGTTGGGTGCCGATACTGTGGCCCGGTTGGGCGGGCGGGTCGGCCCGGTCGGGCGGATACTTCGGCCCAGATTTCTTCCTCTGTCTTCGTCCCTTCATATCTCGAGCTTCCGACCTCCGATTGACTTGATTCTTTTTTTCATTCCACTCCATTTTTCGAGACGAATCCAACCGTGCACTCCTATTCCTGATACAGTAAAGTATGGTTGGTGTTTTGCTCCAAATTCCATCGTATTTCCTACAAAATCGACAAAACACAACCTTTCTCTCATTTCGGCTTAAACAATCATATTCAATGTATAATTCAATGAAATCAACATCAAATGAGCTTCAAATATGCATCCAAATAGTGTAAATTCCACCCGAATCAGTAACTATGAACTCGCTTCATAAAACTAGTTGTTCTTCTCATACAAACCATAATCATATAAATATTTAGTACCATGATCTACATTGTTTATACTATTCACAACCATCTCTAAAAGAAATAATAAATCACATCTCAATCATAGAAAAACAGGTATGGAGGTGAGATCCTGAGTGATCTTTAGAGCAAACTAGACATCATGCATTATGAAACATTGACCTTTGTCAATCTCAAGTTTTATAAGCCTGTAGACTTTAACTCGAGCTCGGTTTCCTACATAATTCAATCTCGTCTTTCTTGAAAAATAGACAGAGATTTACAAATGCTCACATGTCTTTAGTCAATGACATGTCATTCCTGTGTCTATAATTCATAATCATAAGATTTAGACGGAAATACAGTACTAAAGACATTTATGCCACAACAAAAAATCAGAATGAACTACCTTGTCCATCATGGACCCAGGATATTCACAAGTGTAATGACCACGCTTGTTACATCTGTAGCATGTCATCTCACTCTTATCCATCTTCAGTCTAGCATATTTCTTATTCTTATTCTTCTTAGCATTAAGATTGATATCTTGATTTTCAGTAGTGTGCCCAATCTTAGGCTACTAGTTATGTCCTTTCTTTCCAGTATCTCTTATGTTTAGAACTGGATTCAGAAATGAGAACATTTGATGTAGACTTAGCAGCTCCAAGTCACTCATCCTATAACTCGTTGTTTTGAGTTATCTAAGTGAAAGTCTTGATACTTTCATCAAGAGTCATATAGACCCTTCTAGTGTTCCCAGATACCAGAAAGTGACCAAATTAGATCCCGAATTTAATGTTCCTTAGAAAAATGAAGTATCACCATATATTTCTCCTTCAGATATTTCCAAATATCATATGTATTATGGTGTTGTTCACAATTATGAATCATGTCATCAATGACCGAGTTTACCAATATTCACAAGCTATGCGAATACCTTTCAATTATGGTAAGTCTCTTGACCCTTATTAATCTGAGTCTCCATCCTAACTTCAGGATCATTCATAATATGGTTGATAGTATCCAATGAATCATGTTCTTCCAAGAACATTTAAAAATTAATTATGACATCATGTGTCATTATTATCGCCTTTGAGGTTTTATCTAATTAACTCAGCGATCATTGCGTTTGTCTGATTTTTAATCGAAGTGATTCAACAAGTTAATGTTAATTTATGCATCATTAGGTTCAATGTTAAGCTAACTGACATCTGAAAAATCTAATACAAAATTTGATATCGAAAAATAACTTAGAGCTATTAATCATCAATCTCACTAAGTATCCGCATTTAACAGATTCAGCTCCAAAACATGAACAAAATTAGTTTTAGCATTTAATCCAAAAATTAGCTAAAACTCCCACTCAACAACATGAATCTGCATGCTTAAACATTTATCAACATAAACACAATAAAGCACAATCATGTCATAAGTTAAAACAACTCAAAGTAGTCCAGGTAATCATAAAACTATTGAAAGTCTAATAAACCAACTACAATGGTTATTTCAGAAAGATCTTGTTTCAGCTACACTATCAGGCAATTAACTTGAAGATTTCGGGTAACCTTCAATGTATTTTTATGCACTCTTGTAGTACTACTTTAGTACTAATATTATGAAAAAATAATGGGAAAAATCACATATCAGGGTTCTCCATCTGAATGTTGCTCCAATTTCTCAAGCAAAGAACGTCGGATCCCCAAAATTATTTTTCAATACGTAAACAAGTCGTTCCAACGACTAGTTTACTAGTATCTTTTTACCCAATCATGTCAACAATTTTCATAAAATTATCACTTTCCAATTTAGACATAATTCATCTCAGAAAACTACAATAAGTTCTCTTGAAATTGTCATAGCTCGAGGTTTAACTCCAATTAAATCACGAGTTTTGCAATCGGAACATCCTTACGTGATAATAGAAGAGCAACAAACTATAAATCTCCATTAATCAATGTAAAGTTCCAAAAAAAATATAGTGACTTTTAATCATGTAATTCTTAAAATCACGGAGCTTAACTCCATTATCTCGAATTTATTGAACATTAAATGTTTTTATTCTTTCGAGTCATACCCATAAAACGAGCAACCATTAAAACTAATTTAATGTTTACAAACTCGAACACATGAATTTCAAGCCCATAATTACGCAAAGAAATTTAATTCAATGCGTATAGCTAATTCACAAGTGAAATAAGTCCATACCAAGGTTCTCATTTCTATAGATAAATAAGTACTTAAACTTTTCATTGTTCAAATACACTCATACTATGAAAATTAAGAATCTACACGAAAAACGGAGTTCACAGAAATTTTCGGAACTAAAAACGGAGTTATAATGAGCCTAAACGAGCCAAAATAAGATTTTGAAAGAGTGCACAACTACTAATTACAGAATGGTCCCTAGAGAATATCTAATTCTCATTTAGCCACCCACAAATTTTCTTAAACTTTTCAGAATTACCCCAGAAACGTGAATTTTTTAAAAATTCATAACTCACTCGTTTCTTGGCCAAAATTAACGAACTTTATATCGATGGAATCCTCATTCAACGTACTTCAACCCAGTAACAAGAATTAATCACGATTCCCTATATATCATTCGTAATTTCCAGTCAAAGTTTCTGTAAATTTCCAAAGACCGATTTTTTTCTCCCAAACGGTAAGGCCAAAAAATCTGAAAATTTTCAGATATCATCTACACTATACTATGCATGTACAGTAAAAAATTCAGCCCCTAATTCAACCGTTTGAAAAAATAGAAAATCTTAAAAAATACAGATTGTTCATCTATGCCGTGTGTAATGTCAAATCAGTGCCAAAAACATATAACACATACATGCATATAATCATACGTACGAGAATCCAACACATTGGCTCTGATACCATTGTTGGAATTAATTAATTGAGAAATAAGAATTAGAATTACCTGTAATTCTCAATGAAGCGGAATATATCTTGAACCATGTTGAATTCCACATACGTATTGTGATCCTCGTAGTCAGAACACGATCACATGAATTGATTCACGAACCGCTTCTCATATCCACAATCTAAGTGCCCTTACAAGTATATGTGTGTATGATGCGTATTATACAGAATATAAAAATTCCTGTTTCTGTATTCTGTCTTTGGAGCGGAGCGGGTGAGAACAGAATTCCAATCTTCGGTTGTTATAGAAAATCCCGTTAGATTTTCTTATATAAGGAGTTATCCAAATAACTTCCTTTCTTATAATTACCCACACATGTGTGGAATAAATAAATAATAATTAATATTAATTAATTATCTATTTATTAGTTTACAATTGTTTTGAGTCAAATTAAAGTCGAAAGGTGAGGAATGGATCAAACACCCACGTTTGGAAAGATCATTGGATTGGGGAGTCGAAATTATTTTTGCCTTTTCCTATGCTATTTTTAATTAGTAGTTGTAAAGATGCAAAAATCAGTAGCATGGGAAGGTGGGTTGGGGGAATATGGCAATGGTTGACCATCTTATCTCCCTATTAGCCATAAAATTGCAGAAATTTGGCTCTGATTCTTGGAGGTGAAAACTTACAAGTGACATGTTATTCTCTTGTAAACCAGCCTTTGATGCCCAAGTTGTTGCCATCACCCAATGCAGAGACACTTCAAGAGTTCCCTAAAATTTGGAATAAAATGGCGCCCTCAAGTGGTCCGACCTAGCATGGAGAATTCTTCGAGACCGTCTTGCTATCAATGGTTAGACTGCCCAATGCCATGCAGTCCTAAACTAGATGCGCACCTGCTGCAACACCTCAATATTCTGGGCTGCAAGCCTACAAGAGACGAAAATATGCGTTGGAGTGCATCTGATCCGACGTCATCTGGTTCTTATGAAAATCCAGGAACGTGAGAATTTTCAAAGGCAAGACAGTCAATCCGACGATAAGGATATTCGAGGAGACCAGAACAAAGACATGAAGCCTTTTTTCTCTAAATTATCGTTAACCATTTCTCTTTTCAGGGCTGGTGTAATAATCCTAGATTTTGTTGTAATAAAATTTTGGTTTTCGAATACTTCTAGTACTCAATAATGAAAATTCCTTTTTTCTCTAGAGAGAAACATAAAGTTACTTTATTCTTTTCAACTATTTCATCCAAATTTTTTTATTCTTTCTCAATTGACTAATACATTCCAAATTAAAAAAAAAAAAAAACAATTTTAACACTTAAAATACTCACATTAAACTGTCAAAGTAGAAATAGAAGATGAACAAAGGGAGTAGTACTTTAAAAGATAAAAACAAAAAAGTCGTTATTAGTCATTATGCTTCTTCTGTAATTATTCTCAATTATTAAGATTAATTATTAATTTATCATTTAAAAGTAATTTAAGATTTTATTTTTTTGGTTGGAGGGGCGACGACAAGTGACAATTTTTTTTTTGAAATTTTCATATTTTATTTCACGTTTCAGCAATCAGCAATTTAAAAATAATCTGCTCAATGTCATAAAGAAAAGTCACGTTGTCAACAACCGCTCCTCCACCTTCTACAGAGCTCGAACGAGATTGCTATGGCGGCAGCAATTTCATGTGCGGCGGGCGTTCCCTGGAGGGCTCACTTGGCATTGACGGCGGTGCAGTTATCTTACGGCGGTTACCACGTCATCACTAAGGTGGCGCTCAACATCGGCGCCAACCAGTTCGTCTTCTGCGTCTTCCGTGACCTGATTGCGCTTTCTATTCTCGCTCCCCTCGCCTATTTCCGGGAAAAGTATCTACTCTCCTCTCTCTTTCACTCTGTGCTTGTGCCTATCGCTTCCTTCAATTAATTTATATATGAGATTGCACACATTTGTTTCAGATTTAGGCTAAGGTTTATGAAAGAAAATAAATTCTGAAATTAGTCTTTGATCTATTAGCTCGACCTCCTGGTTTTAATTCCGGCTGAAATCACATTTAAATTGTTGTCAGCTCAGCTGATAGATAGAGGTTATAATCCTGCCCACAAGTGAAAAGGAGTATTAGAAATTAATATAAACGAGACAAAATTGTTTTACAATGTACAACAAAAGTAGTGTGGGCAGCTGAACATTGACTTGCTGATACCGTTTTACAGAGTAAATGATTAGAAAATTCGCCAAGGAATTTAGATAGAACCTCACCACTCAAAAGGAATCCTCCTAAAAGATAAAAAAGAAATTGCAAGAGAAAATGTTCAATATGAAATTAATTTTATATCTGAATTGCGTTCCAATTTTCGTTCTTGACCGGGTATTTATACTTGGAACAACCCTCCAAGAATAGGAAAAGACATCAAATCTCAACTCTAATTTTACCATACTTAAGTGATATATGGCTGTACTCAATGAATCCAACTGATTGATGAGTTCGACCATTAAATACTAGATTCAAAGGATTTTTAAATTAATGTTGAATAATGAGCTGCTCAGAAACAATGTTATGAGCTGCTATGATTTGTTGAATCATCAACCCAAAGTCGTTGGCGCCTGCATCAATTGGGGGAGGATTAAGGGCGCTTACATAACATCTAGGCTCTATCTGTGTTTGATTACATGTAATCAAAACTGGCTTAGATAATTAGCAGGCTTGTGGATGGATCTACTCATCTACATCTCGAATAACCTAACTTTGCATCAAATCCATTTGTTTTCATCTCAATTTTTTGAGCCAATTTTACACATCAGTTTTAAAGTGATATCTTAAATTAGTGAAATGCTGTTCTTGACAGTTTTATGGTGAATATAAATGGCGCTGTTTATTTCGTGTTTTACAGAAGGCTAAGACTGCCATTGGATAGACACTTTCTGATGACAGTTTTCTTTCTTGGTTTAACTGGGTAAGTGGAATATCTCCTTGTTTGATTGCACTTGTTTATGCTCCCTACTATGCTAATTAATATTCCCCTATTACATTGTTGTTCTTGCTACTGATTAGGATTTTTGGGAACCAGCTTTTGTTTGTTCTTGGTCTTAGCTACACGAATCCGACTTATGCTGCTGCCGTGCAACCTGCTATTCCAGTCTTTACGTTCATACTGTCTCTAATAATGGGGTCAGTTGAATCTCTCTAGGATATTACCATAATATGGTAGATTTCCTTGTATGTTGATTGCTTTTGTGTGATAGATATTGTTAGTCACATATATTTCCATGGTTTTTGTATCTTGTCTATGTTCAGTACTGAAACCATGAATTTACGGAAAACTGAAGGTCGATCAAAGTTAGGTGGTATTCTTGTTTGTGTTTCCGGCGCCATTTTGATGTCTATTTTCCGCGGTCCAGCTGTGTTTGGTTCTGAGGGATCAGATGCAGCACCCGGTGAGATGAATGCCAATTCTCATTTTCTTGGGTTAGTGATTGGCAGTTGGAATCTTGGAGTTTTATGCTTAATCGGCAACTGTATGTGCATGGCCACTTATTTGGCCTTTCAGGTAAGGTTATATGGAGTGCAAGAAGTTAGTTGTATTTTCTCTCATTTAGAATTTGGTTAAATGATGAAAATACAGTTGACTGAGAACTGGTTTTATTAACAGAACTTGGTTGAGACATAGTGAAATTAAGGCTTAGTTGTTGTTTATGTATACTAACATTATGATTCAACAAATCTGAGAGAGAGAGAAGGTTGGCGTATCTAAATTAAGTATAAATTCTAGGCTATACTATTTCTTAGTCCCTAACTCCCTATAAGTCAATGTCAATGCTCGGAGGATATTTTCAACAATTGTTGGTCAATTTCTTCTTGTTGACTAACCTTCATTAGAATTGCTCCCCTATAGAATAGGTTCAACTTGCTGCCTTTGTTGACTTAACATTTGATTATGCAACATTATAACCATCAGTTCACGATATATCTTTAATCTGTGCTTAATTGTTGTTTATTGATCAGGCTCCACTCTTAGCTAAGAATCCTGCAAGCATATCAGTGACGGCCTATTCATACTTTTTTGGTGCCATCTTTATGGTAATTACTGCATTCCTCATGACAAATGAATCAGCAGACTGGAATCTCACGCGAACAGAGGCTTTTGCAGTTTCTTATGCTGTAAGTAAGCCTAACTCATTTGATTCGTCCCCGTTCTTCTTTCTTTGTAAGAGCGAGCTTTAAAGGCACTTGGTGTCAGATAATTCAATGATATATTGATATATCCTTGTGTGTATAAGGGAGTCGTAGCATCTGCAATAAACTACGTACTTATGACATGGTCAAATAAAATCGTTGGCCCTGCCATGGTTGCCCTGTATATGCCACTTCAACCTCTTGCATCGGCTTTCTTATCAAGTATTTTCCTTGGAGGTCCAATTTACTTGGGAAGGTTATACCTCATTACATTTTTCTACTATATATTTTTTCCATATAACTAAGAATCTGTGTTTCGTCCTCCTATTCTAGCTGTTAGATTGCAACCCAACATTTGGATTAAGAGTTGAAACACTGTTTAGAAATACGAGAGATGGTCTACTACTTCCTCCGTCCACATCTACCAAAAGTATGCTCATTTCCTTTTATGGAAACAATCACTTTATTTTTACTTCAAAACAAACCCACAACATCCTTACTTTATCTACTTTTTATTAAAACCTGTGCCCAAAGATATGAACATACTTTTGATGGACGGAGGAAGTGTCTTTTATTACTGTGACTCATCTCACATGCTTGTATTGTGATAGCATTCTTGGAGGATTGCTCATTATATGTGGACTTTATTTGGTGACTTGGGCGTCGCATACAGAACATCGAACGAGCATCGTGCAGATTCACAGTACCTCTACATCAGAACCGCTCATTGATAGAGACTCTTGACTTGGTAAAGAACCAGGTACATTGCATTCTTCCTGCAGGCCGTTCCTTCAAAATATACGTTAAGGTGGCGTTCATCCAGGCTATGTTTACTTTTGGGTTTTTTGTGGTTTTGAAAACCGATTTTTAAAATCCAGATTAATAGTGATACGTGTGATTCTTTTGAATTTTAGAATATGAGATGATTTAACTTTATATCAAATCATTATGTAACATTGAATGAAATTGTTGAATTTATATAATGATGAAATGATTGTGTAATGTTGAATTTATTATATTATTGTATTATTATCATTATATTATTGAGAGAGATAAATGATTGAATGATATTACAAACATTAAATTTTATGTCAAATTAATATGTTTAGTAGGAGTAATTTTGAGTGGTTTTTAAAAATTGGTTTTTAAATTCTGAAGTAAAATTAGGGTAGGATCTTAAAATTTAAAATTTAATTTTTAAATCACAAAGTAAACATCATGTTAATGAATAATAAGTACTCCGTCTGCCTATAAACTTCCCATTTTAGTTCTATAAGTTTCTCATACCCTTTTTTGTAAGTATTTTTTCTTACACATCACTTTATATCTTACTTTTTCTCTCTATCTCTCTCCTTCTTCCAATCACATCACTTGTACTATATCTATTATTTAATCACTTTTCTTAATCTCTGTGCCAAAAAATAACGGGAAGCTTATAGGCGGGCAGAGGGAGTAATATACTATGAGTTTCTTTTGAATTTTTGAGATGTCTCACATCCCTCAATTTGTTACCGTCAATTATTTTCAAACTCCTCAACCAATAACTGTTTTTTTTTAAAAATTAGAATGCTAATAATATGATACGCCATGAAGATAATTCATCCTCCTCCAGCATATTCGTGAATTACAAAAAAAAAAAAAAAAAAAAATCATTTCAAATCCTATTGGAGAATTTGCCAAAAAGGGCTAAAAATAATTAAAAAAATTCCAATCCTATTGAAGAATTTACCAAAAAGGGCCTCCTTAGTTGTTACTATATCACTTTCATGGGACAATTTAGAAACCACAATAGATATTGTAATTACCCAAATTAGGTATTTGGTTTGGTAATCAAAACAAACCTTTAGAATGAAGTTAAGGAAACGGAAGAGTAAACACACGAGTAAATTGCGTTTTTGGTCCCATCAACCATGGGCTTGTTGGGATTTGACCACTGAGTTTTTGACTTAATCCCACTCGATATTTTTTACGCAGTTTTAGTCCTGCCGTTAACTTGGCCGTTAAATGTCGTTGCAAATGTGGTCCCATAGAATCCAAAAGTTAAACTTGGCACATTTTAGCCAATTTGGAGGGAAAAACACTTAACCCTTGTTGCATTTATGGTCCCACACAATTTAAAACTATTATATTACATTTATTTTTTTCAAGTTTAAAAATATATGTATCATTGAAAATATTGAGACCATAAATTTGTGAAAATATTAATATCGAATTGACAAACAAATTTTTAATACATAAATTTAACAAAACAATTTGAACAAATTTACATCTGTGATAAATTTACGTAAAATATAGCATGTGATATTTATCGACATTTTTTCAAGAATTTTTTTTTTCAATATTCTCTCGACACTTTACTGATATTAGGCTCGATATTATTATTGGATACGATAATTATCGATTTTTTAAGAAAATATTGTGGAATATCATTTTTCTCAATATCATATCGGCGACGATAAAAATTGGATATATCGAGGATATATGAGAAAATTTTCTTGATAATTTCATGGATATATCCGATTTTCGTGGTCATCGATATCGATATTGGAAAGAATGATATTTTCATGATATTTGTAAAAAAATGAAAATATCGATAAATATTGATACGCAATAAAAATAACAAGCGCCTCATTGTTCAAAATTGAAAATATATATAAATATCGATTTTATTTATTTGAAAAAATGTCGATAAATATCATATGAAATAACATTGTATATTAGTCTTTATTTTATGTAAATTTGTTCAAATTATTTTGTGGAATTTTATGTAGTAAACATTTGTTATTAAATTTTTATGATTTTTAAAATTTACAATTATCGATATTTGATCGATATATCCATTGATATTTTCAAAATTTTGAAGTTTCGATATTTCTACAAATACCGATATTTTCAACCTTGATTATCATTATCATTACTATTATTAATTACGGAGTATTTTTTTTTTTTTTTGTTTTGGGAAATGATCTTGGGCCTACGTCATTTATTTTTGTTAAATTTTTTCAATGTATCCAATTTTGGTGGTCACCGATATCGATATTGGAAAGAATGATATTCCACGATATTTAAAAAAAATGAAAATATCGATATGTAATAATAATATCGAGTCTAATATCAATAAAGTATCGAGAGAATATTAAAAAAATGTTGATAAATTTCATATAAGCTTGATAACATCGTATATGATATTTTATGTAAATTTATCACTAATGTAAAATATGTTTTTTTTTTGTTAATTTATGTGTTAAAAGTAAATTTATCACGAATGTAAATTATGTTCAAATTGTTTTGTTAAATTTTTGTATTAAAAATTTGTTATTAAATTTTCATAAATTTTAAAATTTATCGATATTAATATTCGAGATATCTCCACAAAGTTAAGGTCTTGTTATTTTCAACGTTCTGAATAGGATTTATGGTTAATTTTGTATTTTTCATAACGTTTTGGGACCAAGTTTGCAAAAAGCACACTTAACGGCCACATGAATTGCATGTGGCACACCCTCCGTTAAATTTTGACGGATTTTGAGACTAAGTTTGCAATAAAATTTCGTATGAGACCAATTCTGCATAAAAAAAATCGAGCGGGACCAAATCTAAAACCCAGTGGTCAAATCCCAACGAGCCCATGATTGATGGGACCAAAAACGCAATTTACTCGTAAACACACAAACACACACAAAAAAAAAAAAAATTTAACTGTTGCATTGTATAAACTCTAAAAGTTCAAGGTGAAGCCGAGCTAATTGAGCTTCGGCCCAGGCTATATACCTCTCCGGACATGTTAAGTATACTATCCCTCTCAATTTATTAATTAAATATACATGTAAAATATTCAATTTACTCTTTCATAAAATATAATTAGATAGCCCCCTAATTCTAAAATTGAAAACTAATTCTAAACCTAATTTTTGCAGCGCCGCTGACACCCATCACCACCACCGCCATCTTCGACAAAATCAAAACTCAACAAAAAAATTTAAAAAAAATATTTGACCTTATTTTCGACAAACTAGTGTTGAACACACTGATTTATCGAAAATAAGACATCTGATCGACGATAATGTGTCGAATAAAAACTCGTTTATTTTGAAAATGGGTTTCTAAATGCCCATTAACCTCTTAAGGATAACCAGCCCATTAACCTCTTAAGGATAACCAGCCCATTATAATATAGGCAAGTGTACGTACGCGAAGAGAAACGTCATTTACATCCAAATTTATATATTTTTATTTTCCTATAAAAACAATTTAAATTATTGCTTTAAAAATACAATCAAGTACAAACATCTGATGAGACGACATGTTGCGTGAGGAAAAAAAACAATAACACTCAAGTTTATGGAATAAAATAAACACTTTTAAAATAAATTAGTCTACCCTTTTCCCCGTTTTCGATAGAATAAAATCAATTTCTCTCGATAACCTTGCAACAAAAAAGAATTATGTTGGGACTATGCACCCCAAGTTAATGGAATGCTGAACTCATTGAGTCATTGGGATCTTATAAACCTATATATATTTTTTTAATCATGATCAGAGAATTCATAGTTGTAAGTATAAATTCATTATTTAATTCATGGGGCAAGAGGAGCCTTTCCCCTTACATAGAAATGATAGAATATAATTTTGATACTCTTACGTCTCGAAATGATGGTTCCGTATTCTTTTTTTATTTGTTTTAAAAATAGTCTCATTCCCTTTTAAGTGTATATTATGTTAAAACTATAGAAAAACAATGAATTGTGAAATTATAATTTCATTGGATGAATGTAAAGGATTACATGAGGGAGTATTTATAGATACAAAATATATCTAATATATATATCAAATCTAGGTTAAATAAGGAAAGTTAACATAAATACAATATATAATATATATGAAATATATTATATATCCAATAAAAACTACTCATATTTAATGAATATTTAAATTATTGTAATGTGTGGAAGAAAAATAGTTTTTCAATTCTAATATTATTTATATCCCCTTATATACTAATAGGGAGTTTAAATTGATGATGTGTCATTTTGTGGTTAATTTGACTTATGTGTCATTTTGTGGTTGATTTGGCTTATGTGTCATAATTTAATGAAGTTGTTAATTTTAAAAAGTATTATGTGTAATTAAGTTATTGGTTGAGTAAGATATGATTAATAAACTCTTTCCAAATATTATATTCTTATTATTTTAACATAATTAAATTAATTTTTATTTTATTTACTTAACTTTATTGTAGTATTCATTTTATTCTTTAGTTTAACTTATTTTAGAACTATTTAATGTTCTTCTGAGTAAAATACAATATAAAATTTATTTTTATTGGGGTGTACAATTCTTTATTTAATTAGTTATTAAATTGTAATTTATAATTACTTTTATCTTATATCTCAAGTAATTTTTTCTGCAATTATTTTAAATTTATTATAATTTTAATGCATTTAAAAAATAGAGCTCGAAAATATATATCTCAAGTAATTTTTTCTGCAATTATTTTAAATTTATTATAAGTTTAATGCATTTAAAAAATAGAGCTCGAAAATATATATGTAAAACTTATTATATAATTTTATACATAATATTTATTATATAAATAATTATATTATTTTACAAGATTAACAAATTTGTTATATATACATAATACACTACTTCTATAGTATATAATCCCCTTATATACTAATAGGGAATTTAAATTGATGATGTGTTATTTTGTGGTTAATTTGGTTTATGTGTCATTTTGTGGTTGATTTGGCTTATGTGTCATAATTTAATGAAGTTGTTAATTTTAAAAAGTATTATGTGTAATTAAGTTATTGGTTGAGTAAGATATGATTAATAAACTCTTTCCAAATATTATATTCTTATTATTTTAACATTGACTAATTAAATTAATTTTTATTTTATTTACTTAACTTTATTGTAGTATTCATTTTATTCTTTAGTTTAATTTATTTTAGAACTATTTAATGTTCTTCTGAGTAAAATACAATCTAAAATTTAATTTTATCGGGGTGTACAATTCTTTATTTAATTAGTTATTAAATTGTATTTTATAATTACTTTTATCTTATATCTCAAGTAATTTTTTCTGCAATTATTTTAAATTTATTATAAGTTTAATGCATTTAAAAAATAGAGCTCGAAAATATATATGTAAAACTTATTATATAATTTTATACATAATATTTATTATATAAATAATTATATTATTTTACAAGATTAACAAATTTGTTATATATACACATAATGTTGGTCCTGAAAGGAGTATATAACAAGTGTATGGGGGGGGGGAATACACTTGTATGCAATTCTTTTCTACTTTTGATCAAACCAGAGCTCAGCAAGGTTGTCTTGGACAACTCTGCTGAAGATGATTAACTCTTCTAAGATAATCAAACTACTAAGTACTATTGAGTACTTAGTTGAATAACTATTTAGGGGAGTTATATGTGCGGAATAGTGGTTGACCCTTTAAGTTTAGACTCCTTTAGTTTCTGAAATCACTTAGTCAATTAAATGCAATCCAGTTTAGTTTCAGGGAACTTGTCCAATACAGTTTTTGCACAGTCTTTGAATATAGGTTCTTTGAAAGATCAGTTTTGTGTGCAGTGTTGAATGTATGAAAGTATTTGTAAAGCAGATCAACACAAGAATTTATAGTGGTTCAGAGACTCAAGCTCCTACATCCACTTTCCCTGATTTAACAGGATAATTCATTCACTCTTGGAATTAACTTGTTTTATAGTGCCAAGGTGCACTTGATCAATAACACATCTCCTTGGTGAATTGATCCCTAGGATGTCTAGAGTCCTAGTACCCTCTTCTCAACTCAGAACTGAACTGTTCTTCTCTCAACAGTCAGCTCCTACCACTTTTACTACTACAACCTTCTCACTTTCTCACTTGAAAGGGGTAAGGGTTGAAGTAAGGTTCCAACTAATGAGATATCCTTTACAATGAAGATCAGTGTATAAGGATAGGATATCTCTCTAAGCTTTGTATGGATATACAATTGGGTTCAGCTTAGAAGAAGTGTATGAAGACTAAGATAGTCTCTTTGAAAGCCTTGAGAGCACTTTTACTTGTAGAATAGTTGGCTTGTTAGTTGGTCTGTTGGATGATTTCAAATGGTCTTCACACTTCTGTATTTATAGACAAATTTGAGGATTTGCCCGTTGGAGAGGCAGCCCAAAATTGCTATAAATGTCTTCCTTGAGTTCTTCAAACTGGAAGACAGATTCTTGATAGTGACATGTCCTCATTTGGGTAATAAACGGCTGTTAAGACTTTGTCTTCTTTCTGCAGCACCTTTCCCAATG
Organism: Galeopsis tetrahit; assembly: GCA_963675135.1. Classification (NCBI taxonomy): domain Eukaryota; kingdom Viridiplantae; phylum Streptophyta; class Magnoliopsida; order Lamiales; family Lamiaceae; genus Galeopsis; species Galeopsis tetrahit. The sequence goes on along the minus strand of OY776127.1, from coordinate 16,762,752 downwards.
TTTGACTTCTTGTTAAGACTTGGACATGGCTTCTGAAGATTGATCCAATGATAGGACAACATTCCTTATCAAATGGACAACTCTCCTTATCACTATCAGCAGCTTTGCTTATCAACATGGTTGGCTTGCTCTTCTTCAGATGACTTGGCTCTTTCCCTTTGCTTCACTTGGAAATGATCTCAGCATGATATAATGAAGTCTTTTAGGGTGTAGTTGTCTTTTTCTCTTCAGCATAGTTGACCTTCAAGCATTAGAACATTTGTTCTGGTTCAATTTTGTTGTGACAACTCTCCTGATCAGCATACTTTGCCTTTGAGCTTCAGAGCTTTTGTTTTTGCACAGAGTTAACCTCTCTGGACAACTCTCCTGATCAGAGCATTTGAGTAAACTTGTCCTTTTGAGCTTTACAACCTTGTTCTTGCATAGAGACAACTTCTCTGGACAACTCTCCTGATCAAGGCATTTGGTTTTCAATAGAGTATGCTTGGCCTTAGCGATTGTTCCAGAATTTGAGCCTTGAGGGGACTTGATCTTGATAATCTTCAAAGCATAGGTTCCCCCTCACATTGTGCATCTAATCATCTAAGAGCTGCCTAACATATCAGCTTCTCATCTAGCCTTATGCTATGTGTTCTAACACTCTTAGAACACAATCATCTTGACTTAGGCATGTCTCAGGGGGTTTTGGTATTTAATCAAAACATATCTCATTTTATTCCCAACAATTTCCCCCTTTTTGATGATGCCAAAACCTATACATTTTATGCAAAAGTGACTTGACTACACCTATTACATTTATCTTCAGAAGACATGACTGAGGTCAATTTCCCTGAAAGAAAATGTGTTAGTGTACTCACCATTCATGTTGCAAATAGGTTTCAAGAATAGGCATAGAGAGTTTTGTTTTTCTGGATTCAAAATATGTTCAACTATCATTCAAATGAGAATCATTACAGCATGTTGATAGTTTGAACAAAAACATATCAGAGCATGAGAAATATTACAAATAAGCACACATTTACTACAAAAGTATGATATACTCTTAAATCATTCAACATTTAGGTATCAGAGCACATCATATCAGCAGCTTGAGCATCTTCAGAACAGTTGACCAAAACACAAGTTAGCAACCAACTTAAGTTTTTATCCATTTCAGCATATAAGAGTCAGGAAGACTTAGCCATTTCAGAGATCATCTTCTTTAGGTGGCACCATCCCATATTGTGCCCATACTCTCTTCTTGAGTTCCATGGCTTCCTGGTTGGTTCCTTTGGGTCCAAGGGTCATTTTGTTCAGTTTAAGAATCTCTGTGAACTCCCTCAGGATCCTTGCTTGGTCAATCCATCCATCAAGCTTTGGAGGCATGTAAATGATAGACTTGGGAGCATTGAGTTCAATTCTTGCAATATCAGCAGCTGCAAGTAATTGTTGATACAACTCTCTGTAATACTCTATCATGAACTCAGCAAAGGAGGAATTGGCATCTCCTCCATTCCATCTGTCAATGACTTAATAGTCATAGACAAACTCCCTTTTAGCCTCTTCCCATGTATCATTCAGTTGAATTGACACCCATTTATCCAAGTGTGGATATTTGGTGTCCATTGGGACTAGTAGCTGAGGCTTCATCTTGCTGTAAGTTGCTCTCCTTCTTCTTGGTTTCTGGAAGTTTGCTCTTCTCTTATCTCTTGCTCTTTGTGCTTCATCCATTAAATCCATTTTCTCTTGGGCCCTCATCATGGCCAGTTTCTGTTGTGTTTCAGGGTCTTTGCCATACCCTTCATGAAACAACTTTGATGGATTATTGAGTACTACAATCTTTGTCTTCTTTGCTCCAGGTCTAAAGCCCTCTTCATATAGTGCTTCCACATCTTCAGTAACTTTGGCACCTTCAGCAATGTTGACCATTTCAGAAGACTTGTCTTTTTCAGCAGTTTTGGGCTCTTCAGCAGCTTTGACCTTCTTTGATGTAGGCTCATCATCATCAATTCTGAATTCAGGTGGGAGATCAAGGCTGTTAGGAAAGTCAGTAAATGTCTCAGCTTGTCTTTTCTTTCCTTTTGCCCTCTTGATCTTTCCTCTAGTTTGGACACCTTCAACATCTTTGTCCAAACCAGACACCTCACCACAATTTAATGAAGTTGTTAATTTTAAAAAGTATTATGTGTAATTAAGTTATTGGTTGAGTAAGATATGATTAATAAACTCTTTCCAAATATTATATTCTTATTATTTTAACATTGACTAATTAAATTAATTTTTATTTTATTTACTTAACTTTATTGTAGTATTCATTTTATTCTTTAGTTTAATTTATTTTAGAACTATTTAATGTTCTTCTAAGTAAAATACAATCTAAAATTTAATTTTATCGGGGTGTACAATTCTTTATTTAATTAGTTATTAAATTGTATTTTATAATTACTTTTATCTTATATCTCAAGTAATTTTTTCTACTAAAAGGGAGTTTAAATTGATGATGTGTCATTTTGTGGTTAATTTGGTTTATGTGTCATTTTGTGGTTGATTTGGCTTATGTGTCATAATTTAATGAAGTTGTTAATTTTAAAAAGTATTATGTGTAATTAAGTTATTGGTTGAGTAAGATATGATTAATAAACTCTTTCCAAATATTATATTCTTATTATTTTAACATTGACTAATTAAATTAAATTTTATTTTATTTACTTAACTTTATTGTAGTATTCATTTTATTCTTTAGTTTAATTTATTTTAGAACTATTTAATGTTTTTCTGAGTAAAATACAATCTAAAATTTAATTTTATCGGGGTGTACAATTCTTTATTTAATTAGTTATTAAATTGTATTTTATAATTACTTTTATCTTATATCTCAAGTAATTTTTTCTGCAATTATTTTAAATTTATTATAAGTTTAATGCATTTAAAAAATAGAGCTCGAAAATATATATGTAAAACTTATTATATGATTTTATACATAATATTTATTATATAAATAATTATATTATTTTACAATTAGATTAACAAATTTGTTATATATACATAATACACTACTTCTATAGTATATAATCCCCTTATATACTAATAGGGAGTTTAAATTGATGATGTGTCATTTTGTGGTTAATTTGGTTTATGTGTCATTTTGTGGTTGATTTGGCTTTTGTGTCATAATTTAATGAAGTTGTTAATTTTAAAAAGTATTATGTGCAATTAAGTTATTGGTTGAGTAAGATATGATTAATAAACTCTTTCCAAATATTATATTCTTATTATTTTAACATTGACTAATTAAATTAATTTTTATTTTATTTACTTAACTTTATTGTAGTATTCATTTTATTCTTTAGTTTAATTTGTTTTAGAACTATTTAATGTTCTTCTGAGTAAAATACAATCTAAAATTTAATTTTATCGGGGTGTACAATTCTTTATTTAATTGTATTTTATAATTACTTTTATCTTATATCTCAAGTAATTTTTTCTGCAATTATTTTAAATTTATTATAAGTTTAATGCATTTAAAAAATAGAGCTCGAAAATATATATCTCAAGTATTTTTTTCTGCAATTATTTTAAATTTATTATAAATTTAATGCATTTAAAAAATAGAGCTCGAAAATATATATGTAAAACTTATTATATAATTTGTTGGTCCCAAAGTTGAGTTAAGATTGAGTAAGCTAGTAAAAGTCTAGAGGGGAGGGGTGAATAGACTTTTAAAAATCTTTCAAAATATCAGAATATGCAATGCGGAATTTAGTCTTCTTATGTACTGTACTGTGCTTACTTAGCTCAGATCAGTACTTTCAAAACAATATGGGCCTTACTAGTTTATACTTAACTTTTCTTTAGATCTTTATCTTTTTAAATCTTAATGTTCTTAGTTAAACAATTTAAACAAATATCAAACTGAAAAGTAAAGAACACAGAATTTTATAGTGGTTCGACAAATGTCTACATCCACTCGCACAACTCCAGTTGTGAAGTTTTATTAACTCTTCCTTCTTGAGTTTCTTGTGGCTTAAAGTCCCAAGATTAAGACTTTGATCTTATCGATTATACCTCCAGGTATATCTTCGATCTACTAGTAATTTTCCAAGTAACTAGCACACTTGTTTTACACAATACAAACTTAAAACTTGAAAAGTAAAACTTCTCTTTGAATAGCCTTTGATTATTCTCTTCAATTCAGTGGCCCTTCTCTTCTTTAATCTCCTTCAACTCTGTGAGTTCTTCTTGTGCTCTGTAGACTTAGATTGCTTGTAAATGCTTTATGATCAGTAGTCTTAGCAGTAGGAGATCACACAGTATTTATAGAACTTAGTATGACAGTTAGCAGTTTGTGAACTAACTCTCAACTAACTCTAAAACTGTTTTTGTAACTTCTTCTTGTAACCGACTTTGTAACTTCCTTCAACTTCCATGTCAGCATATCTTCAATAAATCTTCAGTTACTCTTTAAATAAGCTTTCCAAACTTACTCTTCAAATACACCAAATCAGCACAGTAACTTACTGTTCTGATTTTTACTCTTCGGATTTTTACTCTTATGAGCCAGTCAGCACAGTAACTTAAAACTGTTCAAAACTTCTCCAGATTTCTTCTAAGCTCTTCTTCAACTCTTCTTGAAGTCTTCTTATTCTGAAGTAGTCTTCTGAGTCTTCATTAGTCTTCTGATCTTCTTCTAATCTATTCCCAATCTTACTGTTCTGAACTTTACAATGCTGATTACAATAGAATACAACTTTATATATATAAAACCTATCTATACATCAACTGAACTATATACAGATGAGTATATCTAAGTCCTATACTATAAGCTGTCTATACAATACAAAATATCAGCTTAGTTCCTAACAGTTCATATATCAGATCAGTAAACAATAAGATCAGTAAACTCATATACGATCAGTAACTTACATATAAGATCAGTAAGCATCTAAGATCAGTAAATATATAAGATCAGTAACTCAGATTCAAATATCTCATATAAGATCACTAAAATTATTCTCAGTTTCCATACTCAGATCAGTAATCTTATTTCAAATGACTCAGTTAAGATCAGTAATCTTATTCTTAATATTACTAAATAAGATCAGTAAACTTATTTCAGTTAGCATTAAGATCAGTAATCTCAATTTAAGTTTCTCATCAAATGACTTAGTTAAGATGACTTAGAACCACATATATCACTAACTTTAAGTTGCTTTTGGCCATCAAAACATACTTTCATCAATTAGAACATTGTTTCAAGGATTCATATCCCAACATAATATTTATTATATAAATAATTATATTATTTTACAATTAGATTAACAAATTTGTTATATATACATAATACACTACTTCTATAGTATATAATCCCCTTATATACTAATAGGGAGTTTAAATTGATGATGTGTCATTTTGTGGTTAATTTGGTTTATGTGTCATTTTGTGGTTGATTTGGCTTATGTGTCATAATTTAATGAAGTTGTTATTTTTAAAAAGTATTATGTGTAATTAAGTTATTGGTTGAGTAAGATATGATTAATAAACTCTTTCCAAATATTATATTCTTATTATTTTAACATTAACTATTTAAATTAAATTTTATTTTATTTACTTAACTTTATTGTAGTATTCATTTTATTCTTTAGTTTGATTTATTTTAGAACTATTTAATGTTCTTTTGAGTAAAATACAATCTAAAATTTAATTTTATCGGGGTGTACAATTCTTTATTTAATTAGTTATTAAATTGTATTTTATAATTACTTTTATCTTATATCTCAAGTAATTTTTTCTGCAATTATTTTAAATTTATTATAAGTTTAATGCATTTAAAAAATAGAGCTCGAAAATATATATGTAAAACTTATTATATAATTTTATACATAATATTTATTATATAAATAATTATATTATTTTACAAGATTAACAAATTTGTTATATATATACATAATACATTACTTCTATAGTATATAATCCCCTTATATACTAATAGGGAGTTTAAATTGATGATGTGTCATTTTGTGGTTAATTTGACTCATGTGTCATTTTGTGGTTGATTTGGCTTATGTGCCATAATTTAATGAAGTTGTTAATTTTAAAAAGAGGTAATTGCAAATTAAATCACGACCTTTCGCTCATTTGCAATCTAATCTAAACCTTAAAAGAATTGCAAATAAATCACAAACTTTAAATATTATTGCAAATTAGACTTCTTACAAGTTTACTTTGTCCCTAAATCATACCTTTTGATATTTGGTTTGATTGAAAAACAATATTGTTTTATTAAGGTGTTGTTATGTCATTAAAAAGTCTAAATTATGTTAGATTCGAACACAATTAAAATTGTCAAAAAGACTAAATTGCAACTATATTTAAAGTTTGTGATTTATTTGCAATTACCTTAAAGTTTAGATTAGATTGTTGGTCCTTGGTGGAGTATAACACAAGTGTATGAGGGGGGGGGGGGGGGGGAATGCACTTGTGTATGCAAATTCTTTTCTTTTAACAAACTTGTCTTATCAGGCAAGTTGTCTCACAACAAGCCTGAGTGTGAACTTTGATAGATACTTGTCCTACTGATTACTATTAAGTGATCAGTTGGCTAAATATCTAAGAGAGTTGCTTAGTGCGGAATGTGGTTGGCCTTTGACTCAAGAGAATACTCCAAGTTGATTTCTGAAAAAAAAACACAGTTATCAGTGACTTTGTCCAAAACTGTTTTTCTTAGCTTACTGAGTTTTGCTCTTTGAAATATGATTGAATATAAGTGCAATAAAGAGTGCAGTAAGTAAATGGCACACAAGTTTATAGTGGTTCAGAGACTCAAGCTCCTACATCCACTTTCCCTGATTGAACAGGATAATTCCTTCTCAATGGAATTAGCTTGTTTTATAGTGCCAAGGTGCACTGATCAACAACACTCTCTTAGTGTTTTGATCCCTAGGATAATCTGAGTCCTAGTGCTCAATCTCTCTGAGTTAAGACTGTTTTTCACAATGACAGTCCTTAACTCCTCACTTCTACAACAAACACTTTCTTCACTAAATGAGATAAGGGTTTGAGGTTTGGTTCCAACTAATAGAGATATCCTTTACAATAAGAACAGTTTTAAAGGCTTAGGATATCTCAAGGCTAAGCTTTGGATGTTTACAAAGATTGGCTTAGCTAAATGAAGTGATTCAGGAAACTTGGGATTCTAAAGAACAGCTTGGTTTCCTTTGATAGCTTGATGCTAGTTTGATAGCTTGTAGTTGGATTATGAATCCCTTTGATCACTTCTGTATTTATAGGCAAATTTGAACAACTAACCGTTGGAGGGATAGCAATTCAAATATGTCTATTTGCAGCACCATTGAAACGGTTATGAAGCTTGGTAACCTTTTATCCACTGTGTAAAAGGCTTCTTCAATGGTTGCTTGAATGAATGTGTTGACTTCTGAAAAATGCGGCTGAGAAGACTTATGTCATATTCCAAATATGCACATTTCCCAAGGTTGATTTATGGCAGAAGCTACACTCAACCAATGGTCAGATGGGACAAGCTCCCTGAACATTCCTGCTGCAATTTAGAATGTTCCAACATTCATTCAATGCTTTACTCTTTAATGCTTCAAGTCTTCAATGCTTGGTTCAGGCATGATTGACAATAAATGCTTCATTGAATGTGTCTTCTGTGAGCTTTGGCATTCAATGCTCTTGATCATTTGCACTTTAATTGTTCTGATCATTTGCATTTATGAGCATTGCCTTAACACTCTTGATCTCTTCAGCTTAGTTGTCCACTTGGTCAGCTTGTCTTGCAAGTTCAGCAACTTTGGCCTAGAGACTTAATACATATCAAGCTGCCTAACATTCAGCTTTGGACAACTATCCTGAACTCTAAAATCTCACAACATTTCTGAGATTTTTAACTTAAGCATTCTACTTACTCAAGTGTTCTGAGACAACTTGTCTGAACTAGACTTGAGCATATCTCAACTAATCTGAACATCATCAATCAGGGGTTTTGGTATCTAAATTAAAATCATTTTATTCCCAACAATTTCCCCCTTTTTGATGATGCCAAAACCTATTACAAAGGGAACTTGACTTATACTATTCTTTACCTTCAGGATGAGTGAACTGGTCAACTTTCCTGAAAGAAACTGTTAGCACAATAAATCAAGTATGATATGTCATGTTAGGTTAGTTGAGATAATGAGTTGTTATCTCTTGATAGAAACATAGTGATCCTTTTATATAAATCAAAGAGCATTACAGATCAGAAAATTAAAAAGGACTCACTAGACTGATACAGTAGAACAACAATCATAAAAATCATAAAAACAGATAGGGAAGAGATGAACTTATCCATCAGAGAGTTCCATCATCTTGAGGAGCAATGCCATATTGAGCCCAAACCCTTTTCTTCAGTTCCCAGATATCCTTGTTGGTTCCTTTAGGGCCATGCTTCATCTTCTCCATCATCATGATGTTGATGAACTCTTCCAGAATCTTTCCCTCATCAATTAAGTTCCCATTGAACTTAGGAGGCATGTACAGAATAGGACCAGGGGCCTTGAATTCAACTCTTGCCATCTCAGCTGCTGCAAACAACTTTTGGTAGAGGTCCCTATGGTTCTCAAACATAAACTGCACAAATACTCCATCTACACTCTCTTCAAGCCACTTCCCAATGACATAAAAGTCATATACAAAACTTCTCTTGGCCTCCTCCCATGCATCATTCAGTGAGATTGGAACCCACTTATCATGGTGAGGGTATTGAGTGTCCCATCTTTGCAGCATTTGAGGTTTGAGCCTTCTGTAAGAAGCCCTCCTTCTTGGAGCTTTAAAGTTTGCCCTTCTTTCATCTCTTGCCTTGTTGGCCTCAACCAACTGATCCATTCTCTCTTTAGCTCTTTGAAGAGCTAGCTTCTCCTGTGTCTCTGGATCCTTTCCAAATCCTTCTTTAAACAGCTTAGAAGGATCATCAGCAAGTTTGGGCACACCAACTTCAGGCTCTCTGTCCTGTACTTCTTCTTCAACTTCTTCTTCTTCAATAACTGGCAGCTTGGCTGCTTTCTTCAACCTCTTGGATTTCCTTACTGGAGTTGTTTCTTCAGACTGAAATTGTGATGGCAGAGTCAGGCTAGATGGGAATTCATTGAAGGCTTGCAATTCCTTCCTCTTTCTTTCAGATGCTCTTGTCACTTTCCCCCTTACTTCAGCAGCCTTCTCCTTGGGGTCAAGTCCTGCAGACTCACCACCAGGCCTTTGAAGCCTCCTTGCCTGACTTTCCATAGCTAACATCATAGACTCCATGACAGCAATCTGAATTTGCTCTTCTTCAGTCAAGTTTTCAATATTCATTGGGCCTTTGCCTTTCCCCATGTCTTCTACTTCCTCCTCAATATCAGGGACCTTCTCCTTTCCTTTGGATTCACCAATCACCAAGGTTCCCTTTGCCCTAGATCTCGCTCTTTCCCCCTTTTTGGCATTATCAAAACATTGGGGCTTCAACTCACTCATTGAGACTGAGAGATGTGAGTGGGCTTGAGTGAGGGACTTCAACTCCTGCAGTAAGTAAACATTCTCATCATGAATGTTTTGCATCTTGTCATCTGCCATGCTTAAGAATGTGTGAACAGGTTTCATCTTTAGAGCAACAATGGCATCCAAAGTGGCTTTCAGTGATTGATCAAGTTTGGCCTGAAGTTGATCAGTGAGGTTGGCCACAACTTGATCAGACACTTTGGCCATAAGTTCAACAGTGAACTTCTCTGCAGCCTCTTTCACCATTGTAGCTTTCAATTCTTCAGCCTTCTTCCTCTGAGCAACTGTTCTTTGCCTCAAGGCATCCTTTATTGTCCTTCTTAGAGCTCTCACATTGTCCTTGTAGAGATTCTTGAGGTCATGCTGCTCTTTCTTCACAGATTTTGTGAACTTCACCATCTCATCCTTTGCCTTTGTTACTTCTGTTGAAACTGTTTGCAGTCCAGTTTCAACTCCACAAATTCTTGCATCTAATGTGGGCAAGATCACCTCTTCTGAGCCAGTTAGCCTCATCTCCACAGAGGCTAAAGTTTTGCCTTGGCCATCTAGAGTATCCACTGTTGCAGCATGAGCCTTCCCAACTTCCCTGACCAGTGTATCTAGCTTTTCTGATTGTTCTTCAATGATAGATGCAGTTTGAGCAGCAATCTGAAAACCAGCCTCAGTGGCGTTGGCTTGTTCATAGTACATCTTATTCAATGTGGACACATTTGCTGAAACTGCTTCAAGGTCAATGTCAGCATCAACTGGGATATCTGTAAGGGAAGCATCTGCAAAAATTTGCTCAATGGTGACAGCTACTGAATCTGCAAAACTAAGAGTGTTAGTAAAAACTCCCTCAACACCCTCATTCTTTTTATCTCCCAATAGGCCTGATTCATCAGCACCTATACTCTCATTTTCAACTAATTTCTTTTCTTCAGTATCAACAGATAAACTCACATTCACTGGAGAATCAGGCCTCCTTTCACCAAGGGATTCATCAAGTTCAGATTTGACTTGAAGAATAGCCTGACTCTCATATTGGGCTGCACCCAATATTTCTACTTCCTCTCCCTCTATAATTGGTGCACTCAGGGAACCACTAATCACACAATCATCCTCACCATCTCCCTCTGATTTTTTATCACTATCAGCCTTTTCAACTCCTTCCATTCCTAACCCTGACACCTCCATATCCTCAACAGGATCCACAGAGGGCAGTTGTTGGGAGATCACAGTGCTTGGGCATCCCAAAGCCACTGAGTCATCCTGAATGACTAAAGGCTGGTCAATGTCCAACTGACCTGACATTGATGAGGCTTTAGCCAAACTAGCTTCTCCCATGGAAGTCTCAACATTGTCAAGCTGTGCCTCAGGTTCAGAAGAACCATCCTTGGCCAATGCATCTTGGACTGAGTCACCATCCTTGGTCAACTTCTCTGAATGATCAGAGTCCTTAACAGATTGATAGGTCAAGTAATGTACCTGAGCAGAGTTGAGGCCAGGAGGATTGGGGTTGGTGTTGTCATCATCATCATCATCATCATCATCATCATCAGATGGGCTATCAGGATGCTTGATTCCTTGTGCAATTCTTTCTCTTTCAGCAAGCACCTTCTCATGAACAATGGTGCAAAATAAGGCCTCAGTGGTTAACACACTGGTCTTCTTTACATTTGAAAAATGTAATAGCCTATTTTCTTCAACCTGCCACCAGCTAGCTCCCTTATCCTTGATAGCTTGAGCTATCTCCACAATTGTTCTATCCTTGATCTCAACAAGTGCCCTGAGATCATAGAACTGTTGTTGCAGCCTAGGATATGCCTTCAATCCTGGATATAATTCATCCACATTGGCTCTTGCAATCTGCCTCAACATCCCTTCATAGGTGTATTCTTCACCACTATCTTCTTCATCAGATGAGTTGGTTTGGGATTCAGGGGGGTTGGATTGGGATTCAGGTAGGTTGAGCTGGGATTCAGGTAGGTTGGATTTAGAAGGATTGGGTTCAGAAGAGCTTAAGACAAGTTGGGATTCAGGTGCTTTTGAGAGCAATGTTCCTGAAGAGGTAATAGGAATGGCTGGAATGGGTGGGAGGACAACTTGATCACCTTCTTGAAGAACAGTTTCAAGAAGTTTGGTGTAGGAGAGTAAACTGGGATCAAGTGGGGAGAATGGCCTATCCTCAAGGTTGACTAAGTCAGCCAGCACATCAATACCTGATCTGTTAGGGGCACCTTCAGGGGAGTAGACTTTCTTTGCAATAATTGGGGCATCTTCAGGAGTCTTGCACTCCTCTTCTTCATGCTTTGATGGAGATATTCTTCTAGACTGAATATCAGGAGAGTTGGTTTCAGGGCTGTTGGGCTTTGACTTGGAGTTAGACCTACTTGCTTGTCTAATCTCCTTGAAGAACTCTTTCTTCTTCTTCTCCTCTTCCATCAATTTCTGCTTCTCAGAAGTTTTGATAATTCTTTTCCTTCTTTCAGACCTTGTGGGCTTATCAAGGTCCCTATACTCTGTTACAGTCTCAGGCTGTAGGGGGACAACCTCTCTGAATTCCTCACCTTCTTCAGGAGGGTTGACTCCTTCATCAGCAACCTTTTCAATTTCCTCAGAAGTGGCTCCTCCACTTCTTGACTGGCTTTCTGGGGGAGATTCACTCAGAATCTTCTTCATCCTCTTCATCTTTGGTTGTGCTTTTGGTGGTTGAGCTTTTCTTTTTCTTGGAGAGGCTCTGGTTGCTGGTACAACAACACCTGCTTTCTTTGAAGCTGCATCCTGCTTCCTCTTTTCTGTCTTAGAAGACAGCTTCCTAAACATCACCTTTTGGGCTGGAAAAGGCTTTGGCTTGGCTTGGAGGTGAGTATAATGTGCAAATCTTTCTAAGAGCAAGCTAGCTCTTGTGCAAAACTGGAGTCTCCCATCAACCACCACCTTGTGGTGCTTCACCTCCTTGAACTTAAAATTTTCATTCATCATCTTGTCAAGAATGAAGTTTTTCCAGTTGAACTTGACTCTCTTCTCAGCAGAGTCAATCACAGCAGCCATCACTCTCAACTTAGGCATACTGATTTGTTCAACACTCCCAGAGTGGCTCAACAAACTTTTCACCACACAATCAAACAAGTGCCTGTAAACTGGTTTCAAGGTGTTCTTGTTTTGAGCACTTACAAGTTTCTTGGGTTCTATCATCCATGGATAGTAGAACTCCTGATCATCTCCTTCTTTGTACATCTCTGGATTTTGGCCTTCTGATGGTAGCCCAAAGCTAGCATCCAGATCCTCAACAGTGAAGATGATGGTGTGTTGGCTTTCTTCAGTTTTCTCCTTCTCAGCATATGTCAGCTTGGTGCACACATCACCCTTTTTGCCCTTCCATCTAAGATGAGCAAAGAACTCTGCCATGAAAGGATTCAGGCAGGAATCAGGCTTGGTGCCAAGGAATTTCTCAAGCCCTGCCTCCCTTAGCCATTGGAGGACTTGATGAATTTCTGTGTCTGGGCTGTCAAAAGCTACCAATTTTTCAAACCAAAGAGAATTTGGGTTGCTAAGATAGGAAAAATCAATGTCCAAAGAGGAGTCATTGAAATCTACAAGTTCTTCTCTCTTAATTTTAGGAGCCATGAATAATTGTGAGAGATAGAAAGGATTTTTGAGGAAAGTTGCAGGTTTTGAGAGGTTTTCAAAAACTTGAGGTTTTTGGAGATATAAGTGCGTAAGGAAGAAAGTAAAAATCGAGGAGTTTATATATGAAGGGAATTTATTAACCGTTGGTCAATAGATAATGACAGTGGGTAAAAGTTAAAACCAATTGGATAAAGTGGGGTAGTGGGCATTAGGCGGTTTGATGAAGTTTTAATGCAAATCAATGGCCTTGATGATGGCTCAAGAATTCATGAAATCTTAATGGAGATTTTGCATTAAATGCTGATTTGCCATTTTGGGGGCAAAAATCTTAATAGCACACGCCATCCTAAAATGGCCTACTCTTAGATCAAGAAACTTTTTAACTGTCTAATCAATGCTAAAAATAGCAATAATTATCCAATTTACTCGGACAAACATCCTGAGATGTGTTTTGACTTCTATAAGGTCAATATGTCTGACCAACATTCCTGAGTGGGTCCCAAAGTTGCTGAGTGGGTCCCACTAAGACAAACATCCTGACCAACATTGCTGAATGCACTAGGGACAACTTTGCTGATTTTCCCTTTTTGACAGATTGCTTCAGTGAGGTTGGTCAACCTTACTGAAGTTCAACTTAATGAACTTCCCCCTTCTTATGAGCTTCCTTCCTTCATTCCTCCATCTTCCCTGGATCAAGTAAGCCTAATTCAGCTGATAGTTCCAAGAACCTTGCTTCAGCTAGTGGCTTAGTCAAGATATCAGCTTTTTGCTTATCAGTGTGAATTTTGACAAGTTTGATATCTTTCTTTTCCACATGATCCCTTATGAAGTGATGCTTGATATCCACATGCTTGCATCTGGTGTGGAGCACTGGATTCTGTGAGATGGCAATTGCACTATTGTTGTCACAGAATATTGGCACTTCATTTGAGATGACTTTGTAATCTCTCAGTTGCTGCCTGAGCCAAAGTATCTGAGCACAGCAACTTCCAGCTGCTACATATTCTGCTTCAGTTGTTGAAGTTGCAACTGTATTTTGCTTCTTGGAGAACCATGAGATAAACTTGCTGCCCAAGAACTGACATGTTCCAGAGGTGGACTTTCTGTCAATTCTACATCCTCCATAGTCTGCATCTGAATATCCAGTGAGCTCAATGTTGTCATCAACTGGATACCATAATCCAAGATTCTCAGATCCCTTGAGATATCTTAGGATTCTCTTGGCAGCATCAAGATGGCTCTTCTTTGGATTAGCTTGAAATCTTGCACACACTCCAACTGCAAATGTGATATCAGGCCTGCTTGCAGTGAGATATAGCAAGGATCCTATGATTCCTCTGTAGTTGGTGGAGTTTGTTGATTCTCCACTTTCATCAGGATCCATTTTCCAGTTAGTATTCATAGGAATTCTGACTGGCTTGCTTGTAGCACATCCAAATTTCTTGATCATGTCCCTTGTATACTTGGCCTGATTGATGAACATTCCTTTCTTAGATTGAGTGACCTGAAGTCCTAAGAAGAAATTCATCAATCCCATCATGGACATCTCAAATTTACTTTGCATGAGTTTGGAAAACTTCTCACACAACTTCTCATTTGGAGATCCAAATATGATGTCATCCACATAGATTTGGACTAACAAAATATCATCTCCTTCAAAGATTCTGAACAAAGTTCTGTCAACAGTGCCTTTGACAAAACCATGATCTAGAAGAAACTGTGATAAGGTGTCATACCAAGCTCTTGGATCTTGCTTTAAGCCATAGAGGGCTTTCTTCAATCTGTACACCTTGTCTCCTTCTTCAAAGCCTGGGGGCTGTTCAACATATACTTCTTCTTTAAGCACCCCATTGAGAAATGCACTCTTCACATCCATTTGATACACCTTGAATCTCATGTGAGCTGCATATGCTAAGAAGAGTCTGATTGCCTCAAGTCTGGCCACTGGAGCAAAGGTCTCATCATAATCAATCCCTTCAGATTGACAATATCCTTTGGCCACCAGTCTTGCTTTGTTCCTCACAATGATGTCATTTTCATTTTTCTTATTTTTGAACACCCATTTGGTTCCAATGACATCTTGATGAGTTGGTCTATCCACCAGCTCCCATACTTCATTTCTGGTAAACTGGTTCAGCTCTTCTTGCATGGCTATGATCCAGTTGGTGTCCTGTAGTGCTTCCTCAATATCTTTTGGTTCCTGTTCTGAAAGGAAACAACAAAACAAAGCACTTTCTCCATGAAATCTTCTAGTTTTGATCCCTTCACTTGGATTTCCAAGTATCAGGCTAGTTGGATGGTCATGCAACCAAGTCCTTCTAGACCTGATCCCTTCAGGAGGATTGTCCTCATCTGAAGTTGGATCACTAGATTCATTAAATTCAGGAAAGTTAATTGAAGGATCAAGTTCAGGATCATATTCAGGGGTATTGTCCTCATTATCAGTTAAGTTGACATTTTCATTGGTTCCCCCTTGAATATTGGATCCATTAACTACCTCAGCATTGCCTGCTTCTTCATTGGTAGTTGTTACCTGGTTTTGAACTGGGATGTGGTCAGTCAGTTCAATTTCTCCTTCAGGTTGGTTGTCCTCTGGTTGATTGCCATCAGGTAGATTGTCCAGTTTTTTATTTTCATGAAGTTCAGGCTGGGCAACATCTACAAACACTGTTTCCTTGCTTTGAAGCCTTAATCTGGTTGTTCTTTGTGTTATCTCATCAATATTCAGGTTTCTATCCCTGAACTCATTAACAGATTCATCAAACACAACATGAGGTGTTTCTTCCACAATAAGGGTTTTGCAATTGTAGACTCTGTAAGCCTTGCTGATTTGTGAATATCCAACAAATATTCTTTCATCAACTTTGCTGTCAAAAGCTTTCAATTGTTCTTTCCCATTGTTATGAATGAAACACTTACAACCAAATATATGGAAATAAGCAACATTGGGCAATCTACCTTTCCATATTTGATATGGAGTTTTACCTTGTCCTTTGGTGATTAAGGACCTGTTTTGGGTGTGACATGCAGTGCTAATGGCTTCAGCCCAGAACCTTTTAGGCAGTTTGGATTCAGCAATCAATGTTCTTGCTGCCTCTTTCAAGGTTCTGTTTCTTCTTTCAGCAACACCATTTTGTTGAGGTGTTCTTACTGCTGAAGTCTCATGAGTGATGCCATTCTTGCTGCAGTACTCATTGATGTATGAGTTTATGAATTATGTGCCTTTGTCTGATCTGATCTTGACAATACTTAGGCCCTTTTCATTGCTCAATCTCATCATCAATTCAGGTAGCTTGACTTGGGTCTCTTTTTTGTTTAACAAGAATACTACCCAAGTGTACCTGGAAAAATCATCAACAACAACTAATGCATATTTTCTTCCATTCAAACTTACTGGGATAATTGGACCAAATAAGTCCATATGCAGTAGTTGAAGAACTCTCTCAGTTGAGATGACAGGTTTTCCTTTGAATGAAGCTTTGATCTGCTTTCCTTCCTGACATGGCTGGCATATATGTTCTTTGGTGAACACTTGATTTGGCAGCCCTTTAACTAGAGAGTTTCTTGGAATCTTGTTGATGGTTTTGAAGTTCAGATGGTTTAGTCTTTTGTGCCACAGCCAGCTTTGCTCACTTGTGCTTTTGGCAACAAGACAAACTGCTTCAGGGGTTTTTCTCCAATCTGCAAAATAGACATTTCCCTTTCTCACCCCTGTTAGTAGCACCTGTTGTGTTGATTTGTTTTTGATAAGACATTCATTTGGTGCAAATTCAACACAATATCCTTTATCACAAATTTGACTTATAGACAACAAGTTGTATTTTAGGCCTAGGACATAAGAGACATCAGTAATTTTGACACTACCAATGCTTAATGTACCGTAACCTCTTGTGATTCCTTGAGAGCTGTCTCCAAAGGTTACTGAGGGACCATCTTTTTCAATGAAGTCTAAGAGAAGCTTTTTATTCCCAGTCATGTGTCTTGAACATCCACTGTCCAAGTACCATGCTGTTTTCTTGTTGATGCTTCTCTTATTTTTGTGGTCCTTGCAGCCCTGCAAAGTCAAAATTTAGGTACCCTTTGAATGTTGGGTCCTAGAGGGTTAGCTGTACCTTTTGGAACCCAAATCTGTCTGATTACTCTGATTGACTCAAAGTGACTGACTTGGTTTCCATTTACATCTACATACACAATTTGACCCTTAAATGCCTTGGGTGGCTTCTGTGTATAAGTGTTGGCCTTGTAAGGTTCAGGAGAGTTGGTGAGTTTCTTTGGGACATTTCTCCTGAAGTTACTAGACTTAGGTGCAGCTTGGTAAGACCTTTGAGGATAGGGTTTTGGATGGCCTTTTCCTTTTGGCATGTAAGGTCCAGGCTTCCTGAAGGTTTTATACCTGTCAGAGGGAATTGACCTTAATCCATTCAGTTGAGGTTGCCTCATTTGAGTTGGCCTTTTCTGAACATATTTTGGACAACTCTTCTGATGAGGATTCAGATAGGTTGACCTTCCATTGGTTCTACCTCTCTGAACCTCATTTCTCTTATAAGCAATGCCTTTAACCTTTTCCATAGGTATGAGTTTAGGTACATTGTTTACTTGAGTTGGTATAAAGATTCCTTTACCCTTATCTTTGACCAGTGGTTGATTTACTTCCATTTCATTTTGTTGTGCCACTGATCTTACAAAAGTCATTTTAGAATTGCTTGATGAAGCAATACTAAAACCAGGTGAGGGTTCAAATGGATTAAATCCTAATCCACCCTTTTGAGCAAATGGTCTTTGAAACCCTTAAATTTCTTCTATTGCTTTAGCAGATTTATTCAAGGCAGACATCTTTATTTTTAAGCTCCCCTCACTTAATTTAAGAGTATCAAATTCACTGGAGAGATTGTCAAATTTAGCTTGGAGGATTCTAAGATCAAAATCCTTTTTCCTCAAAGCCAGTTCTTGTTCATCAATCAACTTTTGTTGTTCAGTGACTTTGAGAGAAATTTCATCATGTTCTCTCACAGTCTGCTGATATAACTCAGTTGATTTAATGTCAAACTCTGGTTCAGGAAGGTTGGGAGTTTGAACTTTAGAATTCAAGAGCTCATTTTCTCTCAGTGCCATATTGCATACCTCTTGTAGCCTGGTGAAATCCTCAAGTAACTTCCCAAAGTTAAGTTTCAAGTGAATTTCACTGGACTCATGTGTGTTAATGGAAGAGTTGGAAGATGAACATACCTCTTCATTCTCAAATGCCATTTGACAGTCTTCTTCACTGTCACTGTTGGAGAACAGTCCATTATCAGAAGAGTAGACACTCTCTTCACTTGCTGAGTCTCCAGCTACCATGGCCTTCCTGTTGTTCAGCCTCTTGTCTCTTTTATTTTGCCTTTCTTTTCTTTCTTTGGCACTTAGGTCAGGACAATCATACTGAAAGTGACCCTTTTTCTAGCAGTTGTAACACACATCTTCATCATCATTTTTCTTGCTTGAGGACTCCTTCCTCCTTGATGATGATGGTTCACCTTTGCTGTACTTCTTTCTATCAGCATATCTGTCTTCTTTCTTCTCATCAGAGTCTTTGTCCTCTGATTTGTTGTCAGGAGAGTTGAATCTCCTTCTGGTTTTGTTGTCTTGGTAGAATTTTTTGTACCTACCAAATCTGGAGTTGAGCTTCTCAAATCTCCTTGCCATGAGTGCCAGCTCCTCCTTCATTTCTGATTTTGAAACAGATTGAGAAGATCTTTGAATATTTTTCTTCTCTGTTTCAGTAGCTTTGAAGGCAACACCTTTGTTTGAGGAGGATGGCTCATCATGCACCTTCTTCCTGTTGAGATCAAACTCATATGCTTTGAGTTCAGAGAATACTTGCTGCATTGTCATGTTGTCAAGATTGCTGGTATTTTGCATCATGACAGAATATATGTCCCACTTTGATGTGAGACTTCTCAAAATCTTCAAAGCAACTTCTATTTTGGCATTGAACTTTCCCAGAGAATTCATCTCATTCATGATGTCAGTGAATCTGCCATCAAGATGATCAATAGTTTCATTGGGCTCCATAGTGAATTGCTCATATTTTTGGATAGACACTTGAAGTTTATTTTCTTTGATCTTTTGGGTACCTTCACACATAAGTGCTAGGGTATCCCAGATCTCCTTTGCTGTGGTGCAGTGATACACTCTTCCCATCACTGCATCTGGAATAGTCTGGTACAAAGTGTTCATAGCAATGTAGTTCAGATTGTGCCTTTTTCTCTCTTCTGCTGTCAGCTCATCCTCATCTTTTGGCAATTGCTCCCTTGGGTCTGCTTTTTGAGCATCAGTGACCTTGGGGTTGCGCTTGGTGAAGGTGAATGGTCCTCTGGTGATGACTTTAAGCATTTCATTATGCTGGCAAGCCAGATGTGCTCTCATCCTGATCTTCCAGAAATCATAGTTCTCAATTGAGAACATTGGCAGTTTGTAATGAGAAATATGATTGACTTGGTTTGGACCCATGTTGTTGATGGTGTTGACAACATCTCCTGGAACTGCATTGTTAGCCATTTCTATA
Source organism: Galeopsis tetrahit (assembly GCA_963675135.1). Lineage (NCBI taxonomy): Eukaryota > Viridiplantae > Streptophyta > Magnoliopsida > Lamiales > Lamiaceae > Galeopsis > Galeopsis tetrahit. The sequence continues at coordinate 16,743,086 of OY776127.1, read as the reverse complement.
ATAATAATATCAAATAACCACAAATAAGTTTTTTCAGAAATTTGGATCAGTTCAATGACCACAGAAATGATATGATTTTGAAAATCAGTTGAATGTTCAGAGGCAGTGGTCTATGAACCCCTGCTCTGATACCACTTTTTGGTCCTTGGTGGAGTATAACACAAGTGTATGGGGGGGGGAGGGGAATGCACTTGTGTATGCAAATTCTTTTCTTTTAACAAACTTGTCTTATCAGGCAAGTTGTCTCACAACAAGCCTGAGTGTGAACTTTGATAGATACTTGTCCTACTGATTACTATTAAGTGATCAGTTGGCTAAATATCTAAGAGAGTTGCTTAGTGCAGAATGTGGTTGGCCTTTGACTCAAGAGAATACTCCAAGTTGATTTCTGAAAAAAAAAACACAGTTATCAGGGACTTTGTCCAAAACTGTTTTTCTTAGCTTACTGAGTTTTGCTCTTTGAAATATGATTGAATATAAGTGCAATAAAGAGTGCAGTAAGTAAATGGCACACAAGTTTATAGTGGTTCAGAGACTCAAGCTCCTACATCCACTTTCCCTGATTGAACAGGATAATTCCTTCTCAATGGAATTAACTTGTTTTATAGTGCCAAGGTGCACTAATCAACAACACTCTCTTAGTGTTTTGATCCCTAGGATAATCTGAGTCCTAATGCTCAATCTCTCTGAGTTAAGACTGTTTTTCACAATGACAGTCCTTAACTCCTCACTTCTACAAACTTTCTTCACTAAATGAGATAAGGGTTTGAGGTTTGGTTCCAACTAATAGAGATATCCTTTACAATAAGAACAGTTGTAAAGGCTTAGGATATCTCAAGGCTAAGCTTTGGATGTTTACAAAGATTGGCTTAGCTAAATGAAGTGATTCAGGAAACTTGGGACTCTAAAGAACAGCTTGGTTCCCTTTGAAAGCTTGATGATAGTTTGATAGCTTGTAGTTGGATTATGAATCCCTTTGATCACTTCTGTATTTATAGGCAAATTTGAACAACTAACCGTTGGAGGGATATCAATTCAAATAAGTCTATTTGCAGCACCATTGAAACGGTTATGAAGCTTGGTAACCTTTTATCCACTGTGTAAAATGCTTCTTCAATGGTTGCTTGAATGAATGTGTTGACTTCTGAAAAATGCGGCTGAGAAGACTTGTGTCAGATTCCAAATATGCACATTTCCCAAGGTTGATTTATGGCAGAAGCTACACTCAACCAATGGTCAGATGGGACAAGCTCCGTGAACATTCCTGCTGCAATTTAGAATGTTCCAACATTCATTCAATGCTTCACTCTTTAATGCTTCAAGTCTTCAATGCTTGGTTCAGGCATGATTGGCAATAAATGCTTCATTGAATGTGTCTTCTGTGAGCTTTGACATTCAATGCTCTTGATCATTTGCACTTTAATTGTTCTGATCATTTGCATTTATGAGCATTGCCTTAACACTCTTGATCTCTTCAGCTCAGTTGTCCACTTGGTCAGCTTGTCTTGCAAGTTCAGCAACTTTGGCCTAGAGACTTAATACATATCAAGCTGCCTAACATTCAACTTTGGACAACTATCCTGAACTCTAAAATCTCACAACATTTATGAGATTTTTAACTTAAGCATTCTACTTACTCAAGTGTTCTGAGACAACTTGTCTGAACTAGACTTGAGCATATCTCAACTAATCTGAACATCATCAATCAAGGGTTTTGGTATCTAAATCAAAATCATTTTATTCCCAACATAGATTGCAAATGAGGAAAATGTTACTCCCTCTGTCCCATAGGAATTTGCACACTTTCCATATATGGATGTCCCATACCAATTTGCACACTCCACAAAAGGAAATGTTGTCATAACTCTCACCCTCAAAATATACACATATTTACCCATATGCCATTACTTTTTCACACTCAATCTACCTTTTACTTTACTTTATTCATAAAAGTTTACAAAATTACCCCTCAAAACATCACTCATTACACTTTTTCTTACACATTTATTAAAATGTGTGCCATTTCTAGTGTGCAAGTTCCCCCGGGACGGAGGGAGTATGATTTAATTTGCAATTAACTAAAATATTTATTTATTTATTTAATTGTATTGTGGTTGATATTGAAGGTTTACTTACAATTTATTAAGAGTTATTTTAATATTATTTGAATTATTTGTTTCCAAACTTTTATAATATTTTAAAACTTATTTTCATATTTATTAAATGTAAGGTGCTGTGGTTGATATTGAAGGTTGACTTACAATTTATTAAGAGATATTTTAATATTACTTAAATTGTTTGTTTTCGAAATTTTATAATTTTTTAAAAAGTTGTTTTCATATTTATTAAATGTCAATGTCACATCGTTTGATTCTCACAAATTTTCTTAGAATTTTGCTTTATAAAATTAACTAACATAAATGTAACTATTTTATATAATTTAAAATATTATGTTTATTAAACTTTTATATTATAATACAATGTTATAATAAATATAATTGAAAAAAAATGTTAAATTTTTTTAACAAAATAATTATAATTTTGCGAAATCATTTTAAAAAAAATATAATTATAAAAATATGAAAAATTAAATTAAGTAAATAAATAAAATTTTATTATTAAATATTTTAAATTCCGTGTAATACACGGGTTCTACACTAGTCCCCTTATATACTAATAGGGAGTTTAAATTGATGATGTGTCATTTTGTGGTTAATTTGACTTATGTGTCATTTTGTGGTTGATTTGGCTTATGTGTCATAATTTAATGAAGTTGTTAATTTTAAAAAGTATTATGTGTAATTAAGTTATAGGTTGAGTAAGATATGATTAATAAACTCTTTCCAAATATTATATTCTTATTATTTTAACATTGACTAATTAAATTAATTTTTATTTTATTTACTTAACTTTATTATTGTAGTATTCATTTTATTTTTTAGTTTAATTTATTTTAGAACTATTTAATGTTCTTCTGAGTAAAATACAATCTAAAATTTATTTTTATTGGGGTGTACAATTCTTTATTTAATTAGTTATTAAATTGTAATTTATAATTACTTTTATCTTATATCTCAAGTAATTTTTTCTGCAATTATTTTAAATTTATTATAAGTTTAATGCATTTAAAAAATAGAGCTCGAAAATATATACCTCAAGTATTTTTTTCTGCAATTATTTTAAATTTATTATAAGTTTAATGCATTTAAAAAATAGAGCTCGAAAATATATATGTAAAACTTATTATATAATTTTATACATAATATTTATTATATAAATAATTATATTATTTTACAATTAGATTAACAAATTTGTTATATATACATAATACACTACTTCTATAGTATATAATCCCCTTATATACTAATAGGGAGTTTAAATTGATGATGTTTCATTTTGTGGTTAATTTGGTTTATGTGTCATTTTGTGGTTGATTTGGCTTTTGTGTCATAATTTAATGAAGTTGTTAATTTTAAAAAGTATTATGTGTAATTAAGTTATTGGTTGAGTAAGATATGATTAATAAACTCTTTCCAAATATTATATTCTTATTATTTTAACATTGATTAATTAAATTAATTTTTATTTTATTTACTTAACTTTATTGTAGTATTCATTTTATTCTTTAGTTTAATTTATTTTAGAACTATTTAATGTTCTTCTGAGTAAAATACAATCTAAAATTTAATTTTATCGGGGTGTACAATTCTTTATTTAATTAGTTATTAAATTGTATTTTATAATTACTTTTATCTTATATCTCAAGTAATTTTTTCTGCAATTATTTTAAATTTATTATAAGTTTAATGCATTTAAAAAATAGAGCTCGAAAATATATATCTCAAGTATTTTTTTCTGCAATTATTTTAAATTTATTATAAGTTTAATGCATTTAAAAAATAGAGCTCGAAAATATATATCTCAAGTAATTTTTTCTGCAATTATTTAAAATTTATTATAAGTTTAATGCATTTAAAAAATAGAGTTCGAAAATATATATGCAAAACTTATTATATAATTTTATACATAATATTTATTATATAAATAATTATATTATTTTACAAGATTAACAAATTTGTTATATATACATAATACACTACTTCTATTGTATATAATCCCCTTATATATTAATAGGGAGTTTAAATTGATGATGTGTCATTTTGTGGTTAATTTGGTTTATGTGTCATTTTGTGGTTGATTTGGCTTATGTGTCATAATTTAATGAAGTTGTTAATTTTAAAAAGTATTATGTGTAATTAAGTTATTGGTTGAGTAAGATATGATTAATAAACTCTTTCGAAATATTATATTCTTATTATTTTAACATTAACTAATTAAATTAATTTTTATTTTATTTACTTAACTTTATTGTAGTATTCATTTTATTCTTTAGTTTAATTTATTTTAGAACTATTTAATGTTCTTCTGAGTAAAATACAATCTAAAATTTAATTTTATCGGGGTGTACAATTCTTTATTTAATTAGTTATTAAATTATATTTTATAATTACTTTTATCTTATATCTCAAGTAATTTTTTCTGCAATTATTTTAAATTTATTATAAGTTTAATGCATTTAAAAAATAGAGCTCGAAAATATATATGTAAAACTTATTATATAATTTTATACATAATATTTATTATATAAATAATTATATTATTTTACAAGATTAACAAATTTGTTATATATATATATACATAATACACTACTTCTATAGTATATAATCTCCTTATATACTAATAGGGAGTTTAAATTGATGATGTGTCATTTTGTGGTTAATTTGACTCATGTGTCATTTTGTGGTTGATTTGGCTTATGTGTCATAATTTAATGAAGTTGTTAATTTTAAAAAGAGGTAATTGCAAATTAAATCACGACCTTTCGCTCATTTGCAATCTAATCTAAACCTTAAAAGAATTGCAAATAAATCACAAACTTTAAATATTATTGCAAATTAGACTTCTTACAAGTTTACTTTGTCCCTAAATCATACCTTTTGATATTTGGTTTGATTGAAAAATAATATTGTTTTATTAAGGTGTTGTTATGTCATTAAAAAGTCTAAATTATGTTAGATTCGAACACAATTAAAATTGTCAAAAAGACTAAATTGCAACTATATTTAAAGTTTGTGATTTATTTGCAATTACCTCAAAGTTTAGATTGCAAATGAGGAAAATGTTATGATTTAATTTGCAATTAACTAAAATATTTATTTATTTAATTGTATTGTGGTTGATATTGAAGGTTTACTTACAATTTATTAAGAGTTATTTTAATATTATTTGAATTATTTGTTTCCAAACTTTTACAATATTTTAAAACTTATTTTCATATTTATTAAATGTAAGGTGTTGTGGTTGATATTGAAGGTTGACTTACAATTTATTAAGAGATATTTTAATATTACTTAAATTGTTTGTTTTCGAAATTTTATAATTTTTTAAAAAGTTGTTTTCATATTTATTAAATGTCAATGTCACATCATTTGATTCTCACAAATTTTCTTAGAATTTTGCATTATAAAATTAACTAACATAAATGTAACTATTTTATATAATTTAAAATATTATGTTTATTAAACTTTTATATTATAATACAACGTTATAATAAATATAATTGAAAAAAAATGTTAAATTTTTTTAACAAAATAATTATAATTTTGCGAAATCATTTTAAAAAAAATATAATTATAAAAATATGAAAATTTAAATTAAGTAAATAAATAAAATTTTATTATTAAATATTTAAAATTCCGTGTAATACACGGGTTCTACTCTAGTAAGAGCATATTTAGAAGTGTATAGGTAATATTCAGAATTGAATGCACAATAAATAATATTTTACTAGTATGTGTAAAAAATGAAATGAGACCAACATCTTAAAACGGAGGGGGTAATAAATAGACGCAGTCATTGAGAATGTATGGAATTTATGGACAAATGAATAGGTCTTGTGTGCATTCATTCAACACTACAAGAAAACTGTAATTTAACTGCGAAAAAAATTATCGCTAATTCTAATATTTTCGTCGCTAACGTGAGTTAGCGATGAAATAATTTTATCGCAGGATTTGTTGCTATACACCCGTCGCTAACGTGTTTGTGATAAAAAAAAAATTTATCGCAAATATTAGCGATGAAAATTTGTGTTTCATCGCAAAATATTAACGACGAAAATATGATGTTCATCGCAAAATGTTTGCGAGGAAAATCAAACATTTGTCGCAAAAAAGTTAGTGACGGGTGTATAGCAACAAATCCTACGACAAAATTATTTCATCGCTAACTCACATTAGCGACGAAAATATTATAATTAGCGACAAATTTTTTTCGTGTCTAAAATAGTAGCTCTTTACTTCGTGACTCATTTTTTGCGGCACTCGACCCGCACCCAACCCGACCGACCTGCACCCACGCCCAATCCGACCTGCATACCCCTCCCCATTTTATTTAAATGACTATTTATTTGGTCTTTGTGGGAATTGATCTCGGGTGGATGGGCGCCCATAGCTGGGCGTCCACCACTCGGGCAGACAGCTCTTCGATTCAATTTTTAATATTAATAATATATGTATTCAATTGTTACTAATTTAGTTAATTTTACTTATTTAATAATTTATTTTATATATTAATTGATTAATTTTTAACTTGTAACAATTATATATATATATATATATTGTATATTTAAAACAATTTCAATTGAAAAAAATCTATGTTACTTTAACAATTTCAAAAAAATAATAAATATTACATCCAATCTTCATTCTCCGATCTTTATGTCCATCTTCATTTGCATCTTCATATTTATAAATATTTTTATAAACATTCAAATTGATTTATATAAGACACAAAAATTTAGAGAATTATTACACATTTAAATCGGTTTTCTAGATTTAATATGCATAGTTGAAGTAGTACTCTTCCATCATGCTTAGTAGAAATAACAACAAATAATTAATGAAATCAAGAAAACAGAAAAACATAAAACAAATTATACATAATGAAATCAAAAAATTATACCCCAAAATAAATCAAACAAAAAACTTAATATGTCAAATTAATGAGTGTAAATGAAACTATATTGATCCTATTAATTAAACATGAAAAATTATATTTAATCACTAAAATATTAGAGACGAAATATAATTTTCATTATTGTTCTGATTATTAACAATAAAATAAAATATTGTTTTGCTAATAAGGTGATGAAATATTTTAATTTTCTCGCAAATATTAAATCCACAAAATTAGTCATACAAATTTCAATTTTGTCGCTAAAATATTAGCGACGAAATATAATTTTCATTGATGTTCTAATTATTAACAACAAAATAAAGAAAATTGTTGCTAATATAGCGATTTAATATATAAATTTTGTTGCGAAAATTAATTTCAAGAAATTAGTCACGAAATTTTTTATTTCATCGCAAAATATTAGCGATAAAATATAATTTTCATTGATGTTTTGATTAGTAACAACAAAATGAAGCAATTTGTTGCTAATATAGCGATAAAATATATAAATCTTGTTGCAAAAATTAATTTCAAGAAATTAGCCACGAAAATTTATATTTCATCGCAAAATATTAACGACGAAATATAATTTTCATTGATGTTCTGATTATTAATAAAAAAATGAAGAAAATTGTTGCTAATATAGCGATGAAATATATAAATTTCTTTGCAAAAATTAATTTCAAGAAATTAGCCACGAAATTTTTTTTTCATCGCAAAATATTAGCGACGAAATATAATTTTCATTGCTGTTTTGATTATTAACAACAAAACGAAGCAATTTGTTGCTAATATAGCGATTAAATACATAAATTTTGTTGCAAATATTAAATCTAAGAATTTAGCGACGAAGAATTCTATTTCGTTGCAAAATATTAGCGACGAAATATAATTTTCATTGCTATTTTGATTATTAACAACGAAATGAAGCAATTTGTTGTTAATATAGCGATGAAATATATAAATTTTGTTGCAAATATTAAATCTAAGAATTTAGCGATGCAAATTTCTATTTCGTTCCTAAAAATTGATTTTAGCGAACAAATTTAGATTTGTCGCAAAATTTTCGTCGCTATTCCCCCTGTTTCTTGTAGTGCAAGTCATACGTGCACTTGAATCAAATTTAATTGGATTGACAAGTGGAAGTATGCCCTTGAATCCATTTTAATTGGATTGATAAAGTGGAAGTACATTTTCTTCCTATCTCATAAGTAGAGCTGTCAAAATAAATTGGGTTCGTTGGATCGGTCCGGGACCTATTAATATAGTGGGTTGGATTAAGTATTTGAAAATCCGTTTAGAAGCAGGCCCGTACAGTCTAGACCGTACGGGTTGCGAGTTTTGACGGGTTAGACCGCAGACGGGGCGGGTTGGCCCGTAGACTTTTTTTATTTTATTTTTTATATGCATCCTAAGTATAGAAATTCTATGTTTTCTGAGAAATTTCAATCTTTGATTTGCACTCGCAATTGGTTGTATGATTTTACATTTATTGATAAATTAGTATTAGATTTTAAGCCATAATTTATGTTTAACTATTGTGTTTTATATATAGATGAAAATTGTGCACGTACTGAGAAAACTTTGTTGAATGAGAGATTTTTATCTAATGTTGTTGAAAATTGTGAGGATGAACAAGAAGGAAATGAAGAGGATTTTGATTATGATATGGAAGATGATTTTTTAATTTAGAAAGTGTTTGTTGAATGAACTTTGAAAGGTATTTCATAACTTTATGATTATGTTGATAAACTTTTATGTGTATGTTTTATTTATTTGAACTATTTTGTGGACATAATGATTGCTTGAATTTTAAGTTTATGTAAATTTTATTATTTTTATTAATTGTTTATATAGTGTTTAAAATATAATAAAATATGTAAAAATAATAATTATTTAATGAAAAAGTCCGTGGGCTAGTTCGCTACCCGCCATGGGTTAGGTTGGATTGACTATTTTCCAACCCGTCCCCGCCGTGGACCGGCCCACCAAAGTCAGTAAAATGATGGGTTGAGGTGAATTTTGGACCAGGCCGCACCGTTACCCCATTCTGACAGGTCTACTCATAAGTCTGTGGTTCAATTTTCACCTATGTCATTTTTGCACCAATTTTTTTAATTGAAAAATATATGTTTTGTATTGCATTTTTCAACAATATGGTGTTTATTTTAACTTATATATTGTTGCACTTTTTAATAATAACTTATTACATTTTTTAGTTATATAGTATTTCACGTTATCAATAATATTGTATTGTACTTTTCAATTAACATTCAGTTATATTGAATATCATTTTTAAGTTATACTGAATAACACCAATGACTTTCCAAATTAACAAGAACTCAAACAATGGATATTACTTTTCAAGATTAAATCAATTTATAATTCAAATTAATGAATAAATAATAGCTAAAAAAATAAAATAAAATTTATATTTACATACTTCCCCCTTTTGTTGGTTACAAAACGAGTATAGTGACAGTCTGGAGGGGAGGGGGGGGGGGGGGTTAATAGACTGTCAGGTGTATAAAAAACTTTTTCGTGCCTTAAGATCAGATGAGTTATATACTCACTCGTCTAAATGCAGATAAGATGTTCTGATCTGTAGAGTGCTTAAGATGTTATAGCAGATTAGGATAACAACCTTACTGATTGCTGAATTGAGCTGATTAGTTTGAGAGCTATCTTAAAAGCTATGAGTGCGGAAATGTGTAGGCCCTACATGTTTAGACTCGTGGGTATTTTATGAAAACCTTTTGAAATAAAGACTTCTAAAAATAATGCAAGTTGGTCAACTGATTTGGTATCTACTGATTATGAAAGCAAACACTTGATGAGTTTTGACTCTTTGATAGATATTGGCGTTTCAAACAAGTATGAACAATAAAAATATGAATGTTAAAAGTAAAGATAAGCAATAAGAACACAAAAGTTTATAGTGGTTCAGATCTCAATATCCTACGTCCACTCTCTCTAATAAGATATATAAATTCACTATCTTGCTGCTTTATAGTCCCAAGAGAAGACTTTCAATCAAGAACCTCAAGTAATTTTTTAGGCTATGGATATGTTTGTTGGTGAGGTAACAAACAACCTTTACAATGGTTAATACCAATAAATGAAAGTATGTGTATAACCAACTAGTTCTAAGCTCTAAAGATTGGATTCTTTAAACTGGCTTAGGATCGGAAACATAGAGTACTAAAGGTTAGATAACTTTTGCAAGCTCTAAAGAACTCGAACACTTAGAATATTTCTTGAAACTGGTTGTTCTTGATATCAGCTGAACGTGTAGAGAGTTCTTGCTTGTAGGGTTTCCGGTACCTTGTTCCAAAGAACAAGTGTTGTATTTATAGAGAGATTTGTGCTCAGAAAACTAGTTGTTGGTGAGAACTAGCCGTTGCAACAAATCTTTCTAAGTATGGTCGTCATCTTCATAGGAATGGTGTTTGTAGGTTTTGTGGTACGATATTGCCTCAAGAGGTAATATGCATTAAATGTTTCATACTTCTTCTGCATATCTCTTGTACGACATACTGAGCTGTCAACTTCATAGTTTCGTGTTGATGTCTTATTGGTTCACACCAAATTAGTAGTTGAGAGCTGTTTTGTCTTCTGTTAGGGCAATTCAGAACTTAATTCGACATTCTCTTTGTCTTCTGATTTGCATGTCTTTATCTTCTGACTTAGTTAATCATAAATGAACAAACACTTGTGAAAGTGTTTTATTCTTAAATGCTAACTGTCAAAGTCAATTCTGTAGATGAGTTTCGACTTGAATGTTCATTAAGGCTTACTTTGACAAGATACAGATGAGTTCATATCTGTTGAGCTATCTTCTGAACCTTGATCGCAGATTATCATATAGATCATTCAGTTTATAAGGTATACAACAACATTTAGATCTGAATTTGACTAATGAACTCTTGATGTCTTCTAGTCTTCTGTCTACTGTTTTATAAGACTTGATTAGAGTATACAGATGAGTAATCAATTGTCTTCTATACAGATGATTCCTAGACTAGATTAAAACAAGTACTTTACTTCTAAGCTTTATAACTCAGCTTAGGAACCTTAGTTCTAGATTATAAATTATCTATCTAATATGTACTCTACTGATTTGGTTTTGGCCATCAAAACTAAATTACAAATTGCAATCAAATTAGAGGTAGGATTACAAATCCCAACAATTTCCCCATTTTTGATGAAGCCAAAACTAACTAAGCTAAGTTATCAGACCAGTCAACAAATAATTTGAAATCATGAAGGTTAGAAAAATAAGAAGTTTAAAATAAATAATAAAATGCAGATGGCTTCTAAAGAAGACAATGAGTAGTTGTCTTGAAGCTGAAAAGGTAAATTCTTGTATTAATCAGAGCAAAAGGAATTCAGATTACAAATACAAGAAGAATTTACTTCAGCTAAACATAGAATGTGTCAAGATGGATTCCGATCAGCTAGACGTCTCCAACTAATTAGAACACTTGAATATAGAAGAAATAACTGCTCTAGGATAGTAATTCAGAAAAGTAATCAACGAGACAAACAACACACAAGGATTTAAGTGGTTCGATCAATGTGATCTACATCCACTGGACCAGACTAGTACTTCTTTGATTGATAAAGAATGTTTACACACTCATTCACTCGGAATTGGATATTTCCTCACTTCACTCGCGAACTCACACAACTCAAAGAATACAATAACGTACTAAATCTCTCATCCCAAAAAGGTGTCAACCTTTACAATGTACACAATCAAGAGTATATAAAGACCAAAGGTAGTTGCTGCTGTTAGGAACTGTTTTGAGTAGTTATCAACCGTTTGCAACCGCTTGTAACAACCCATGTGCTCTGTTACTGCCCAACTGAAATGGTAGTTATGCCCTCAAGTTGTTGTAACTGTAAAACTGTTAGTCACACTAACTAACTTTGAACCAGAAGACTTGCCCATAAAGATCAGATCACTACTTAGTGTTCTGATACCCAACTCTTCTGCTCTGATGATCAAAAGCTAACTCTGCTGATAGACTCCATACTGTGCTGATCTTAACTGCACTGACCAAGTACTGTGCTGACCCAAGTACTGTGCTGATCTGGTACTGAGCTGATCTACTCTGCTGAAGTACTGATCTTGGTACACTCTGCTGAAGTACTGATCTTAGTCCAGTACTGTGCTGATCTTACTGTGCTGATCCCAACTGTGCTGAACTCTAAGCATCACCTTCTCATCTGATTGAAACCCTTCAACTCATCTGATAAGGCCTAAGTCATCTTATCTGATCCTATCAGCTCAGTAGTTTACTGTGCTGATTTTGAGATTATGAGATAACACTCACAATTCTCCACCTTTAGCTCATAATCGAACTAATCTCCAACAAAACAAAAACACCAACACTATTCTCCTCAAAGAATAGCCTCCACTACTGATCTTCTGCCACAAGAACAGTAGCCTTCTCCTCAGAGGAATTAATGCAGTCCAATAAGTCTAAGACACAAGCCAAACTTCTCTTTTGGCAATGCCTTAGTGAACTCATCAGCAGGGTTCTCCTCTGTAGCAATCTTCACTACCTGGACTGGCCCCTTCTCTACAATATCTCTTACAAAGTACAACTTTACATCTATATGTTTAGTTCTCTCATGATACCCCTGATGCTTTGCAAGATGTATTGCACTTTGGTTATCACAAAAGACAATCACACTTCTTTGTGATATACCAAACTCCTTCAAGATCCCCCTAAGCCACATGCTCTCCTTTACTGCTTTAGTCAAGGCTACATATTCTGATTCTGTAGTAGATAATGCAACTACGGACTGATGTATTGACCTCCATGATATAGCTGTACCAAATAAGGTGAATACATACCCTGTCAAGGACTTTCTTGTGTCTACATTGGCTGCATAGTCGACATCAACATATCCCACAAGTGCTTCTCCCTCATCTGATATCTTCTGAAATTTCAGACCTTTCTCAGCTGTTCCCAGAACATATCTCATGACCCACTTAACTGTCTCCCAATGACTTAAGCCTGGATCACTCATGTATCTGCTGATTACACTCATTGCATGAGTTAAATATGGTCTACAACACACCATAGCATACATTAAACTCCCTACTGCACTGGCATAAGGAACCTTACTCATCTGAGCTCTTTCTTGGCTGTTCTTGGGACACATCTGATTGGATAGCTTCTGATGCTGACCAATTGGTGTAGAAACTGACTTAGCTTGATTCATCCTGAATCTCTCTAACACCTTCCTCAGATAGGTAGGCTGACTAAGCTGAATTGCTCCCTCAATTCTACTGATCTCCATCCCAAGAATCACTTTAGCTTCACCAAGATCTTTCATCTCAAACTCCCTTTTGAGAATCTCCTTAACTTGATTGATACTGTTAATAGACTCCCCAGCTATTAACATATCATCTACATACAGCAGAAGATAGGTAACTGAACTCCCAACCCTCCTGAAGTAAACACAGCTGTCATACAAGCTTCTTGCAAAACCAACTGAGCAAATGTACTCATCAAACCTCAAGTACCATTGTCTAGGGCTTTGTTTGAGACCATAAAGTGATTTTCTGAGTAAGCACACTTTGTCTTCTCCATCTTCTATGTCCAACCCTTCTGGTATTTTCATGTAGATCTTCTCATCTAAGGTCCCATGAAGAAATGTTGTGGTCACATCCATCTGATGCAGCTCCAATTCATATTGAGCAACCATAGCCAACAAGATTCTGATGCTACAATGCTTTACAACAGGTGAGAAGATTTCATTAAAGTCAATACCTTCTTTCTGTGTAAATCCTTTAGCTACAAGTCTTGCCTTGTACCTAATCTCACCACCTCTTTGAGCCTCCACCTTTTTCTTGTAGATCCACTTACACCCAACAAGTTTCTTGTTCTTAGGCCTCTCAACAATCTCCCAAGTCTGGTTCTTGTTTAGAGATAACAGTTCTTCCTCCATAGCAACTAACCACTTCTCTTTGTCATGGCAGTTTATGACTTCTGTGTAAGTTTTAGGCTCCAAAGACTCCACCTCAAGAGCTGCACATAATGCAAATGATACTCTGTCAGCTTGACCATACCTCTGAGGTGGGTGGACTTCTCTTCTGGTTCTGTCCCTAGTCAGCTGATAGTCATGAAGCTCAGTATCACTATGAGTATTCTCCTCATCTGGATCAATCTGCTCTTCAGTTAGTGTTCTGATGTCATCATGCTCCACCTCCACCCGTGTCTCATCTGGTTTGTTGTGTGCTGTACTGGAGCTTGCCTCCTCTTTCAATGGCATTCTATTCTCATCAAAAGTTACATCTCTGCTGATAATACACTTCTGCATTCCAGCTTCTAGGCACCACAATCTGTATCCTTTCACACCTGAAGGATATCCTATGAACACACATTTCAAGGCTCGAGGCTCAAGCTTATCTTGCTTGACATGGGCATATGTTGAACAACCATACACCTTCAAATTACTGTACTCAGCTGCATGGCCAGACCATAACTCTTCTGGGGTTTTAAATTGCACAGTTGAGGAAGGGCTTCTGTTTATCAAGTAGGCTGCTGTTGACACTGCTTCTCCCCAAAATACTTTAGGCAATCCAGAGCTGCTCAACATGCATCTAACTCTCTCAAGTAAAGTCTGGTTCATTCTCTCAGCTACTCCATTCTGCTGAGGTGTACCTGGTACTGTTCTATGCCTCACTATACCCTTCTTCTTGCAGAAAACATTGAACTCTTCTGATATGAACTCCAGCCCATTATCAGTTCTCAAATACTTGAGATTCTTTCCAGAAATATTCTCCACCTCAGTGAGCCATTCCTTAAATTTTTCAAATGCTTCTGACTTGGATTTCAGGATAGTGATCCATACCTTTCTTGAGTAGTCATCTATGATAGACATGAAGTATCTCCCACCACTTCTGGTCTGATTCCTAGCTGGCCCCCATAAATCTGAATGGACATAGTCCAAAATTCCTTTGGTAGAGTGTGAACTCTTCCCAAACTTCAATCTCTTGGATTTCCCAAGAATGCAGTGCTCACACAAATCCAGCTTTGTGATCTTGTCACCACATAGCAATCCTTGCTTACTTAGCTCAAGTAGGCCCTTCTCTCCTACATGACCTAATCTTCTGTGCCACAACATTGAGTTGTCTTACACCCTTGCCACATCTGATCTGCCAATAACTGTTCCCCCCTTAAGAAAGTAGAGATCATTTCTTCTCTCACCTTTAAGAACAGTAAGCTTCCCCTTTGAAACTCTGAGCTCTCCATCTTCAGACTGGAATTTATAGCCCAATGAATCCAGCATACCAAGAGATATCAAATTTCTCTTGAGTTCAGGAACATACCTGACCCTCTTGAGAATCCTCACTACTCCATCATACATCTTCAAGTGTACTGTACCTTCACCTCTGACTTTGCAAGTGTGATCATTCCCTAACAACACAGAACCTCCATTCTGATGCTTAAAATCATGAAACCACTCTCTTCTTGGAGTCATGTGGAAAGAACACCCTGAATCTAAAATCCAATCTTGTTGCTCTTTAGTGGAAGTGATGGATAGGGACTGAGCTGACTCATAGCCTTTCTGCTCCTTATCATCTTGGGTTTGATTTGCTTGATTCTTATCAACAGGGTTCTTAGGACCAGATTTTCCCATAAGTTGTTTGTACTTGTAACAAGTACTCTTAAAGTGCCCAGGTTTGTTGCAGTGGTGGCACACTACTTCCCCTTGATTTGACACTGCTGATTTTCCCTTATCAGCTCCTTTGGGTTGACTAGACCCCTTCTTGGAGACAGATTTCTTCTGACCTCCCTTGATTGCCAATCCTTCCCCACTGCTACTTTTATCTCCTTGAGATGTCTTATTGTGTAACAGCTTGGACTTGACAGCCAAGATCACATCCTCCAATGTGATTGCTTCCTTTCTACCATACAAGATGGTGTCCTTTAGGATTTCAAAGGACTTAGGCAGAGCACTCAACAAGATCAGAGCCTTATCCTCTTCCTCTAACTTGACATCCAAATTCTCCAGATCATCAAGAATCTTTTTGAACTCATCTAGCTGCTCCGTAATGGGTTTGTCATCTCCCATTCCAAAGGCATATAGCTTCTGTTTCGAATAGAGTCGGTTAGCAAGAGTTTTCACCATATATAGCTTCTGAAGCTTATCCCAAACCTCCTTCGCTGACTTCTCTTTAGCAACCTCCCTCAAGACCTTATCTCCAAGGCAGAGTAGGATCGTGCTTCGAGCTTTCTTGAGCAACTTGCTCCTTTCAGCCGCAGCTGTTGCAGATTCTTCTGCAATCTCTTCGGATTCTTCGAGAGCCTCGAATAATCCTTGTTGTTCAAGGAGGGCCTGCATTTTGACCTTCCACAGCCCAAAATCTCCAGTGCCTGTAAACTTCTCTATGTTGTACTTGGTAGAATTCCCCATCTTTAGATCTGCAGCTACTTCGGTTTCCCACAGACGGCGCCAATTGTCAAGATGGATTCCGATCAGCTAGACGTCTCCAACTAATTAGAACACTTGAATATAGAAGAAATAACTGCTCTAGGATAGTAATTCAGAAAAGTAATCAACGAGACAAACAACACACAAGGATTTAAGTGGTTCGATCAATGTGATCTACATCCACTGGACCAGACTAGTACTTCTTTGATTGATAAAGAATGTTTACACACTCATTCACTCGGAATTGGATATTTCCTCACTTCACTCGCGAACTCACACAACTCAAAGAATACAATAACGTACTAAATCTCTCATCCCAAAAAGGTGTCAACCTTTACAATGTACACAATCAAGAGTATATAAAGACCAAAGGTAGTTGCTGCTGTTAGGAACTGTTTTGAGTAGTTATCAACCGTTTGCAACCGCTTGTAACAACCCATGTGCTCTGTTACTGCCCAACTGAAATGGTAGTTATGCCCTCAAGTTGTTGTAACTGTAAAACTGTTAGTCACACTAACTAACTTTGAACCAGAAGACTTGCCCATAAAGATCAGATCACTACTTAGTGTTCTGATACCCAACTCTTCTGCTCTGATGATCAAAAGCTAACTCTGCTGATAGACTCCATACTGTGCTGATCTTAACTGCACTGACCAAGTACTGTGCTGACCTGGTACTCTGCCGACCCAAGTACTGTGCTGATCTGGTACTGAGCTGATCTACTCTGCTGAAGTACTGATCTTGGTACACTTTGCTGAAGTACTGATCTTAGTCCAGTACTGTGCTGATCTTACTGTGCTGATCCCAACTGTGCTGAACTCTAAGCATCACCTTCTCATCTGATTGAAACCCTTCAACTCATCTGATAAGGCCTAAGTCATCTTATCTGATCCTATCAGCTCAGTAGTTTACTGTGCTGATTTTGAGATTATGAGATAACACTCACAGAATGCATAATGTCTTCAGTAGATGCCATAAGCTTGATAAACTCTTTTCTTTATTTCGCGAACAATATCTTGGTCTCTGATTTTATCTTCATAGCAGATGTCATCAATCATGCTATTGTGTTCTCTGAAGTCCTTCTTGTTGTTGACAGTAGATGGGAGTTCCCATTTAGGGAATTCAGGCAAGACAATGTTGATGTTCTTTTCTCCTGATTCTTTCATGATAATGCTTAAGAACTCTTTGTCTTTTTCTTCCAGGAATCTTTCGAAACAACTGAAAGCAGTCTGAGGGTCTTGATCTCCCCATCTGTGAGCAAGATAATAGATCTTCTGCCATTCTTTCTTCAGGACTAACCACCTCATATGATGAATTGGATCAAGAAATTCATCAATATGTTGATTCGAAGCTTTAGGACGTTCTTCATCAGGCTTTTCAGATTGTTGCTTTTTCTTCAGAATAGTCTTCCTCTTTTTTGAATGTAACATCAAGTTGAGAGGCATTCTTCCTTTCAGCTCTTGTTGATGACGTTCCTCTTCTGATTGCGCAAGTCTTCGACTTTTTCTATTTGCAAGAGGAATGTTGTCATCTTCATCTTCAGATTCTTTTTCAGCTTCAGGTGTATTTGTCTGCTTCTTAGTGATACTTTCTTAATTTAGAACAAGAGCATCAGACACCTGTAAAATGTGAGAAACAGAAGGCATTATAGATGTTGGAATTTTGGAAATAATTTCCCCTTGAGATATGCCTGGTTGATTCTGATTCTCTAAACTTATGATTTTCTCCTCTGCATCTGCTAATCTCCTTGCCAGATCAAACTGAGTATTAGAAAATTTCTTCCTCATTTCAGCAGTTTTCTCCGCTGCTTTCTTCATCTACTCGGCTGCTTCTTCAGTTACTTTCTTCAGCTAATCAGACACTTGTTTTGATAACTTAGCTCTGACCTCTTCTTCCCCTTTTTTAGCTTTTTCAATATGTGAAGTGAGCGCTTGAGTTGCCTTCTGACTTAGACGACCAGTGTTGGCAGTGTTCAGAATACTAGTAGCCTTCTGACTTAGATGATCAGTTGCCTTGGAAGCAGTGTCTTCAATAACTCTGTCCAGATCAGCAGGTGCTGGAGCAAGTTGAAGTCTGAGCTTCAATTCTTCAGTGGTCAAGACAAGTTGATCCTTGGCATGTTTGAGATTATCAAACTCATCTTCCATCTTCTGAGCATATTCCTTAGCCAATTCCAACTGCCTAGTCAGTTCAGCCTTCTGTGTAGCAGATTCTTTTTGCAGATCAAAATACTTTTGTTTTAGATCAACAGTAGCTTGTTTTTCTCGATCTTGATTTCTCTTCAGCTCTGCCACCTTAAGACCGTCAATGGTTTTAATCAATTGAGTGCAATGATCTGTATCTATGGCAGCGATTACCTTCTTGAAAAGGTCAACTGACTCACTCAAGCTTTTATCAAGAGCCTTTACAACAGCTTCAGTTAGATCCTTATCAAAATATTTCTTCATGTTGTCTCGAATAGCTGTGAATATATCTTGATAGATGTCCATTCTATTTTGCTCGATCTTGAGTGCAACATGCCTCATTTTTGGTGCAAGATCTTCATGCACAAGCTTTGCAAGATCACTGAGTACATGACCAATGAGAGGAATGTCAACTTCATTTAAGCCTATCATCTTTAACTTGTGCCAGATGAGATCTGAGAGATTGATCTTGGTTGAGATTACGTCAGAGGATGATTCCCCAATCTGTTGGACGTCTTTGTTTCTCCCAAGAGCTTGCAATAATTCCTCAAATGATCGCTGCGGAAGATTCGCAGGAATGTCAGCAACAATATTTTGGAGATCTTTATCATCATCTCCATCACTCATTTCCATGGTCTTAGTTTCTACAATAGCACTGTGATAAACTCTCAACTCATCATCTACTTCAGCTGCTTCAGCATCATTATGCTCTTCTGAATTTTCCCGGATTTGAAGAATCTGAGTCATGTCTTCAGCAGTCTGATTTACAGCACTAGTTTCAATGAGTTGAAGATCAGACTCCCCTGCTTTATCCAGTACCCTTAAATCTGTAAAGATTTCAGCAGCTTGAACATGAGGGCTCTACATAACTTCCTCAACAATTTCCAGCTTTATTTCCTTCTCCACAACTATAGTAGCTGGTAACTTCTCCCCAGCTTCAAGAGCTGGCTCCTCAATACTTTGAGATCCCTGAACCTCTGAGGCCGGGGACTGTGAAGGTTCAACTAACACAATTTCTTGTGTTTGATCAGATTGAGCATTGGACCGTGCATTTTCATTTCTAATTGTCTCCATCACCTGGTCAAAAATTAATTTTAGCACTAATGCCTCAGAGTTCAAGGACTCGTCATGGGCAGGGACTTCAACTGTTTTCACAGCATCTGTCTCTAGCTCTACTGATTTCTCAGCATCATTGCCATTCTGTTTAGGTGAACTCCCACCTAAATCAGATGTAGGGTTATCTGCTCCTTCAGTAGCGTTCCCTCCGACTTGATCTTGTGTAAGATCTTCGTCGTTGGTCGTATCCTTAGCAGCTTCGGACTCAGGTCCATCGTCTCTGTGATCTATACTATCCTTAACAGTTTCAGATACTTGTAATTTCGAAAGCTTTCTAGTGACAAGTGCTAAAAGTGAATCATCGAAAGTTATATCTCGGATACTATCAATCTCAGTAGACTCAATCTACTCTAACTCCCAATCATAGAACATATCTTCACTACCTTTTTCCTCTACAGATCGAAGAATTCTAGAGTTGTCTGAGAGCCGAATCTCTCTCCATATCCAGATTCGTAGAATTTGTTCAAAGAGAACTGGGTACTGCTTTAAGTCAGGGAACTTGGTTTCTAGATCACCTTCAGTTAGTTGTCTGAATATTTGTTCCTTTGGGCCAATAGGGTAATTGGAAATAGAAGGGGTTGATGCGCCGACTGGATCTGGTCGAGCATCATCTAAAGTGGTTTCTACGTTGGTTGGGAATGGAGGAGGAGAACCTTGTGCATAAGTTTGGGCAAAATCTGCAGCAAGTTTAAGGGGATCAAGGATAGGATCAATAGTTAAATTATCTGCTGTGGGTTGAGGTTCAGAACCTAAGATTGGATCTAAGGTTGGATAAGTGGGAACTATGGCTAAAGTGTCATCAACTATTGGGTTTTCAGATGATTGTGGGGGTGGTTTAGAAAGGTTGGATGGAGGAGAGTGGATAGATTTGGTGTTTGGCTCAGATGGCTGGGCAGTAATAGGAGTAGGAGCAAGGGGTTCAGAAGTAGAAAAGTTTAAAACACGTTTTCGGGGTACCTTAGGTTTCTGGACTTCTGGTTTGGTTGGGGTAGGTTCAGCAACATCTTCAGCAGGTACAGCCTCGTCTGCTATGGATTCCTCATCTGATTCAGTTGCTTCAGATGATGACTCAGATGGGTTGGCAGCAAGAACAAACTTAGCCACCGCAGCCTTAGTTTTTAACTTTTGTTTCTTGTGAGGAGCATCAGACTTGGAGGGTTCAACTCCTTTCTTCCTCTTGGTAGCCTCAGCTTTCTCTACCTTGGCTTTTGTCAACATCCATTTAGAACTTTGGAATGCTGTAGCGGGACCCCATTGTGTCTTGTTTGGGAGTAGCTTTGGGAGGATGTAGTTGAGTTTGGTTACAAAGCTGAGCTTTAACTCTGGCCAATATGGACTATTCTCGTTTGTTCTTTTAATTTTAGCTGACTCACCAACAAATTTGTTCAGATAGTATCTCCCCCAATTGATCTTGACCTTATCGAAATGGCCTTCATCAGAATAATCTTGTTTTGAGTGATGCCATCTAAGGATCCATGGTGACCCATAATGACCTTGGTGACTATGTCAAAGATATCTTTGAACTTCTCTTGCAGCATGGGCTTTTTCAGTGCACTGGATGATTTCCGTGCCAGTTTCACATATTCCTTGAGAATAAATTGTGGCCAAATATCGTTTATCTCCCCACATTCGTAATCCTCGGGGTTGACAATACCTTCATCCTCCAAATAAAAAATGTCATTGAAGGTACCCAAGGTGAGACGAACTCTGTCATTCTCAATGTGAGATGAGAGAGATCCGCCGGATCATAAGCGCATGAACATGTAGAAATTGGCCACATCTTCTGCTAAGAGGGATTTTGGACTAGTACCAATCAATTTCTTCAACCCAACATCAATTATCACTTTCGCAATCCATTCTTGTTTCGGAGTATGAGGGCCAGAAAAAGATACGCATCCTTCAGCCACCATACGTTCTTTGACCCATTTGTCAGGTTGATAGTTGTGCTCACCAACTTGAGAGAAGTCTCTGTGTGTATTAAGGTTATGATGCCTGGATGAAGCCATTGTTAAGAGGTTTAGAAAAACTCGTGAATTTAGAGATGATGTTGTAGAGAGAAATAGATAAGAAGAGTATGAGTGCGTAAACTGAATGAAATTTCTAACTCTTTATTATATATGAGTTGAAAGATTAATTCAATGGTTCTGATTTGATCTTAGAGTTGTAATGAACAGCTTAGATGAAAGGGTGTATTCATCCAGATTTGAATTTTAGTTTCTACCGCTTCATATTCTTCATGGATTTCAAACTAGATCAAAATTGAATTCTGAATTTTGATGTATAGAATTGTCGGGTCCGCATTTAATGCACATCATTCTATTGGTTGGCAAATAAAGTAATTGTCCCATCTACGCGATAATTTAGGTCTTTTACTTATTACTGTAACTGTGAGTCGTCTAGGACAAGTTATTAATTTTATTTACCATTTCAGATGTGTACTTGCAAGCTGAATTGCATTAAATGTCAACATAATACAATTAATGAGAACAAATTGCATTGAACATGTCTACTAATCATTTGAAATAAATAAGTTAGGTAAGAAGTGATGTTTTTAAATCAATTGTGTGCTGAGAACAGTTGATATGTCTTTTGATTTATCTTCTGAAGTTTTGAATATCTGCTGGACGTATTCTTCCTTCAGCTGATATTACTTCGTCTGAAAACTTTTCTCAAATTGCTTCTTGATTATCAGCTGTGTTCCCCCTTCAGCTGATAACTTGTCATCTGTATTCCATCTGTATTACTTTGACAGAGATGTTAGTTTCTTTATTTCTTAGGTCAGTTCAGATTGGAAGTTTTAGAACAAGAAAGAAGAGAAAAGTATTGAGATAGCTAAAGACAGAAAGCAGAAGAGTATTCTAAGTTAAGGTTCTTTAAGAATTTCATGGAAATTCCCCTTAAAGCATATATATCTCTTGTTAAATAACTCTCAGCTGGATCAGCTTCTTCATTAAGTTTAACTTACCTTTACTTTTCCTTCATTCACCATGCAGGATTGGTCTTTGGGGCGCTAGGCCTCTTCTGGTAGGTGTGGGAAGCAAGGAAGAATTAGAGGGAGATCCTCTATTCTCCAACTGCGGAGAGGAAGCTCTGCGTACCGCTTCGTCTTCCATCTCCAGCAGCTTCCCTTCTCATCATCCACCAGTGTTTGTCCTCATTTCTAGTTGCATCCTCCAGCCCTAGAGAGCAGGCTGAAGCCGACATGACATGAAACACCGGAGATTTAGTCCGGTTTGACATGAGACACTTGATATTCCTTTATCTGCATGTTGAGAACGAAGGATCTTTCTGGCCTTGACCCACGTCTTGGGTTGGAATATCTCATGCAGCATTACTCTTCTCATTTTCAAGCTTTTTTCTTGATATTTTTTGTTCCTATTCAAGGAAGAATTATTTGAGTTAGAGGTGTGAATAATTGCTAACTAAGTGCTGATATTTATACTAGAAATGGTAAAATTCTTCATAGGTAAACGTTAAAATTTATAGAGTATAGCTTTTGAAAAAGATTTATGGGAATAGTGGTTTTTCTTGGAACTCTAAAGATTCCTTCTTAAAGATGTGTGGTTGGGATGGCACTTAGTCTTGATCTAAGGGTCCAGATTAATAGTGATCTTGGAATACTACTATTTGGACTTCAGACTAAGATTAATTTGTCGTAATGTATTTTCAAATCTGAATCTTATGTATAAATCAAATAATAAAATAATGTAAACGTGTATGTACATGAGCAGGAAGTAAATAAACATAAGTGCATATGTTCTGAAGGTTGCAAACAAGGATGTATTATAGAATCATGGATTCCCCTTTGTTTTTATAACTTTCAGATTCCCCCAGCTTTACTAGCTTTCTTCATATGGAGGTGACATACCTGGATGATGAGTGTGTTTATTCAACTCATCTGAGATGTCATCTGCCTTTGTTGTCTGGTTGGAGCTGTTCTATGATCAGCTGAGTTAGAGTTTACTTCTCAGCTACAGGCTTCGAGATATCCAGCTCCAATAAACCCAAAGAGAAACACAATTCTCTAAACCTTGTCTCAGCTAAAGGCTTAGTAAGCATATCCTCTCTTTGTATATCTGTGTGAATATTTTCCATTCTGATATCCTTCTTCTCCACATGATCTCTAATGAAGTGATGTCTTACATGAACATGTTTACATCTAGTATGGAGTACTGAATTCTGAGTAATGGCTATTGCACTGTTGCTATCACAATAGATTGAAACTTCTCTAGCAACAATGTTATAATCCAATAATTGATGACTTAACCATAGCAGCTGACTACAACAGCTACCAGCAGCCATGTATTCAGCTTCAAAAGTGGATGTAGCAACTGAGCTTTGCTTCTTGGAGAACCACGAAATTAGCTTGTTACCTAGAAACTGACAAGTGCCCTATCTATTCTGCACCCTGCAAAGTCAGAGTCTGAATAGCCACTCAGATCTAAACTATGTACAGATGGATAACACAAACCCATATTCATTGTACCTTTCAAGTACCTCAGAATTCTCTTAGCTACATCTAGGTGACTAACCTTAGGATTGGATTGAAATCTAGCACAAACTCCTACAGCAAAAGTAATGTCTGGTCTGCTTGTTGTTAGGTACAGAAGGGATCCTATGAGGGCTTTATACTTGGTTTGATCTACAGACTTGCCATCCTCATCTGGATCCATCTTAAAGGAAGTCATCATGGGAATCTTACATACTTTACTTGTCTGCGCACCAAACTTAGCAATCAGATTCCTTGTATACTTAGCCCGGGTAATGAATATCCCATTTGGACTTTTCTTCACTTGTAGACCTAAGAAATAGTTCATCTCTCCCATCATGGACATCTCAAATTTGCCTTGCATCAATTTTGAGAACTCGTCACATAGCTTCTGATTGGGTGAACCAAAGATGATATCATCAACATAGATATGAACCAATAGGATATCATCTCCTTCTTGAATCCTAAACAGTGTTCTGTCAATAACACCTTTTGTGAATCCATTATCAATCAGGAACTGAGATAGTGTATCATACCAAGCTCTAGGAGCCTGTTTTAGTCCATAGAGAGCTTTCTTAAGACGATATACTTGGTCATTCTCTTCAAAGCCTGGGGGCTGTTCGACATAGACTTCTTCCACAAGTATTCCGTTTAAGAAGGCACTTTTGACATCCATTTGATACACCTTAAATCTCATTTGAGAGGCATAAGCAAGGAATAGTCTGATAGACTCAAGGTGAGCAACATGTGCAAAGGTTTCATCATAACCAATCCTTTCTGATTGTGAATATCCCTTCGCAACAAGTCTAGCCTTATTTCTTGTTATGGCACCATTTTCATCCGTCTTGTTTTTTAATACCCATTTGGTTCCAATCACACTTTGATGTCTAGGACGATCTACGAGCTCCCAAACATCATTCCTTGTGAACTGATTGAGCTCTTCTTGCATAGCTGTAATCCAATTGCTGTCTTCCAGAGCTTCTTCGATAGTTGAGGGTTCCTTCAAGGAAAGAAAAAAACAGTGGCAAAATAGAGTTTCAGCAATATGAGCTGAGTGGTTAGCATTGGCCTTCTGCTTCCTAATCTGGACACCGGAGCTTGAATCTCCTTTAATTAGATCAGTTGAATGACCTCTTGTCCAAATAAATTTTTGATAGGTACCATCAAGTGAGTTGGGATCCTCTTCTGATGTTGTGTCACTAGGATTTTGACATTGATATGTCTCAGTTGTTTCAGCAGCTTGAGTATTATCTATCGGTTCAACTTCAATTGTCTCAACAGGTTCAGTTGTGTTAACATCTTCTTTTGTTTCAGTAGTTTCAGTTGTTCCCCCTACTTGAGTAGGTCCAGTATCTGCTCTAGGAGCTTCATTTACTATAATTGTCTGGGATCTTGTAGTAGGTCTCCTTGGCTTGAATTGATCATTATTACTGTCCTCATCGTCTGAGAATGGAATTGTGACTTTTACATAGCCTTTGTCAACTGATCCTTTTCTCTTCAGATTTAGACTTTGAAACTTTTGAGTTAGGAGATCCACTTTATCAGCTGTGCTCACAGAAGTAGTTTCATCAAATACAACATAGGGGGTTTCTTTCACTACAAGGGTCCTCTTATTAAAGACTCTGAAAGCTTTGCTGACTTGGGAATATCCTAAGAAAATTCCCTCGTCTGTTTTAGCATCAAAATCCTTTAGTTGGGTCTTCCCATTGTTATGGATGAAACACTTACAACCAAAGATATGAAAATAAGATACTCTAGGTTTTCTTTCATTCCAAATCTCATAGGGAGTCTTACCATGTCTTTTATAGATGAGACATCTGTTCTGAGTGTGACAAGCTATATTTATAGCTACTGCCCAGAACTTCTTTGGTATCTCAAATTCAGCTAGCATGGTTCGAGCAGCTTCTTTGAGAGTTCTGTTTCTCCTCTCAGCCACTCCATTTTGTTGAGGTGTATGTGTTGAGCTTGTCTCATGCTGAATACCATTGTCAGTGCAATACGTGGTAATAGAAGAGTTGAGAAACTCACCACCTTTATCACTTCTGATTTTGATGATTGTTGATCCTTTCTGGTTCTGAATCCTCTTCATCAGTTCTGGAAGTTTGGTCCTTGTCTCACTCTTTTCGAATATAAAAGTAACCCGTGTGTATTTGGAGAAGTCATCTACCACCACAAGGGTATACTTTCTACCACTTAGAGTAGCAGGTGAGATAGGTCCAAATAGATTCATGTGAAGAAGTTCAAGAAATCTGCTGGTGGATGATACAGTCTTACTTTTCATTGGCACTTTTGTCTGTTTGCCCTTTTGACATGCATCACACACTTGTAGATCTTTACTAAAGACTTCATTAGGCAAGCCAACCACTAGTGAATTTCTTGCAATAGTATTCAGAGTTTTAAAGTTCAGATGACCTAGCCTTTTGTGTCATAGCCAAGTTACTTCTTTAGAACTCTTAGCAACTAAACAAGTGTCACTAGGGCAACTTTTCCAATCAGCAACATAAATGGTTCCTATTCTGTTTCCAGAGAGTAGTACGTTTCTACTAATTTTATCTACTACTTTGCAGCCTGTAGATGAAAATTCAACACTATACCCTCTATCAAAGAATTGAGAAACAAAAAGTAAATTATGCATAAAACCATCAACATAAGATACATCTTTTACCGATATGTCGCCATTGATTAAGGTTCCAATTCCCTTGGTTTTAGCAACAGAATTTTCACTAAAGACTACTCGTGGACCTTTCTTTTCTTTAAGGTCTGAAAGGAGGTGCTTTGATCCTATCATATGACGTGAAGCGCCTGAATATATATATACCAGATTTTAGCTTCCGATCCTCCTTTGTTCTTTAGATCCACGCGACCCTACAAGCAAATCATTGCTTAGGTACCCATTTTGTTTTGGGTCCTTGGGTGTTAGTATTACCCTTGGGAACCTAGATGTACATTGCTCTTCTGTAAAGTTTAGAGCATTTCAGCTTGTTCCCACGGGCATCACAATACCAAACCTTCTTTACTTTTTCTTTGGTAGAAGAGGTTTTAGTAGAGTTAGTTGAGTGAAGTTCAGTAGCTGATCGTAACTTAATCTCAGATCTAGGTCTGTTAAGTATATCATAAGACATAGGTGGAGCATACTTGACAGGTCTTTTGTGAATTGGGTCCAGCTTTGCCTTGGTTGTTTTCAGCTGAGGCTTCTTAAAAGTGGGTCTCTGCTGAATACAACTCTTATGTTGTTCAAGTACCATCTTTAACAGTTGACCATAGGTCTTCTGTTTCAGGAAACACAACTTTTCTCTCGAATCTTGTGGTCTACCACCATGTCTAGTGATAATAAAATTCATCTTGAGATCTATTGGAACAACAGGAGCTGGCTTGGGATTTGAGATCACAACCTTTGGCTTTTGCAAACTTGGGGTTGTTTCAGTTACTAGAGTAGCAATCTCACTAGGAGCTGAACTCTCATCTAGAGAAGAATGTTCTTCAAGAATACAGCAGTCGGGCTCCTCTTCTGATTCTTCAGCTAGGTTCTCACTCTGCTGAATGACAGAAGATTTGCCTTCATAGCCTATTCCAGACTTTTCTTTCAGGCCTCTAAGAACGCTACAAATTAGATTAAAAGCATCTTTTTGATCTGTTAATCTCGGCTACCTTTAGATCTAAAAGATTCTTCTCTTCTGTAAGCTTTTCATTGGTGCTAAGGAGTTCATTATACTTTGATTTCAGAGCACGAAACTGTTCTGTTTCCACAACATGAGTCATCAACTGATTCTTGTGCACATGAGTCAGAACTGAGTGCTGATTTTTTAGCTGAGAAAGCTCTTCAGTCAGTCTCTCGTTCATTATCACTAGCTTGGAATCAGCTTCAGGTTTAAGTTGTTTCAACTGAACAATATCTGCTCTTAATTTCATAGTTTCTTCCTCAGTAGCCATATAAGCTGATGTAGCCATTCTGAGATCAATCTTCAATTGTTCACAAGTGAATTTGAGGTGATCAGCAGAGTCGGCATCAGATGAGTCGGACTCATCTGTTTGTGAGAAAGAAGAGTGTATTGACATGGTTTTGGAATTTACCTCTTTCTGTTCTCTAGCCATGAGACAGTGATCGTCTTTTTGACTGTCATCTCCTTCAGACAAGAATTCAGATTCATCTGATGAGGGTAGATCATCGTCTGAGCTGCTACTTGCCTTATCAACCATCATTATTTTCCTTTTGGAGGCGAATTTTCTTTCTCTTCGAGCTCTTAGTTGTTCGCGCTCTCGGGGACTTAGATATGGACAATCAACACTAAAATGACCAGGTTTTTGACAAGTATAACATAAATCCTTACCATCCCTAGAGCTGCGACCAGTAGTGTCATCTCTTCTGTTTCGACTTGGGGTAGTATTATCTCTTCTACTACTTCCTCTTCGATCAGAGGACTCTTCTCGTTTGGAAGAACTAGGTTCTTCTCGTTTCAGTTCTGTCCTTGGACTTATATGAGGATGATGGGCTACCTACATGGTTAGACCTTTTGTCTTTATAATCTTGATAAAAGCGTTTATATTTACCATGCTAAGATTGAAGCTTATCAAATCTCTTCATCATCAATGCCATTTTCTCTTGTAAGCTTGGTTCTGAAGGAATTGGGATCTTCTCTTCTCTCACTTTGGGTTCCTTGCCAGATCGACTAGAACCCTTGGCAGCAGCTGAAGCCTTGAATGCAACAGCTTTAGTAGAAGAGGTTGAGACCTGTTCATCACCTGTTTCTTGAGCTCTTTCAACATCATATTCGTGAGCATTAAGAGTTTGAAACAAAACTTGTACATAACAATTCTTGAATTCTTTATCATTTTTAATGATCCATACTTTAGTTAACCAGGTCTTGGGTAAAGCATACAATACTTTAGCGTTAACTTAGCTTTTCAAGTATGTCTTACCTAAGTCTGTGATCTCATTGAGAATCCTGGTAAATCGGTTATCCATTTGATCAATAGTCTCATCTGGCTGCATCTTGAAGTTATCAAACTTCTGTACAGCCGTAATGAGCTTATTTTCTTTAATCTGTTCTGTGCCTTCGCACATAATGGCTAATGTTTCCCACATTTCTTTAGCAGTTTTAAGACAAACAATTTTACAAGCATACTCATTAGATACAGTAGTTAAAATCATATTCTTAGCTATTATATTGAGGTTGTGTTGATTTGCTTCATCAGGCGTGAAGTCAACTCTATCTTTTGGCACTAGTTGACCAATTGGAATATCAAGGTTTCCAGCAGCTGTGTTAGGAGCCATCACGGTGATAGGGCCATCAGAGATTACATCCAACATCAGATCATGAATTTGACTGAAGGTAACCTCCATTCTGCCCTTCCATATATCATATTCCTCGACTGAAAAGACAGGCAACTTGCGAGTGTAAGAGTCTCCACCCATAGTGAATGAATGATAATGAGGTTTATGAAAATGGGGTTTTCACAGAAAATAGATTTGTTCAAGAGAGCTACAAGAACTTCTTCCTTAAGAAGTTAAGTAACATAATCAGTAGCTCGTTAGAACCACTGCTCTGATACCACTTGTTGGTCCCAAAAGGAGTATAGTGACAATCTACGGGGGTGAATAGACTGTCAGGTGTATAAAAAAACTTTTTCGTGCCTTAATATCAGATTAGACGAATCAGATGAGTTATATACTCACTCGTCTAAATGCAGATAAGATGTTCTGATCTGTAGAGTGCTTAAGATGTTATAGCAGATTAAGATAACAACCTTACTGATTGCTGAATTGAGCTGATAAGTTTGAGAGCTATCTTAAAAGCTATGAGTGCGAAAATGTGTAGGCCCTACGTGTTTAGACTCGTGGGTATTTTATGAAAACCTTTTGAAATAAAGACTTCTAAAAACAATGCAAGTTGGTCAACTGATTTGGTATCTGCTGATTATGAAAGCAAGCATTTGATGAGTTTTGACTCTTTGATAGATATTAGCGTTTCAAACAAGTATGAACAATAAAAAAATAAATGCTAGAAGTAAAGATAAGCAATAAGAACACAGAAGTTTATAGTGGTTCGAATCTCAATATCCTACGTTCACTCTCTATAATGAGATAGAGAAATTCACTATTTTGCTGCTTTATAGTCCCAAGAGAAGACTTTCGATCAAGAACCTCAAGTACTTTCTAAGGCTACTGATCTGTTTGTTGGTGAGGTAACAAACAACCTTTACAATGGTTAATACCAATAAATGAAAGTATGTTTATAACCAACTGATTCTAAGCTCTAAAGATTGGATTCTTTAAACTGGCTTAGGATCGGAAACATAGAGCACTAAAGGTTAGATAACTTTTGCAGGCTCTAAAGAACTCGAACACTTAGAATATTTCTTGAAACTGGTTGTTCTTGATATCAGCTGAACGTGTAGAGAGTTCTTGCTTGTAGGGTTTCCGGTACCTTGTTCCAAAGAACAAGTGTTGTATTTATAGAGAGATTTGTGCTCAGAGTCGTTGGTGAGAACTAGCTGTTGCAACAAGTCTTTCTAAGTATTGTCGTCATCATCATAGGAATGGTGTTTGTAGGTTTTGTGGTACGATATTGCCTTAAGATGTAATATGCATTAAATGCTTCGTACTTCTTCTGCAGATTTCTTGTACGACCTACTGAGCTATCAACTTCATAGCTTCGTGTTGATGTCTTATAGGTTCACATCAGCTTAGTAGTTGAGAGTTGTCTTGTCTTCTATTAGGGCAATTCAGAACTTAATCCGACATTCTCTTTGTCTTCTAATTGGCATTCCTTTATCTTCTGACTTAGTTAATCATAAATGAACAAAAACTTGTAAAGGTGTTTTATTCTTAAATGCTAACTGTCAGAATCAATTATGTAGATGAGTTTCGACTTGAATGTTCATTAAGGCTTACTTTGACAAGATACAGATGAGTTCATATCTGTTGAGTTGTCTTTTGAACCTTGATCGCAGATTATCATATAGATCATTCAGTTTATAAGGTCCAACGTTGGAGGCTATGAACTTAGAAATGGAGAGCAATTCAAAACATGTTGGAGAATTCGCCTAAAATTAAGTGTCCAAAATATACACTTTGGATTCTATAGTAACAAATATTTTAATTATGTTGTAACATAGTTTTAGTCATGTAGGTTAAAAAAAAAAAAAAAAAACTTGAAGTGAAAAAATATATTTTAATTCAGTTTGACCTGTGTTAACTCGCGTTGACCCGAGTTTGACCTACAAACTTTTGTCCTATATTTTCCTTAATTATCTATATTTTATGAAATATTTCATATAAGTTTTTGTGAAAAATTTTAATCTCTTAATTCTACCCACCTTTATTTTGATAGGTAATTACCGTATTTATCAGATAGAAAATACTTTTGTAGACTCGAGTTCATATAAGAACTCGAGTTGATCAATTAACCTTTTTTTTTTTCATTTCTTTTTATGGTGTTGCACTTTTCAGTTGTAGTAACTTACACTTTTCAATAATATTTTCAGTTATATTGATATACACTTTTTGGTAATGTTATATTACACTTTTTAATTATATGGAGTTGCACTTTTCAATTGTAGTGTCTTACCCTTTATAATAATATTTTCATTTACAGTGACTTACATTTTTTTATTAATATTGTGTTGCACTTTTCAATTATTAATAACTTACACTTTTCATTAAAAATTGTGATATGGACTAGCACTTTTCAGTAATATTGTGTTGCATTTTTCAGTTATAATAACTTACATTTTTTTATTAATATTGGGTTGCACTTTTCAGTTATTAATAACTTAAGCTTTTCATTAAAAATTGTGATATGAACTTGCACTTTTTAGTAATATTGTGTTGCACTTTTCAGTTACAATAAACTTACACTTTATATTAAATATTGTGTTGCACTTTTCAGTTATATTAATTTGCAATTTTTAATAATATTGTGTTGCACTTTTCAATTACAACGACTTACACTTTTTAATAAATAAAAATTTGTGTTGCACTTTTTAGTTATAAATGACTTACACTTTTCAACATACACGTTTCAGAAAAAAAAATGTGAAAAAAAAAAGTTGACTGGATCAACTCGAGTCTATTTAAGACCAAACCTAAAATAAATTAGACTGAATAATACTGTTTTTTTCGTATTTTTGCACAATTTAAGAACAAAAATAACTTACCCAAAAGCGTATGAGTTCATTATAGTATTGAAAGTATACGACCAAATAGTATCGATCTAGTACCTAGGAGAGCGTGGAATCCCAAAACTATAAGTCGGTATGGTGTTATAGAAGTTAAACGGGGGATAAAACAAATATCAATAAGAAAAATAAATACTAACTAAACAACTAAAACTAAGTCTCAAAGATGAAAGTGCAAGTGGAATAATTGTTTCGGGTGTCTTCCTTATGTGGGATCACTAATGAATTCATGAATTAATCACAACAATTAAATCTAATGTCTTGAATTATGTTAAAGACTGTCACATATATGTGTAGACCAATCCCTAGTGGGGTTTAGGTGAACACGTGCACTAATTAGCAATTATGAGATCTAATTAATACCATAAGCTCCTAGAATAGTGACCCGTAAACACTTTCAACACGGTTACTAATGTTTACGACTCGCCCTCTCACTAATCTCTTAGACGGCCTCTAATCGATTAATGTCTAATGTTGTTGATCTAAGCAATAAACCCTCTCTCGGTTAAGCTAATTACTATTTTTTTTTCGACAATTAGTGTCTTTATTCATTGCATGAGTAAATGTTAGGGGGGAGTCCAACTAGACAAGCGCAAAACTGAACCGCCAAACCGGCCAAACCGTCGGTTAGGGTTTAAAAACCGAACCGTAACCGTAAAATGGCGGTTCGGTTACGGTTCGATATTTTGACAAACCGCAAACCGCCGGTTTGGCCGGTTTTGAAGGTTAACCGGCGGTTTGGCGGTTTTTATTAAAAAAAAATTTGTTAATACACAATTCTTCTATTTTTAATGTATAAATTTAAGTTATATAATTTTTATTCAATTCTAGTAATGTATTTTCTAAAAAATGAGTTAAAACGAATAAAAAACGAACGAAAACGGAGTGAAAACGGAGATAATATTTAAAAAAAAACACACAAAACCGCCAAACCGGCAGTTCGTGGTTCGGTTATGGTACGCCGAAACCACAAACCGTAACCATCGGTTTCTAACTGAAACCGGCGGTTTTCAACCGTTGCCCATGTCTAAGTCCAACCATAAAGTTTGGCGGATCATCCCAACAATAGGGGCTTCTGTAAGATCTAGAAGCCCGGGCAATAGCGTGTGCATACATATTAGCGCTACGCTTTACATTATTAATTGAACAATTATGTAGAGGATCCTAGCAGAAACTTGCATCTTTTAATAAAATCTCCAAAAGAGGAGTTGTCCACGACCTGTGAAGTAATTGCATCAGTGACTCTTTTAGCATCTCCTTCAATGGTAACATTATCAAGTTGGAGATTACGAACCCATGATAAAGCCTCCATGAACTTCATTGCTTCACCTATTGCAACCTCGATGCAATCAGGTATCACCACCGAGCGCGCGGCTAAAAATTCCCCTTCGTCGTCCCACAGCACCATGCCTATCCCTGTTTCATTGTTGTCCAAGAAGAAGGCAGCATCTACATTCACGTTAAGTCCTTCGCGATCGGGCTTGTGCCAACCCCTGCATCGTCGCACATCGAGGCTTCTGTCGCGTTCCCCTCGTACCTGCTTCCATTCTTGGAGGGCCTGTATACTCTCCACCATCATGCGAGCAGGGGTCGCACACTCCCCTGTCCAGTAACGGTTATTACTCTGTTTCCAAATTTTCCATAAGATGCAAGCAAATCGCCAGCCATCTCTCTTTCTCGGTTATGCAAAAACAATAGAATCAGATCCTTTAAAGACTCCACCTGGGGCATGACGCTCTCAATTTCTTCATATATATAAGCTTCCCTCCAACACTGAGTAGCAAATTCACAATTAAGAAATAGATGCCACGACGTTTCATCCTCGGTTCCACATAGGACACAGGATTTATCTTCGCTTACCCATCGAGACGGAAGATTAATTCTGTTTGGAAGCACATTTCGGCATATTCTCCACAGGCAATATTTGACTTTTGGTGGGACCTGCAATTTCCATAAAGCACTCCAGTTTCCATTTACTTTGAGTCGATCGTCCGTTGTTAAAATCGATGCCAATTTGTAGCCTGATTTGACTGAGTAACGGCCATTGTTTTCATGGTGCCATATCAGCCTACCATCACCGTTCCCGGGGGAAACTGACGTTCGCAGGATGTTTACGGCATCTCTTGGTTCGAACACTTCCTCCACCAATTCACGGTGCCATCTTTTGGTTCTAGGCACTAATAAATCTACAACTCTCATATCATATAATTCATCAGCCATTAGTGTCCGGACATAGAAGTTACTATCCTCGTTCACCCATGGAAAACCCCATACTCGAATATCTTATCCCGAGCACACTTTCCATCCAATTCCTTTTCGCAGCAAGTCTTGGGCCGAGTGGATACTCGCCCAAGTGTAGCTGAGATTGTTGCCCAGGGGGCGTCCAAGTAGCACCTCCTCGGATAATATCTAGCTTGGATAATTCGACATACTATATCTCCATGCTTGTGCACCAAACGTCAGCCCATCTTGCCTAAGAGGGCAACATTAAAGAGATGTAAATCTCTAAATCCCCTCCCTCCTTCATTCTTCTGTGTACACATCTTCTCCCATTTCATTCATCGCATTCCTTTCGTAGTATTTGTTCCACTACCCCACCAAAAGGAATTCAGCATAAGATGGAGTTCATCCAAGAGCATCGATGGAAGTAGGAAGACGCTCATGCAATACGATGGAATGGATTGAGTAGCATATTTGATCAGGACCTCATTTCCAGCTCTTGAGATCTTTCGACCTCTCCACCCCTGAATTTTCTTCTACATTTTATCTTTAATGTAGCTGAATTTTTTTCTCTTCCCCC
The DNA here is from genome assembly GCA_963675135.1 of Galeopsis tetrahit. Taxonomy (NCBI): domain Eukaryota; kingdom Viridiplantae; phylum Streptophyta; class Magnoliopsida; order Lamiales; family Lamiaceae; genus Galeopsis; species Galeopsis tetrahit. The sequence continues at coordinate 16,707,847 of OY776127.1, read as the reverse complement.
CACCTATTAGAGATGGCAAACCCAGGTATCTACCCGTGTTCAACGGGTTTTCTACCCACATGACCTCATAAATTTCTACTCGTCGCTGTATAAAGACATTCTTGCTAAAGAAAACCCCCGATTTATTGTAGTTGATTGCTTGGCCAAACACTATCTCTTACGTATTCTGAATCTCAGCGTTTGACACTCCTCCACAGAGGCCCTGCAAAACAACATACAATCGTCGGCAAACAACAGGTGAGATATTTTCGGCTCTCCTCTACACACTTTGCTGCCATGCAGCGAACCGGATCGAGTAGCACTCTTGATAGAGGCTGATAAGCCTTCGGCGCATAGAACAAATAGGTAGGGGATAGTGGGTCCCCCTATCTAAGACCTCTTCTCGGCTGGATAGGCCCCACCATGTCATCATTTACATGGATGGAATATGAAATTGTGGTGATGCACAACATAATCCACCTAATCCAGATTTCTGAGAACCCAATCTGCCTTAGATTTCTTTGCAAATAACTTCAGTCCACTCTGTCATATGCCTTACTAATATCCACTTTAAACGCTACGTCTCCCCTATTGCCATTCCTTTTATTCTTCATCATGTGTAACGTTTCGAAGGCAATGATTATATTATCTTGAATTGCCCTCCCAGAAATGAAAGCAGATTGGGCGCTATCAACCAAGTCTGGAAGAACAGATTTTAGTCGGTTGCATAAAACCTTTGAAAGGATTTTATAGATCACATTGCACAACGCAATTGGGCGTAGATTTGTCATCGCCTTGGGGTCCTCACATTTGGGTATGAGAACAACATTTGTCGAGTTAAGGCATGTTGAAAGGCCCCATTTTGCAGCCAAGATACGCATGAGTTGAAAATGTCTTCATCCACGATATTCCAACTCTTTTGAAAAAATGTCGGGTTGAAGCCGTCCGGTCCAGGTGACTTGTCGTTGTGCATTCGTTTTATTGCAATTGTGAATTCCTCCATTTCAAAAGGCCGAGTTAACTGATCATTTTGTACCGTAGTAATTGTTTGCAGAACATCCTCAAGAAAGCCATTGTCTGCCGTCCCCACATTTGGAGCTTCAAATAATCAAGTGAAGTAGTCACCCACTAATTGGCATAATCCCTGCTGGCCTTCTACCCAGTCTCCCTCATTATTTTTCAACTTCAATATTTTTTCCTCTATTTCCGTGTTGAAGCTAATTACTATTTAACTTCAATTAATTAATCAAGGCTCACACCCACACTCCAATCATTCAAACTCAAATCTCGTTGCAATTCACATAATCGAAAATGCTAGCGAATAAATTAATCAATCAATTGAATCACACAAATCACAACAATAGAAACATTAAACACCAAAACATAGGTAAATTAAGCAATTAATCCATAAACCCACTAATTTCTTACATAATTTCAACACCCGAAGCAATAAGAGTTTAGTCCATAACTAAAACAACAAATGAAAAATAGGCAAAAATACATTAAATTAAGGGTTAATTTTAAATAAATACACCACCTTTAGTCTCAATATCAATTTAATCACGACCTTTACGATCATTGTAAAAAACTCCAATCTTTCATCGTGTTGCAATTAAATACACATTTTTTTCTCCGATCAACAATTGATGACATGGCTTCCCAAAACTTGCCACGTCAGATTACACATATTTATTTTATTTTATTTTTTCACATTAGATTACACTTTATAAAAATAAAAATAAAACTCCCGCTTCTTTTGCGTCTTCTCAGCTTCTCAAACTCAATCAACTTCTTCTCTTCTAAACCTAAAAATCAAAATCATAAGGGATAGAACCCTAATACTAAAAATTGCAAAAAAAAAAAAAAAAAAAAAAATTGTTAAGAATCCTAGCGGTGTCATTTGAAAGTAGAGACGTCTGCAAGGACTTTGGAGCCAGATCCACCCTCTTACACAAAACATGCACATCAGATACTCACACGTCTTTAGAGAGGCCAACCAAGCGGCGGATGATGTGGCCAAGACTGGCCTTGATTGTGTCTGGAGAGGCTACCCCCCGAACTTTTTACTCTCATTTCTGCATAATGATTTATACACTGCTTTCTATACACATTGACTTTTAGAGGAGTGTACCTTTTTCCTTGACCTGGGCTTTATCCCTAAGGAGGGTTTTCCCAGGTAAGGTTTTAATGGCACTCCGGCCTCTGGCTCGACCTGTGAGCTTATTGTCCTAGGTTTCTTTTCTTCTTTTATATGATCTACCTTTTATTGTCGTTTGAAAGTAGAGTGAAGTTTGTACCAAGGGCCTCAACATTGCATATATGTAGATAAAGTTGGTTATTTTAATTTAGTTGATGAAGTAGAGAATGGTTGGGGTGTTTGTAGAAGGGCGGAAGATGAGATTGAGAGTGAAGAGGAAGAATTCCTAAAGAAATAAACCACCAGCAAAAAAAATTGTAGTTCTCGAACTAGTTGAACAAAACAACATAATTATTCAATAATTGAAGAATTCCTTGTTGGTCCCAAGTTGAGTTAATAATATTGAGTAAGCTAGTAAAAGTCTAGAGGGGAGGGGTGAATAGACTTTTAAAAATCTTTCAATATATCAGAATACGTAATGCGGAATTAATCAAAGTAACAATGAGCTCAATCAAGTTTATACTCAACTTATATTCGAAATTCGAACTTCTGTATGAATACTCTACTTGTCTTGTTTAGATAGGCAATTAATCAATTAAGCAATTAAACAAACAGTAAAGTAAATCAACACACAACAATTTTATAGTGGTTCGACAACTTGTCTACGTCCACTCTCACAACTCCAGTCGTGAAATTCTTATTACTCTTCCAATCGAGTAGTCTTGTGATTTTAAGTCCCAAGAAATAAGACTTTGATCTTATCGATAACACTTCCAAGTGCTTCTTCGATCTAAACTAGCTAAATACAAGTAACTAGCGACTTGAAACAAAAATGTAAAAGTAAACTTCTCTAAGTCCAGTAGCAGCCTTCTTTGAATTCTTCACTTGTCTTCTGACTTGAACTTTCTGAACTTCAACTCTGAGAGTATGTTTGCTTTGAATATCTCTTATGAATGTTTCAATTCTCTTGGTAACAGTAGTCTTCAAATGTATAATACCATGGGGTATTTATAAGCTTCAACTTCAAGAACTTTTTGTTATGTAACTAACTTTTCTTGAAAACTAACTTCTAACTTCTTCTTATCCATTCACGCGTTTCTTCAGTTAATTAGTTATTCCTTAACTAACTCTTCAATCCTTATCTTCAATACGCGTTTCTGTAACTAACTTCTGCCTTCTTGTCTTGTCTTGTTGCGCACCTGTCTTGTTTCCAACTTGACTTGTCTTGCGCAGGTCTTCTTCTGTAGACTTCAGCATAGAACTAATCTAGTCCTACCATCTAATCCTAACAAGACTATTACATTACTTTAAGCTTTATAATTCAGCTTAGTCACCTTAAGAACTATACAATGAATATGAACTTGAATTGAAATAATAACGAGCTTCAATACATCTCAAATAGCTCAGTAAACAACTTAAACACATATACAAAGTACTTATAATATGTACTTATCTTTTAAACAGTTATACGTTTCTTTTGAAACAATACTTGTCTTATGAACTAGTACTTGTCTTGTGAACTCTACTGATCTGTTCAAGACGACTTCATAACTAGACTAGATCAGTCAACACTTAGAAAATATTCAAGTCTACTTTTTGGCTTATCAAAACTAATCTTATCTTTTCATCATTTAGGACTTGTCTTAGGATTCATATCCCAACAATTTCCCCCTTTTTGATGAAGCCAAAACTACTTGAATATTTTCTCAATAGTAGACTAGTTAAGTAGTTATCTTGTCTTTAATCATCAAAATAGTACTTATCTTTTCATTCATTCATGTAAGATCAGTAGATTACACATACTAAATCAAAACAAAAAAAACTAAGTAAAGAAATTACACTTAGTCAGACATATTACCTCCTTCTGGATTTGGAACACAAAATGCATCAAGCAGTCTTCTGTGAATCACTGAAATATGATCTTTAGTCTCTATCTTCTCTTTATCCAGAAGTTCTTCTTCAAATTTCTTGATATGATTAAAGTCGATTCTCTTTCCTGAACTTAGCATCGGTGTAGTCCATTTCGGAAAGATCGGCACCAAAATGTTAAAGTTCACAGCAGCAACTATCCTCATAATTAGATTCCATAGCTTCTGGTCTTGAACTTCCATAAACTTATCAAAAACAGCATAAAGTTCTTCAGAACTATCTACATCGCCAAATTTCCGAACTATCCAGTGATCTAACTCCCATTGCAACTTGACTTTGAACCAATCTTCACGATGTTCATTGTCAATGAAGTTGTCAATGAATGCATCTTCAACAAGATCTGGATTTGCCTTCAATTTCTGCAACCTTCTGATATGCTTTCCAACTTTCTTCTTACTAGCATAGTGAGATTCGTCATCAATCTTCTCAACTATCTTTTGCTTCTTCACGATTGCAGTTTCTTCTTCAGCTTCTTCAATGATAAGCTTTCTCTTAACCTGACTTGTCTGAACTTCTACTTCAGGCAGAGCAACACCTTTGCCCTTTCCCTGTCTCTTCTGCCTCTAAATCAGCTTTCTTCACTAGCCTTCCTCTCTTGGGCCTTCTCAATTCTTCTATTTCAGTAGCAGCAGCTTTCATCTCAGGTTCAGCAGCTTTCATCTCAGGTTCAGCAGCTTTCATCTCAGGTTCAGCACTAGACTTTTCTTCAACAATAACTCTACTTCCCTCTTCCCCCTTTTTGGCTTCATCATTTGCCTTAAGAGTGAATAGACTAGTAAAACGAGTCATTTCTTCCTTGAGAGCATCCTTCATAGCCTCAGCAGCTAACTCAATCTGCCTCTGATGCGTCTTGTTACGACTCATCTTGTCAAGACGATCAACAGTAGATTCTAATTTCTTCGAATTTATGATCAATTCGTCCTTGAAATGAGTAGCAGTCTGTCTGAGCAGCCTGTTCTGTTCAGTTAATTAATTAAGAACAACTTTTGAACGCACCAACTGATCTTGTGCTTCACGCCTCTGCTCATCAGCTATCTCAATTTTAACTCTGTAGAGCCTTTCCATCTTACTCGACTCTTCAGCTAGCGATCTTGCAAAGTTGATCGATCTCTTCTCCGAGTAGTCAACTTGCCTCTTCAAGAAGTCTTCAATTTGAACATACATTTCTTGTCTAAATGTTGAGTCCATCTTGTTGACTTCACCAACGATCAATTCTCTGAAGCTGTCTACAAGAGACTGATTCTGTTCAACAAGGACTTCTTTCAATTTAGAGTGTAAGAACTCATCTATCGCAGACTGAACAACACCTTTTAAGTCTGTTTTTAAACCATCCAAAAATCCTTCAGGAAAAATTTGTTGAGTAGACTGAGTAACAGCAAACTCATCATCATCTTTGATAGCGATCTCATCCTCATAAAAAATGAATGCTTCAACAAACTCATCATCTTCTTCACCAAGTTCGATCAAGTCGTCTTCTGCTTCAGCACTTTCAGCAGCTTCTTCAAGATGATCAGTCTGAATAGCAGCATCAATTAACTCAGCTTTCAACTCTTCTTCCACAAGATCAGTTTGAACTCCAACATAAAACTTGTCTTGAGAAGATAGCACATCATCAGATACCTTCAACATCCTTTTCACAAGAGCAGTCAATGCATGGGCTGGGAACAACTCCGAGTGGTCCTTGACTCCACTGTTCTCCTTTTGCTCCATCTCCCAATCTTGAAAATTGGAGATCCCACCCATTCCTTGAATTACTTCGAACAGATCTTCTGTCGGGGCCTTCTTCAACGCAACCCATGTGCATATCCTTAGAAGTTTTTCAAACTGCTCCGAAGATGTGTCGATCTCAACTGACGATAGCATCTTCCTTAGATTATTGGACACTTTCGAACGAATCCTCTTCTCCCTTAAGCACATCGGATAATAGACGAGGGATTCGAATCTAATTTCGGAAGGGGTCTGAGCAAGTGGGGTCCTTGTCTCAGTTGTTGCAGTGGCAACTAGTGGAGTTTCCGAAACAGATGGGTTATAGGGTTCAACATATTTTGTTGAGATTGAGGGAATTTGGACTGTGGTTTCTGGGGGCGTTGATGTGGCTAGTTTTGGTGTGACAAATGTAGGAGTATCAGTTGTATCAAATATGGTAGTGTCTTGGGTTATGTTGGCTCTCAGTGGTTGCACTGCCAACACTGCCGAGGATTTGGGTACAGGCTTGGCACGAGATCGGAGTGATCTTGCCTTGGTTTTAACAGGTAGAGAGAGAGGAATTGACAAAGTTCGAGAAGAGGTACCAACCTTTTCTGCAGGCGACTTGTCTGGTGAAGGACCCGACTCGACTCTCACCAGTCGATAAACTTGCAAATCTTCCTCTTCTTCCTTAGACTCCTTGTCTGATTGAGTCTCTTTAGAATCCTTTGCACCCTCGAACATGGCTTCCTCTGACACATACTGAACTAGTCTTCCACTAGTTCCAGCTTCAGCTACTTCTTCAGATTTTTCAGCATCCGACTCGTCTTCCTCAGAACTAGACGAGGTAGCTTCATACATGGCGTCTTCAGGATTGATTTCAACTTGCCTGGGGGCAGCAGTTCTTCCAGCAGCTTGCTTCGCAAGAGCCTCCTTCTTTAGATAATGTTTCAAAGGATGAAACGGCTTGCCCTTACTCTAACTCGCCTTGTTTGGAAGTAAGATGGGTAGCAAAATGCTAAGTTTATTTCCAAAACTTACAGCAGAAGATACAACCCAGTTGACTGTACTGGTGTCAACTTGCACATTCTTCTTGAAATTCATCACTCTATCCAAGAAGAGTTTGGTCCAGTTTCCTTTAGTGATCCCATCATGAATCACGGCCATCACTCTTGCCTTTTGAAGGGTCACAGAGTCATAACTCCCAGTGACTCCGAGCAGCATCTTTGAGGAAATATCCAACAAAGTCTTGAATTTGTCTAGAAGCTCTTTCTTCTTGACAACTGGAATCTTTCCATCACGATTCAACTTAAGCTTCTTTCCACAAAATATGCTTAGATATCTCAACTCCTGTCCTTCAGCATATCTTTCGATATCAATCGATCCGGACGGTAGCTTCAAAGTATCAGTTAAGAATTCACGAGTGATTTCTACTCGTCTTCCACCAACAAAGGCTTTAATGGAGCCGCCTTGTCGAGTAGCTGTGGCATAGAACTCAAGAAATTCTTCTTCTAGAACCACCTCTGGGAATGCCTCCAAGTAAGGTCTCAAACCACATCTCCAACACTTCGTGAGGATCTCTTTGTTGTCGTTTGTGTGATTTCCTTTGAAAAACACAAAACCTTCCACATGCACCTTGCCTTCTGTGGTATACTTCCCTAGATCAAATCTTGCCTGCATGTTAGTGCGAGCATCGAACATCAAAACGATTGACATAGTAGTCGAGTAGATTAAGAACAAGCAGTTTGAATATGCAAGAAATCGATTGCTTGAGAGTAGAAGAGTAGTGAGAACGTAGGAAAGGAGAGTGGAACGGTTTGGGGTTTTGTTAAAACTGATTTTTAGAATCAACGGCCAAGATTGAATGCTTTGATCTAACGGTTGTGGCCTTTGGTATTTAGTTACGGAATCGAGACTATTACGTGATTTGATATTGTAACATTTGAAATCCGTCCTTCCTATTGGTTAAGACAGAGGAGTGTACTCATCTGACCTAGCGAAGTAGAAATTAGGCGCGAACTGGGTATATACACCTCATTAAAGGGAGTGTATAAATCCAATTCCAGGTTTTTCAAACTTTCGCATTATCAAATTACACTAATACCCTTAATTCGTACTGATTAAACACTTAGAGTATTTAAATCATAGAAACACTTATCTTGTCTGTTCGAGTCTATCCAGAACAGACGAGTAGACTAATGCGCACCAGACGAGTTCCCCCTTCGACTGTGCTTGTCTATTCTAAATGTCGAACGACTTTTTGTACCTGTCTTATCTTATGCGACATATGAGTGTAGGTACAAGTGGAGTAAAATAATTAATATGAATGTCAATCTAGTATAATGACCAAGGTTTCAAACAAGACGACTTTTAACAAACTTAAGAGTCAACATAAGGATATTTAAGAAATCATAGATTCCCCCTTAAATGTTTATTCCCTTAGTATTACCCTCAGCTTTACCAGCTTCCTCATCGGGTTGTTTGGTCAACTTGTCTGACCTTGTATACATGTCTGTCAAGCGAGTAGACGAGTGCTCTGCTTTTTGTTGTAACTTGTTTGTTGCTCCTTTCTTCTTAGGGATGTACCTGTCTGGTTAGTACATTGCTACATACTAGTAGGGTCTAGATCAATTAGTCCTAGACTAAAGCATAATTCACGAAATCGAGCCTCAGGTAATGGTTTTGTGAAAATATCAGCTCTTTGAAAATCAGTGTGAATCTTTTCCATGCGAATATCCTTCTTTTCTATATGATCACGTATGAAATGATGTTTCACATCAACATGCTTACATCTTGTGTGCAAAACAGGATTTTGTGTAATAGCAATAGCACTGTTACTGTCACAGAAAATATGAACATTTGATTCACATATATTATAATCTCTAAGCTGTTGAATAAGTCATAATAATTGACTACAACAACTACCAGCAGTCATGTACTCGGCTTCAGTAGTAGAGGTAGCAACACTTGTCTACTTTTTCGAAAACCATGAAATGAGTTTTGTGCCTAAGAATTGACAAGAACCGGATGTAGATTTCCTATCTATTCTACAACCACCAAAATCAGAATCAGAGTAGTCACTTAGGGATAAATCATCATTTGAAGGATACCATATACCACGATTGATGGTTCCTTTCAAATATTTCAGAATCCTTTTAGTGGTTTCCATATGACTCTCTTTTGGATTAGCTTGAAATCGAGCACATACACCAACAGAAAATGCAATGTCAGGTCTACTAGCAGTCAAGTACAGTAATGAACCAATAAGACCACGGTAATGAGTTTGATCAACACACTTACCATTCTCGTCTGGATCCATCCTGTAGGTAGGTAGCATAGGTACTCCAGAAGATTTACAAGTCTTAATACCATACTTGTCTAGTAGATTACGAGTATACTTTGCTTGATTTATGAAAATCCCATCAGGGGTTTGTTTTACTTGAAGTCCAAGAAAATAAGTCATCTCTCCCATCATTGACATTTCAAACTTACTTTGCATGAGTGTTGAAAAACTTTCACTCAGCTTTTTGTTGGGTGATCCGAAAATGATGTCATCCACGTAAATTTGAACAAGTAGGATGTCCTTACCTTCTTGTCTTCTGAACAAGGTTCTATCGACCTTGCCCTTAGTAAAACCATTCTCTAATAGAAATTGAGAAAGAGTATTGTACCATGCTCTGGGAGCTTGCTTTAATCCATACAGGGCTTCCTTTAACTTGTACACTTGGTTGCCTTGCACTTCGAAACCTGGAGGTTGTTCAACATACACTTCTTCCACAAGAATACCGTTAAGAAATGCACTTTTAACATCCATTTGATATACAGTAAACTTCATATAAGCAGCATATGCAAGAAACAATCTTATGGCTTCTAGTCTAGCAACAGGTGCATAAGTTTCATCATAATCTATGCCTTCAGCTTGAGAATAGCCTTGGGCAACTAGTCTAGCCTTATTTCTAACGACTACATCATTCTCATCTTTCTTATTCTTGAAAATCCATAGTGTGCCTACTACATTATGATGTTTAGGTCTATCGACAAGTTCCCAGACGTCGTTTCGAACAAACTGGTTCAACTCGTCTTGCATAGCAATGATCCAATTACTATCAGCCAATGCCTCATTAACGGTCTTAGGCTCGATAGATGAGAGGAAACAACACCAGCAAAACAAAGATGGACTAGGTTGTTCTTGCGACTCAAAGAGTTGTCGTCTAGTCTTCACACCAACAGTAGAGTCACCAATGATATTTTCAGTATCATGAGCAGATTTCCATGTTTTCTAGTCTTAGCATGCATACTATCATCATCTAGATCAACTATAGCATCATGCATTTCAATATCATTTGCATCAGAAGATTTAATAGGAGTAGACGAGTCGACTAGCTCAGGCATGTCAACTGGTCTAGTAGATTTACCTTGAGCACTTACCTTCTCCTTATCATCAGACTCGAGAGCTTTCATGAACTGGTTATAGGCTTGAACAAATTCATAAACTTTTGATTCTTGATCAGTTTGGATCGATAGATCAGTTACCTTCTTACTGATCTGGTCGGCAGACGAGTCTTGTAGGGATTCATCGAAAACTACATGTGGTGTTTCTTCCACACATAGGGTAGAGTAGTTGAATACTCTAAATGCTTTGCTAGTCGAGGAGTATCCTAAGAATATCCCCTCGTCTGCTTTAGCATCGAATGCATTCAACTTGCTTTTCCCATTGTTATGGATAAAACTCTTACAACCAAATATATGGAAATATGAAACTCTGGGTTTTCGACCTTTCCATACCTCATAGGGCGTCTTACCTAGTGCTTTATTGATAGCACTTCTGTTTTGGGAATGGCATGCAATATTGATCGCTTCAGCCCAAAACTTCTGAGGAGTGTTGTACTCTGTCAACATGGTCCTGCAGGCCTCCTTAAGGGTTATGTTCCTCCGTTCTGCTACTCCATTTTGTTGTGGTGTCCTTGCTGCACTAGTAAGGTGCTGGATGCCACGCTTATAACAAAATTTTTTAATATAACAGTTAATGAATTCAGTACCCTTGTCACTACGGATCTTGATAATGGACTGATTCTTCTCAACTTGAATCTTCTTCAACAGATCAGGTAGGAGTGTCTGTGTATCACTCTTCTTGTGTAAGAAGACTACCCAAGTGAACTTAGAATAGTCGTCTACCACAACAAGTGTGTACCTTCTACAGTTCAAAGTTGGAGGAGTAATTGGGCCATGTAAGTCCATATGTAGAAGTTCAAGAACTCTACTTGTTGAGAGGGTTGAAATAGATTTAAAGGAACCCTTTACCTGTTTACCTTTTTGACAGGCATCGCATACATGTGATTTGAAATAGATTTCGTTGGGTATACCTTCAACAAGGTAATCTCTTGCAATCTTATTAATCACCTTAAAGTTCACGTGGCAAAGGCGTCTATGCCAAAGCCAACTGATCTCTTTGGGTGTCTTAGTAAGAAGACAAGTGTCCCGTGGACAACTATTCAAATTCACAATATACACACTGCCTTGTCTTATGCCGACGAGCAGTACGGTATGAGTCCTCTTGTCTATGATTTCGCACTTTTGACTTTTGAACTGTACTTTGTAACCTCGATCACAAAACTGTGAAATAGATAATAGATTATATTTTAAACCTTCTACGTAAGATACGTCTTATATCTCTACGTCGCCATTTCGGATATAGCCAAAGCCTTTTGTGATGGCTGTAGAGCTATCACCGAATATAACCTTTGGTCCTTCTTGCTCATAGTAGCTTGATAGAAGTGCCTTGGTACCAGTTATGTGGTGCGAACAACCACTGTCTATGTACCAAGTTTCTCCTACTGAGCCACCCTTCTTGTATAGATCGAGTCGACCCTGCATTAGATGATATTCCATAATTTAGGTACCCTCCTTGTCTATTGGGGTCCTGAGGGGTTAGTTGAGTTCAGTGGAATCCAAATATACATTGGAGTCCTGAACAAGTTTGATCTTTTAAGCTTTCGACCATATTTGTTGCAAAATAAGACCCTGTTGTCCTTGTCTAGCCTATCATCAGTCCTTGGGTCTACTCGTCTGAGGTAGCCTTTCAACTTAACCTCTACTTGAGTAGGCATAGGCCTATGATAGTCAGAGTATGGCTTGTATGCATTGGGGCCATACTGTTTATAGACATGTTTAGGTCTTTCTTCTCCTTCGATATGATACGTTTCAGGCGGAGGATATAAGACTGGTTGACTATGATATTTAGGAGCTGCATTCCTAGGCCTAGACGAGTAGAGCTGAGACTACCTTATGAAAGGAGGTCTAGGCTCTTTCCATCTAGTCTGTACTTGTCTAGTACTCGTCTCCTCAGGATACCAATCCTCGTATCTGACCTGGTTTGGTCGTCCACAATTAGTGGTCCTCTTTCGACTTGTTTTAGACTGAGCAGGTCTGTTGTTAACATGCCTTTTACCACCATTGGTAATCGGATAGCTAACACCAGTTTGCTTGTGTACAGTGCCTTGGGATGTAGTTCTAGTATCATATTCCATAGGTCTTTTGCCTTTATCGTGTGTCAAAGAGCTTGAACCAACATCAATAGGGTTCTCAATGACTCGAGTAGGCGAGTTAAGTGTTTCAGCACCCAACCCTGTCTTATCATTTGGAGCCCTATACCTATCTGACAATCTTTGATTAGTCATTGAAGATTTAATCAAGTCAGTAAGTTTAAGGTCCAAATTTACGACCTCAGTCTCTAAGAACTTATTGCGTTCTTCAAGATTATTGCACTTGCTTTTTAAAACATTAAATTCATGTGTCTCAGTAGCATGTGTCTTAAGTAGGTCTTGATACAACTTGTCTTTGAGTTGTCTCAACTCTTCTTGCAAGCGTTCATTTAGGACTGTTATATTAGGATCAACTTTAGACTGAGCTTCCTTAAGATCAATGATTTCTTGTTTTAATATGATGTTTTCGTCATTGACTTCCATGAATGCCTTATTAGCGAGTAGGAGGTCTTCTTCAGTCACACCAGTAGAGTGATGAAGACTACTCCCTACACCACTATCGGCTGTATCACTTTCATCAGAATCTGATTCATCACATGATTGAAATGAAGTTGCAGATGATACTTCTTGCTCAATTTTAGCCATGCAGCAGAGTCCATCATCAGCTATGAATGCTTCATCATGATCAGACGGGTAGCTAGATGAAGACGATGGTAACTCGTCTGAATCCGTTTCAGAGTCATTATTAGCCATCATTGCCTTCTTACCCCTGTTGTATCTTCGTTCCCTTCTTGCCTTGCGTTCCTCACGATCATCAGTGCTCAGGTCCGGACATTCGTAAATGTAGTGACCTGGTTTCTCACAATTATAGCATAAAGGATCGTTAGTAGACTTTTTATCAGGAGACTTATCCCTTCTCTTATCTTGTCTATCAGAACGCTTGATCTTCCTATCGTCAGACTCTCTATCTCGTTTGTTACTTTTCGAGACTTCGTCTCTCCTTTCGGACGAGTTTCGGTCTCGTCTGGTCTCAGACGAGTTCTTAGAAGTAGAACCTCTATAGTCTTTATAGAACTTCTTATATCTACCATAGCGCTTGTTTAGTCTGTCGAACTTCCTAACCATAAGGTTCATCTGATCTTTCAGACTTAGATCAGACTTGTCTAACTCGTCTCTTATGCTAGTAGGCTTGGACCTGTCTACTCTAGAGCTCTTAGACGTAGTAGACTTAAAAGCGACATTCTTCGACACAACTTTCTCCCTATCGCTACTGGCAATTGGTTCTTCCTCATCTAATTCGAACTCATACGCCTTAAGTGTCTGGAACATGGTTTCTGAGGGCCATGAATCAATATCTTGTGTGGATTTAATGATCATCTTGACCATTTTCCACCTTTCATCCAAAGCCTTCAAGATTCTCAGGTTAATCTCTCTTTCAGTATAAGTCTTTCCTAGTACTTCAAGATCATTCATGATTTTAGTAAATCGAGTATCCAATTCATCAATGGATTCACCTGACTTCATCTTAAATGTTTCAAACCTTTGGACAGCTGTGGACAGTTTGCTTTCTTTGATCAGCGTAGTGCCTTCACAAAGAACAGCTAATTTGTCCCACATTTGCTTGGCAGTCTTACATTTTAACACTTTACCAAGATACTCGTTTGGCAAGGTGTGTAAAATATAATTCTTAGCAAGACTATCTAAATTTTTTTGACGCATTTCTTCAGAAGTCAATTCTGACCTTGGTTTAACAATCAGCTCGCCAACGGCTTTAGTTAGGTCCAGTGTAGCAGTGTTTTTGATCATGGTAACAACTGGTCCTTCTTTGATCACCGAGACCATCATATCATAAGTTCAGCTGAAGATGGCTTCCATCCTCAACTTCCAGTAGTCGTAGTCCTGAACAGAGAACTTGGGAAGTTTGTTAGCACTTATCTCAAGAGACATAATTTAGCAGTTTGATCAGATAGGATAATAACAAGAAATCAAGATACAGATATATCAAGAGAGAGTGATATGAATCAGAACAAAAACGAACCAAGACTTCACCCAAAGTCTTTAAATGTTATCAAGAAACAGCAGTTCGAAAACTACTGCTCTGATACCACTTGTTGGTCCCAAGTTGAGTTAATAATATTGAGTAAGCTAGTAAAAGTCTAGAGGGGAGGGGTGAATAGACTTTTAAAAATCTTTCAATATATCAGAATACGTAATGCGGAATTAATCAAAGTAACAATGAGCCCAATCAAGTTTATTCTCAACTTATATTCGAAATTCAAACTTCTGTATGAATACTCTACTTGTCTTGTTTAGATAGGCAATTAAACAAACAGTAAAGTAAATCAACACACAACAATTTTATAGTGGTTCGACAAATTGTCTACGTCCACTCTCACAACTCCAGTCGTGAAATTCTTATTACTCTTCCAATCGAGTAGTCTTGTGATTTTAAGTCCCAAGAAATAAGACTTCGATCTTATCGATAACACTTCCAAGTGCTTCTTCGATCTAAACTAGCTAAATACAAGTAACTAGCGACTTGAAACAAAAACGTAAAAGTAAACTTCTCTAAGTCCAGTAGCAGCCTTCTTTGAATTCTTCACTTGTCTTCTGGCTTGAACTTTCTGAACTTCAACTCTGAGAGTGTGTTTGCTTTGAATATCTCTTATGAATGCTTCAATTCTCTTGGTAACAGTAGTCTTCAAATGTATAATACCATGGGGTATTTATAAGCTTCAACTTCAAGAACTTTCTGTTATGTAACTAACTTTTCTTGAAAACTAACTTCTAACTTCTTCTTATCCATTCACGTGTTTCTTCAGTTAATTAGTTATTCCTTAACTAACTCTTCAATCCTTATCTTCAATACGCGTTTCTGTAACTAACTTCTGCCTTCTTGTCTTGTCTTGTTGCGCACCTGTCTTGTTTCCAACTTGACTTGTCTTGCGCAGGTCTTCTTCTGTAGACTTCAGCATAGAACTAATCTAGTCCTACCATCTAATCCTAACAAGACTATTACATTACTTTAAGCTTTATAATTCAGCTTAGTCACCTTAAGAACTATACAATGAATATGAACTTGAATTGAAATAATAACGAGCTTCAATACATCTCAAATAGCTCAGTAAACAACTTAAACACATATACAAAGTACTTATAATATGTACTTGTCTTTTAAACAGTTATACTTTTCTTTTGAAACAATACTTGTCTTATGAACTAGTACTTGTCTTGTGAACTCTACTGATCTGTTCAAGACCACTTCATAACTAGACTAGATCAGTCAACACTTAAAAAATATTCAAGTCTACTTTTTGGCTTATCAAAACTAATCTTATCTTTTCATCATTTAGGACTTGTCTTGGGATTCATATCCCAACATTCCTGAATAAATAAACCACCAAAACATTTATCATGGTCATGGATTAAAAGTGCGTTTTTTTTTTTTTTTTTTTTTTTTGCTTTTGAATTATTTTTAGGGGATTTTGATTTTTAGGGTTAAGAAGAGAATAACTTAATTGAGTTTGAGAAGTGAGAAAGACGCAGAACTCTATTGACTTTGAGAAGGGAAGAAGAATTTGATTGAGTTTTGACAAGAAAAAGAACTCTATTGAGTTTGAGAAGTGGAGAAGACGTTATAAAGTTTTATTTTTATTTTTATAAAGTGTAATCCGATATGAAAAATAAAAAAGAATATGTGTAATCTGACATGGCAAGGTCGTCATCAATTGGTTGGGATTTTTTTATAATAATAGTAAAGGTCGTGATTAAATTGATACTGAAACTAAATGTGATGTATTTATTTAGAATTAACCCTTAAATAAAAGAAAGATATCACCTCTTGTCTTTAAATTCTTGAATCTTTTCAACAAAACTAAATACTAAATTAAAATTTATCTAATAATAAAAGAACAATTAAACTAAACTATACTATTGAGTGAGCTGGAAAGGATAGGGTTCCCCTAATGGGAGCTGCCCCGGTTTACTATTCACTCTACTTTATCTTTACCCTACAGTTTATTTATTCAAACTCCCATAGTTTATTTATTCAAATTGTCATTGACTTTATTCATAAACAATACCAAAAAAATATCTCATCATATTATTAAAATCGTATATGAAGAAGTGAGCAACGGAGGGAGTATTATTTTCATGGCACAGATAAATGCTCCCCTTTTATTATGTTTTCACCTCTCGATTAAGTTCACACCCCAATTTTGATATCACCCCCTTTCATTTTCCAACATTTACCCTTATTGAATTTAAAGGATCAAAACATCATTTGCATCCAGAACTTGAAAGAAAGCAGAGTATTTGAGTTTTACAAAAGTGATAATTCAATAGAATGAAGAAGAAGGCCTACTGTCTTCTAATATAGCTCTAATGAGAAACTGCTAATGCTAATCTAACTTAACCAACTAACTGTCTAACTAACAGTATTTAGTTAAGGAATAAAACCAGAGTGTATATATCTAAAAAGGGTGCAAATAAAGAGTGTATTTAACAACTCTTATACCCCCCCCCCCCCTCAAAATGGGAGTGGATGTCCAACAAGCCCATTTTGGATTTATGGCTGCAAAAATCTGCAGGAGGAAGAGGCTTGGTGAGTATGTCAGCCAGATTTTCTGAAGTAGAGATGTGAACAAGTGTGAAGAGGCCAGCCTGAATCTTCTCCCTTGTGAAGTGATAGTCCAAGGAGATGTGCTTTGTCCTTTGATGAAGGCAGGGATTATGAGCTATGGAGAAAGCACTTTGACTGTCAGTGTACATGGTTGAAGGCTTTGAATGAAGAACCCCCAAATCATCTAGTATGTAATGAATCCACTGTAGCTCACAAGTGGTGGAGGCCAAAGCTCTATACTCAGCTTCTGCAGAAGACCTGCTCACAGTAGATTGCTTCTTAGATTTCCAAGATATGAGAGAGGAGCCAAGAAAGATACTAAAACCAGTAATACTTCTCCTAGTCTCAATGCATCTTGCCCAATCAGAATCAGAAAAAGCATGCAATTTGAAAGTGATATCTTTGGGATAGAAAACACCATTACCAGGGTTGCTTTTAATATACCTCAAAACCCTATGAACAACACCTAAATGAGCCATAGTAGGAGATTGCATATATTGGCTAAGTGTTTGTACAGCATATGAAATATCAGGTCTTGTGACAGTCAAGTAAAGCAATTTTCCCACAAGTTTTCTGTAATGGCCAGGATTGGTAAGAATAGGGGAATTAACATCAAAACTTACCTTAGAATCCATAGGTGTGGAGCAAGGCTTGCAGCCCAAATAACCTGATTCATGTAACAAATCCAAGGCATACTTTCTTTGGCAAAGGGTAAGACCTGTACCATTTCTAGCAACCTCTATCCCTAAAATATATTTAAGAACACCAAGATCTTTGATAGTGAATTTTTCATTTAAAAAATTCTTAACACTGTTAATGATATCAATGTTAGAACCAGAAACTATTAAGTCATCAACATAGCAAAGAACAACAGTAAAATCATCACCATCATGCCTTGTAAACAAAGAAGTATCAGCTTTTGATTGAGTAAAACCCAAACAAGTCAAAGATGTACTTAATTTAGTAAACCATTGTTTTGAAGCTTGTTTTAAACCATACAAGCTCTTATTCAATTTACATACCCTTGTATCACTGTTAGAACAATATCCAGGAGGGGGAAACATGTAAATTTCTTGGTCCAAATCACCATGTAAAAAAGCATTATTCACATCTAATTGGTGTATATGCCAATTTTTAGCAGCAGCAATAGCCAATAGTATTCTAACAGTAGTAATTTTAGCAACAGGGGAGAAAGTGTCAAAGTAATCTATTCCTTCTTGTTGAGTGTAACCCTTAGCAACAAGTCTAGCTTTATATCTTTCTATAGAGCCATCAGAATTGTATTTGACTTTATAAACCCATCTGCATCCTATACAATTTTTGCCTATAGGTAAATCTACAAGAGTCCAAGTATTGGTCTTTTCTAAAGCTTCAATTTCCTTTTTCATAGCAAGAATCCAATTTTCATTTAGGACAGCTTGTTTATATGACTTAGGCTCCTGAATATGGGAAATAGAGGCAGTAAATAGCTTGTGAAGTGTAGATAACCTATTAACAGATAGATAATCTTGTATAGGATATTGCTTTCCAGAAGAAAAATTCACTTTGGCATGATCAATAGAGGCAGGCAAGTCAGTTTCATATACTTGTAAGTATGCAGGTTGGGATTTAGACCTAGAAGGTCTAGTATAAGGGTCAGACTGCAGGTTATTAGTAGTATCAGGACCAGAGTGAAGATCATTGGGAAGGGCAGAGGGATCATTAAAAACCTCTGGATCAATAATAGGAAAAGCATCACAATGAATAGGAGGAGAGTCATCAACAGTATCATCATCAATAGAAACAGGAACAGGAAATGTGTGTGTAGGAGATTCATTCATGGTTTTAAAAGGAAACACATTTTCAAAAAATTGCACATTTCTGGAGATAATAATTCTGCCAGAAGAAAGATCAAAAAGTCTATACCCCTTTGTACCAAAAGGGTATCCAATGAAAACACATTTTGTTGCCCTAGGATCAAACTTATGTCTGTGGGACATCAGTGTGTTAGCAAAGCATAAACAACCAAATGTTTTAAAGAAGGAATAGTCAGGAGGTTTGCCATATAATTTTTCAAAAGGAGTTTTCTGATTAAGAACAGAAGAAGGAATTCTATTTATGATGAAAGCAACAGTCTTAATGCATTCACTCCAGAATTTTAGAGGCAAAGAAGATTGAAAGAGTAAAGCCCTAGCAATTTGAAGTAAGTGTTGGTGTTTTCTTTCAACAATACCATTTTGTTGGGGAGTTTCAACACATGAAGTTTGATGTATAATGCCTAAAGTGTGATAAAAATCTGATAGAATAAATTCAGTTCCATTATCACTCCTCAATATTTTTATTTTGACATTAAACTGAGTAAGAACCATATTGTAGAAGTTTTGTAAAGAAAATTTAACATCACTTTTGGCCTTTAAAAGATAAATCCATGTGCATCTACTATAGTCATCAACAATAGTGAGAAAAAATCTATGTCCAGTGATAGAGTATTCAGAAAAGGGACCCCAAACATCACAGTGTATCAGATGAAAAATGCTAGGAGAAACAGAAGTACTTAAAGGAAAGGGCTTTCTCTTTTGTTTAGCTAAAGGACAAATCATGCAATTGTTGTGTATACTAGAAGCTTTTACATTCAGATTGGGAATTTGTAACAAACATTTGCTAGAGATATGTCCTAGCCTCTTATGCCACAATTCAAAGTTACAAGAGTCACTAGTAACAACATTAGAAGAAACAGTAGAACTAATGACAGAAGGGAGAGCAGTTTGTAACAGATATAAGCCCCTAACTTGTTCAGCAGAACCAATCACCATCTTGGTTGAATTGTCCTGTAAGATACAATGAGATGACAAGAAACTGACAATACAGTTGGAATATCTAGTTAAATGGCTAATAGACAGGAGATTATAAGTAAAATCATGAACATACAACACATTATATAGAGTGAGATGCTCATTTATTACAATATTTCCCATATGTGTAGCTGTAGATATAGTATTATTAGGCAATGATATCTTAATATTAACTACAGAGGGAGGAGTAGTGAACAATGAAAGGTCAAATACCATGTGATCAGTTACACCGGTGTCTAATATCCAAGTAGAAACTTTATTGGTATTGAAACATGAATTGTATAAAAACATAGATGACATACCTGCATCCTTGGGAGCTGGAATAACCTCAGTATAAGAAGTGGAGGCCCCTGCCACAGAGTGTGGTATGTCCCTCCCATCATTCAAGGTCTGCATCTTAGAGAAACTCAAAAATTTGTCAAAGAGATCCTGAGTACAAAGAGGGTTAGAATTCATGGGTTGATTCCTCTTAGTAGGGGATCTAATGGAGGTATTTGCAGCTTTGGAGGATTCTTTATTTGGAGGACCTCTAGGGCCTTTCCAACCAGGGGGAAAACCAATGATTTGAAAGCACCTGTCAATAGTATGACCTAAACCATCACAGTGGCTGCACTTAAGGGGTTTTCTTTTATCCTTATAGAATTTGGAATTCTTGGCCAACATAGCAATGGATTCAATAGAAGCAGGCTCAGGAGCAGTATTTAGGGCTCTTTGGGACTCTTCTTGAAGCAGTAACCCATATATTTTGGATAAAGCAGGAAAAGGAGACTGTAAAAGGAATTGACTCCTAATAGTGCTATAGGAATCGTGGAGGCCAACTAAGAATTTCATCACAGCATCTTGTTCTAAGGTTTTGGTCATGAGTTTAGGCAGATCACATGTGCACCCATCCATAGCCCCACAAGAACATTTAAGAATGGGTCTAAAACTTAAGTACTCATCCCAAAGAGACTTGAATTGATTATAATAACAAACTAAGGATTGAGAACCTTGAGAGATGGTAATTAAGGATTTTTCTAAATGATAAACCCTAGTTCCATCAGAAAGTTTATATCGAATCACTAATTCATCCCACACATCTTTGGCAAGAGAAAAGTATTCCAAGGTGTGTTTGATATCAGGTGAAATAGAGTTAAGAATCCATACCAAAACCAGATTGTTTGCCCTTACCCAGGCAGCGTAGGTGGCTGGATCATCATCTTCAGAAGGGATGTCCAAGGAACCGTCGATCAATTGAATTTTATTCATCACGCTTAGGCTTCTTTTGATGGCATGACTCCAAGAAACATAATTGGTGCCGTTGAGAGGCTCGAGGACGATGGCCACCGCCGGATTGTCGTTCTGGTGAAGAGCTAAGACGGAAAAGGGGTTTTTGGCTGGGTCGAGGGAATTGGGATCGGTGACGGTAGGCGCCATGGATGTGGAAGAGATCGCTGAACAAGGCAATTACTGAATTGAGCGAAAAATGGGAGAAACACGATCAAATTTGATCGGCAGAATAAAACGGAAAAGCCCCCAAGAAAAGGAAATCGATATGAGAATCGAAAGGCTTAATGCGAAAGCGAAGGGATCGAATTGGCCGTCAATTTCATCAAGAAACTGATACCATATTGAATTTAAAGGATCAAAACATCATTTGCATCCAGAACTTGAAAGAAAGCAGAGTATTTGAGTTTTACAAAAGTGATAATTCAATAGAATGAAGAAGAAGGCCTACTGTCTTCTAATATAGCTCTAATGAGAAACTGCTAATGCTAATCTAACTTAACCAACTAACTGTCTAACTAACAGTATTTAGTTAAGGAATAAAACCAGAGTGTATATATCTAAAAAGGGTGCAAATAAAGAGTGTATTTAACAACTCTTATAACCCTTCTCACATAAAACCTAATTTTTTCTATTTTTCTTTCAGCCTCCATTCCCTCTCCCCCTTTATTCTCCAAAAGACCGCCGCACGTCGCCGCCCCCAGCCCCAAGCCTAGCCCGTCGCCGGCGCATATCTGTTGTTGTAGGTTTTTTTTTTTTCATTTTGTTTCAGATTTTTACCCATCTTGAATTTTGTTCTTCTGCTCATATTGTTCTTCTTGAATTTTGTTATTTTGTTCGGTGAAAGAATTATAATTGGGGTGGAAAATGAGTTAGATTTTGGTTTTTTTCGAAAAGAGAATTGCAGTTTTTTCTTTGTTCTGGAAGAATACAGAAAAAAAAAAACAAAAAAACGCAATTTTATTGGTTTTTCTCGATTTTTTTTGCATTTTTTCGGAATTTATTTACTAAATTTTGATACATTTTCGGAAAAATATTCGAAAATCTGCTAATTTTTGCATTTACTGATGAATCGATGGAGGGTTGGCGACTTGGCGGTGACCAGGGTGGAAGTAGGTCGGGCTACCCGACAGGGGGCTAAGGCCTAACCTATTAAGGGCCTTGTTACTTGTTAGGTCTAGTCTATTTATAATATGAATCCGACTAAGAATTTTCAAAAAGCCTATTTAGTTAAGTACTAGACTTAACCTTTATACAAGCCTTATAAGCCTATAAAGCCTATTTAAGATTATATATTATATTTATATATATTTTATGACAAGCAATTCTTAAAATCTAGTACTAACATTTATATTAAATTAAGTTAAATTTATTTTAGTACTTGAGAAATCGTTATACGTTGTAATGCATTTGTTGTGGTAGTGAATTTTATTTACAACATTGAATATTGAACTATGATTCATATTTAACATATTCAATAGGCTTCTAAAAGGCTCGTAGGCCTAGCCTATTTACTTAAAAGGCCACGTCTAGACTTTTTCATGTAAAGCCTACTTAATTATAAATTGCTAATATATAAATTAATGTAGATTATGTTAAATTTTTAATAATTAATAAAAGGGTAGCATAGTCTTTTGGCATGTAATTTTTTTTTTGAATTGAGGGTGAAGTCATAATAAAAGGGGCATTTATCTGTGGCCTATTTTCATTCCTCACGGCTACTTTGCACAATGCTGCATTCAATTTTGGGCGCGGCTAAATGCACTCGATTTCCTATGAGTACACCTATCAAACATTTTTTTAAACTTTCAGAACATGTGAAATGTCACATATACCCCTAGTGTAAAATTTATGAAAAAAACGAAGATGAGTACACCCACCCGTTCTATTTCACATACTTATCTCCCCCACCACCACCAAAACCAAAACAAACATGTTCGATTTTTTTTTCAAAAAACCAACTGTTCGAAAAAAAATTCCAAAACAAACATGTTCGAATTTTTTTCCAAAACAAACTCAATATGTTCGAAAAAAATTCCAAAACAACTTAAATTTGTCAGAAAAAAAAAGATCGAACATCCTATTCGAAAATTTTCCCAAAAACAAATACACATTGTTCGAAAAAAATTTCAAAACAAAGTAAATATGTTCGAAAAAAAATTCAAAACAAAGTCAATATGTTTGAAAATAATTTTCGAACTTGTAAAAACCCTAATTTCCAAAACAAAAAAAAAATTCCTACCTTGAAACTGAAACGCGGCAGCGAACGCGCACACCTCCATCGACGGCAGCGAACGCGCACACCTCCAACGGCGGCGGCGTTTGAAGGAGGAAGGGGAGGGGGCGCGACGGAGCCCGTGCGAAAGGCGAGGGAGGGTTCGCGACGGCGACCGCATCGCTTGGAGGAGGGGCGACGGCGGCCGCATCGCTTGGAGGAGGGGCGACGGCGGCCGCGTCGCTTGGTCTTCTCTTCAAACGGAGGGGTCGCGGTAGCGGCGGAAGAAGCTTCAGCGACAACGGTGAACGCCTGCGCAGTGGGCGGCGTGGGCCGTAGGGTGAGGAGGTGGGCCGCCTGCGCAGTGGGCGGCGTGGGGCCGCCGCGACGAAGTGGAGTGGCGACGCTGCAGAGAGGAATGGAGGTGTAGAAATGGAGGTGGGTGTCTGAAGAAGAGAGGGTTTTAATTAAGAGAGGATAATTTTGGGATTTACATGTGGTATCCTCATCCATTTTGTGTGTCCTCATCGTGTGGGTGTCCTCATAGGATCTGTGTGTGTGCCTTTAGAGGCGCCCTTCAATTTTTACTTAATTCCATCATAAATGGGCTGCTTCAGTTTTAGGCCCAATTAATGGGCCTTCGAAAGGGGCCTTTAAAATTGATTGTAAAATTGCCCCAAATTATTTCTTTCTCCATTTTATTTTTTTCCAGTTTATTTTTTACATTGACTCCACAATATTATTTGAGGCTCCATTTTATTTTTTTCCAGTTTATTTTTTACATTGACTGCACAATATTATTTGAGGCTTATTTTACTCTAAAAATTATTATTTTTTCTCATTTAAAGTACAATGAGTCTATTTAGTATAAATAATGCAATGAAATTCTATAAATTATGCAAAATAAATTTATAAATTTCAAGCATTTCTCACACTAATCAAATACACACGTGTCTTAAACCTAAAATAAATTAGACTAAATAATACATGAAAGAAAATCATCAATAAATATGTTATGCTCAGATTGAGTGTACGTAATTTATGAAAGAAAAAAATTACATTGATTTTTTTATTTGAAAGTTTGATTTAAGTTAAGAACTTTTGTGTAATATTACAATAATCTATTGAACATACTAATTAAATATTTTATTAATTTAGATTGTATTTTAGATAAGCTATGAGCAATTAAAATACATTAAAATTTATTAATTAGAAACGTCTCGAACCTGGCCGATGAGTTTAAAATTTAAAATGGGCTAATTTCGTTGGCCCAAATACAAAATGGGCTTGTGAAGTTTTTTTTTAAGGGTTTGACTGTTTACACCTCCATTTCGCAGAGATACACTCCCCCGATTAATGCACCCCACCAAAAATAGTTGGCATCCTTCTCGAAATGTCTTAAATATCCCTTTCTCTATAATATTCCTACTACTAACCACACCCTTCCACCAAACCCTAATTTCTCACATTTCATCTCCCTTTCACACCTTCATCCTCTCCATTTCTCCTAGTCGTCGGCGCCGCCAATCCAGCCACCGCCCTCGTCGCTGCGGCCCCGACCCCGCCGCCCACTTGACTCCCTCGACCGCGATGGCCTCCTCTCCATCTCTCTCAGCCGCGAGCGCCTCCTCCTCCCCCTCCCTCGGCCGCGAGCGGCCTCCTCTCCCTCACCCGCGGCCCGCGAGCAGCCTCCTCCTCCCTCTCTCCTCTCCGATTTTCTGGTTTTTCTCCCACCCTCTACCAGAGCGCCGCCGCCCCACTACCCCTGTTATGTAAAAAAAAAAAAAAAAGTGCTACAGCGGCCGCCCCCTCCCTCTCTCGATTAGTCGCCGACGGCCCAAACCCACACTCCAGGTTCCCCCCCCCCCCCCTTTTTGGGCGTTTGTTAGGGTTTTCTCCTTTTGCAGAAACCCTTTTTTTTTACACTGTAATGTCGACCATGTATCTTCCCGTCGACAAAATGTTGTCGACGAGAGTGTATATGGTCGATATTAGAGTGTCGATCGACCTTTGTTTGCCGACCATATATCCTCCCGTCGGCAAAATGCTGTCGACGTGAAGATATATGGTCGGCACTGGTTTGACAATTTTTTTTAAAAAAATTGTTAGTTTTTCTAAAAAACATTTTAGGCCAAAAAAAAAGAGGTTTGATAACTAAACATTCCAACTTGCTTGTTAATGGGTTTGATAATGATGTTTTAAGGATGAATATGGTTGATTTATTGAGATTTTTTAATTTTTTGATTTCTTGCTATCGGAAAAAATGGTGACGTTGGCCGGAAGTTTGGTTTAGGGATAAGGGGAAAGAAATGACAGTAAGGGGGTGCGTTCAGTAGGAGAGTGCATCTAGTAGGCTGGATTTTAATGAAGGGTATTTTGGGGGGTTTTTACACTATTATTAAATTAATAAATTGATTGGGGGAGTGCATCTCTCCGAAATGGAGGTGCATATAGTCAAACCCTTTTTTTAAGTCTCCTAATTCAGATCCAGATGGGTTGGACGGATTGGTCACCCACTTAGCATACTCTAACTATGTTTAAAAGAGGGGTGAATCTCTTGTGCACTCAAGTACACGGTGTACTTGAGTCCATTTTTAACCCGATCAAAACGCCAATATATATGACAATGCACACATTTTTATATAATACCCGTTATAGCCTCGTGGTTGTCCTTTGATTGTTTTGCCAAAAAAATGTGT
This sequence comes from Galeopsis tetrahit, assembly GCA_963675135.1. Lineage (NCBI taxonomy): Eukaryota > Viridiplantae > Streptophyta > Magnoliopsida > Lamiales > Lamiaceae > Galeopsis > Galeopsis tetrahit. Next base: position 16,682,002 of record OY776127.1, on the reverse strand, counting down.
AAAATTAATAATAATTTTTTAAAAAATGTAGCACCGGTTTTTATAGATTATAAAAGTGAGTACAAATATAAAAGTAGTTATAATAATATACACTTTTAAATTATAATAACATACACTTTTCAGTTATAATAATATACACTTTTAAGTTATAATAACATACATTTTTCATTAAAAACAAAGATCCACTTTTCAATATACTAACATACACTTTTTCAGAAAAAAAAAATTAAAAAAAAATTAAAAAAAAAGTTCAAACTTTGACCGTTGACCGATTAAGATCAACTCAAATACAAGTACACCATGTACTTTTTTTTTTAATACAGTACATCATCACATAAGGCTTTCCCTTAAAAACGTAATACATTCCATCTTTAAAAATTAATATTATTCACCAAAATTTAATTTTAAGACTTTAAATATACTACGTTCATCTACTCCATGAGTAGAACAACTCTATCACATTCAATTTCTCAAAAATTACCATTTAGTCAACAAAATAATTTTTATCAACATGAGTGTCAAAACCCATAAGTTCGTGTATAATTATATATATATATATATATATATATATATATTCTAAATTATTAAATTATATAGTTACAGTTGCAAGGGAGATCACAATTCCAGAATTCTTCCAAACCTATACTACTACTGCCATATAATCAGAGAGGAGTCATCTTGGCAAAGACCGTGATACAAATTAAAGATTTAATTTAAGAATTAGTTCATAAACCAAATTAAATAGTAAAGAATAAAATTAGTTCATTTTTGTAAATTTTAAATGATCTACTTTTAGGCTGTGAATTTTGTTTAGAAACTCGTAACTATGAGTTCCTTGGTCATATGTTTTTTTTTTTTAATCATAAATCTTTGAATTTTCAACAAACATAATCTCAGTATATATAACATAAAATCTAGAGTTTCTAATAGCTCAAGTGGTTAGAGCACCACTACCTAGGCCTTAGGTCCTGGGTTCGAATCATGGGGAGGGGGAAACCTTAGGTCCTGGGTTCGAATCATGGGGAGGGGGAAAAAAAGGGATGGGTATTTAACTTTCCATCAAAAAAAAAAAACACAATTTATTTCCATAAAAATTATGTTAACAAATATTTTTTTAACTATTATATTTTATATATATATATATATATACACACGGAGTAATTACTGTAGAGTCTAAATTTTATTTAGCACATACCTCTTTTTTAGCACATGATATTTATCAATTAAATTAAAATACTAAAAAAATATTAAAATGTGAAAATAATTTAAAAACAAATCTTAAATAGATTTAAATTAATAAATCCAGTTTAAAATCTATAAATTTAAATTATTTAAAATAATTAGAAATTTGAAAATTTTCTAAAACTATTAAATAAAAAAAGATTTTACAAAATATATAAGAATTTTTTAATAACCGGAATAAATTGTAGTATATATTTTTAAAAAATAATATTTTGTAATCTTTATATCATTCTCAATCTCTCTCTTCTCAAATCACTCCATTTCAAAATCTCTTCATTTTTTTTATTTTTTGTTTTATCTTCTAATCTTAGCCACACACTTTAACTGAGTTGCACTCTTGTGTACCAGTTACATACATGTAACTGGTTCATATTTAATATTTGAATTAATATATACTGTATTTAAACTAATACTATACTATATTTGAACTAATACTATACTGTAATTAGACTAATATTATACTATATTTAGTATAACTCAGGTGTAAAATTCATCCATTTAAAAAATTGTATTAAATAGGAACAAGTTACATGTATGTAACTGGTACACACAAGTAATTGACTTAACTTTTAATCTCAATCATACATTCTTATTTTTTACCCCTATATAAATCTCAACCTTATTACTCATTTTTTCATTCTCAACTTTTGCCCTTCTCATTTCTAACCATAAGAAAATTTTACATAATTTTGTAATTTTATATATTAATTTTTTTTATAAATAAAATTTTAATTTCTTTATATATTGTGAAAATATCGATATTGATAAATTTCTCAACCTTATAAAATATTGATATTGATAAATTTTTAAAATTGTGAAAATTAAAAAAAAAGTTTTTAATTCATAAATTTAACAAAACAATTTAAATATATTTAATAAATTTTATTGATATTTTTCACTTTTTTTATTAATATCGAAAAAAAATCATGATATTTTTGTCTACGCTAAATACAACTGATATTTTTGTCATTGCGAAACACAACTATCTCCAATATAACAAACTTTAATATGTGCATTTTACGGGGTTCAAGTACCGTTGGTGCATGCATACTGAGTTTAATATCGGAATAAAAAATCAATAAAACTCAACTTTGAGATCCATGTTCAAAACACAACATTTGAAACTTAGACCGATGCAAAGTGACAACTGTCGCGAGCAGAAGCAACCTTAGCCGTTTTATTTATTAAAAAATAATAAAAATAGATGGTTTTGATTTACACATTGGGATGAGCACAACCCTAATTTCACAATTTACCTAAGGATGTTTTTTTTTATCTTCAATATCGAAATTATATTCAAAGAACGAAATTAAGGGAATTAAGGGTATTGCTTCACTTTTAATATAAAATCAATGAAAACAATTTTTTTTTGTGAAAATTTGGTTTGTTTGAGGGGTACTAATTTTTTTTATAACACCGTAGTTGCATCAAAAAAATAAGATCGAGAAAAATTAAAATAATCTTATCTCTTTATTTATGTTTTAATTATTATCGGTTTACTAATAAAATAATCTTATTTCATAGCAGTATATTTTGAAGTGGGTAGTTTTATTTTAATTTTGTAGTAAAGTATTTTGCTTGCGTTGAACGACTAAAATTTAGTCATTTATCATTAACGATACAATTACCAACAAATTAAATATCCAGAGAGCTCCACTTATAGGTTTATAAATACATGGTACAGGTCTATAAATATAAATCCATAACCAATATCTTCCAACATTCCATTTACATTTAATTTAAAAAAAAAAAAAAACCTAGCTAAGAAATTACATCAAATTCCTCCAATATGTCTGATGATCAGCTGAGATTATGGCTTCAGAATGCACCATTTATTTCAAGTTTTTCTGTGGAAGATCTGCAGCCTCATCGTCATCCTCATTCACATCATCGTGAATCAAGTTTTGAGATTTCATCATCAAGAAAGATGAACCCTAGTGAAAACTATTCATCTTTGGATGATATTAATTTGAACCAATCAAGTGGTGCAATGGAGATCCAAACAAATGAAAAAGATTGGCGTGGAAAAAATAAGGTTAGATAAATGTGGCGTGTAGTAATATACGAGATGAAACATTATTTTATATATTTTTTTTGTATTTAATTTGTTGTTTTTATTTACAGGAAGTTGGTGAAAGAGGGAATCCAGATGAATGCAAGCATAGCAGAAGAAATCGTTCCAATGAAAAACATGAAAAACAAAATCTAAACGAGAGGGTCAGTGAATTAATTATTGCTTAATTATTTCATCTATTATCTCATGTAGTAGTATATAATAATGTTTTAATCTTGTTGCAAAATAATTGAATCCATCTGATAATATTTCGAGTTATATAAATCATTTTCATACTAAAGTATCATGAAAATAGGATCCACCGTGTAAACGGATCACTAATGTGGATGGATCTTATGCCCATGATTCATAGTAAGCTAATGATAAATATAGATCATACAAAATATACTATGTATATATTGAAATATAATTCATATGCACGATGTATTTTTCACAGCTCTTGAGTTACTTGTTATCGATGTACAACACTGTCGGTTCTATTTTGGAATACGATCAATCTCTCCCCACTTACACTTTAATATGTTTAGATTTAAATTATGGTCAACATTATTCATTCATTAAAATCACTTCATCAAAATATATTCTTTCATCCAAAATTTTTCCATCCAAATTATCCATCCTACATACAAACATACCCTTACACTTGCCCTTGCCCTTGCCCTTAGGACCAAACAAAGATATAAGTTTATGAACAATGAATCTGGTCAGTAAAAACTAAAAAAAAAACCAGTCGTACATGTTTTTATACACAAAACTCAAATAGGACCTGTTGGTCCCAAAATTGAGTTAATAATATTGAGTAAGCTAGTGAAAATGTCTAGAGGGGAGGGGTGAATAGACTTTTCAAAAATCTTTCAATATATCAGAATACACAATGCGGAATAATCAGATTACTAATGAGCCCAATCAAGTTTATACTCAACTTTTATCTAGATCTTTATCTTTGTTAATTCTTAATGTTCTTGATTAAACAATTCAAACAAAATAACAAACAGTAAAGTAAAGAACACAGAATTTTATAGTGGTTCGACAAATGTCTACATCCACTCTCACAACTCCAGTTGTGAAGTTTTATTACTCTTCTTGAGCTTCTTGTGGCTTAAAGTCCCAAGATTAAGACTTTGATCTTTTCGATTATACCTCCAGGTATATCTTCGATCTACTAGTAATTCTACAAGTAACTAGCACACTTGTTTTACAAATTACAAACTTAAACTTTGAAAAGTAAAACTTCTCTTTGAATAGCCTTTGATTCTTCTCTTCAATTCAGTGGCTTCTCTTCTTCAATCTCCTTCAACTCTGTGAGTTCTTCTTGTGCTCTGTAGACTTAGATTGCTTGTGAATGCTTTAAGATCAGTAATTTCTCAGTAGTAGCAGTAGTCTCTTCAAGTAGGAGATCATACAATATTTATAGAACTTAGTATGACAGTTAGCAGTTTGTGAACTAACTCTCAACTAACTCTAAACTGTTTTTGTAACTTCTTCTTGTAACCGACTTTGTAACTTCCTTCAACTTCCAAGTCAGCATATCTTCAAATATATCTTTAGTTACTCTTTAAATAAGCTTTCCAAACTTATTCTTCAAATTCAACAAATCAGCACAGTAACTTACTGTTCTGATTTTTACTCTTCGGATTTTACTCTGCTGATTTTTACTCTTCTGATTCAATCAGCACAGTAACCAAAAACTGTCAAAACTTCTCCAGATTTCTTCTAAGCTTATCTTCAACTCTTCTTGAAGTCTTCTTATTCTGAAGTAGTCCTCTGAGTCTTCTTAGTCTTCTGATCTTCTTCTATTCTATTTCTAATCTACTGTTCTGAACTTTTACACTGCTGATTACAATAAAATACAACTTTACCAATATAAAACCTATCTATACATCAACTGAACTATATACAGATGAGTATATCTAAGTCCTATACTATAAGCTGTCTATACAATATAAAACATCAGCTTAGTTCCTAACAGTTCATTTATCAGATCAGTAAACAATAAGATCAATAACCCATGTAAGTTCAATAACTTTTATATAAGATCAGTAAATACTAAGATCAGTAAACACTTAAGATCAGTAACTAGGGGTGGAAGTAGGCCGGGCTACCCGACAGGGGCCTACGACCTAGCCTATTAAGGGCCTTGTTAGGCCTAGCCTATTTATAATATGAGCCGGGCTAAGGCTTTTTAAAAAGCCTATTTAGTTAAGTAGGCTAGGCTTAGGCTTTATATAAGGCCTTATAAGCCTAACAGGCCGGCCTATTTAAGGTTATATATTATATTTATATATATTTTATAATAAGTCATTCTTAAAATTTAGTACTAACATTTATATTAAATTAAATTAAAGTAAGTTAAATTTATTTTAGTACTTTTGAAATCGTTATAATGTTTATATTTAAACTCATCGTTGTAATGCATTTGTTTTGGTAGTGAATTTTATTTACAACTTTGAATATTGAACTACGATTCATATTTAATAGGCTTCTAAAAGGCTCGTAGGCTTGGCCTATTTACTTAAAAGGCCAGGCTTAGGCTGCAAAAAAAGCCTATCATAGATAACAAGCCAGGCTCAGGCTTAATATTTATAAACCAGGTCCAGGCTTTTTCATGTAAAGCCTAGCCTAGCCCAGCCTATTTCCACCCCTATCAGTAACTTACATATAAGATCAGTAAGCATATAAGATCAGTAAGTATATCAGATCAGTAACTAATAAGATCAGTAATTTTATTCTTAATATTACTTTATAAGATCAGTAAACTTACTTCAGATACCATTAAGATCAGTAATCTTAATTCAAGTTTCTCATCAAATTAGTAAGCTTATATTCAGATGACTTAGTTAAGATGACTTAGAACCACATATATCACTAACTTTAAGTTGCTTTTGGCCATCAAAACATACTTTCATCAATTAGAACATTGTTTATAGGATTCATATCCCAACAGGACCATATCAAGAAAAGTCATTTTTTCGCTAAAAGAGGCATAAGACAAAAAATTATCTCATCAATGACACCATCAAATAGTCTTTGGGAATAAACAAACAGGCTAATAGCACACGTTTAGGGGTAGAAATAACACTATTCATACCCGTTTAAAATAAATTTACAAATAATAAAAACTTATATAAAACGATTCCACACATTAAATAAAGTTGCATCTCTTATAAATTATACCCCCTCTGTTTCAAATGAATTTTTTTTGCATACATTTTAAAAAATACTACTCCCTCCGTCCCGTGATTACTTGCATACTTTCCTTATTGGGATGTCCCAAAATTACTTGCACACACTTAATATGGAAATACCCCACAAAATTAATAACCTCACAACATCATTTTATTTTCAAATTTGTCACTCCTTTTTCACTTTACACATCATCAAATCACCTTTACACATCATCAAATTTCTTAAAATACCCTTCCTTTATTTTACATCATCAACCACTAAATCCACTTTTTTTAAACAACGTGCCGGTCAAACTATGCAAGTTATTCCGGGACGGAGGGAGTATTTAATACCGAGTGCAAACTCGATTATCAATATCAATACTTATAACACCCATTATTTATTTATTTTTATTATAAATTTACATCATGTAAAATAATGCTAGGTGTGAATCCCACAAGATACAAACTGGAGTATATTCACCCCTCCCCTCTAGACTTTTTCTTAGCTTACTCAATCTTAATTCAACTTGGGACCAACAAGTGGTATCAGAGCAGTAGTTCTTTGGACTGCTGTTTCTTGATAACCCTGTAAACTTTGAGGGAAATCTTACTGTTCTTATCACTGATTCTTGATCTTTATCAATACTTGAATACTTGAAACTACTTGCTATATTACTGATCTTATTTGTCTGATCAATCACGGATGAAACTAATGTGAACAAACTTCCTAAGTTTAAGATTGCAGATTATGACTACTGGAAACTAAGGATGGAGGCCATCTTCAGCTCAACTCATGATCTGATGGTTTTTGTGGTCAAAGAAGGTCCAATCACTACCATGGTGCCAAACACTACAACTCTGGAACAATCCAAGGTTGTTGGTGTACTAGTACCAAAACCAAGGTCAGAACTTACTGCTAAGGAAATGAAGCAAAATAATCTGGACAATTTAGCAAAAAACTATATTTTACATACCCTGCCCAATGAGTATCTGGGTAAAGTATTAAAATGTAAGACTGCTAAAGAAATGTGGGATCGGCTTGTTGTCCTTTGTGAAGGAACTACTCTGATCAAGGAAAGCAAGTTGTCCACTGATGTACAGAAATTTGAATCATTCAAAATGAAAGCTGGAGAAACCATTGACCAGCTAGATACTGGATTTACATGAATTATGAATGATCTTGATGTGCTAGGAAAGTCATATACTAATAGAGAGATCAACCTGCGTATTCTTAAGTCACTAGATGATAGGTGTAAAATGGTCAAGATGATCATCAATACCACACAGGACATAGATACCTGGACATCTGAAACCACCTTCCAGACAGTTAAGGCACATGAATTCGAGTTGGATGAAGAGGATCCAATAGTTGGCAGTGACAGGGAGAAGGAAATCTCCAAGAGTATTGCTCTTAAGGCATCTTCCTCTAAGAAGTCTAGATCATCTATATCTAAGCCCTCAAGCATAAAAGATAAACTAGATAGTACTGATCTAACTCTTAAGGATCAGTTGAACTTAATGATAAAGAGGTTTGATAAACTCAAAAAGCGTTATGGTAGATATAAGAGATTTTATTAGGAAACTCAGGGCTCTAGTAACAGGGACTCTTCTAAGACCAGAAGGGATCACAAATCTTCTGAAAGGAGAGATGAGGTCTTTAATGAGAATAGAAGAGAGAGGAACTCTGCTGATAGGAAGGATAAGAACTCTACTGATAGGAAGGATAAGAACCGATGTCGTTCTCCTATTAAACGTTCTACTAATGATCCTGTGTGCTATAACTGTGAAAAGCCAGGTCATTACATCCATAAATGTCCTGATCTAAGTACTGAAGACAGAGAAGAAAGACAAGCAAGGAGGGAGCGCAGATTTGCCAAGGGTAAGAAGGCTATGGTGGCTTACAATGATTCTGATACGGATTCAGATGAGTTGCCATCGTCTTCATCTGAATACCCCTCTAGCAATGAGAAAGAAGCCTTCGTTGCAGATGATGGACTAGTCATGATGGCTAAAATCGAACAAGAGGTATCATCTGTCACTTCTTTTCAATCATGTGATAATTATGATTCTAATTCACATGACACTGCTGATAGTAGTATAGGGAGTAGTCTTCATCATTCCAATGGAGTGACTGAAGAAGACCTCCTACAAGCTAATAAAGCATTCATGGAAATCAGTGATGAGAATATTTCTTTAAAACAAGAAATCATTAGTCTGCGAGAAGCTCAGTTAAAAGTGGATCCTAATATAGCTGTCATAAATGCACGACTATCAGAAGAGTTATCACAACTCAAAGAAAAGTATGCATCTACTGATAAACTATATCAGGATATGCTTAAAATCCAAGTAAAAGAGACAAATGAATTCAATGAGTTAAAGAGTAAATGTGAAAAACTTGAAGAGCGCAATAGATTCTTAGAATCTGAAGTACTGAGCTTATATCTGAAGCTATCTGATATGATTAATTCTTCCAAGAATAATCAAACATTATCAGACAGATATAGAGCTCCATATGATAAAAGAGGAATATGTGCTACAAAACCTTGTTCTTCTACTTCAGGCACTAACTAAGAACACTAATGAAGCTAGTTCAAGTTCTTTGCAACTAGATAAAGGAAAAGAACCTATGACTTATGATAATGATCCAAAACCTAAAGTACAATCTAAATACATTCCTCCTACTACCAAGAATGGTAAAAAGAAAAATGTACTTAGACCAGTACAGTCAAGACCATACCAGAAGAGTTTTACTCCTCTAACCAGAGTAGAACAGTCCTGGTATCAGAAGAGGCAAACTCAGCACAGTAGGTCAACACAAGCACAGGAAAGTTGGAAACAGTCTAGACATCCTTTCATAAGGCAGTCTCAGCTGTACTCAACTAAACCTAGGAAATTTGTGCCTCATTATCATAACAAACCTGTTCTTTATCCTCCACCTTTATCTTATGATATTATTGGAGAGGAAAGACCAAAACGCATTTATAAGCCGTATGGTCCACAGGCTTTTAGGCCCTATTCAAACTATTACAAACATACTGATCTTACTGAAAAGGGGATAGAACCAAGGAAAGGCTATCTCAGAAAAATAGATCCTAAGTCTGCTGATAGTTCTGAAAAAATCAATAAAGTACTGTTCTGTGATAAATATGGAAGAAAACTAAAGAGGTCTCATTTATTCAAGTCTTCAATGTTTATTTGGGTACCTCTTACCACTAACCCCCAAGGACCCCAATAAAGAAAGGGTACCTAAATTATTAAGATCACTACTTGCAAGGTCGATTGGATCTATACAAGAAAGGTGGTTCAGTTGGAGAAACTTGGTACATAGACAGTGGGTGTTCTCACCACATGACTGGTACCAGGGCTCTTCTTTCTGACTACCATGAACAAGAAGGACCCAAGGTGATCTTTGGAGATAGTTCCATGGCAATCACAAAAGGATTTGGATACATCAAGAATGGAGATGTAGAGATTCAAGATGTCTCATATGTAGAAGGTTTGAAATAAAATTTGTTATCTGTCTCTCAATTTTGTGACAGGGGATATAAAGTCTACTTTAAAAGCACCAAATGTGAAATCTGGGATAAGAGAACACACACCATTCTACTGGTTGATGTAAGACAAGGCAGTCAGTGTCTACATTGTGAACTGGAATAGTTGTCCTAGGGATGCTTGCCTTCTTAGTAAGAGTCCTAAAGAAATCAGCTGGCTATGGCATAGACGTCTATGCCATATGAACTTTAAGATAATTAATAAGATAGCAAGAGATTACCTAGTTGAAGGTATCCCTAATGAGATCTATTTCAAGTCACAAGTGTGTGATGCATGCCAGAAAGGTAAACATGTAAAGATTTTCTTTAAGTCAATTCTTGTTCTTTCTACTTGCAGAGTATTAGAGCTCTTGCACATGGATCTTCATGGTCCTATAAAACCCCCTACACTGAATGGTAGAAGGTACACTCTAGTTATGGTAGATGATTATTCAAAGTTCACTTAGGTAATCTTCTTACACAAAAAGAGTGATACACAAACCCAACTACCAGATCTATTGAAGAGGTTGCAAGTAGAAAAAGGTCAGCCCATTGTCAAGATAAGAAGTGACAAGGGGACTGAATTTATAAATTCTTACATTAAAGAATATTGTTCTAAAACTGGAATTCAGCATTTGACAAGTGCAGCAAGAACACCCCAACAAAATGGTGTAGCAGAGAGAAGAAACAGAACATTAAAGGAAGCATGCAGAACAATGCTGGCATAATACAACACACCACAAAAGTTCTGGGCTGAAGCAATTAATATTGCCTGTCACACTCAGAACAGAAGTGCTCTTAATAAGGTACATGGTAAAACACCATATGAGGTATGGAAAGGTAGAAAGCCTAGAGTTTCTTATTTTCATATCTTTGGCTGTAAGTGTTTTATACATAACAATGGAAAGAGAAAATTAAATGCTTTTGATGCTAAAGCAGATGAGGGGATATTTTTAGGATACTCCTCAACTATCAAGGCATTTAGGGTATTTAATTACTCTACTCTATGTGTGGAAGAAACACCCCATGTGGTCTTTGATGAAGTTGTACAGAACTCTGCTGACCATCAGCTCAGTAAGAAAGTTGATGACCTGAAAATTTAAACTGACAAAGATGATGATGAAGAGACTGAAGTCTATAAATCTGTACAAGCTTACAATCCATTCCTAAACATCCTAAATAAAGATGATGATGTAGAAAAGGTAAAAGACAAAGGTAAATCTTCTAGACCAATTGACATGCCTGAATTGGTTGACTGTTCTCCTATGAATAAATCTGTTGATATTGATATTAATGATACTGATATGCATAATTTAGATGATGAAAGTATTCTTGTTAAAACCAGTGATTCACGTGTTATGCAACACTAAACAAACAACCGCAAGTGTACGGTGTCTATTGTAGCGTGATAAGCACGAGGTCGATCCCACGAGAAGGTTAAGCGTAAAAGTGGAGTTTGCTAGTCGAGTTCTAAATAGACGTGATCGATAATTTGAAAGTTGAATTACTCCTAAGATTGTCTAACAATGTGTCACAAATAAACAACGAAAGAGTAATGACGAAATCGATCAAATAACATGCAAATCAAGAAAATGAAGGTAAAATGGATAAAAACGCAAAGAAAGAAAGGTGGGTTCCAAGGCAATTGTAGTATTTAGACGTCCGTTTATGAGAGTTATCTCGTTTAAATGGCCATTAAGGTTATCTCATATAGGGTGATCGCACAAGAAGAATTAATTAATCTCTCGATCTAATTAACCAAAGGCGCAATGCAACATAGGCTCGTATCTCTACCTCACAAACGTTACACCACCTAAAATAGCTCCTAAGATCATTCAAATCCCTCTCCGATAATTAATCCTCTCTCGAGCTCATAATAATACCGGGTTGCATGCTTGCATACGATTAAACGGAATAAATCTCTCGATCTTACCACAATTAACAATGGATCAAGCAAATCATCATGGCCACTAACAACATGCTTTACAATAGATAATTAAACATGCAAATAAGAGATAAACACCAATTAAAGCAAGAAATTACTCATAAACATCAATCCAAATCTCTACAATGCCTTAGAACCACAAATTTGTTTAGCTACTCAAATACATAATCAAATCACAAATTCCAAATGAAATAACTAAGTAAAAAGGAAAAGAAAGAGAAAGCTTAGTCTAGATTATGGTGGGGGATGAAATTCCCAAGCTATTGCCTCCTTCCTTGCATGAATTGGTGGAGAGATGAAGAAGATATGGCCAAAAACCTTCAACTATGTGTAAATGTGTGAAGAACTCTTGAGAAAGGGGTAAGATAGTGTGAAATTCAAGTAGTGGGGTATTTATAGTGTTGGGGTAGGGTTTGGGTGTGATATTTGCAAGTAGGTCCCTCAAAAATGGAGAAAACATGCGTTTGGCACCGAAAATGGGGCGGCCCGGCCGGGTGGGGAAGTGGCCCGGCCGGGCGGAGTGGTCGGCCAAGCAAAACGGAAACAGGGCATGGATGGCCCGGCCGGGCGAGTGATGCCGCCCGGCCGGGCGAAAACTTCGTAAATGGCTGGGAGAGTTGGCCTTCTCGGCCGCCCGGCCGGGCGAGTGATGCCGCCCGGCCGGGCCGAAACTTCGTCTTGGCCATATTTCTGCTGCTCGGCCGCCCGGCCGGGCGAGTCATGCCACCCGGCCGAGCCAAAGTTTCGACTTGGCTCCTTGTGTCATTTTCGTCCTCCAACTTCGTCCCTCCGTTTCTTGAGCTTCCGACCTCCGATCGACTCGATTCTTTTGGCTATTCCACTCCATTTTTCGAGCCGGATCCAATGGTGCACTCCTCTTTCCGGTCCGATCACTTGTGGTATGTGTTTTGCTCCAAATTCCATCGTTTTACCTATAAAATCGACAAAATAATACCTTTCTCTCATTTTGGCTAAAACAATCATATTCAATGCATAAATCAATGAAATCCACATCAAAACACGCTTCACATGTGCCTCTAAAACGTGTAAATTCCACCCGAATCAAACTCCCCCAAACTTAAAATGTTGTTTGTCCTCAAACAACTAAGCACTTAAAGCAATGAGGGTGGAATGATCACAATGGAATATTCAATGCAAATCACACATGCAAAGTAAGATGTGGTGATATCTCTTTCTCCAAGTGCATTTCTCAATGAAAGTCATAGGTTCACTCTTGCAATCCATATTCATAAACCAAAGAACGCACAAGTGCACAACATATTGTGATGGGAAGCATAATCCAAATGCTCAAATCCTCTACTCACATGATGGAGTGTTTCTCTCAAACACACAAACAAATTAAGGATATTAATGCACACATCAACCAAGTCATGCTATGAAATCACCATATGCTTGCCCAACTTCTACTTTCTACACACACTCAAATGCTCAACAATGTGATCAATAGGACTTAATCAAGGATGTAACATTGGCTCTTTGGACGAGGTAGGATGAATTTGGGAATTGTGACTCTTCTAGTGGAGGATAAAGCTTGTTGTTTTGCAATGTGTGCCTTCACTTTCCAAGCTTACAAACTCCATCCTCACTTTTCATTTTTCCTTTCTCTTTCAAGCATTCATCACCTCATCTTTTGAACCATTTTTCTTTTTAAGCTTTTGGGGCTCTTTGTCCCTCTTTTCCTTTCCTTGATTTTCTTTTCATCTTTCTCTTTTTCTTCTTTCAACTTCTCCAACTTTTCTTTTCACCAAAGATATTCATTCAAGCACATGTTTTCCACTTTGTCTTTTATCCCCCACTAGATATAGGAATCAAAAGGCTCAAAAAGGCTAAGTGGTTAACATTGTAGTTTGCCAAGAAAATGAGGAATTAGGCTCAAGGGGCTAACTACGGAAAATTACTTCGGTTTTGGGAAATTTTGGCTAAGTAACTCTTTTTAGAACAAGATGGCCTATATCACATCACACCATTTCACACAATCATGCTTTCAAACAAGAACTTAGGCAAGTTCTAGAATCACTAGCAATAACCTAGTCCACTCTCAAATGAACTAAACTGGATTACATGCTCGATTTAAGGCCCAATTCTCACCGGTTTATTCAATAGAACTCTCACATTCATCAAATGTTCCCAAACAACAACACATCATGCATCCATGCTATCAAAGCTCACAAATATGAACACAACATGATACTATTCTCCAACACCAATCATGCATACATTCAAAGCAAATAGACATCACCACAACTACTCAACAATGGATTCCAATGACTATTCATGCTCACATTTCACCAAATGTCTACTACCCAACATATGATCAAAACCAACTTAACCAATATAAACATGTGAAAACCAAGTGTGCGCCGGTGCAAAATGTGACACAAGTAGAATGACGAACCGGTGCAAGGGTAACAACTAGTAGAAAAATAAAAGAAAAATAACTCCCCCAAACTTAGAATTTTACTATGTATAAATTCTAAGTTTGGGGTTACAAGTTGTTACCTCCCTCCTTGCACATCCAATGCTCTTCGAAGATCACCATTGCAACACTTGCTTCCTCCACTCCAAAGTTGGCTTTGCTTCTTCTTCATTCTCCAAGACTTGTTATCCATAGTACTCTTCATCCATACCTACAAAATAAACCAAGCCATCAAAACTATCAAAGCAATAAAAACAAGAAAGCAATAAAACCTTGGGTTGCCTCCCAAGAAGCGCTATTTTTAACGTCCTATGCCGGACGGTTCTTCCTTGAGAGGGATATCAAGTCACCCCATCATCCTCCTTGTTCTTAACCTTCTTAGCCCATGCAACCTTCTTGAAACCATTGAAGCACCCACTAGCCACTCCATCCGGCTCTTCAATCATGTCATAAGAGGTTGATGCCTCATCCATCCCCAAGCTTGCACAAGTCGCTTTTCTTGATTTGGGGGAGTTTTTGAAGAAAACTCCCCCAAACTTGGCCTTCTTGCCCATCTTCAACTCATTGTCTTCCATTTGGGGGTCCTCTTTTACAACATTGATCTTGGGCTCTTCTTCCACCTTATCTTCCATGAGCTTCGAATAAGGATTTCTTTTGGAATACACATACTCTTCCTCCTCATCTTCATCATCACGAAATCTAACGGCCTTGTAGATGTTGAATGAGACTTTCTCCTCACCAACATGTAGTTCAAGCTCTCCGTTTCGTACGTTGATGATGGCTCCACCCGTTGCTAGGAACGGTCTTCCTAAGATCAAGGGGATTGCCTTATCTTCCTCCATATCAAGTACCACAAAATCAACCGGAAATATGAATTTCCCGACTTTGACAAGTACATCCTCAACCGTTCCCAAGGGATAAACTATGGAGCGATCTGCCAATTGAAGATTCATGGTAGTAGGCGTCAATTTTCCCAAGCCAAGTGATTTGAAAAGTGATAATGGCATGAGGTTTATGCTTGCTCCAAGATCACACAAAGCACGATAAGTTCCCTCTTTGCCAATCACACAAGGCAATGTAAATGAACCGGGATCCCTAAGCTTTGGAGGTAGCTTAGCTTGGATGATGGCACTACACTCTTCGGTGAGGTTCACGGTTTCAAATTCTACCATTCTTCTCTTGTTGGACATAATCTCCTTCAAAAATTTGGCATAATGAGGCATTTGCTCAAGGGCCTCCGCAAATGGGATGTTGATGTGTATCTTTCTGAAAATCTCCAAGAATTTGATGAACTTTGCATCCAAACTCGTCTTCTTGAGTCGTTGAGGGTATGGGATTGGAGGCTTGTGTGGAGATGGAGGCTTATGTGCATCATTCTCTTTCTCACTTGTTTTCTCCTTCTCAACATCTCTCTCTTCAACTTTCCTTCCTTGTTGCTCCTCTTCACCATCTTCCTTTGGCATCATAGGGCCTTCATAGCTTGTGCCACTCCTCAACTTAATTGAATTGCATTGCTCCTTGGGGTTCAATTCCGTGGTTGAGGGGAATCGACCCGGCTTATGTTGATTTCCAACCATATTAGCAATTTGGCCCACTTGAATCTCAATGGCCTTCACATCGTTCTTGATTCCCATCACTTCGTTTGCCAATTGGCCAATTTTTTCATCTTGACTCTCAAACTTTTGCCAAGTCTTTGTCATAAAGCTCTTTGTCTCTCCCATGAACTTCTTAGTTTCTCCCATGAATGTTATAAACATTTCTTCCATAGTGAGCTTTGACGAAGACTCTTCTCTCACACCATCTCGTACATTGAAGTTCGACGGTGGTTGAATGGCATTGTGTGGGTTAGCATATGAGAAATTTTCATGGTTTCTCAAGCCGGGATGGTATTGGTTTGGATTAGAGGGGTGATAGTTCCCATGAGCTTGTCTTTCTCCCCAACCTCTTTCTCTAAAATTTCGATCTCTTTGGTTGTTCATATAGTGGGCCTCCTCGTATTGTGCATCACTTAGCTCCACTAGTGCTTTGGCCGTCATCAAAGAGATTAGCTTATCCACTTTGTTGGATAAGTTGGCACTTTCTTCCGAATTTTGAGTGGATGCTACCCTTCGATTTTGCCTTCGTTCGGATGGCCATTGATTGCCATTCTTAGCCATCTCCTCCAATAGCACATAACCTTCTTCCGTTGTCTTTCCCAACAAAGAACCTCCACCCGCCGAAGCATCCACCATTCCTCTTGTTCGGTGGTCCATTCCATTGTAGAAGTAACAAATGAGTTGGTCTCATGAGAAACCATGTTGTGGGCAACTTCTAATCAAATCTTTGAAGCGCTCCCATGCTTCGGCTAGGGACTCATCATCATCTTGCATAAATGATGATATTTCTCCTCGGATTTTGATAGTCTTGCTTGGAGGGAAATACTTCATCAAGAATGCATCAACAAGATCATTCCAATCTTCAATGGTCCTCAAATCAAGGGAGAGGTACCATTGCTTTGCTCGATCTCGGAGGGAGAATGGGAATAGTTGCAAACGAATGTAATCTTGTGGAACTCGATTGATCTTAACCGTTCCACTTATCTTGAGGAATTGAGACAAGTGGAGGTTAGGATCCTCCGTAGAAAGCCCACCAAATTGGTTGTTTTGGACCATGACTATCAATGCCGGCTTGAGCTCAAAGTTGTGAGCATCTACGGGTTCCCGACCCGCTCCTCCATATGGCCTCGGAATTGGGCGGAAATGATCTCTTAGTACCCTTTGTGGTCGATTTCCCCCATTCTCATTCGGTTCCTCAAATCCATCAACCCCTTGATTCTCAACTTCCTCCTCGACCTCTTCAACAATCGGATTTTCCCTTCGATTCATTCTTTCCAACTCTAGTCTTCTCCTTTCGGCGTTCCTTCTTCGAAAATTGGCTTCAATCTCCGGATCTAAAGGTAGCACTTCTTGGTGGTTCCTCTTAGATCGTGTGATCATAAACCATGTCTATCAAAAGAGCAAACGAGAGTGAGAATTGCAAATAAGATCAAAATAACAAACACAAATATTTTTTTGGAATTTTGCAAATAAAGAAAGCAAGTAAATGTCTAAACTAAAACTCTCTTAGCCTACACTCTAGAGCTTATAAAAACCTCTCCGGCAACGGCGCCATAAACTTGATACACGTGTTATGCAACACTAAACAAACAACCGCAAGTGTACGGTGTCTATTGTAGCGTGATAAGCACGAGGTCGATCCCACGAGAAGGTTAAGCGTAAAAGTGGAGTTTGCTAGTCGAGTTCTAAATAGACGTGATCGATAATTTGAAAGTTGAATTACTCCTAAGATTTTCTAACAATGTGTCACAAATAAAAAACGAAAGAGTAATGACGAAATCGATCAAATAACATGCAAATCAAGAAAACGAAGGTAAAATGGATAAAAACGCAAAGAAGGAAAGGTGGGTTCCAAGGCAATTGTAGTATTTAGACGTCCGTTTATGAGAGTTATCTCGTTTAAATGGCCATTAAGGTTATCTCATATAGGGTGATCGCACAAGAAGAATTAATTAATCTCTCGATCTAATTAACCAAAGGCGCAATGCAACATAGGCTCGTATCTCTACCTCACAAACGTTACACCACCTAAAATAGCTCCTAAGATCATTCAAATCCCTCTCCGATAATTAATCCTCTCTCGAGCTCATAATAATACCGGGTTGCATGCTTGCATACGATTAAACGGAATAAATCTCTCGATCTTACCCCAATTAACAATGGATCAAGCAAATCATCATGGCCACTAACAACATGCTTTACAATAGATAATTAAACATGCAAATAATAGATAAACACCAATTAAAGCAAGAAACTACTCATAAACATCAATCTAAATCTCTACAATGCCTTAGAACCACAAATTTGTTTAGCTACTCAAATACATAATCAAATCACAAATTCCAAATGAAATAACTAAGTAAAAAGGAAAAGAAAGAGAAAGCTTAGTCTAGATTATGGTGGGGGATGAAATTCCCAAGCTATTGCCTCCTTCCTTGCATGAATTGGTGGAGAGATGAAGAAGATATGGCCAAAAACCTCCAACTATGTGTAAATGTGTGAAGAACTCTTGAGAAAGGGGTAAGATAGTGTGAAATTCAAGAAGTGAGGTATTTATAGTGTTGGGGTAGGGTTTGAGTGTGATATTTGCAAGTAGGTCCCTCAAAAATGGAGAAAACACGCGTTTGGCACCGAAAATGGGGCGGCCCGGCCGGGTGGGGAAGTGGCCCGGCCGGGCGGAGTGGTCGGCCAAGAAAAATGGAAACAGGGCATGGATGGCCCGGCCGGGCGAGTGATGCCGCCCGGCCGGGCGAAAACTTCGTAAATGGCTGGGAGAGTTGGCCTTCTCGGCCGCCCGGCCGGGCGAGTGATGCCGCCCGGCCGGGCCGAAACTTCGTCTTGGCCATATTTCTGCTGCTCGGCCGCCCGGCCGGGCGAGTCATGCCACCCGGCCGGGCCAAAGTTTCGACTTGGCTCCTTGTGTCGTTTTCGTCCTCCAACTTCGTCCCTCCGTTTCTTGAGCTTCCGACCTCCGATCGACTCGATTCTTTTGGATATTCCACTCCATATTTCGAGCCGGATCTAATGGTGCACTCCTCTTTCCGGTCCGATCACTTGTGGTATGTGTTTTGCTCCAAATTCCATCGTTTTACCTATAAAATCGACGAAACAATACCTTTCTCTCATTTTTTCTAAAACAATCATATTCAATGCATAAATCAATGAAATCCACATCAAAACACGCTTCACGTGTGCCTCTAAAACGTGTAAATTCTACCCGAATCAACCAGAAAAACATGGAAATCTGCTCATTCTACTGATCTGATTATTGGTGAATCCAATAAAGGTGTTAAGACCAGAAGACAACTGTTTGATTCTAAGCCAGAACCTAGTAACTCTTTATTTTGTTGGTGCTGTTTTCTATCTTCTATTGAGCCCAAGACTGTAAAAGAGGCTTTGGCTGATAGTAATTGGATTATTGCTATGCAAGATGAATTAAATCAGTTTACTAGAAATGAAGTATGGGAACTTGTAGAGAGACCTGTTGATCATAATGTGGTAGGTACTAAGTGGATTTTCAAGAATAAGAAAGATGAAAATGATCTTGTGGTAAGGAATAAGGCTAGATTGGTGGCACAGGGCTACTCTCAAGCTGAGGGTATTGATTATGATGAAACTTTTGCCCCTGTAGCAAGACTAGAAGATATAATACTATTTATTGCTTATGCTGCTTATATGAAATTCACTATGTATCAAATGGATGTTAAAAGTAGGGCTGTAAATGAGTCGAGTCGAGCCGAACGCGATGCTGTTCAAGCTTGTTTGAAATATTATCGAGCTTTGAAATTAGTGTTTGAGCTTGTTTGATAATTAAACGAGCCGAGCTCGAACGAGCTTTATTCGAGCCGAACACGAGCCGAGCTCGAGTAGTTTGACATTTTTACACTAAATTTATCTTTTTTTATTTATCGAGCTCGAGCTCGAGTCGAGCTTTGGACCATACCGAACGTAAATTTATGTTCAAGCTTGTTTGATATCTATGTCGAACCGAGCTCAAACGAGCTTTTATCGAACGATCTCGAATCGAGTATCGAATAGCTTGTTTGATTTTCAGCCCTAGTTAAAAGTGTCTTTTTGAACGGTATACTTACTGAAGAAAACTATGTAGAACAACCTCCCGGATTTGAGGTGAATGGTACCAAGTATACAGGTTAAAGAAGGCACTCTATGGTCTGAAGTAGGCCCAAAGAGCATGGTATGATACACTTTCATTATTCTTAATTGAAAATGGTTTTACTAAGGGCAAAGTCGATTGTACTTTGTTCCGTAGACAAGAAGGTGAAGACATTTTACTAGTTTAAATTTATGTGGATGATATCATTTTTGGTTCACCCAACAAAAACATGAGTGAAAGCTTTTCAAAGCTCATGCAAAGTAAGTTTGAAATGTCAATGATGGGTAAAATGACTTACTTCCTTGGTTTACAAGTAAAACAATCATCTGAAGGTATTTTTATCAATCAAGCAAAATACACTAGAAACTTGTTAGATAAATTTGGTATCAAGACCTGTAAAACAGTTGGAGTACCAATGCTACCTACATACAAAATGGATCTAGATGAACGAGGTAAGTGTTCTGATCAATCCTATTATCGAGTTTTAATTGGTTCTTTACTCTATTTAACTACTAGTAGGCCAGATATTGCATTTGCAGTAGGTGTATGTGCTAGATTTCAGGTCAATCCCAAATAAAGTCATATGGAAACTGCTAAAAGGATATTGAAATATCTAAAGGGTACCACTAATAGAGGTTTGTGGTATTCTGCAGATGATGATTTATCCCTAAGTGGTTATTCAGATTCTGACTTTGGTGGTTGCAGGATAGATAAAAAATCAACTTCTGGTTCATGCCAATTCTTAGGTTCTAAGCTCATATCATAGTTTTCAAAGAAACAAACAAGTGTGGCAACATCTACCACTGAAGCAGAATATATGGCTGCAGGAAGTTGTTGTAGTCAGCTTCTTTGGCTAATGCAACAACTTAGAGACTACAATATTGTGGAATCAAATGTACCTATATTCGGTGACTGCAATAGTGCAATTGCCATCACTCAAAATCCCGTTTTACATACTACATGCAAGCATGTAGATGTTAGGCATCATTTCATTAGGGATCATGTTGAAAAGAAAAACATAAGAATGGAAAATATCCATACTGATATCCAGAGAGCTGACATTTTCACAAAACCTCTGAAACTAGATTTACAGAGCTGTGCATAAGTTTAGGATTGATAGACATGGATCCTGCATGTATATAGAAGTCTGTACTAACATTTCAGGTACTGAGATGATACCAAGAACAGTATACCAAGAAGGATAATCCAGAAGACAGACCATGTCAAGATCACTACATTTCATCACAATCAGGTAAAAAGGTTACTAAGGTGCCTAATCCCGATGAGGAAGCTGGTAAAGCTGAGTTAATTGAGAATATACATTTAAGGGGGAATCTATGATTTCTTAAAAATCCTTTTTGTTAACTCAGAGCACTAATCACCTTAGAACAAAACCTTACTAAGACCTTATTTTAATTATTCTTCACTAATTTGAAACTGCATTTCACATGTATTACATAAACTGACACTTCTACCAAGGTGAAACAGGCACAAAAGAGGAGTTCTCCATTGAAGGGGGAACTGATCTGATTACAGCATTAATTTGTCTACAGAAATGATCTGATTACAGTATTAACCAGTGTTTTTAAAACCGGGCCGGCCGGTTCGACCAGTTCAACCGTGAACCGGATCTAGATCCGGTCCAAATTCGACTAAATAATCGTTTTGCTGGTTAGACCGGATCAGACCGGCTGAAAAACGGAGAATCGGCAAAAAACCGGAAAAAATCGATAATTTCCGGTCTGACCGATTTCACGTCTCTTTCTTCCCCAAATCTCAAACATACCTTCTTACCTTTGGTTTCTCGGAAACGAAGGCACAGTCACGACGGCGGCTAGACCACACTGCGATGGCACACCAACGACGCATCTTCTCGATCTGATTTATTAGTTCTGTCAACTATTTATTCTTCTCTTATTTCGAGAGTTCCGTCGACGGCTCATAGATCTCCATCAAAAATCAAAGCTGCATATTGAGGTTGAGAATTGATATACATCGATTCTGGCTGAGAATTGATAAACGTCGGCTGAAAATTGATAAACGTTTATTGCGGTTGAGGCCTGAGAAATTGATAAACTGAAGTCACTGAACAACAATTAAAAATTACGTTGCAAACCCTAAATCAAGTTAATACAAGCAAGCCCAATTATAATATAAACAAATAAATAGGCCCAATTATTATATTTGGCCCAATTATTATATTATCAAAACCATAAATTAATGGTTCAACTAAATAAAAGGTAGAATAATATTGTTAATTAGGGATCATTTTAACGGTTGAACCGGTCCAATCGGTTGGACCGTGAACCGGTGTCCAGTCCGGTTCGATCACCGGTACGGTTATGAAAACACTGGTATTAACATGTCTACAGAACTGATCTGATTACAAAGTTTCTCTATCTACAGAACTGTTCTGACTACAAGTTAATCTGTCTACAGAACTGATCTGATTACAAAGTTAATATGTCTACAGAACTGATCCTAGTCACGGTACTGATCTGAGAGTACTATGCTGATACCAAAAAGGTGTTCAAAATATCGAGAAAGTATAAATCAGAACAGTTGGGGAACTGATCTGAGGATTACTGTGCTGACCCGTCTACTGATCTGATCCTCAAGAATTGTACTCAGCTGATCACAGTACTCAGCTGACCCAGATAAGTAAACTTCAATTGTATAAAAGCAAGAAAATGAAGTAAAGCGTGGTTGGAAACTACTGTGCTGATATACATCAGAACAGTATTTTGCCTTAGAAAAAAAAAATTAAGTCAAGATATGTTCAACTTTAGATTATCAATAGAGAAGATTAGTACACTCCTTTATTTTTGACCTAATTTCTGGTGTATTTATCAATCACAAGTTGGCTCCAAAATTTGGAAAGGGCTTCTTGAATATGAAACGTTTTTTTAAATACACTTTTCAAGACTCAATCCAAACCACACATCGTGCGGAATTAATTCAATCCAAGCCCTAGATTTGTTTCGAATTCATTACCCACGATCTTACGCACTCCATCTTCTTCACTTTACATTTTTGGAAGTTACGAGCTTGGAAACTTTCTATTTCAAAACTTTACTACTCTCTTCTCCACACTCAAATTTCTTCAAATGGCGATTATTGATATTATGAACGAGTCTAACGAAGTTGTATGTACTTTCAATCCGGAAAAATGGATTAGGGAAAAGGGCATATTCGTGGAAAACGCTGTGTTTTTCGTCGGAAAGCAAAATGCAGAAAATCAAGCCATTCTTACAATGTGCGAAGAGACCGGCCTGCGGAAGTTTTTAGAATCATTCCCCAAGATGGTTTTTGAACCTGAGGCAATGGAATTCTATTTACAACTTCAGGGTGATAGCATCAATGGTGTTCGGTCAATGCTTTCAGGACACAGAGTCTCCTTGACAAGAGAGAGTCTAGGTATTGCTTTCGATTTACTAGAAGGACATGTTCATATTATGAGCTATATGGAAGGACGTGAAAAGGAATGTGTTGGAAGATGGACCGGAGTTGAACCCAAGTCACTGCACAATCTCAAAAAGGTTATTCTCACACCCGGTTTAAGATTATTAATGGATATTGCTGGAAAATGTTTGTTAGGGCAACATCACAGCCAAGATGCCCTTACAAATTTGAAGATTCGTGTGATGGCTGCAATCATCGATCGTGTTGATGGTGATTGGCAAGGATTTTTCCTCGAGAGGTTGTTGAATGAAAAAGAGAAGGTGTTGTTTGATGAAGAAACAGAGGAGTTCTCCATCAAAGCTATGCTTAGTTTTGGTAATAAGCTGAGTATTATGTTACCAACTTTAGCATAGAGAAAAGTTGATTGGAGCCCGCATAAGAAATTTCACCAGGGCAAGTTTTTGTTCAAAAAGGAATCCGTGGAATTTGAACAACTTCAACAACAACACGCACAACAACAACAACAACATGAATCAGATGGATCTATGTATAGATCAGATGAAGAAGTGCATGAGGTTCGATCTAAGGCAAGGCATGATCCTAACAGATCACAAGTCAAGAAGGTTAGGAAGCTAACTCCTGAAAATTCAGAACAGTCAGTTGCAGAAATTGAGAAGGAAGCTAACTCAGAGGAAGAGGTAAGTAATTCTAGCCTTATTGTTAGTTACAAAAGAACAAAAGGTAGAGGTATTACTGGACCTAAGTGATTCGGGTGGAATTTACACGATTTAGATGCATATTTGAAGCTCATTTGATGTTGATTTCATTGAATTATACAGTGAATATGATTGTTTAAGGCGAAATGAGAGAAAGGTTGTGTTTTGTCGATTGTGTAGGAAATACGATGGAAATCGGAGCAAAACACATACCACAAGTGATCGGACCGGAAAGAGGAGTGCACGGTTGGATTCGTCTCGAAAAACGGAGTGGATTAGCCAAAGGAATCGAGTCAATCCGACATCCGAGGCGAAAGTTATGCATGGAACGAGAAGGTGAAGAGGCACTCGACCGAGTGAGGTTACTCGGCCGAATCTGCAATTTTGCATTTTACTGCGCACTCGGCCGAGTGAGCCCACTCGGCCGAGTAAGGTTGAATGCGTAGCTCCTGGAATCGGACATCACTCGACCGAGTAAGGTTACTCGGCCGAATCTGCAATTTTGCATTTTACTGCGCACTCGGCCGAGTGAGCCCACTCGGCCGAGTGGGGTTGAATGCCGTAGCTCCTGGAATTGAAGACCACTCGGCCGAGTGACCCTCACTCGGCCGAGTCTCGGCTGGAAAGAGTTGCTACACGCTTCTTAAGTGTCCCACTCGGCCGAGTGACCCCAACTCGGCCGAGTCACCCCATTTTCGGTGCCAAACTTGTATTTTCTCCATTTTTGAGGGATCAACTTGCAATTATGCCATTCAAACCCTTCCCAAACACTATATAAACTCCCTTTCTTAAAATCCAAAGGAAGGACTCCTTTTACAAGCATTTTCCCACACACACATTCACATAGTTGTAGGTGTTCTTCATTTGTAGTTTAATTTCTTCAATATATTAGATAGAATAGTGGTTTTTACTTCAAATCAAGCTACGATTATCATCGGGCATCGTCTATTACATCGTTTTGTAGCTAAATTCGTATGATCAAGGTGATATTACTCCATTTTGCAATTCAATTTGGTATTTTCTTAATTTCTTCAATCTCTTGTTATTTCATTATGAGTTTGATTTTATTTGTTGTTGTAGCCATGGGATTCTCCTCTAGAACCATGGGCTAATCCTCAATTGTCTTGGGTGTGGATGTTTTGATGAGAATTTAGTGTAATTGTGGATTAATTGCATGATTAGCTTATAATTTTGGTGTTTATGTTTCTAGAGTTGTACTTTGATTGATTCATTTGGATGATCAACCCTATTAGCAAGCATGTTCGATTATGTTTATTGCAACGAGAGTTGGGTAGCATGATTGGGAGTGTGAGTGTGAGCTTTGATCAATTGAATAGAAGTTAATTAGTAATTAGCTCACCCGAGAGGGGTGTTAATGGCTAGACCGACAACTTTAGACACTAAACAAATAGAGGTCGTCTAGGAGTTTAGTGAGAGGGCGTTTCATAAGCTTTAGTAACCGTGTTGAAAGTGCTTATGCAACACTATCTTAGGAGCTTATGGTATTTGGTTAGATCTTATAATTGCTAATCAATGCACGATGTTTACCTATGCCTTTCGAGGGGGTTTGCACACCTACGTGATAGCCTTTAACTTAACCAAAGTTGTAGTAAAATTATGTAATTGATCCACTAGTTCACTTAATTGCTCACAAAACGGAAACACCCGAGGCAATACACTTCCCTTGCACTTTCCAAAAGAAAGTTAGATAGATTGTCAATTCTTGTCACTAGTTCTTATTACTTTAGTTAATATAGTTTACTATTTTTGTGCTTATTCCCGAAAATCCAAACAACATCATTTAGTTACTACAATAGCATACCTACTTGTAACTTTAGGGATTCACTAGCACTCAATTAAGTCCTTGGAACGAAATTTTACTTGGTATACTTATCGTACTACTAACGAACCCATACGCTTGTGGGGATCGTATAGTTGTAAAAAGTGTGCAAAAAATACATCCAAGTCAATGGCGCCGCTGCCGGGGATTTAAGCGAGTGTTATTTGTGAAACTTAAAGTTTGTAGAGTGTTATTGATAGTAGAATTTCTTTTTGTTATTTTGTTTAGTTCGTCTTAGTGGGCTTTGATACTTGTCTTTTGTAGGTGTATGATCACAAGATCTCGTGGAGGAAATTTGGAACCATTGGATCTTGAGATCGAGGCACACGCAAGAAGAAGGAATCGAAGTAGGAATCGACAAAGAGTCATAGAAGAACCATTTGAGATGGAGAACATTGAAGAGATGAATCTTCCACCAAATGGAGATGATGAGCCTCAAAGAGAGAATCCCCAAGTTGGGAATCAACAAGGAGGTAATCCACCTCAAAATCCTCCACCAATTCTCCATAATCTGAATCCACCTCAAAACCACCTTCCATATCAAGGATATTACCCTTACCCTTATCCACCTCCACAACAAGCCTACTATCCACCTCCACATCAATTTCCACCACCTCAACACCCTTACCCTCCACCTTACCAATATCCTCACCCTCAACACATTCAAGAGGAATACATCCCTCCCCCTCCACATATAGAAGAACCTCAACGTGTGTACCATGGAAGGCCAATGAGGGAATATTTTGAGCCTCAACCTAGGGAGCATTACGATGGGTTGGCAAGACCAAGGGTGGAGGCAAACAATTTTGAGATTAGTGCCTCTTTATTAAGGATGTTGAGGGAGAGGCAATTTGAAGGAAGGACGGAGGAAGGATTTGAGGAAGACCCGAATGAACACCTTGCTCAATTCTTGGAGATGGCCGACACTCTCAAGCAAAACGGAGTGTCGGAAGATGCTAAAAAGATGAGGCTATTCCCATTCACATTGACGGGGAAAGCAAAAGCTTGGCTACAATCAAGCATTCCCGCCGGAGAAGTGAGGACGTGGGAAGAGTTGAAGAAAAGATTTCTATTGAAGTACTACCCTCCTTCAAAGACTATGGAAGCCAAACAAAAGATCTCCACATTTCAACAACGTCCAACGGAGGGAATCAAAGAGGCATGGGAAAGGTTTACGAATCTTCTCATCACATGCCCCCATCATGGTTTCCCAATAGAACAAACAACATGTTGGTTCGTTGGTGGGTTACGATTGGAAGATCAACATCACATTGATGCTTGTGTGGGGGGTTCAATTTGGATGAAATAGGTGGAGGAGATAAATGACATCATAGAAGGGATATCAAACAATACTTTCAAAATGAGAGTAGACCGTGGAGCACAAAATCGGGTAGCCCAAGTGGATGCTAATGATAGCATAAAAGCAATGATGACTACACTCATTGAAAAGGTGAATGTTTTATCTCAAACAAGAGATAATCATTTATCCTTTGGGCAAGAGAATCTTCAAATGGGACCTATGGAGGATGTGCAATACATGGGTCAACAAGGATACCCACAAAATTTTCAAGGGAATCGACAATATCAAGGTCAACCACCATATCAAAATCGTGGTCAAGGATATCAAGCTCCTCCTCAAAACCGATTCCAAGGGCAATATTCATCATCTCAAGGACAAGGGGGACCATCCCCTCAATACCAAGCTCCTCAAAACTCGAATTTTCGGAGGAATGAGAATTTGTCCTATTCCAATCCCAAAGGTGCTATTCAATATCCTCCCGGATTTGATCCCGGTGCAAAACTTCCAAGTGGAGAAGGGAAGTCCTCCACGGATGAGCTTCTTGCACTCCTCATGAAGAGAATGGAGACAAGTGAGAAGAAATCCGAAGCATCCGACTCCATCCTTGCCCAACTCATGAGTAACCAAAAATCTACCGACTCAATGCTTGCCCAACTCATGAGTAACCAAAAATCCACCGACTCAATGCTTGCCCAACTCATGAGTAATCAAAAATCGATGGAATTTCAAATGGGACAATTGGCAACTTCCATTGGATCTCAACATACAAAGGGTAAATTGCCCTCAAACACTGAGGTAAACCCACGTGAGCATTGTAATGCTATTACAATTTCAAGTGGTGAACAATATGGAGTTTCTTCAATTGAATTGGACGAGGGTGAAGTGTTGAAGGCAAAAGAAATGGAGGAAGCGGAAAAGAAGAGGATAGAAAAAGTTGGAAGTGGAAAGGTTGCTCCAAGAATTCCAAAGTGGAGAATTGCCAAAGATTTGAAAAAGAAGAAGCTTGAGGTACCTTGTGATAGATGGGGGGTGCCCATTACATATGAGCCACTTCCATACCCGGGAAGATACATGAAGAAAATGGATGAGAAGTTTGGGAAGTTTTTGGATATCTTCAAGAAAATCCACATTGATCTTCCACTTTCGGATGCTTTAGAGCAAATACCTCATTACATGAAGTTTCTAAAGGATGCAATAGCAAACAAAAAGAAACTAGTGGATGATGAGAAGATCAAGTTAACCGAAGAGTGTAGTGCTATCCTTCAACGAACTCCTCCCGAAAAGCTCAAGGATCCGGGTAGTTTCACTCTCCCATGTGAGATTAGTGATGGTCCCATGATGAAAGCTCTTTGTGATTTGGGAGCTAGCATCAATTTGATGCCACTTTCAATCTTCAAGCGTTTGGGACTTGGAGAAGCAGTGCCCACATCAATTACTCTCCAATTAGCGGATCGTTCCATCACCCATCCTAAAGGGATCATTGAAGATGTATTGGTGAAGATTGACAAGTTCATCATTTCGGCCGACTTCGTGGTGTTAGATATGAAAGAAGATGCAAATATCCCATTGATTCTTGGGAGGCCATTTCTTGCCACGGGGGGAGCAAACATCGATTTGAGAAAAGGGGAGGTAACATTGGAGGTGAATGGAGAGAAAGTGATTTTCTCCAAGTATGGCTCAATTGAGAGTTCCCCAAGAAAGAAGGAATCCCCCTCCATCCAAGAATGTGACATTTATGTGAAAGAGCCATTACCAAAAGTCTCATTTAAAGATCCGGGAGATGATAACAAATTGAGGCAAACTCCCAAACTTGAGCAAAACTCAAGTTTGGGGGAGTTTTATAAGGAGAAGAGTTTTGATAAGTTCCTTGAGGATAGTGAAGATGAAGAAAGGAAAAGGAAGAGTTTAAAGGAGAGGAAGATCGAAAAGGGTTTTGAAATTGGAGATAAGGTGGTATGGGGCACCTTGGGAGTGATGGAAGTCCTTGGAAAGATGAAGATCAAGGAAAGGAAAATGTTGGTCATGAAGAAATTGGTCTATGGAGGAGGCATTGCGTTGGAAAGTGAGGAGGATGAAGTGTTCATCACCGATGAGCACAATGTCAAGTACTATCATCCTCCATTCAAAGAAAGAGAAGTATGAACTTGTTAAGTTCCGTCCGGCATAGGACGTTAAACCTAGCGCTAAATGGGAGGCAACCCATTTTTACTTGCTTTATTTCATTTCTTGCTCATTTTATTTGCTTTGTTAGTTTAGTTTGATGTGTTTGTGAGTTTTGATGTTAGTTGGAGAAGCTTGGATCGAATGGACGATTGGAGATCGAAAGTGGAACTTTGAGCTTCTAAGAAGGTGTAGCTATAGCAATCGTGAGAGGTACGCCCACTCCAAACTTAGGATTGCATAACAATTACTAAGTTTGGGGGGGTAGTGGAATTTATATTCTTGTTCATAATATTGATTGCTTAGCTACTCTTAGTGTTAATTGTTGGGATAGTGGCCCATGTGTGTAGATTTGTATGGTTAGCACTTGGTGTCAATATCAATGCAACACTATTTTTCCAAACTTTTAATTGCTTTGCAATGAAAAAGTTTGGGGGGTATGTTCGTTTTTACATTTTCTATTGACACCAATGTGTACTCTTGTGTATGTGTGTAATTTGAGCTTTAATGATCATTGAGACACATTTTATAGTGATTTGTTGTGAATTTGATTCCTTGAATGTGTACATGATTGTAATGAATCATTTTGTTTGTGTTGTTGTCATCTTGTTGCCTATGGATGTTTTGCATGCACAATGAGTTATGTGTGGTGGTGATTGATGAATGTTTGAGTCTTTAATGAACCGGTGAGAGTTGAGCTTTGAACCGAGCATTAATCCGGTTTATTTCATTTGTGAGTGAATCAATTCATTGCTTGTTTTTCTAGAACTTGCTCAAGTTCTTGCTTGAAACCACAAGTGTGTGAAATAATGGGATATGATTTAGGCCATCTTTTGTTATTAATAGTCACTTAGCCAAATATTCCCATACCAAAAAGAAGTTTCCGTAGTTAGCCAATTTGAGCCTTAAAACTTGATCTTTTGGCAACCTACAATGTTTAACCTCTTGAACTTATTAAGCCTTTACCCTTTACTAGTGGAGGACAAGTGAAAAGTGGAAAAATATGAATTTTGATTGAAATGTATGTGGGGTGTTTGAGCAAAGAAAAAAGAGAAAGAAAAGATGAGAAACAAAAGAAAGGGATAAAAAATGGGAGCCCCTAGAAAAGAGAGTGAAAAATAAAATAAAAAGAGAGAAGAGGGGATCTCCCAAAAACATGTGCTTGAGAGCAAAAAGTAGACTCTTGAAAGAAACAAAGGAAGAAAATTCTTGAGAATGAAAAGAAAAGTGAGGATGATGGATGGTTTGTTTTGAATGAAATGGGAAAAATGAAAAGAAAAAAAAAATGGTTCGTTGTCCTCCACTAGTCGAGTCACATTTCCCAAATTCTTCCCACCGTTTCCAAAGAGCCAATGTTACGTCCTTGGTTAAGCCCTATTGATCTCATTGTTGAACATGTTTGTGGTGGAAAGATGGTAGAGCTTGGGCAAGCTTATGGCAATTGCAATGCATGATTTGATTGATGAGTGCTTATTGTCCTTAATTTGTTTGAGTGTTTGAGTGAAATACTATTTCTTGTGAGATAAACTTGAACATCTTGATATTGTCATCACCATCACTTGTTGTTGTGTGTAGAGCATGTGTGAGTAATGAGTTGGATCTTCAATATTGAACTTGTGATCATTTTAAGAATGTATCTTGAGGAAGAATAATTCATTTCATGTCATTTGATACGTGGGATCTTTCATTGATCATCTAGTTGTAAATTTCACCCTCATGTTGTAATTCTTTCGTTGCTCGAGGACGAGCAATACTTTAAGTTTGGAGGAGTTGATTCGGGTGGAATTTACACGATTTAGATGCATATTTGAAGCTCATTTGATGTTGATTTCATTGAATTATACAGTGAATATGATTGTTTAAGGCGAAATGAGAGAAAGGTTGTGTTTTGTCGATTGTGTAGGAAATACGATGGAAATCGGAGCAAAACACATACCACAAGTGATCGGACCGGAAAGAGGAGTGCACGGTTGGATTCGTCTCGAAAAACGGAGTGGATTAGCCAAAGGAATCGAGTCAATCCGACATCCGAGGCGAAAGTTATGCATGGAACGAGAAGGTGAAGAGGCACTCGACCGAGTGAGGTTACTCGGCCGAATCTGCAATTTTGCGTTTTACTGCGCACTCGGCTGAGTGAGCCCACTCGGCCGAGTAAGGTTGAATGCGTAGCTCCTGGAATCGGACATCACTCGACCGAGTAAGGTTACTCGGCCGAATCTGCAATTTTGCATTTTACTGCGCACTCGGCCGAGTGAGCCCACTCGGCCGAGTAAGGTTGAATGCCGTAGCTCCTGGAATTGAAGACCACTCGGCCGAGTGACCCTCACTCGGCCGAGTCTCGGCTGGAAAGAGTTGCTACACGCTTCTTAAGTGTCCCACTCGGCCGAGTGACCCCAACTCGGCCGAGTACCCCATTTTCGGTGCCAAACTTGTATTTTCTCCATTTTTGAGGGATCAACTTGCAATTATGCCATTCAAACCCTTCCCAAACACTATATAAACTCCCTTTCTTAAAATCCAAAGGAAGGACTCCTTTTACAAGCATTTTCCCACACACACATTCACATAGTTGTAGGTGTTCTTCATTTGTAGTTTAATTTCTTCAATATATTAGATAGAATAGTGGCTTTTACTTCAAATCAAGCTACGATTATCATCGGGCATCGTCTATTACATCGTTTTGTAGCTAAATTTGTATGATCAAGGTGATATTACTCCATTTTGCAATTCAATTTGGTATTTTCTTAATTTCTTCAATCTCTTGTTATTTCATTATGAGTTTGATTTTATTTGTTGTTGTAGCCATGGGATTCTCTTCTAGAACCATGGGCTAATCCTCAATTGCCTTGGGTGTGGATGTTTTGATGAGAATTTAGTGTAATTGTGGATTAATTGCATGATTAGCTTATAATTTTGGTGTTTATGTTTCTAGAGTTGTACTTTGATTGATTCATTTGGATGATCAACCCTATTAGCAAGCATGTTCGATTATGTTTATTGCAACGAGAGTTGGGTAGCATGATTGGGAGTGTGAGTGTGAGCTTTGATCAATTGAATAGAAGTTAATTAGTAATTAGCTCACCCGAGAGGGGTGTTAATGGCTAGACCGACAACTTTAGACACTAAACAAATAGAGGTCGTCTAGGAGTTTGGTGAGAGGGCGTTTCATAAGCATTAGTAACCGTGTTGAAAGTGCTTATGCAACACTATCTTAGGAGCTTATGGTATTTGGTTAGATCCTATAATTGCTAATCAATGCACGATGTTTACCTATGCCTTTCGAGGGGGTTTGCACACCTACGTGATAGCCTCTAACTTAACCAAAGTTGTAGTAAAATTATGTAATTGATCCACTAGTTCACTTAATTGCTCACAAAACGGAAACACCCGAGGCAATACACTTCCCTTGCACTTTCCAAAAGAAAGTTAGATAGATTGTCAATTCTTGTCACTAGTTCTTATTACTTTAGTTAATATAGTTTACTATTTTTGTGCTTATTCCCGAAAATCCAAACATCATTTAGTTACTACAATAGCATACCTACTTGTAACTTTAGGGTGTGTTTGTTTAGGGATTGGCCCATCCGGATTTGGATGGGCCATCCCCCATCCCATCCCTCTCCATCCCTCTCCATCCAAATACTCATCTCAATACCCATCCACCCCTATAATACACCTATATACCTATTTTTATACAATTACATCATCATATTTTTATATTAATTACTCATTCTCTCTCCTACTTTTTCTTCCACACATTTATTCTCTTTCCTACTTTTCTTCCACACATTTATTATCTCTCCTACTTTTCTTCCACATATTTATTCTCTTTCATACTTTTCTTTCTTACACTAATTACTCTACTAACTAACAATAATAAAATAATACAACATCACTATTGATTTGACATAAAGTTCTCCATCCACATCTATTTTTCAATCTCTATCCAAACACAATTTTTATTCAATTACTATTCATGGATTACCCCCATCCCCATTTTTCAAATCCCCATCCCCATCCCATCCACCACAATCCCTAACCAAACAGCCCCTTAGGGATTCACTAGCACTCAATTAAGTCCTTGGAACGAAATTTTACTTTGTATACTTATCGTACTACTAACGAACCCATACGCTTGTGGGGATCGAATAGTTGTAAAAAGTGTGCAAAAAATACATCCAAGTCACTAAGAGAAAGCATAAAACTGTATCTTCTACCCCTACTAATTCTGATCCTATCCCAGCCCAACCTATTGATCAACAGCCTACCCATTCTGATGAGTCAGTACACTACTCACCCATTCGTCAGAACAGTCCTGAACCTGAATTCATTAATCCCAAACATGCTTGTTTGATGGATTACCCTATCTGTGATAAAGAAGAACAGATTAAGATGAGGTTGAGATTAGCTCTTTTGAATGAATTTCATGGATTGGATGATAGATCTATTGTTTTTGAACAACTTCTTAGAGTTGGTACATGGGTATACTTAAGAAGAGTAGATTTGAAAGAATTGTTGGTGGTTATGGAAGGCATGGGTGGTTCTGCAGTTTTTGATGATTGGGAACAAGAGCAGAAAGATGCAGCTGGTGTTAACTCTTTTACTGAGTTGTTAACTCCTGAAGCTGTTGTTCAACTAGTTGAAAGGATTACTGGATTTTCCTATCATGTGGAAAATGTTGAACAAACTGAAGGAAATGGTGATGCTGATATCAACATGGATATATTTGTTGAAGAAGTTGCAGCAGAGGCTGATATTAATGTTGATTTAGATGTACACATGGAAGAGGTAGTGGCACGGGTTAATAATGATGCTATTGAGGTGTTTGAAAACACAGTAGTACTTGACTCTACTGAGGTAATTGAGCACGAAGTTTTAGTTGATGAGGTGCAGAGCACACCAATTGTTGCTGAAAATGTTGGTGTTCCTGAAACTGTTCAAGAGGCTGTAAGAACAGTTCCTACTCAGACTGCTCTAGATGACTCGAGCTTTGAAATTTTGAGAAAGCAGAATAAGGAGCTTCAAGCTAAGTTGGAAGCTGTTGTTAAGAATTTTCAAGATGCTACTGAGAAGTTTAATAAGCTAACTGCTGAGAGTGCTTATGATCGAGTTATGGAGCATACTATGAGCAAGATTTATTATCTGCACAGGCTTCAAGAAAAGAAACTTTCCCAGAAATTGCATAACAAATTGGAACAACACATGACACCCTTGAAGGAGTGGCATGATGAAGCCAAAAAGGGGGAAGAAAGGATGAAAAAAGTAATGGAGCAAACTCAACAACAACAAGCTCAGTTAGTTGTGAGTCAAGATGAATTGAAAGAAGAGATCATAAGTTTGAACCAGAAAATCAAACTTAGGAAACAACAAGCTGCTGGTGTTCAGACTAATATTCAAAGTGCTGAGAAGAACATTGTTGAATCTTCTTCAGGAAAAAGAAAAAGGAAAGTCATCTTAAGTGATGATGAAGCTGAATTAGGAACTGAAGAGAATGTTAGAATTACCAGATCAAGGAGCAAGTTGAAACATGCTGTTTCAAGTGATCAACCAAGTGAGAAATAGATGGTTGAAGCTCAGAAGAAACTGGAATTAATGAAAAAGAAGAAAGATGAGGCAGAATTGAAAAAGAAAAAGTTTAAAGATGTTGAACCATTAAGCAAGAGATTTGAAAACAGAGTTGCTGCTTTGAAAAGGAAGATGAAATCAAAGAAATCTGTTGGAAAAATCATAGAAGAGAACTATATGGATTTTATTGTTGATTCTGATAATCTGAGGTATTTGAATGATCTGAAGACAAAGTGGCAGATTGCTAATTTCATTGTCAGGAAGTTTGGAGTTCATGCTAGCAGGGAAGCTGAGTTTGAAGACTTTCAAGACTTCATGAACAACATTGAAAGAGACTTCTGGGAAGACATGTTGTTAATGGTTGTTGCTTCTGAAATAAAGATCTTGTGTCCAGAAGAACCAATCTGGGAACCTCCAAGGCTTGAAGATGGAGAACCAGACTACAAGGAGATTGGTAACATCATAGAGAAGATCATCAAAGATGAAGGTATCGCTGATCATCAACACATGATGGATATCAAAACAATGCTTTACTTGGCATTCAGAATTGGATCTAAAGAATGAAGATGAAGGACTAAGCTCACAAGATAACATTTCTTAACCTTATCTTTATTTTCTATATTTTCTATATTTTCATATTCTATGATTATGTGTAATATGTGAATTATCTGATTTGATTTGAATATGAATCTGGAATTTTGATTTGATGAACTGTTATGATTGACTACATACTTAACTACTGATTTATTAACATTTAAGTAGTTTTGACTTCATCAAAAATGGGGAAATTGTTGGGATATGAATCTTTGAAACAATGTTCTAGTTGATGATTATATGTTTTGATGGCCAAAAGCAACTTAAAGTTAGTGATATATGTGGTTGGAAGTCATCTTAACTAAGTCATCATAAGAGATATTGGAATCTGAGTTTACTGATCTTATGTGTTAATTGATTTAATATATGAACTGTTAGGAACTAAGCTGATGTAATGTATTGTATAGACAGATTATAGTATAGGACTTAGATGTACTCATCTGTATATAGTTCAGTTGATGTATAGATAGGTTTTATATTTGTAAAGTTGCATTTTATTGTATTCGGCATTGTAATAGTTCAGAACAATGGATTAGAAGAAGATCAGAAGACTACTTCAGAATGAGAAGACTTTCAAGAAGAGTTGAAGGAAGCACAAAAGAATTCTGAAGAAGTTAGAACAATTATTGAGAACTGTGTTGACTGGCTCAGAACAGTAAATGTAAGAATAAAAGTAAGAACAGTAGTTTACTGTGTTGAGTTGGTGTGATTGAAGAATAAGTTTGGAAAACTTATTTAAGGCGTAACTGAAGATATTTGAAGATATGCTGACTTGAAGATAAGTTAAGTTGGTTACAAAAAGGAAGTTACAAGAAGAAACGGTTAAGAGTTAGTTGAGAGTTAGTTTCACAAACTGCTAAATGTCATACTAAGTTCTATAAATACCGTGTGATCTTCTACTGCAAAGACTACTGATCTAAGAGCATTCAAGAGCTATCAAAGTATTCGAAACATTCAAGAACTCATAGAGTTAAGGAGATCAAAGAAGAGAAGAGTCACTGTATTTAAGAGAAGAATCAAAGGCTACATTCTAGAGAAGTTTTAATTTTTATTTTTAGTTTGTATTTTGTAAACAAGTGTGCTAGTTACTTGGAGAATTACTAGTCGATCGAAGATACACTTGGGAGTGTAATCGAAAAGATCAAAGTCTTAATCTTGAGACTTTAAGCCACAAGAAACTCAAGGAAGGAGTTAATAAAACTTCACAACTGGAGTTGTGAGAGTGGATGTAGACATTTGTTGAACCACTATAAATCTTGTGTTCTTTACTTTATGTTTAATATCTGTTTATATTGGTTAACTAAGAACATTAAAGTTTACACAGTAAAAGTTCAAAATCAAAGTTGAGTATAAAACTGAAATTAGAAGAACTGATCTGACCCAGTAAGAGCAGTACTATTCAGAACACTATTCCGCATTAAACTCTGATATTTTGAAAGATTTTGAAAAGTCTATTCATCCCTCCCCTCTAGACTTTTTTTTAGCTTACTCAATATTAACTCAACTTGGGAAATATATATATATATATATATATATTCTAATAATTAAATTATATAGTTACAGTTGCGAGGGAGATCACAATTCCAGAATTCTTCCAAACCTATACTACTACTGCCATATAATCAGAGAGGAGTCATCTTGGCAAAGACCGTGATACAAATTCAAGATTTAATTTAAGAATTAGTTCATAAACCAAATTAAATATTAAAGAATAAAATTAATTCATTTTTGTAAATTTTAAATGATCTACTTTTAGGCTGTGAATTTTGTTTAGAAACTCGTAACTATGAGTAGGGGTGTGCACCGGTCCAGAACCGGACCGGACCGGATCGGGACCGGTTTGGACCGGGACCGGAATTATAAAATTTTACGGACCGGAGACCAGACCGGAATTAATCCGGTCCAGACCGGACCGGAAAATTCCGGTCCGGTCCGGGTTTGGACCGGTTGGACCGGATTTTTTTTTTTTTTTAAATTTTTAATTTTTTTTTTTTTAATTTTATGGATGTAAGAACAAAATTGATGAATTTGTGTATGAAAATTAAAGTGTTTCTTTTCATTACGCCAATGTAAATTTTATTTACATTATTATTAATGATCTTTTGACCC
Organism: Galeopsis tetrahit; assembly: GCA_963675135.1. Lineage (NCBI taxonomy): Eukaryota > Viridiplantae > Streptophyta > Magnoliopsida > Lamiales > Lamiaceae > Galeopsis > Galeopsis tetrahit. The sequence goes on along the minus strand of OY776127.1, from coordinate 16,644,212 downwards.
TAAAAAAAATTAAATATGTTTGTTAAATTATATATTTACAAAAATGTAATAGATCTCAACACATTTTCACCAATTACTTGGTTTTAAAAAATAATTGAGAGTGCATTAGTAAAAAAAAAAAAAAAAATTAAACAAAAAATTAAACAAAAAAAATTCCGGTCCAAAACCGGTCCGGACCGGAAAATTCCGGTCTTGGACCGGACCGGACCGGAAGACCGGAATCCAAAATTTGCCGGACCGGAGACCGGACCGGAATCTAACCGGTCGGTCCGGTTCCGGTCCGGTCCGGTTCCGGTCATTTTTCCGGTCCGATTTTTTTTTGAACACTTCTAACTATGAGTTTCTTGGTCATATGTTTTTTTTTTTTAATCATAAATCTTTGAATTTTCAACAAACATAATCTCAGTATATATAACATAAAATCTAGAGTTTCTAAAAAAACACAATTTATTTCCATAAAAATTATGTTAACAAATATTTTTTTAACTATTATATTATATATATATATATATATACACGGAGTAATTACTGTAGAGTCTAAATTTTTGTTTAGCACATACCTCTTTTTTAGCACATGATATTTATCAATTAAATTAAAATACTAAAAAAAATATTAAAATGTGAAAATAATTTAAAAACAAATCTTAAATAGATTTAAATTAATAAATCCAGTTTAAAATCTATAAATTTAAATTATTTAAAATAATTAGAAATTTGAAAATTTTCTAAAACTATTAAATTAAAAAAGATTTTACAAAATATATAAGAATTTTTTAATAACCGGAATAAATTGTAGTATATATTTTTAAAAAATAATATTTTGTAATCTTTATATCATTCTCAATCTCTCTCTTCTCAAATCACTCCATTTCAAAATCTCTTCATTCTTTTTATTTTTTATTTTATCTTCTAATCTTAGCCACACACTTTAACTTTTAATCTCAACCATACATTCTTATTTTTTACCCCTATATAAATCTCAACCTTATTACTCATTTTTTCATTCTCAACTTTTGCCTTCTCATTTCTAACCATAAGAAAATTTTACATAATTTTGTAATTTTATATATTAATTTTTTTTATAAATAAAATTTTAATTTCTTTATATATTGTGAAAATATCGATATTGATAAATTTCTCAACCTTATAAAATATTGATATTGATAAAATTTTTAAATTGTGAAAATTTAAAAAAAAGTTTTTAATTCATAAATTTAACAAAACAATTTAAATATATTTAATAAATTTTATCGATATTTTTCACTTTTTTTATTAATATCAAAAAAAAAATCATGATATTTTTTTCTACGCTAAATACAACTCGCTCTAATATAACAAAAATATCAGGATATTTTTGTCATTCCGAAACACAACTATCTCCAATATAACAAATTTTAATATGTGCGTTTTACGGGTATCAGGATATTTTTGTCATTGCGAAACACAACTATCTCCAATATAACAAACTTTAATATGTGCGTTTTACGGGGTTCAAGTACCGTTGGTGCATGCATACTGAGTTTAATATCGGAATAAAAAATCAATAAAAATCAACTTTGAGATCCATGTTCAAAACACAACATTTGAAACTTAGACCGATGCAAAGTGACAACTGTCGCGAGCAGAAGCAACCTTAGCCGTTTTATTTATTAAAAAATAATAAAAATAGATGGTTTTGATTTACACATTGGGATGAGCACAACCCTAATTTCACAATTTACCTAAGGATGTTTTTTTTGTATCTTCAATATCGAAATTATATTTAACGAACGAAATTAAGGGAATTAAGGGTATTGCTTCACTTTTAATATAAAATCAATGAAAACAAATTTTTTTTGTGAAAATTTGTTTTGTTTGAGGGGTACTAATTTTTTTTATAACACCATAGGTTGCATAAAAAAATAAGATCGAGAAAAATTAAAATAATCTTATCTCTTTATTTATGTTTTAATTATTATCGGTTTACTAATAAAATAATCTTATTTCATAGCAGTATATTTTAAGGTGGGTAGTTTTATTTTAATTTTGTAGTAAAGTATTTTGCTTGCGTTGAACGACTAAAATTTAGTCATTTATCATTAACGATACAATTACCAACAAATTAAATATCCAGAGAGCTCCACCTATAGGTTTATAAATACATGGTACAGGTCTATAAATATAAATCCATAACCAATATCTTCCAACATTCCATTTACATTTAATTTAAAAAAAAAAAAAAAACCTAGCTAAGAAATTACATCAAATTCCTCCAATATGTCTGATGATCAGCTGAGATTATGGCTTCAGAATGCACCATTTATTTCAAGTTTTTCTGTGGAAGATCTGCAGCCTCATCGTCATCCTCATTCACATCATCGTGAATCAAGTTTTGAGATTTCATCATCAAGAAAGATGAACCCTAGTGAAAACTATTCATCTTTGGATGATATTAATTTGAACCAATCAAGTGGTGCAATGGAGATCCAAACAAATGAAAAAGATTGGCGTGGAAAAAATAAGGTTAGATAAATGTGGCGTGTAGTAATATACGAGATGAAACATTATTTTATATATTTTTTTTGTATTTAATTTGTTGTTTGATAAATCTTATTTGCAGGAAGTTGGTGAAAGAGGGAATCCAGATGAATGCAAGCATAGCAGAAGAAATCGTTCCAATGAAAAACATGAAAAACATGAAAAACAAAATCTAAACGAGAGGGTCAGTGAATTAATTATTGCTTATTTCATCTATTATCTCATGTGGTAGTATATAATAATGTTTTAATCTTGTTACAAAATAATTGAATCCATCTGATAATATTTCGAGTTATATAAATCATTTTCATACTAAAGTATCATGAAAATAGGATCCACCGTGTAAACGGATCACTAATGTGGATGGATCTTATGCCCATGATTCATAGTAAGCTAATGATAAATATAGACCATACAAAATATACTATGTATATATTGAAATATAATTCATATGCACGATGTATTTTTCACAGCTCTTGAGTTATTTGTTATCGATGTACAACACTGTCGGTTCTATTTTGGAATACGATCAATCTCTCCCCACTTACACTTTAATATGTTTAGATTTAAATTATGGTCAACATTATTCATTCATTAAAATCACTTCATCAAAATATATTCTTTCATCCAAAATTTTCCCATCCAAATTATCCGTCCTACATACAAACATACCCTTACACTTGCCCTTGCCCTTAGGACCAAACAAAGATATAAGTTTATGAACAATGAATCTGGTCAGTAAAAACTAAAAAAAAAACCAGTCGTACATGTTTTTATACACAAAACTCAAATAGGACCATATCAAGAAAAGTCATTTTTTCGCTAAAAGAGGCATAAGACAAAAAAATTATCTCATCAATGACACCATCAAATAGTCTTTGGGAATAAACCAACAGGCTAATAGCACACGTTTAGGGGTAGAAATAACACTATTCATACCCGTTTAAAATAAATTTACAAATAATAAAAACTTATATAAAACGATTCCACACATTAAATAAAGTTGCATCTCTTGTAAATTATACCCCTCTGTTTCAAATGAATTTTTTTTGCATACATTTTAAAAAATACTATTTAATAAACTCGATTATCAATATCAATACTTATAACACCCATTATTTATTCATTTTTATTATAAATTTACATCATGTAAAATAATGCTAGGTGTGAATCCCACAAGATACAAACTGGAGTATATTTTTTTCTTACATAGTTATATCTTCTTAGCTATTTAATTTATTAATTTGTTTTGGGAATGAATCAAGATACTTTAGTTAGTATTAACTTTTACTAGCCTTAGCTACGGAGGCAAAGGTTTGCAACGAAAATGAAGACACTTCAAGACATGATTCCCACCACTAATAAGGTAATTGATGCCTAAATTTATATATACTATTATTATTCTACATTTTTAATACTAACCCAAAAATTATATTCATTCTCCATCTCAAGAGGGACCAAGCATCGACCATAGATGATGCTATCAAGTACATACACACCTTACAGTGTCAAGTCCAGGTACCTATATCTCTCTCTCTTTCTTCAAAGTAATATATATATATAAATCACTAAATCGTAGCAATGTTTTATTAAGTTGATTATAAATACTAAATTATAGCCTCTTGTGAACCAAAGTTGATAAAAGTAGTACAATCTATAGAACCTTCAGATGATGTCAATGGGAGTAGGTTACCCCATGTTCCATTCTCCACCGTTGATGCCAGATCAAGGAATCGGCCAGGTGGTTCACGGTCTTAATCCATTCCTACAAGCTGGCAGCCCTACAATGAAATACGCGGGGATTGAAACAGGAGTAGCATCGGGCATGGATTCGCAGTTTGATTTTCCTACAACCCAATTTGGATTACCTAATCCGTATTCATTTCCATCATCATCATCGTCGTCTATCCCATTCCCAGGATTCCCTGTATCATCAGCAGCAGCGAATTCGATACAAAATCGAGGGAATTTCTCAGGACCTTTATATGCAACTGGTTTTCCTTATTTTGGGTCCCAATCAAACAAACAAGGTGATCAGACTGATTCACCAGATGATGCATAAATCCTAGTTCATCACGCGATGCAGAAAGGCAGGAGTCCAAGTTGTTGACGAGTTTTATGTTAAGTTTTCATTTTTCCCCTTGTACTGTATCTGTATCTCAAATTCTCAGTCTTGTATTTCATTTAGTTCTATCATCACGCAAGTAATGGGTAAATGAAATAAAATCAAATTTGGTGTGAAATATTCAAATTGCATGTGCTTCCTTAATGATATTCTACATAAGTACTGGTTATAGGAATTAAACATTACTTTCACACTTTCAAGTAAGAACACCCTCCATAAACTTCCCCCACAATATTAACAATTTCATCCAAAATGTCATTACACCTATTTTTATTTTAGTCCTATTATTTGATTTTGATCATATAGCTTTCAAATATATCATTCGACTACCTGCTATTGAAAGTTATGTTTCTCGTCAAATCCCACGCGTTTTATTTGTAATATGACTGACCTATTTTGATTTTAGTCTAGTAACCTTTTTTGTAAAAAATCGTTTGACTACCAAATTAATATTATGCCAAAAGATCAATTTTGGTGGTGTAATTGAAACATCCCAAATGTAAACAGATGTTTTGGTGTATCATTTTGGACACTGAACTTTTAACTCTTTTTGAATGTTATGGGTGTTGAAGGTAGAAATTGTAACTCTTTTTTAATGCTACGAATGTTGAAGGCAGAGTTATTGCATTTTGTTACTCTGTTTTGCAGCCATTTTGAACAATTCTATGGTTTGCTCAAGTATTCTATATAAATGTTTAACATGAATAAATGGAATAATCTTTTTATTTTGACAATTTTGTATGTAGCGTATATTGGGTATTGAGTTACATGTCGATTTATGTGTCATAGACTGGGATATATACTTCTCTTCAGGATGCTTGTAGTTTTGATCTTAGGGGGGTCAATTATGTCAAATTTCTTGAATTATTATTAACTATGAGTAGGTTTTATTTTGACAAGAACCTAAAAATTACAATACTCCATATCATTTTTAACTGAATCAGTATAAAGAATAACAAAATTCATGTTTTCTAACCAACTACTTAAATTAAAATGAACATTCAGGATACAGTGGTACTCTCTCTTAGAGAAGACATTAAATAGCAGGTTGTCAGACGATTTTTTTTTTTTTAAGAAATGAAAGTTACATGACCAAAATTAAATCGAGAAAGTTAGCAAAATAGGTGTTACCTTTTTTGTTTAATTCTCTCTCCCCTTGTTTCCACGTCGTTTTTCTCTAATTAAAAAAAAAAAAAATCTACGTGGAATTTGACCGGAAAGGTAACCTTCAATGTATTTGTTCTTGATTTCCTCTAAAGAGGGTATTTTTCACTCTTACATATTTGTTCTTGATTTCTTGCATCATCCTTTCAAGTTCATCATCTGATTTGAGCATCGCAAGCCCGTTACTGACGGATTCATTACAGGCTCAGAGCGTACTCGAGGAGCATGTGATTTCAAGTTTCGAAGGAGTCAAGGAGCATTTTGGGAAACTTTTATAGATTTTTTTTTCTAATATTATTGTTATTTATTAATTGTTGAGACCCCTTACTTCAAAGCAATACGGAGTAGTATTATTTAATTATCTCTTGCTAATAAACATTATTACACGTTAAAATTAGAGATGTTTATCGAAGGACAAAATCAAGTGATAATTGTGAATTGTGTCCTAATTATCCGTGTTATAAAATAACTAATACTCATTGATTAGTCAATCTGATGTGTGGGTCCTAATATCAAATATGGGTCTATGGGGGCAATACGTCGTGCAAAATATAAATTGTAGGGTGTGAATGATTTATTTATTTATTTTTTACTAAAACAAAATATGTATATATGTAAAATAAAATTATCCGGGCTAACGGGCTGGTCCTATAAATCGATGGGCTGACCCTATTAGCCTACGAGCTAACCGATCCGAGCCAAAAAGACCGAATTTAAACGGGTTTATGATTTGCTAAATCTAAACCGGCATAAATCAAGGTTAAATGGGCTGACCTATTAACCTAGCACGAATAAATCTCTCTAAGTTTGTATCATGCATTCACACTGTGCACAATCTTTTACCTATTAATTTAATTTGAAATATTAAAATGAAATACTTAAAGTTAAAACTATAAACTGACATAGGACCCAATGCTATTGCGAAAGGGCAAGGTCAAGAGAAAATTAATAAATAAAATTCTAACGGTGGAGATTGCGCGACGAATGAGTGGTGCAGCAGCACCCAATTTTCCGGCCACCTGTAAACAAACCCTTACGACACGTGCCTTCCTCCATGCAACTACAGTATAATATTTTTCTAAAACCTACTCCAGTTCTTATTAACAGATGAAATTAAATTATCCTTATTATTTTACAAAAACTTGTATTCTCATCACTAACAAATTTTATGATACTCAAATCATATTTTAAAACGAACTAAAGTGAATTAGTAAAGTAGAACTCTTTCTCATATATGAAAAATCGTTTTAACACAAAATTCATCATATTTTTATATTTATCTATTTAAATATCAATCTTTATCCTTTTACTAATTAGGAAATATATTTTATTGTTATCTTAAAAGCAAACCAATTGCAATTACCGTACTGTATCAACTACAAACATGTTGCCACTTATCATAAATCAACCTGAATCTTGATTTTATGCAGAAGATTAACATGATCATGATTACATACATTTTCCCATTAAAGAAAAGGTAACAAAATGGAACAAACGCTTTTAATTAATACTCCTACATAGTATTCGAAAGATGAGTCCTAAACACCAAAACCGCCTATATCATGCATTCACTTCACTGACAATGTTGTGTACTAAGGATTTTCCAACACCAAACCCTTGTCCAGTGTATAAATAAAGTTCATAAAAACAACTCAGCAAAATCTTGAAAAGCACTATCCAATCGAAATTTTCAAAAAACACTAATATAGGGAAAGCTGAGAGGGATACTAACGTAAGCTGGAAGAATAAGTGAGTAGGAGCCTAATTAAGAGGATCAAGATTCAAATTGATCAAAATAGAGCAATGGAAAAGACTGTAATATCTGATCACCAAGGTTTATGGCATCAAAATGGACCAACATCTTCAAGCATAAGAATAGAAGATGCTGATGAAGCAGCTCGTTGTTCGAACATACTTGATAATCGAGCAAGGTTCGAGCTGGTAGATTCGCTTCTATTACAAGAGGTGAATCTAGGCGAAAATCCGAGTTCAGATGATGTTTTTGAGGAGGGACATTCTAGTGGTGCCAAAAGAAAGCTTTCCGTGAGTGGCGACAAGTGTTGTTACTTGTCTTTATTCCTTTTCAATTATATCTAAATAATAGATTCTTATTCAGTGTAGATGATCGAATTTCTGTATCTCCAGATGATACAGAGTTGCTTATACTATATAATCACTAGCTCTTTCTATAATTAGACTAGGGAAACGATTATGGTTTCCTAAATTGGACATCTAGCTCTAGAGATACTTGTTTTTATTGGAAAAAACTCTGGTTTTCGATTAGCCGCTGAAGTATATTCTGCTTTTTCTAGTTGCTGGATAATGGAGTAAAAGAGGACTTGGACACAGGTGATCAAAGCAAGCAGCAAATTAAATCAAGCCCGTACGGATTACGTAACCAGAATGAGAGGGTAAGTACGTTAAATGGAATTATTAGTCCTATACATCTTGAGTACATTACAAAGGCCCCTTAAGTCTTAACCAAATGATACCATCTGGAAATAGGCAAATTAAACCTTCGTGGGGCTACCCGTTTCTAATTGGATAATAAATAACAACACTTAGATTAGGTGTTGGTTGATTTGCAAAGAATTTAGATCCGCACAAATTTGCAGAAAAGTGTATGTGTAGATACAAAGGTGATTAACTAATCTCTATCCCCTTAAAACTAAAATGGCTGTCTGGTTCTCGGAGTTTCAAATGTAGTCGAACCCTGCTAACTCGAGCACGAATTAGACAATACCAGATACTATCCTGAAGATGCTCCTAAATTTGAACAGCATATCAACAAGCTAAGTCTTCCATCTTAGATACTAGGAGTATGAGTTTTTCGAACATATCATCATCTCTCAACTCACACTATTAAAAGCCCAAAGCTGAAGCAACCTAAATCATGTACTAAAAGGAAATCTTGAGGTGCATTATCGAAGCTCAAATCATAATAAGCAATCATGCTCAAAAAAAAAAGAATCATGCTCAAAAAAATCATAATAAGCAATAAACAACTTTCCCCAGCCTCCTATGTTCGATTTTCTGCATTTGACAATTTACAATGCCCTTCCTATCCCACATTTAATTTCAATATTTGTCTTAGTTTATGTGTTTCGTATAAATATCACACCTAATCCGAATTAGATCTAAACTAATCTCACATAGGATTCAGATGAACAACAATTGATTACGTATCTCGTACATAGAAAGAAACATCGTACCTGTTTTGATTTGTGGAGCAGTCCTCTTCATCCTACAACGCAAACGAAACAAATGGAAGGGATGAAGTTTCTGAAATCATCCTTTTTCATCAAAGAATATGAAATTAGGTTTTATCGATTAGTACCATTTTTCCCTCCCCCCCCCCCCCCCCTTCCCTTTTTGGGATGATAGAATTGAAGTTTAATGAGCTGACACGTGTATTTTAATTATACTTTTTTTTTATTAATTAATTAATTTAAAATTGTATCCCAGGAGTAATTACTCTGATATTAATCAACCAATTAAGCTTAATTTTTTTTAATTTTACTGTTTTAAGCTACCTAAGTTTAAAATTAGCATTAGATATTAAATTGAGTTCATATGATTAACTTGAACTGCGTGTCTGTGAACAGAAAAAGAGACAACAACAGAAGGAAAAACTGAAGATCCTTCAACAACTGATTCCAAATTGCAACAAGGCAACATTTCACTTCTTCATTTTCAATTTTTGTATAGTTTTCCTACTTATTCTAAAGCAATATATAATATTCATTCTTCATATTTAGAGAGACAGGTCATCAATACTAGATGATGCTATAAAGTACATAAAGTTATTACAACATCAGGTTCAGGTACTCTCCTCCAAATCTGAATACTGTGCAGTTAAACAAATGATTATTTTAATTGCACGGGACGGGAGGGCACTCCCTCTATCTCTTTCTCTTTAACTTTGCAAGTTAATCTATTTTGCCATAATCATTGCACCAGATGATGTCAATAAGAGCATATTACTCCACATTCCATTCTCCAATGATGATGATGCAAGAAGCAGGGCAGCAAGAGATGCAAATGCCCTGTACTTCATTCATGCAAACCTGCCCTCCAAGAGGTAGTAGTAATACTGGTGAAATGGAATACGGGATTGGAATGGGAACCCCGTTTAAATCTCATATGAGCCAAACGGGATTACCTAATCCGTATTTCTTGACACCATCGGCTACCTCAAGATTACCATTGGAATCACTATCAAACACTGCACCTTCTTACATGGATTGGATGCCATTCTACTACACGCCTTCTTCAGGACCAGAACCCACAACATCACAAGGTCCGATGAGCAAGGTACATTTTCCCATTGGTATGAGTCTTGATGAGCAATTAGTTTAATTTGTAGTATGTTTTTTCAGCAATCTTTTACATGGATGGAATCAACAGCAAGAGTGTTGCCGAGTAAAGTTGTTCAATCTCATCTCACTAAGGAAGTTATGGATTGTGGGAGTAGCAACTCTACATCTAATGAATGGTTCTTATTTTATTTATTTTTTCATCTTTCACCACAATTTAATCATTACATCTAATGAATGGTTCTTATTTTATTTATTTTTTCATCTTTCACCACAATTTAATCAAAAATGATTTTGTTTATCTAATAGTCTGCTGGTAACGAGAGACTATATGATTGTAGGCCTCATAGTTCAACGGCAAGAAAGCCGGAAGAACACAAATTTCTTCGAAAAGGACCTTTCTAATTCCCCAAGAACGAAGGGCAACTAGATTCTGGAGGTCCTTTGGCTGTGTTGAAGTTGTCTTCCTTAAACAATCAGGAGCAAGAAGAAGATTTTTTTGTTCTAGCGTCTTTTGGGGTCAATTCTACTTTTCTACGTAGCTATGCATGTTTAGGCAATCTCCAATGTAATGTCACAAGATCAAACTGTGATCAAACACTTGGGTATGTTTGTTTTGAGATTTTAAGAATTTTGAAATCTGAATTTCAAAATCTAGTGGATTTTGTTGTAATGGTATATGCACATTTGCAAGATTTAGGGTTTTAATGGCTTTGTTTAACTAGCCTTTTCCAAATCTATTTCTTTATCAAGACCATGGCTATGAGTCGAGCATTGCCACCACGTCTTATGTAGGTGACTGTGAATTCAATTCGAGTTTAGCAATTGGTCTGAAAGAATTTTTTATGCTTCAATTCTCAGCATAGATCCCTCAAAATTTAGAGGCTATTATTCACTGTCCGTCAGAAATAAATTCATATCCATCTTAGGATAATTTGATGTTGGATTTTACCAGGAATGGTGGAACACTACATTGAAAGTGAACAAACAACCTTAAAGCAAAGAGGCAAATGTATATCAATAAGAAAACAAAATCTTCTCCCAGAAAAGACTGAGATGACTTGCCCTTATTTAATCATATATGAAAGTGTAGTTCAATCAGAGGTCGCCCCAGCATTGCGAGAGATCCACTCAGGGAAGGGTGCGCTGATAAAGAGGCAAGGCACCGAGAGCTTCACGCTCAGCGTTCTCTCTCTTAACCTGCAGAATCAAAGTAAAAGATAAGAAATTCTGCAAGGAAATAGTAACCAAAATACAGACACATATATCTAAAGACTTTACTGTGAGGACATTAAAAAACACACTAAGAAAGCAAATTGGAGAACGAAAACCAGGATTTCTCTCTGGTGCTAAATTAGGAACTGTGTATCAGTCAGAAACCATGAGTAGTCCTAAGACTATTCAATAAAACAACTTTAAGCAAGTTCAACCATGATTAGGATGGCACCAATTATTACCATTGCAGTAGTGATTTGGAAATCCATATAGACGACATACAAAAGGCTAGCCTAATGTGGTAAACTAAAGCAATCGAAAATTCTGAAAATTGCAGTGAACAGGAAAACAATACATAGAAGCATTGCCTATGAGTACATGAGGTGGCATGTATTCAAGAACGTGTGGGATTTTAGTAATGATAAAATATATTCACCCAAATTGTCACATATCTGAAACCCCGAGGAATTAGAATACTGCAGGTCCCTTAAAAGAGAGAAATACATTTTCAGCACCACAAAATAGAGATAGAGGCACTTACAAGAGCTAGCATCTCCTGAAGATAGCTCCTAAATGGTGTTTGCCTAGCCTGTAAAATAAGAATCAGATGAAAATAAATTCAACATACAATACTGGAACTTGCTCTACACCAAGGCAACCCAAATGAAAAAAAAAAAAAAAAGATAATAAGACGCTGAAGTACATTAAATGCATATGTGAGGAGAATGTGATAACAAGATCCTTCCACTTTAAAAACCATGTTATGAGTGAATAGATGAATAAACTTGAAATTTTAGGAAATTAGAAAACGAAAGGAAAATGAAATGAATTTTATAATCCACTAAACATGATTCATGATTGTATAAATATGATAAACCAAAAGGTTCAATGAATCAAGAAAGCAAACCACGAAAATACCTATCTAAACGACATAAAATTTCAGGAATCATACTGAGCTGTAACAATTGGTCAGAAAGTAATTCCTAACAAGGGAATCAGGATGTTAAGTGAACTCTATCGGCATAGAGTTTGCCTTATTATTTGGACCACCGGCCACGCAATCCAAACTATTGTTATTAACACAAATATGCATATATACATTCAAGAAAAGACAAACTCATCCAAAATATTAAAATACTCTTCTTATAAAGTGATTGCAGCTTCAGAGCTCTATATATAACTAAGCCTTTATTGCACTATGCAGGAACCAAAAAACGTAAAGGAGTAAGAAAAAACACGAATAAGCATTAAAGTAATGTCCCGAGAGTAATCTGTAGACTGATAACTTCTTTTTCCTGGTTCCAACATTTCTTCAGGAGATTAAGATCAAACCACGCACAAACACCATGGAGAGACAGCAACAGCAAAAAAGAAAAACATACAAGTACATATAAATTCCAGACACTAACTGAACGTCCATATACATAGCTCAGCCACACAGAATAAGTCGTAAGAACCCGAATGCAGCTGCAATAATTCAGCAGAGCGATATTAAATAATATAATTGTAATTAAATTTCACCTTGAGATCTTCCGGGAGATAATCGTGCTTCATGGAGAGATCTATGGCGCGCTTGAGGCGCTGGTGCCTCGCATCCACAACCTCCTTCGGCAGCCGACTCAGCGCCTCCTTCACATCCAAGTCGTACATTGGATCGTGCAAATCGTCATATCGAAGCCCTAATTTAACATCAGAAACTCGATAATCGAACACGCGAAGAAAAAAAATCGTAACACAGGTGCATCCAATAATACATACCGTAATTGCTAAGGCGATTGACTACAGTTTTCATGTGGATTTTAGCAAGGGGGTTGCGATTCGGGTCCACGAGCCAGTTACAGAGCGCCGACGCCATTTTACTTCTCTGAAATTGCCCTTGTGTCTTCGACTTCCTTTTCTTACTAAAACTGTAGCAATTTTCCAGTCAAAAGGAAATTCTTTACCAATTTATATGCCTATGCATACCCAAACTATGGACAAATTACAAGAAAATCACTTTATGTTTCTCACTAATTGCATTTTGATATTGCACTTTTGAATTTTCCATGTCAAGACCCGAACTTTCAATTTTTTGTAAAATAAAACAAAATCTCGAACAAATTCGAGAGTAAAACAATACTCCTTCCTCCCTTCCATAATATACCTTTTACATTATTCTTTCCAAAATGTATCACAGTCAAAGATGAAAATATCGATATTGGTGGATGTAGCGATATTCTAAATTTACAAATATATTGATGAAAATATCGATATCGAATATTTATATTTGTAAAAAATTGAAAATTGATGGAAATTTTAATAAAATGATAAAAATTTTATATAAAATTAATACTCCCTCCGTCCATCAAAAGTGTGTTCAAGATCCACAAAAAATACGTTTATTCTATTTAAATAGTTCACTTTTGAATATTTTTTTTACTTTTATAACAAGATTGAGTATCTATCAAATATATTATTTACTTGTTATTCCAAATATATTCTTTATAAATAAAATATGATTTGTTTAAAAACATCTATAAAAAAAAGTGAGCACACTTTTAATGGACAGAGGGAGTATATAAGATTATAAGTGTATTCATGTGCTTGACTCCAATTTAAAATGGAGACACTTCAAATTCATGCACACAAAAAAAATATTACCCTTATTATACCCTACATTAAATATTGAAGGCTATTACTACTATTTAATTCTTTTTAACGAGTTTAAGGATATTGAGGGTGATTGATTGACATTAAGAAAGTAAAAAAACAAACTTTTAAATAGTAAATAGTGTAAACAGTTAAAACATGAGTTTATTTCACCTTAGGTGTCACTTTCATTTCCCAACTCTAATTAGGTTTCAACTTTTTAAAAAGTTGACATTAGGTGTCAAATCATACCTGAAAAACTCAAACTACCCTTTCTTAAAATTTCTCTCTCCCTACACATTCCCTATCTCTCCTTATACAATTGCAAACGAGTCCCATCAAGCTTCTTTGTCTTGAATTCAATTTGAATTTCAAAATCATTCATCATCTCTTTAGGAATCTTCAAATTTCATGGCGATTCCATCTTTTAAATTCATTCAAAGAATCTGATAGATTTTTTTGTTTAGGCGGCGCGGCAAGGTTAGGAATCGGGGAGGGGGGGGTTGATCGTCTACAAATTTATGGAAACGATCATCGATTCTTCAAGAAATCAAACAAAAAAAAATCGTCATTCTTCATATAATGGAAAATTCCCTGATTCTGACGGTTAACTTTTGTGGCCGGAGCAAGTTCGTCCGGGTAAAATCGTCGTCATCCTTCAAAGAATTTCTTGACCAAATCACTGGTACGTGGTCCGAACTTCTCTTGTGTGGGTTTTCGTGTTCATTTTCAGCTGGGCAGTTAATTAATTGTGTTTTGGGGTCTGATTTCGATATGTTTATGTTGTTTGAATTTTGTGAGTTTTCAAATTTGAAGATTGTACCTGTTGTAATAACCCTAACGGATGATCCATGCACTAATCCTGAAAAGTTTGTACCCCCACCCCCTTCTGCCCCACCGATGGAAAATATACCCACCCATGTTTCCCAGTGTGCACCCACTCCAATGGATAAAAGCCCTACCCCTGTTACACAGTATGACCCCAGTAGTTTAGGACATGATTATCCCCATTCCAAACCAACAGTGAAAGAGTTTTCTGGGATTGGTAGAATTCCAAACTTTGATATTTGTCCGGACGAGAAACCTAAATCTTACATGTTTGATCATTGGGGAGATATAATGAGGGATGGTGTTGGTCTAGTATATCCGACAAGAACATTGGTTTGATGTCTACCTTTTACGAGGTTTGGGAGCAGCCCGCTCATTTTTACTACCTCTACCACCTGTTAGCTAACATTAAGGGTCGATATGGAGGTGGTTGGACCACCGACCATCGGGAAAAAATGGCTGAACACTTTAAAGAATGTGCATATGCCCCTAACACCAGAATTTTTATTGATAAGATTGATATTTTTAAGGAAGTCGGTGGCTCAATCGCTGAAAAATGGCTTGAAGATTTACCATTTGAGAGATGGGCTATAGCTCATTCCTTCCACATCAAAAGATATGGGGAGATGACATCAAATTCTGCGGAGTCATTAAATTTGTGGATCCGGGAATCAAGATCACTACCTATAACTTTTATGATTGAATCAATCCGGAAGCAGATTGCTAGATGGTTTGTTGAAAGGAGGGAAGTAAGCTCATCGTGGACCGGTTCCCTTGTTCCCACCAAGGAGGCACTTTGGCACCACCAAGACAACATTAGCGACTCATGGTTTGTGAGCAAGTTCCCCAACAGCCAGTTCGAGGTATACTCGTCGCATTCAGTTTCAGTCGACGTTCTAGACAGAGCATACTTTTGCTTTCAATGGCAAATCAGAGGGTTCCCCTGTGCTCACGCAGTTGCCGTAATTAAAAAGCATTGTACCTCTGTTTTCAACATAGTGGAGAATTGTTTCTTGACGGACAACTACCGAAAATGCTACAAGGAGGACTTAAATCCAGTCCCTGAATCTGAAATGCTTAAATGCTCCACCAGGTTTGAAGATGATAGAATTTTACCTCTAGAATTGAACAATCCTCCCGGGCGGCCGAAGAAAAAAAGGAAGAATTCTTACGGGGAATGGCGAAGGGCCAAACCTTCAATTTGCCCGTGGTGCAATAAGATCGGAAGGCACGATCCAAAATGTTTTGAGCAAACGTAATAGTGATGTGGAAATTGTAAAAATGAGGTTCTTCCAAAAATGTTGGGGGTCATAGCCGCACCCCCAACATTAAAGATATGTAAATGAAAACCATGAGAAATTTAAAAAACCCCTTTTTTTAATGCTATGGAGGGAACCAAAACAACCATACCAAAATGTTTTGAGCAAACGTAATAGTGATGGGGAAATTGTAAAAAGGAGGTTCTTCCAAAAATGTTGGGGGTCATAGCCGGACCCCCAACATTAAAGATATGTAAATGAAAGCCCACTTTTTTTCACTATTATTTTTTGTTACACGGGATCCCAAATGTATACATTCGTTTTTAGTTTTGTAATTTCCATTTGGTAACATTATCGGATTTTCAATCTAAATAACCAAATAATATTGGTCCGATACACAAAATCTCTGAACACACCCGGCCCATTTTTTTAAATTAAAATGACACCGCCATAACCAATTTTTACATTTTTTTTTTTTTGCACCAAAGGGTGAATGCCAAATTTTTCCTTTTTTATCGAAAAACGAGATGCCCAATTTATACAATATCATTTTCCATGAAATCTCCATTTTACATTCTTTGCCCAATGTTATTAATAATTTCAATTAATTGGGCCGATAAAATATCAATTGGAACAAAGGGGCCCATTAAATATCAATTGAAGTTCGGGCTGGACCATTTTCTTTTTGGAAAAATTATGGGCCACAATTAAGAAAACAAATGGGCCTTCACAGGTACAAAAAATTTGTGTATCGTTTTTTTTTTTTAAAATAGCCCATTTGTGTGAAAATTGGAGCCAAATTTACGTCCCCCCTGCTATCTGTTTTTTCAAAAAAATGAAAAATAATGAAAAAAACTCTTCAAATCCCTTAACACAACTACCCCCATCATCCTTGTCAAAATGGGTCTTGTCCATAGACCATTCCTTCCAATAGACACATTGTTTTAACTTGTAACTTTTGGTTTACTACATAATCTCATCTAATCATATAGAAATCTGAATCATCTCTTCTATTTCTTTCACAAAACTCATTCTCGATCAAAAAGGGAGGATTAACCTCCAATATTTCATACTCTGTTCTTAATAAATCTTCCAATCTATCAAGCAAATGGAACCCATCACCAAAAAAATGAAAACTGGGACACAAAAGATAATCCCAACGCTATGGAACGCGCTCCCAGATGAAATCATGACGGAGGTACTCATCCGGCTCCCGACAAAGGTAACTGGAAAATGCAAGGTTGTTAGCAAAAAATGGAATGCGACCTTGTCTTCAAAAGCTTTCCAAAAAAAGTATCTGGAGACGGCGAAGACATACAACCGGAGAAACTACATTTATCAAGAAAGGTGCATCAACCCTCCCCTGATGTATGAGTTATCCCTGACCCATTTCAACCCATTGTGCGGAGAGTGATAGAGGACGGTGATCAGGACGTTGAATATTTGGGAAGCGCCAACGGCTCACCGCGTTCTGCAACCTCCAGGACGAGTTCTTCATTCAGAATCGGTCCACTGGACAATTGGTAAAAATCCCTTCCGAGACGATTTCATTCCCCCAAAACTTCCTTGAATGTTTTGTGTTATGTGGGTTAAGGTATGTCTCTGAAGTAGATGATTACAAATTCGTTAAAATAACATGTTTTATTAGTAATGACAAGTTTCGATCCGAGGTCAAAATATTCTCAAGGAATGAAAACTCGTGGGCAAAGGTGCCTGAGTTTCCGTTTCAAAGTATTCCGTACAATAAAGCTATTTTTGCTGGGGATTTATTGCAATGGAAGATTAGGAAACAAAATCATGAGTTTGGTCTTGTATATCTTTTAACATTAGAGACTGGAGTTATGCAATGGTTACCCCCCCGAAGAGTTCAATATAGCCGGAATGGAACATATTGAGGATTTGAATGATGAAAGTATTGTCATATACTCAAACAATGTTTCAAGGATTGACATTGAAAGTTATGAGGGCACATTCAACATGGTCGTTCTCTCATATTCCGGTGGACGCAGACACTGGTCAGGCACCACACTATACAAAACGGGTACGGTGGACAGCTCACTTCAGTTGCTTCCGATATCATTCGTCAAACAGGGGAGGGACAAAGTTATGTTCCATCAACAACCTGTAGGACAATTCATAATCTACAATTTAAGGGAAGACAGGTTCGAAAGCTTGAATGAGTTTAACGCAAAGAACGCATATGTGAATGCATTCAAGTATGTGGACAGTTTGGAGTCTCCTTTTGGTTTGCAGTAGGTGTGGGGTAATGCCTTTTTGTAATTGCTAAGTTTTATGTTGTGTAACCTTTTGTTAGCATAGTATTAGTATTAGGATTAACACACACCCCATTTGTGTTTTGTTGTTTATTTTGGGTATAATTATTGGAACTTTTTTTGTAAGCGTTGATATGGTCTGAAGCCCTTTTTTTGCTCAAGAATGTGTTTTGTGAAGTTATTGTTCAAGTTTGTGTTTAGGGAATTTGTTTGTTCAAGTTTTTGTGTGCACTGAGATGTTTTTGTTATATTTTTGTGTTTTTTGTTTTGGGAGGTTCTTCAAGTTTTGACATCTATGAATAATTGAAGTTGTGTTTCATGCATTTACAAGCCCTTTTCCATTTCACAAAATTGTAGCTTCTAAGTATCAATTGAGTCAAGCTCTTAAACATGCAAAATATCTTGCCAGAACAAAAAACCCAAAAAGTAATCCTTTCATGAAAAAACCCTAAAAAAATCTGAAAACTCTGATGCATACTTTAAAAATCAAAACGTACTGTTATAAATCTAAAAAAATCTCTATCCAAATTTGAAAATGGTATGGATCAAACACAAGATTATAACGAAACCTCAAACATCTAACAGGCATTAAAAACATTTGGTCATACAATGTAGAGAATGGAAAAAAAAAGGAAGAAACCCAGCCACAACAGAGCCCAACAAAACCGGCGATATTGTAGTCAAAAAATCGAACGAAGCTTTAGACATCTCACCTTACCTTCAACGGTTTAATAAGAAGATGTTTCATCTTCCCCTGCAGAAGAAGCGTTGATGTTAGCCTTTGTTCTTTTTTCACTAAAACGGAGACAAACTCATAATATTTTCAGTTTTTACCTCGATTAAAGCCCGATGGAGAAGGTAATTGTGATTTTCTTTGTCGAATGTAGTTGAGGAGACGATGAGGTGTGGAGAGAGGAAGTGGGAAGAAGATTGAAAATTGTACCAGCTATTTTCGTGTTTTGGGAGGAGAGATGGGGAAAAAGGTGACAAGACTACAAAAAGAGGTGACATGACATCTTTCTTACTTTCCTCCTCTATAAGGGCAAGGATGTAGTCTTACTACCCAAATGACACCTAAATGAGAGTTTTTAAAAAGGTAGGACTGAATGGAAATGACCAAGCCCAAATGGCACTAAAATGGAACGGCCCCTTAAAACATCATTTAAGAGTGTAAGTATATTTATCAAATTTATTTAATTTTATTTAATTTTCAATTTGTAATAATTAATTGTGATAAAATGATTTATAAATTCATAAATGTTTTTAAAAAATTTCTTCTTAATTAAAATTTATTACACCCTACTCTTTTTAATTTTAGAATTATTGTTTAGGAAAAAAAATTGAGCCTTTCCCATCATCTTCATTTGTTTTTCATAAAGCAAAGTCATACTTACCATTGAATTTCTCCATTTCCATCTTAGTTGAACAAATCATGAATCTTGAGGTTACATTTTTTCACAAACAACGCCAATTGTTATGTTTTTATTCTCAAAGTACAAAACAAATCAATACCTCAAGATACTCACGAGAACAATCAAATGAAATGAAACGAAGAACAAACTCAAACACACAAGATTTTATGTGGTTCGATCGTAAGATCTACTTCCACAAAGGATAAAGACACTTCTTCACTATGTACGAATCAAAGTTACATGTTACAACACTCAATCACCCTAAGAACTCACAAGCTTAGAATAAGAGACTCTAATTTGCGTATTCTAACTTGAACTCTCTATGAATGAATGGTCCAACTATTTCCCATACAAATGAGTTGTATCTATACACGAATAATGTTCAATGAACTACTAATTACTGGCTCTTAATTGTTATGCAACGAATTAACCGCTTCTTTATTAGTTTCTAAAAAGCACAACATAATCAAATGACTTTGGTTTGCCTCGGGTGATTTGACTATTAACTGACTTGACCTCAGTTATTATGGTTTTGACTCAGCTGATATAAGTTCAAATGTCTTAATCTAAACTCAGATGAGTTTACTTCATAAGATCAGGTGAGATGATCCACAATCAGATGAGATGACCTATCGGCTGAGATGACCAAATTACTCAACTATTTTGATAACTTCAGAAAACTTTGTCTACTCTAAATGAAGTTATCTAGTTACAACGATTCTCATCTTCTCATACATACAGTAAAATCAAATCATTAACATTCAATTTATTTTATACATATACCATTTATGTTTTCGAATTGGTCATCTTGTAGATCAAATATTATTTTATCCTTCCTTTCTTGCTTTGAAATTTGAATAATGTATAATGAGAGAAAGGGAAGTTTAATTTATTTTTAAATTCGAAAGGATATAGTGGTCAAAATATGGGACTTGTTTTGCAAAATTTAATACTCCATCCACAAAATGTAATCTCATTCGAGTGCCACACATGCTTTTAAAGAAAAAGTAGATAAAATAAGAATATGTTTAACAACTTAGATTAAATATAGATTAACTTTATCTCAATTTTATAATTTTGGTAGATTATACTTTAAAATCTAAAAAGTTTAGATATCATCCTAATCTAATTTAATTAATCTTTACTATCAAACATGTAAATGTATTATGTGGTCCATTGTGAATATAGTGATTGTTGTTTGTAAATAAAGTTGATGAAAAATTGAGTAATTAAGTAATAGTTAAAAGGTGATAGTTTCCATAAAATGTATGAAATTACTTTTTATGAACGAAGAATATAAAACAAATGAGACTATGGCAATTCTTACGGTAGTCACATTTTACGAATTGACTACATAGTCACTTTATCGAATCGCACCACGTGGCGTCGTAAACGTCGTAACGACCTGCTACATGTTATACAAGTTTAAGTTATTTATATCATTTTTTAAATTGTATTTTGTTATTTACTATATTACCCTTCTTTTATTTAAATTATTTTTAATATATATATATTAAGTAAAATTACTGTTCTACCCTTTCTTTTTAAATTTTATTTATATTTTACTTGCACCCACTAATTTAATGAGTGCACCCCCTAATCATATTTTTACTACAATTATCTGCACCGGCTAATTTAATGAATTCACCCCATAATCATGTTTTTACTATAGTTATCTACACCCGCTCATTTAATGAGTTCACCCCCAAATCATTTCTTTTTTACAATAATTATCTACACCCGCTCATTCTATGAGTTCACCCCCAAATTATTTTTTACCACAATTATCTGCACTCGCTCATTTTATGAGTTCACCCCCAAATTATTGTTTTACTACGGTTATCTGCACTCGCATATTTTATGAGTGCACCCCAAAATATTTTTTAAAAAATAATCACATTTAAAAGACTATATTATCCTTTTATTAATTTACAGAAAATATAATAAAATAAACTCTAAAAAATCGATTCACCACCAAATCACCCATATTAAAAAAAAAACGTAAAAATATACTCCCTCCGTCCCATACTTGAAGGCTCAAACCAATAGGACACGGGTTTTAATGAATGAATTGTTTATTAATATTGTGTAAGATAAAGTGGGGGTAGTAAAGACTTTTCAACTTTATAAATAGTAATAAAGTTACTTTTTAGTGTAATAAAGTAGTGGCATTTGTTGTAATATTGTGATGTTTTAAGGGAGTGTTTAAAAGTGTTTTTGCTATTTTAAGTAATGTGCCTTCAAGTATGGCACGCCCAAAATGATAAAATGTGCCTTCAAGTATGGGACGGAGTGAGTAATTAATAAAAAACTATCGAAATTAGCCACAAATCTCGATTTTTTTCTTTTTAATTTTTCTTCCCCCTCCTCTTTTTCTTTTTTCTTCCCATTTTCAATTTTTTTTCCAAATTTTTTATTTCCTTGTTTTTTTTCTTTTTCTTTTCCTTTTTAAATTTTTCTGTCTTCCCTTTTCCATTTTTTGCATGTGTATTCTCCATTTTTAAATAAAAAGTTTGGAATAAAAATTAAAAATGGGAAGAAAAATTAAAAAGAAAAAAAAATCGGAATTTGTGCCTAATCTCGATAGTTTTTTTTAATTATGTTTTTACGATTTTTTTCTAAAAATATGAGTGATTTGGTGGTGAATCGACGGTAAATCGGCAATGACTCGGTTGTAGATTGTAAATGTATAAATTAGAGTTGATTTTATTATATTTTGTGTTAATTAATAAAAAAATAATATAGTCTTTTAAATGTAATTATTTTTTAAAAAATATTTTGGGGTGAACTCATAAAATGAGCGGGTGCAGATAACTATGGTATAAAAATATTTTGGGGGTGAACTCATAAAATGAGCGGGTGCAGATAACTTTGGTAAAAAAATAATTTGGGGGTGAACTCATAAAATGAGCGAGTGTAGATAACCGTTGTAAAAAAGAAATGATTTGGGGGTGAACTCATAAAATGAATGGGTGCAGATAACTATGTTAAAAAATGATTTGGGGTGAACTCATAAAATTAACGGTGTAGATAATTGTTGTAAAAAAAAGATGTGGGGGGTAAACTCATAAAATGAGTGTGTGCAGATAACTGCTGTAGAAATATAATTTGAGGGTGAACTCATTAAATTAATGGGTGTAGATAACATATAAATAAATAATTAAAATTAAAATAAGGGGTACGGTACATGCAAATGTACTCAAGTATCACCCTTTTTTCTTCTCCAATTCCAATTAGTCGGCACAATTCTTAAAATGTTTGAGAATGATTTATTTTTCCCCAAATTAATTTAATTTGAAGCTCTCAATCGCCATTAGAGGTTTGAAGCAAGAATGAGTTTTTCTCAGGTTTGTTTTATTGTTAACAAATTGATTTGATTTATTTTTTGTTATTAATTTTATTAATATCATAAGGGTAAACATGTAATTTTAACATTACATATTTTAATTACATTAACAAAAATATAAATAAATTATTTTATTGTATAAGGATAAAAATGTAAATTTACAATAATATATTTTAATTAATTTAATTTAATAGAAAATACAAATTTATGATACATTACGACAATACATATCGTAAAATTTACAAAAGATAACCGATCATCAAATCTAAACCTTTAAATTATATTTTTAATGGCTTAGATTAACTGACTACGGTAGTCATTACGATAAGTTACGACACCCTGACTACATATAGAAGGTATGAGACTATATTTTATGTAAAAAAAGAATAATTTTTTGAGTTTAATCACTAAGAAGGACATTCCTATAGACCAATATTCAAATAAAGGAAACAAATTAAAACAATACAATTAAGGTCAAATTAACTTGTTAACACCCAATTATACCCTTGATCTTAGAAAACAATATTAATTCATTAATATAATTAATTTCGAAATTGAAATACCATTTTTCACGCATTAGATATGATAATTAATTAAAACCCTAAATCTATTATCTAAGAAGTGCAACAACTCTTCCCCTCCCCAACTGCAGCAGCGGCGCCGCAACGACAACAACTCTTCCCCTCCCCACCGCGGCAGCGGCGCCGCAACGACGGTATCTGCCCAACCAGCCTCCCGATCGGCTCGATACCTCTGTCTCAATTGCTGCAAATTTCGTCCCTGTGCAGCTTTTAGCGTCGTCCGCCGCTGAGCGCCACCAGATCGGCCGCCATTTTCTCGAGCCCAGCCATGTCCTTCGTGCCCTGTAGTAGAGCAGGCGTCGTTCCCCGCCGTCGAAGATCCTCCGCGTGCAGCCACTGTCGTCGCCGCTTGCAGACTGTTGCAGCGCCGCCACGTCACGCCATCCCCTTTGTGTTCAGCGCCGATCCTGCTCGCCTGAAGAAGCCGCCCTGCAATTGTGCCGTCTTCCATTGTTGCAACAGGTAAGAAGGTAAGAAATTTTTTGTTTTGCTTTCTTTTCTTGTTTCTGCCGTTTTGTTGCTATTGGAGGTTGTGAAGGTAAATTAATTATTTTATGCTATTTTGATTGGTTGCTGAGATTACTATTGTGGGGGAATTGCAGTAACTGCTGTGGAAAGTGGGAGAAGGGCTCTGCAGTTTCTGGGCTTAGATGGGGACAAAAGCTATGTTGAATTTGATGTATGTACCCTTACCCTTTTCTCTGTTTTTCTTGTTTAGATTTGGGTTTAGTTCTTCAATTAGATTCTTTACTCTGTATTGGTCTGTTTTCCCTTTTGGGTTTGGAAAGCTGTAGGTGGTAATTGAGTCTAGTTTTAGGTTCATAGGTGTTGGTTGATCTAGATTAGATTAGCTTAAATCAAATATTGATATTAATCAATTGTAATCTCTATAGTAAACTATTTTGATTGTGATCTTTGAAATATTTATTTCAGGAATTGAAGGTAAATTTAATAATAACAGACTATTATATGCCTGGAATGACAGGATATGAACTTCTGAAGAAGATCAAGGTTTGTGGTTTTTTTTTTCTTTCCCAAAACCCTTTGAATGATCATTTCTATTTAGCTTCTTGATGATGATATTTTCTATCACCATATTCTGACAGGGCTCATCAAAGTTGAGGGAGATTCCTGTGGTGATTATGTCATCCGAAAACGTTCTGGCTCGCATTGATAGGTATTTTCTCATGGATTCTGTACACAGATTCTTAGAACTTGTTTTGCACAAATATTTAGTAATTGTGTCTTGATTTAGTTTTATCAGATGGCATGTTAATATATTTTTGTGCTTTGTTCTTGTGTCTGTCTGAATAGCATTCGGTCAATAAACAGAATTCTTAATGTCACATAAACTTTATTTTTTCATTTTGTTCGATCTCATGAATTCCTGAGTTTTCCCCATTGAAATATAGGATGGGGCAATAATGCAAGATAATTCGTTCACTGAGATTTATCTGGCAATCAAAGACGTGAAGTTCAACTCCATAGTAATGGCGAGTTTCGTAGCTAATACATTTTAATGTGCATCAGATCCTAAAAATATATCATAAGTGTAGTTGTATGTAATTACTTTTCTTATTGACAAATGCAAACTTGTGATATGTTTTGCATATGTCACAGAGAAAATGTAAAAAAAAAAAAATTCATATGTAGCTAATTTGATTTAGTGATTTTTGGGAATTGAATTGGGAGATTAGTAAATATTATGGTTTCAAGTTCTATGTTCAATTGATTTTCCTTTCTCTACTTTGATTTTAAAGCTTTTTGTAGCGGTTGCATATATTCTTTATATTTTTTGAATCTTATGGAATAATACATTGACTATATGCAATTGCATATATTCTTTATATTTTTTGAATCTTATGGAATAATACATTGACTATGCAACATAATTTTTGAATATCTTATTGCCTATATGCACCGTTTTTTTACATATATGCTTATATATTTGCATATTTTATATAGATGATATATATTATTAAATATATATATATATATATATATATTATCTAAAATGTAATTACACAACAATTGAATAGTTTATTTATTTAAAAATAAAATTCATAGATTTTATAATATAAATAAAGTGAAGTAATATTATATTATTAAATTGACCCGTTCAAACCCAAAGAATCATATCTATATTAATTTTTTAAAATAAAATTAATATTTTAAAACATTTTATTACAAATATATTGTTCTATTGCATATTGTCACGTATTTTAAGTTATATGCAACATATTTTTGCATATGTCAACAAGAATATGTAACAATTTCTTGCATATATGTTTTTAAATCTGCATATAAAGTAATGATATAGAACCAACCAATTTATTTTTTTATGGAATTGAGTTGTCACCAAATCATTATCCACATAATCAATTAATATAATTTAAAATAAATAATTGAAATGTATTAATATATTTTAAAAATAAATCTTTCACCTTCAAATAATTTTTTTTAATATATTGTCTCAAATTTTCATTAATTTTTCAAATTTGAAAAAAAATCAATTAACGCAATATCCACATAATCAATTGTTATAATTTAAAATAAATAATTGAAATTTATTAATATATTTTAAAAATAAATAAAAATCTTTCATATTCAAATAAAATTTTCTAATATCTTATCTCTAATTTTCATTAAATTTTCAAATTTGGAAAGAAACTAATTAACGCAACGATTCCGTGTACATAGTTAATTTTAATAATCTTTGACTAATTAATTAAAATATAATTTCGTTAATTAAGTAATAAAGAGGGTAGTTTTATACATTTATCCTCCAATTTGTCCTTCTTTTTAACTTTTAAATTGTTTGTTTCTATTTGTAGTTTCTATAGGTGAAATGTCCTTATGAACAATTCCCCCTAATTTTTTATTCTTTTAACAGGTAAATTTAACAATTGAGGGTACATAGAAAATTCGGAGATACGTTTAGGGGCACCTTTAATAAATTTAAACTGGGAGCTATTTCTCGATTTATTATTTGTATACTTTCATTTTTATCCACTTTAAAATTATTTCTCGATTACAATATTAATTATTTTAAAATTATCATTCATGTTGTGTTCACATTTTGCCTTAAACCTAATTAAATTTCATTTACAATTTACTAAATCACTCTAAATACCACTTATTTATTTAATTACATACATGTCTCTTACATGTAATTCAGAATGTCCTCTTTTCTACTTCAATTCACAATTATCTTCCATTTCACTCTTCTAATTTTCTAATAATTCTTATTTTCTATTTCAATTCTAAAATTAGTGAACAGGATTACGCGGAATTCTGTACTAATGAACGAAATATCTGCTAATGGATTCGGTCAAGATTCCTCATGAAATGGACAAGCCATATAAATGGAATTAAATTTTGACTCATTTAATCGGTATCTATATACAAGGTTACTGAAGTTGAAAATCGATAGTCGAGTCTAATTTATTTATTTTTAAATATTTTATTGTAAAATTTTTAAGTAATAAATACGACATCCTGATTCAATAAAAACAGAAAATTGCAAAGAGACCCATGAAGAAATTAAAATTTTAAAAAATAATGTCGAAAATATAAAAATGCAGTTTTCACCTCTTAAAATATGGAGTATAATTTTACCAAAAAAAAAAAATTATACATCTAGACAAAGCCACGTATTTTGCTCGGAGCGTCGATTCCCCTTAAAATTGTGACAACGCCGAAAAGTTAAAAAAAACACTTAATCGAAAATTGCTAGACGAACAACAAGTGCATTGCATAATAGTTATATACTACTCCCCGTCCCACAATTATTTATATTCTTTTATTATGTAACAGTGAATCACACCCAATTGCATCATAATTTTAATATGATGGTTAAAAAATTCAATTAAAAATATATTCGAATCACCTGAATTTGATTTGAGGTGCATGTAAAAATTTATGTATAAAATAAAAAAAAATAAAAATTGAGTTGAGAGGTAGATTGAATAAAATAAATTTGGAATTCAAAAACAAAAAAAGAAGTTGTTTAACCTCCATCTCTCAAAGCATTGTTGGTATATATGATAATGAGGGTGGAGAAGAGCATACACATATTGATGGCGTGCATAACAGAAAGGGCAAATGCCTTTTCTGTTAATTCCATGCACACCGCTACCGTTAGTTTGATGATGATGATGATGCTGAGACGAGAAACCTCGAAAAATGTCCTCCATTGATTCACGACAAGGTACAGGAAATTGGGATTGGGGAGAGTGATCGGTGATGAAGAAGCCAGCCATGGCGGGGATAAGCTTTATGGAATTTTCAAAATCGAGGGGGTCTATGAGCCAAATTTCAGAAATAGAGAGCGAAATTGAAAGAGCTTCCAGAGACGATAGAAGCATTCATAGCGTTTCAAGTGGTATTCTCCCAGCTCTTGGCGCTATCTCCACTCGCAAGGCCAAGCTTCGTCCCTTTCTTATCTCTTCCTTGGATCCCCGTTACAAGTATGTCAAATCAAATTTAACTTTATTTCTCATTTCTGTTTCTCTAAATTAAATGTCAATTCCTTAGTTATATATATAATGCATCAACAAATTCATGTTATGTAAACTTCTTAATGATTGCTCGATTGCATTTTTGGTCAGTTGTTGAGTTGTGATTGTGAAATATCAACTACTTTTTGTTTGCTTATTCAAAAATTTATGATTCTAAAAAGAAATATTATTATTATTATTATCTATGCGTTGCAGAGCTTGGGAGGCTTTCTTGATAATACTGGTCTTCTACACAGCATGGGTGGGTCCTTTTGAATTTGGTTTCAGTGTAGGCCTTGGTGGACCTCTCCTCCTCATTGACAATATTATCAATGGATTTTTTGCCATTGACATCATCCTAACATTCTTTGTTGCCTACCAAGACAGATCAACTTATGTTCTTATTGATGACCGAAGGGAAATTGCTATGAGATATATAAAAACATGGTTTATCCTTGATGTAATATCCTCATTACCCTCAGAACTTGCACGAAGAGTTTTGCCTGATGTTTTTGGATCCAACGGATATTTAAGTATGCTTCGTCTCTGGCGTCTCAGAAGAGTCAGTGCAATGTTTGCGAGGTACATTTTTACCTGCAGCATATTATTATATTCTGATAGAATCCTTGGAATGAGTTCAAGCTTAGACTTGTTCCTTAATCTTTCCATACTCCCCATGACATATCTTAATATACTGCAGATTGGAGAAGGACAAGAACGTGAACTATATTTTTATTCGAGGTGTAAAACTTACAAGTGTAAGTTTTCAAAGAGACATATTGTTAGTCTGTTTAGTGCAAGAATTATGATGTATCTAATAAAGCTTGCTTTCCTCTGTAGGTAGTTCTTTTTGTGGTTCACTTGGCTGCTTGTATGTTTTATCTTCTTGCTGATGCACACGCAGACCCAAAAGATACGTGGATTGGTTCTGTAATAGAAAAATTTCACGACGAGCCTATATTTAAGCGATATGTTATATCTATTTACTGGTCCGTTGTCACTGCCACAACAGTAGGCTACGGGGACTACCATCCTGTAAACCAAATGGAAATGATATTCAGCATTTTCTACATGTTTTTCAACCTTGGCCTAAATTCCTATATCATAGGAAACATGACCAACTTGATTGTTCAATCTACCATCAGAACTCGGAAGTTTGTAAGTATGGATTTCGTCTCAAGTTTCTTCAGTCCCTTGGGTGATGTTTGTTTTGGGGTTTAAGTGGTTTTTAAAAACCGTTGTGGATTTTGAAATCTGATAAATAGTAAGGTGTGTGCTTATTTTAGAATTTTGAGTAGGGTGAGATTAATTATATGTCAAATTAATGTGTAAGAGTGAATGGTGTTGTATTATTATATTGTTGTTGGGTGTGATTGTAATAATTGGACGATGTGAGTTATGATTTAAATATATTAAAGTGGAAGGAGATAGAATTGATTGTATATAGTTATTTCTAAAATTTAGTAGATTTCTGAGTATGTTCATTCATCAAAAGTTCAAATTTAGTAGATTTCTCACTCTTGTTTTGATTTCAGATTTTTTGTTTGTTTGTTGATGTTATTTATATATCTGCTGTTGCCACTCAAGAATTTGTTTTACATATCTTTTTTGTAGAGAGAAACTATTAAGGCTGCTTCAAGCTTTGCGAAAAGGAACCTTCTCCCTTCTCGTATGGAAGAACAGATGATATCTCACTTTAGCCTTACGTACAGAACTGATTCAGAAGGATTGCAACAACGAGAAACTCTCGATGCACTCCCTAAAGCAATTCGTTCAAATATAATGAAGTTTCTATTCTGCCCACTTGTAGAGAAGGTGTATTTGTTCCAAGGGGTATCAGATGACCTACTCCTTCAGCTGGTAATGGCCTTCATTTCTTCATTCATTTCTGCTAGTGTTTATTATGTTTAAGAAAAGAAGTTAAATGACAAACATTGGTAGTCATGATTAGATACAACCTCTGCTAGTTTTATTTTGTTTAATCCAAAATATCCCATGTCCCGTTGTTAACTATTTGATCTTTTCTGTTACTTGATACTCTTAGGTTGAACTAGATTAATTTGCTTTTATTATTGATGATTTTATCTTGCAGGTCTCCGAGATGAAGGCTGAGTATTTCCCCCCTAAGGACGATGTAATATTACAAAACGAGGCACCAACAGATCTATACATTTTGGTTAATGGGGCAGTGGTACTCTCTCTCTCTTTCTCTCTGCATTTTGTGAGTATTTACACACCATTTTTGGCTTTCTGATTCTGTTTCCTTGGTGACAGGAGTTTATTTCAGAAAAAGGCGGGATGCAAAAGGTGAGTAAGACTTTATCAGAGTCTGATTACATAATTGATGGGGAAACAGGTAATGGATAATGTTGATAATGGTATGTGTTTAGATGATTAGCAAAGCAGGGACTGTTTGCGGTGAAATAGGCGTTCTTTGCTATAGGCCACAAGTTGTTACTGTTCGAACGACACGATTGTGTCAGCTCCTGCGGTTGAGCCGCTCTTCACTTCTGAATATTCTTCAAGCTAATATTGGTGATGGGGCTGTAATCATGAGCAATCTTCTCCAGGTAAATTTGTGCTAATTTCACAGAGATGTTTTACATGCCATTTGATTATGTTTGCTGTTTCCGTTGGTATTTTTTTTTGTGCAGCATCTGAAAGAGCACGAAGACCCGATGATGAAAGAGATTTTGCGTGATACAGAGCACATGCTGGCTCATGGGAGGATGGATATGCCTCTCACCTTATGCTTTGCAGCTGCCAGACAGGATGATCTATTGTTGCACCGTATGTTAAAAAAAGGGTTGGACCCCAATGAATTGGACAGCAATGGACGCGGTGCTTTGGTATGCCCATTTCTTGTAGACCTAATACCCAAAACATTGCAAATCTTTTGCTTTTTGGTCAATCTTAATTCTTTTAAAATTGTTAAGTTACCCATGATTTGGCCAAGTACATTTAGCTGTCGTATATACGTACAAATCAATTGGCGAAAATTGCACTCTAATGGCCTTTCATCATGGCTATTTTTGACCAAAATAGCATGATCATGTCCCAAAGTTTATTTTTAAGAGCCTATTAGACCTTTATGTATTATAAACGTGCAGTTTTCCGAGTAAAGACCTTATATTATTTTTGTGCAGCATGTTGCAGCATCAAATGGAAGTGTAGAATGCGTACTTCTTCTAATAGATTACGGAGCAGACACTAACATAAGAGGTACTACACCTCTTGGTTTTAATTATCTTTCACCTTAACACTAGACAAGGATTTTTTTTAGTTTTCTGTTTTCTAGACTGATAGGTTTCAGATTGCACATTTCCTTTACAAAAATGGGTCTAAAAAAACCTTGTATACATGATCCATTTGTAGTTTATTGGGCAAGTTGATATAAGTGTTTGTCTTCTTGTTGACAAATTTCTGCAGATTATGAAGGAAATGTTCCACTATGGGATGCAATGTTGGGGAAGCACGAGGCGGTGATTAAATCACTCATTGACAACAATGCTACATTATCTTCAGGTGACGTTGGTCGGTTTGCAATCTTTGCCACTGAGCAAAACAACATAGACCTACTCAAAGAAATCATCAAGTATGGTGGGGACATTACAGCCGTCAGTGGCAGTGGAACCACAGCCCTTCACAGAGCTGTATGTGAAGATAGCATTGAAATCATAAAGTTGTTAATCAAAGAGGGAGCTGATATAGACATGGAAGACAAACATGGCTGGACAGCACGAGCATTGGCTGAACATCAAGGCCACGAGGAGCTCAATGCCTTGTTTCAAAACCAGAAGAAACTTGAAAAGAGCTTGAGCTTACCTCCCGAGATACAAGAACCGCCTTACCTTAAAAAGTATTCAATGAAAGAAGGCGAAGAAGAAGAAGAAGACAGATCACCGTATCCCCCGGAGGCTAGCTTCAGGACCGAAAGCCACCTAACATTCGCGGCGAGTGATTTTCGGAATTCGCTTGCTGGGATCATCACAACTGGCCTTAAACGAAGTGAAGGTAAATTTACAAACAAATTTCTCAATACAACCTTATTATATTACTCGATGATTAGGACTTCAAATTAATATGTCGGGATCATGAAATTTTATTAATTTGTAAATTAAATGAGGTCTTTCATATTTACCAAAGTTAAATTTGATTACATAGGAAAATGCATTAATATTAAATCTAGTTATTCATCGTACTAGAACTAATTATGTTCAAAATATGATGATGATGATGAAATAACTATTATATAAACCAAACAAAAAGGTTTTAAAAATCATACCCCAACAATACAATAAAAGTTAGAAATGAAATTCATTTTGATTTAAATTACAATAAAAGGCAAGCAACAATAAATTCATATTGTACTAAATTATTCTAGCTATCTTTGTAATTTATGATGTTGATGGGACTATAGATTATATATATACAAGGGACTTGAGAAAATTGTTTGAAAAACATATTAATTCAAGTATGTTGTATTGTATATTGTGAAGGGGGAATGTGTACAACATATCCAAGCGTAGATACTGCGAGGGCAATAAATCGAGTTAGAGTGTTTGTACGTTGTGGAGAGGGGGATGGACGGGTGGTGCTTTTGCCGGATTCTGTTCAAGAGCTGGTGGATATGGGTTACGAGAAGTTTGGTTTGGTGGCTACGAAAGTTGTTACGAAAGATGGAGCCTGGATTGAAGACTTGGGTGTGATAAGAGATGGCGATCATCTGTTGCTCGTCTAGTTTGGTTTTTCAACTGTACAAATGTAACATTCTTTATGTAGATTAGAATGGTCTGGTCTGGTCTTAACAAATGTATGTACGAGTTTGTAGTTAGATCCATTCCATTCCATTCAGGTACAAATATAGATAGATAGATTAGGAGTAGCATTCTTTTTGTAACATTTAACAGATGTCTGTACGATTGATTGAAATCAGATCCATTCTAACTACCATTTCAAAAAAGAGAAATATCACATAATCCACGTCTCTAGTTTCCTAATCTCTAAGTATACAACTATTTTTGTCTAAGCAACCTGGGCGATCATGTAATTCTTTCAATCCATGAATTTATTCAATCGATCAAAACGAAACACAACCAACTCTCAATCTTATTTCTCGATCAGATTTCCTTAACACCTCGGCGATTCATCAGGAATAACCTGTAACAACACCATGCAGCAGCAGCAGAATTACATGAGTTGATGATATAACTTCACTGCACAAAAAAACTCAACCAACTAAAATGATACTAACATGGAATGATGGCCTTTCGCTGAAGCTCATTGATCTGCGCTTTACTTCACCTCTACGAGTCGTCATCTCGTCTAATAACTCAGCAGACGACACATCCGGAGACATTTCTTCTCCATCTGTATCAATCTCTCCATCCTATTCAACAACACTCACTAATTAGTCATGTGATCATCAATATCATTATCAGCAAAAAACATACCTGCTCGTGACGATTCTTAGACCTATGTGAATGTCCTATAACCTCTTCATACTCAGCAGCATCCAGTTTCTGAAGATGATGAGGCGGAAAAACCCTAGGCAAAATGTGCTGTCTTATGCTCACCAAAAGGAAGAAGGGTAATGGAAAGAGTATTCCAGCAATGAGAATCCACGTAATCCCAAAGCATATCAATAGATACGCAAACTGAAAGAGCGTAAACAGGGCAATGTATTTGAACGGGACTGATTCCACAAACGAAGCATGGAACACTTCGATGACTTTGAAACGACGATTAGGTGGAACAAAGAGCAACAGAATCCTTTCCCAGAACTGATTGCCAGGAAGGCTGTCGATAGCCATGTAGGCAAAGTAGCCCCAAAGAACAGATGTTGGAATCATCTTAATCACAGGCATAGCACAAACTGCAAATCCCACGAGCATCGATTGCAGAAAGTTGGTTACCCTTTGCTCGTTTACTCTAACAGGCAAATGGAGATCAATGTACTTTTCTGGGTCAAATTTGTCCTCTTCATAGTCATGTTTTAACACAGCTTCTTTCAAATCTGCCAGTTCTTTGTCCACACTATGCTGCATCAATCTCAAAGATGAGTTTTTTTTTTTTAAATGTAAATGTATGTAAATGAATTGAAGAATGAAACAAAAGATGGCTGCATGCTTACGGATGGAGATTTGTCCATCTCAACAAACACAGAATGCATTCTTCCGTATATCTCTGAGTTGGTCGCGTTCTGTTTCATCCCCTCTTTTGCTTGTTTCACCATTTTTTTCCGTATCATCTAAACACAGAGAAAATATGCACTCAGAAACGACATATAACAATTGAAAAATAGCGCACAAGAATCAATCACCTGTTTTTTAAGAACTGCAAGACTCCTAGTATGCATAGGAGATTGTGGAAGTACACCATTTGAAGGAGGAAGTCCAAGTAAACCACAAATCAAAGTCTGGAATTTCCAAAGTAAAATAAATTACTAGTTTATTTTTCAGTCATCTTCTTGATCATAATTCTAAGACAACTTAAAAAACCATATACCATCACACCAAGCAATAGAATGTCATAATGGTAAGCAGGCGGATTCTTCAGATTGAATTCCTTCGGTTGTGCCATTTGTGAAGCTACACTGTGATCGAAGAAGTATAAACCAGCGATCATCACCGCTGGTATGATTGCAGCGAAGATATACGCCACCGGAATCTTTCCCATATCCTGAAAAATCATGAAATTCAACATTCTTGATTACATA
Organism: Galeopsis tetrahit; assembly: GCA_963675135.1. NCBI lineage: Eukaryota > Viridiplantae > Streptophyta > Magnoliopsida > Lamiales > Lamiaceae > Galeopsis > Galeopsis tetrahit. Next base: position 16,609,331 of record OY776127.1, on the reverse strand, counting down.
AGAAGATGATCAATGTTCATACATTATCATCTTCTTACTACCTTAATCACTGTCCAGTGGCTCAATGATTCAGAATCCCACGGAAGAAAAGCGATCAGCCTTCTCGGAACTTCAGAAGGAACTTTTCGAGGCACACAGTAGGATAATGCGGTCCACAAAATAACCATCAACGGAACACCATAGTCTGCAACAAAGCTCCTCATAAAACCTATTGAAAACAAGAAAGACATCAAGATTCAACTAAAATTCGATTAATATGACTTTATCTTATCTATGCAGTAAACTTCCTGTACCTGTACCATAACGCCACGACCTAGCTTTTCTGCTCTTCAGGGAAGTTATGAGCACGCCGAATGAGAATATAACTGCGAGCAATCCATTTGTATAAAGCCACTGAAATTGGAACTGATGTTTTTCCGCGTTTTCACCTTTTGGGACGTTGAATTCACTCACCACCCCCTGTTATTTAAATTTTTTACTAGTTGCAAACAAACATAAATAGTCCATTTTTGCATAAGAAGAAGAGGAATATATAGAACCTTGATGGCCTCCTGAATGAAGAGAACAGAGATCAACATGCCAAAGAGTTCACCAGCTATCCTTGTGAATCGAGTAATGATGTTACAAGCATTGAATATAGCAAGGATAAACAGCATCAACGCGGTCCAGACACAGACCCTATGTGCAAGAAATGATGTTCGACTTAAATTCTAAAACAGGATGAATTTGTAAAGGAAAAGACGAAATTAGGTGTGCTTATTACCAGGCAGCCCAGGCTAAGTAGAGTTCTTTTCCTATACTCTTCTGAGCAAATTGATATAAGTACGTGTACATGATAATGGTAGGTTCTGCTACTCCAAGAATCAACAATGGCTGTCCACCAAATATCGAGTGGATAACCCCACAGATAGCAGTGGAAAGAAGTGTCTCAGCTGGGCTCAAGCTCCCATCTATTACACAATAAAATAACATCAAATCAAATTGGTTGTAAACTGATTTTTTTATTTTTTCATGTTAAAATTGAATGAGTCACCTGTTTCTCGACTCAATTGCTCGCCAAAGGAGATTACAGGAATAGCAGAAGCAAAGAAAATGTATGTTGCAGGGGCTAAAATCCTGAAACGATGAATGGAAACAATGATAAGCTTTCGATTTTGGTTTTTTTAAGGATTATTTTTCAATAAGAAAGAGGAGAATTAGAATGCACATTGCTCCAGAGCTACATGTATCAAGCCAGTCCCTTTTGTAGCAAGCAATCCTCCCTTTAAAATCATCACGAATTCCTTTAAACGGAGTTCTTAGGCTATCCATTGCACTGGCTATCAATCGAGACAAAGAAACAGTTAAAATAGAGTGATGAAAACAGAATAGTTGATGATAATTTCATACTTTGAAACTTAATACTAAAGCAATAGTAGAGGATAGCACAAAGAAGAAAGGTCTTCTCGTGAATGGTGAATTAACCAATCAAATAAACAGCATAATCTACATCAAATCTCTCTCTCTCTCTCTCCATATCAATGAGATTTCAACGATCTCTGCGCGTGATTCGTGTAGAATTGTAGATTACAAAAATGAATTTTCCGTATCTTCTAAGATCAAAACCATCAATCTAATAAACTTAAGGCACTGAATAGATGCAAAAAAGGAGCACTAAGGGGAAATTCTGGAAAAAATAAATCAACACAGTATATCAACTTTGTCACTAGAGCAACATTCACGATTCAATAAGAAATAAACTGCATGAATCATCATAATACCTTGACATGTAATTAAAAAAATAAATCGACAATTAAAAAAACGAACCTCGCAACGAAAGAAGAACACAACACAAGCCCTCGGTCGGTCAGATTCGATATAATAATAACAATAACACTAATGCTAATCGGTTAAAACGAAGAAAAATAAGAAGATTTGTTTATATTAGAATCCTTATTTTTCCGGCAGGCAAGAAGAGCACCGCCGGAGAAGATGAGAGTGAATCCGGTAATTCGTCAATCTGTATAACAGTTTGTTAATTAATTCCCTGTGTTTTCTCCTACTTTCTCTCGTCAGTAGTTGGTGACATTGAAGAAGCTATAGGAGAGAGAAAGAGAAAATTGCATGTATGTATATGTGTATATATATATATATATATGAATCGATAAATGAAAGAAGAAGAAGAAGAAAGAGCGAGTGTTTATAGGAAAACGCGGTTATGGTGAATCTGCAGAGCAGTGTTACGTGAACAGACCTTTTTTGGCACTACAAATTATACAGTACTTGGTCAAAATCATCATATATTTTTTGCCTTTTCAACATCCAATAAATTTCCAATTTTTTCAATTTTAATTTAATAGGCTGCCTGGATACAGCTAAAAATTAGTCCCATTCAATTATATAGTAGAATTGTTTCTGTTTTACATTTTCCAATTATATAGCTTTGTTTACCAATAAAATCGTACTCCAGTTTTTTTCAAATTCATTTTTAATGCATTGAAAAATATGAACCCTAATTAAATAGAATTATAATTGAACTTTTACATGTTTAATGTTCTTTTCCAAAATTAAATGTTAATTTTTGTAATAAGTCAAACCAACCTGAGACTAGGGAGGTACACACCAATAAAAACATAGTAATTTATTAAATTTGAAATTTTGAGTTTTACTACAAAATTTCTAATGTACCCTTATTTATTGAATCCAAAAACAACAACGATTTCATTTAAAATGATGAATACTCCCTTTTTCTAAATAAAAAATAGTCAACCTTTTTTTTTATCTTAAATTATAATTTATTTTCCTTTTAGAGGTGAATACTTAGTTGAAATACCCTTATTCAATGCATAATAATTTTTACCCTTTTCGAAACGTTTCACAATAATTTTTACACACTAAAAATAGAAAATCTTTTATAAATTTCACACTCACAATATCCTTAATTTTACACAAAATATCACTATTTTTACTTTATACATAAAAGTTTACATTATTATACATTTTTTTTCATTTTATATTCATTAATAAATAAGGGTATATCCAAAATTTTATAGATAATATTTTGACTTTTAATCGTAATAAATGGTGATTTTATTTGTTTGTGTGATAGAATGAAAGTGAATTGTCTTTTTAGACCGATGAAGTATGATTAATTCTCAAATACATTAAATATAAGTAATTTATCATTAAAAAAATTACTCTTTCCGTTCCCATAAGTGTTTGCATCATAATGGGCACACTTTTTAAGAAAAAAAAATGTAATGAGTAAAGTGTTGAAGAGTAATTTTGTAAAATTATACTATGAAAAGGTAAAAAGGTGATTAGAAAAAGGGTAAAAGTAATGACATTTTTTTTGTAAATATGTGAATATTGTGAGGTTGAGATTTATGTGAGAGTTTCATAAAATTATGGGTGTGTAAATAATTGTGAAACGGACAAATAAGGTAAGTGTGCAAACAGTTGTGGGAGGATGAAGTAATTTAAAATAAATTATAAATTTAAACAAAATGGGGACCCTTTAAGTGGAAGGGAGGGGAGAGTGTAACTTTGGGGTGGACGTTATATGTCATGGTCAAGGTTTATGATTTTAAAGATCTTCTAGATTTGTTTCACAAAAGTGGTTTTAATTTAAAATTAATTTGACGAAAATACCTCAACATCCCACAACTTGTTAAACATTATAATTGAAAAAGAAAAAATAAGTAAATGAATTAATGAATTTTCTTTTTTAATTTTATAATGTTGTTGACTGACACTATAAAATTTTCTATATTACTCATCAGACTGTTGCAGAGTGATTTAATGTGTTGTGTCCACATATTTTAATATATTGTACATTTCAACGCAACACATTAAAACACAATTGAATAGTGCTGCCACCTGAAATAAACCATCATGTTATTTTAAAAAAAAATATTGAAAAGTAGTTTTGTGATCGAAATGAAATGAATTTTATGCAATTGTGAGGGATGACATTAACTTTATATAATTAATATATTTAATAAAGTTTATACCTATCCCTATATATCTGTTAGAAAGTTTATTCCAGCACATGTATTTATCTCATTAATTTTACATGTGTTATTCTCTCATCAATTTCTACACATGTAAATTTCTTTATTTGTTTATTTAATATACATATATTATTTATATTTGCCTTAAATTATATAACATTTTCACCATTCGTTTTCTTTACAAATTATACGACGTCTTAATATGTATATGTGACATACATTTTGAGTAAGAGAGAATAATGATTATCATTATATTTAATTTAATAATTTTCATTAAAATTAATATGTTTATTTGTCTTCTATTTAATATTTTAATAATTTTCTATTTGTTGGATAACAATTAGAATCAATTGTTGAAAATTAATACAATAAAAATATGTATTACCAATATTAATGTTTAATTAAGACATCTGGTGAAATCAGCAAGAAGAAACAAAATATTAGGTACCCTATATTTAATGTGAATACGTAAGTGCAGATTGAATTGTACTTATGACATTAGGATGATTTATTTTGACGGCTTGACCTACCTAACGGTAACAAATCGTATGCACCGTATCCACTAATTTTAATTTTAATTTTTTATTTATATTTTAAATGTACATACTAATTTAATGAGTTCATCCCAAAATTATATTTTTTTAGTATAGTTATTGCACCCGCTCATTTTATGAATTCACCCAAAATCATTTTTTTACAACAGTTATCTACACCCGCTCATTTTATGAGTTCACCCCCAATTTTTTTTTACTACAGTTATTTGTACCCGCTCATTTTATGAGTTCACCCCAAATCATATTTATACTACCGTTATCTACACCTGCTCATTTTATGAGTTCACCTCCAAATCCTTTCTTTTTTACAACGGTTATCTACACCCTCATTTTATGAGTTCACCCCCAAATTATTTTTTTACCACAATTATCTGCACCCGCTCATTTTATGAGTTCACCCCCAAATATTTTTTTTAAAATAATTACATTTAAAATATTATATTATCTTTTTATTAATTTACACAAAATATAATAATAAAATCAATCCTAATTTATACACTTACAATCTTGCAATCGAGTCATTGCCGAGTTACTGTCGATTCACCACTAAATCACCCATATTTTTAGAAAAAAAAAATCGTAAAAACATAATTAAAAAAAACTATCGAAATTAGGCACAAATCTCGATTTTTTTTTCTTCTCATTTTTCAGTTTTTATTCCACTTTTTATTTCTTCATTTTTTTTTCCTTTTTTTTTTCATTAGTATTTTTTTAAATTTTAATACAAAATAATATTATATGTATTATTTTATTATATTCAGTAATACAATAAGTAATAACCAGTAATACCATAAACAATAATCAGTAATATCATTAACAATAATTAGTAATACCTTTACAATAACAAATAATTACATACATCTAATTACAGTAAAATTTTATACAATAACAAATAATTCCACACATCTAATTATATTCAATAATACAAAAAACAATTATCAGTAATACCATGAACAGTAATTAGTAATACCATGAATATTGATCAGTAATATCTTACACAATAATAAATAATTTCACAAATCTAATTATATTCAGTAATACAAAACATAATTATCAGTAATACCATAAACAATAATATGCATTACCATAAAAAATAATAATAATCAATAATGCCTTAAGCAATAATAAATAATTCCACATAATAAGTAATACCACAAACAATAACCAATAATACCACAATTAATAATCAATAATATTGTAATCAATAATCATTAATATTAATTCAATAGTGTATTAATAGTAATACCACAATCAATAAATAGTAATACAAGTAACAATAATACCATGGAAAAAGTGGAGGGAGTACAGATCGAGGTGTACTGAAGAAAATAGGGGGTGCACATTACCAAACCCAATTGAACGGAACCTTAGCCCAATGGGAAGGCACCCTAGGTCAGCAGTCGCCGCCTGAGATTTCATCGACAAGGTCATCGGCTCCGAGTGTCGACCGATCAGAGATCCATCAGAAACATACTCACAGTCCTATGTCGGGTCGCCGTCACCCGGAGGAAGAGGCTGTGCAGGAGCAGGGTGAAGAAGACGAAGCAATGTAGCTCCGATTTGGACAGAGATGAACGACGAGAGCGAAGCGGCGTCGATCCGAGTGGTTTAGGCGAGCGCCATTGATGCCGGAAAAGATCATGGATCGCGAACACAAGGGAGATTGATGAAAGCAGTCGCGTATGTGGTCGAAATGAGTAGAGGTTTTCAGCCGAGATGGAAGATGATGTCAATTGTCATAGAAGTGAAGAATCGCCATTGCGATTCGAGGAGGGGTCTCGGTCTTCAATGGCCGGGACGGAAGCGCCGCCGTCGCCATCGAGGGGGTGGTTGGGCATGGTGGTAGCAGGGTCACCCACCGAACGACATGGATTTCCGGCAGGTCCTTTACTCATCAAATTAAAATTGAAATTAAGGTGCACCGCCGATCGACTATAATAAAATCATACCTATAATATTATTTTGTATTAAAATTTAAAAAATACACATAAAAAATGGAAAAGAAAGGCATCAAAATAAAATAAAATAAAAGTAAAAGGAAAAAAATGAATAAGTAAAAAAATTGAAAAATAAAATGAAAATTGGAAGAAATAAAGGAAAAGAGATGGGGGAAGAAAAATTAAAAAGAAAAAAATTGAGATTTGTGGCTAATTTCGATAGTTTTTTATTAATTATATTTTTACGATTTTTTTTTTAAATATGAGTGAGTTGGTGGTGAATCGACGGTAACTCGGCTGCATATTGTAAATTTATAAATTGTTTATTTTATTATATTTTGTGTAAATTAATAAAAATATAATATAATTTTTTTTAATGTGATTATTTTTTAAAAAATATTTTGGGGTGAACTCATAAAATGAGCGAGTGCATATAATCGTGATAAAACAATAATTTGGGGGTGAACTCATAAAATAAGCGGGTGTAGATAACTGTGGTAAAAATGATTTGGGGGTGAACTCATAAAATGAGCGAGTGCAAATAACCGTAATAAAAAATGAATTGGGGATGAACTCATTAAATGAGTGAGTGCAAATAATAATAGTAAAAAATAATTTGAGAGGTGGACTCATTAAATGAACGGGTGCAATAAAATTAAAATTAATTGATGAATTAAAATTTAAATAAATTAAAAATTAAAATTAAAATTGAAGTATGCACATGTATGTACATGCAAGTGCATACAAGTATTTAGCCCTACCTAAATATGCGGTTCATAAGAAGTCAATATTTTTTATTTTATAGTAAAAGAGTAATATATAAAAAATCGATGTTAATTAATTTTTTATAGAACTATCATCGGCATAAATTATTTATATATTTTAATATATTCGTGGTGAATTCCATACAAAACTATGCTATTTAAAAAAATTAAAACACCAATATTGTGCTGTGCGTAATATCCGCACGGAGTATGTACTGTATGCGCACGCTATTATAATTAAATTGGAGTGAAAGTTATGTAAAACATAAAATAATGGAGGTGACAAACTGGGATAACTCAAGTGGTTAGAGCCTAGGCCTTAGGTCCTGGAGAGGGAAAAAAAGGGATGAGTATTTAACTTTCATAAAAAAAAAATAAAAAAAATGGATAGATATTTAACTTCCATAAAAAAAAAAAAAAAAAATAATGGATGGGTATTTAACTTTCATAAAAAAAAAATAATGGAGGTCGGGTCTAAATAATTTTTAAATATTCACACACTTCTACAAAATTCATTTTAATGTGTCTATCATAAGTATGATAATATATATATATATATATTTATATTTATGATTTTGATGGTATAAAATAAATTATCACATTGATGTGTGACAAATAAATCTCTTTACAATAACAAAAAAATGTTAATAAAAAATCTGGATATGGTCAAATTTAAATCACACCCGAATCTATGGTTTTCAGAATCGATCTGCAACTCTATTTTTTTTTTTTATTTAAATATTAAAACCTGCATTGCAGTTATTTGTTGAAAGCAGTAGAGATTGTGGCGTCAAAATAAACATGAATTGCATGAGAAAGAGAGATTATGTTAAGAGCATATTACGTATGAAATTGGTTATGGGCCCATGCCATATAGAGGTTACCTCTGATTTTGTAGATGGTGAGATAATTGATTCCTCCGATTAGCTGATCTTTAAGTGGAATATTAAAATTGAAAAAAAAGTATGAAATTCATTAAATTTCAATTAGAATATTTATTATTTTTTCGGACTCATATGAACACTACACACACAAGAGAATGAATTTTGGAGTTAGTCTCCTGTGCACAGCGTGACTAATGCTAGACCAATCCTATATCTATTTATAAAGATAAAGATAAATATAAATAATTAAGTAATGAATGTTCTAGTGGTTGATACCTTTTTAAAAGTTTGAGGTTAGTTCAAATCCTTTCAAACTTGTTTTTTTTTTCTTTTTTTTTTCGATTTTTTTTTTCAAACTTGTTTATTTTTTCTTTTTTTTTTCTGTTTTTTTTTCGTTTTTTTTCTGTTTTTTTTTTCGATTTTTTTTTCTTTTTTTTTTCAAATTTGTTTATTTTTCTGTTTTTTTTTTTCGTTTTTTTTTTTCGTTACTCACTTCCACTTTTTAATAATAATAGTCTCTACTTTTCATTAATAAAATTTCCACTTTTCACTAATAATAATTATCACTTTTCATAACAAAATTACCACTTTTCACTAATAATAGCTACCACTTTTCAGTAACAAAATTTCCACTTTTCAATAATATAATAATAGTTACCATTTTTCAATAATAAGAATTACACTTTTAAGTTAAAATATCTACCACTTTTCAATAATAAAAATTACATTTTTCAGTTAAAATATCTACCACTTTTCAGTAACAAAATTTCCACTTTTCAATAATAAGAATTACACTTTTCAGTTAAAATATTTATCACTTTTCAATAATAAAAATTACATTTTTAAGTTAAAATATCTACCACTTTTCAATAATAAGAATTACACTTTTCAGTTCAAATATCTACCACTTTCAATAATAAAAACTACATTTTTCAGTTAAAATATCTACCACTTTTCAATAATAAGAATTACACTTTTCAGTTCAAATATCTACCACTTTTCAATAATAAGAATAACATTTTTCAATTTTAATAATAATTTTAACTGTACAATTTATAATTAAATATACCCGTTTTAATTAATTAATATTTCCACTTTTCACTAATAATAATTATCATTTTTCATAACAAAATTACCACTTTTCATTAATAATAGCTACCACTTTTCAGTAACAAAATTTTCACTTTTCAATAATAATAGTTACCACTTTTCAATAATAAGAATTACACTTTTCAGTTAAAATATCTACCACTTTTCAATAATAAAAATTACATTTTTCAGTTAAAATATCTACCACTTTTCAGTAACAAAATTTCCACTTTTCAATAATAAGAATTACACTTTTCAGTTAAAATATTTATCACTTTTCAATAATAAAAATTACATTTTTAAGTTAAAATATCTACCATTTTCAATAATAAGAATTACACTTTTCAGTTCAAATATCTACCACTTTTCAATAATAAGATTAGACTTTTCAATAATAAGAATTACACTTTAACTGAAAAGTGTAATTTTTATTATTGAAAAGTGGAGATTTTGTTACTGAAAAGTGGTAAATATTTTAACTGAAAAGTGTAATTCTTATTATTGAAAAGTGGGAATTTTGTTACTGAAAAGTGGTAACTATTATTATTGAAAAGTGGAAATTTTGTTACTGAAAAGTGGTAATTAATATTAGTGAAAAGTGGAAATTTTGTTACTGAATAGTGGTAACTGTTATTAGTGAAAAGTGGAAATTTTATTAATGAAAAGTAGAAACTATTATTATTGAAAAGTGGGGGTGAGTAACGAAAAAAAGAAAACGAAAAAAAAAAAACGAAAAAAAAAAAAGGAAAAAAAAACTAAAAAAAAAACAAAAAAAAAAAAAACAAAAAAAAAAAAACAAAAAAAGAAAAACGAAAAAAAAAAACTAAAAAAAAAAATGTTTGAAAGGATTGTAATTTATTAATTAATTAATAAAGTAATAGATTATAAATTAATTAATTAATAGAAAAAAATAGAATTATAACCATAAGTAGAGAAAAAAGGATAATAAGTTAGAATAGGAGGATAAGGACAAAAGCATGTGCACCAAACCTGGTTTGGTGCACATGGTGCATTTGAGAATTTCCCATATATATATATATAAATTATATTTTGTTCATTTCAAACAATATTTTATAAGTTCAATGTACGAATTTTTTTTTCTAAATGGTTATTTGTTGTGAAATAGATAAATGTTGAACAATAGAGTGCATGCATGCAAAGCATGTATGCATACCCTGCAAACCCTCATCTCACATGCATGCGTGCAATGCAAAGCTACTGCTAAACCCTCATCTCACATGCATGCGTACAAAGCTACTACTACTCCATACTTCCAATTGTATACATACACATTATACATATAGAAAGGTAGTTAGCATTATACATATAGAAAGGTAGTTAGAATATTTAACAAACTATGGTTAGATAGAAGGCTCTAGAATGTAGAGCCATCTATATATAGTGTACTACTAAACACTTTACAATTGAGTTGAATATACACAATTAAAACATGGTATCATGAGGTCAATTCTTCTTTTGCTTTTGATCTGAATTTTGCAAATCCTACCTTTCTTCATATCCTCAACCTAAGTTTTTTTTTGATAACCGTCCTGTTCTTCATCTCCTTCACATCTTCATCCAGCTGTAACCGCTGTTCTTCATTTCCTCATTCCACATATCTGCTTGTTCTTCAGTTTCTCACAAAATTCAACTCCCGATCCTGTTCTTCCGCCTTCACTTTACTCTGATTCTGTTAATATGACTCATCAACAAACTTCCCCTACTCTTCCTCGATTCATTACGTTGTCGATCCGCCTTGACAATGATAACTATCCGTTTTGGCGCAATCAAGTTATTGCTTCGGTTCGTGCACACAACTTTGAAGATATACTTCTGTGCACTGTTGTTCCTATGAATTCGACCGAATCCACCTCTGATTCAATATCATGGCAGAGGAAAGATCAGTTCCTCTTAAGCTGGCTTTTAAGCTCTGTTTCTGACTCGATGCTTGGTCATGTGAGTCGTTGTGAGCATTCGTTTCAACCGTGGTCAGTGTTTGAGCTGCTATTTCAATCACAGTCGAGTGCAAAGGCTATGATTCTTCGTTTACAGCTGCAAACTCTGAGGAAAGGTGATTTGAGTATTGATAACTTCATTTTAAAGATGAGGTCGATTGCTGATGGCTTGTTCCATGCTGGACAACCAATCAAGGATGATGAACTGGTATTATACATCCTTGGAGGCTTGGGAGCTGACTTTGATGCAGTGGTGGTCTCCCTCACAACTCGTGGTTCTGTTCCAACACTTCCTGAAGTACAGTCCATCTTACAGGCATATGCGGTTCGTTTGATGAATCACAATCCACATTCTATGCAACTTCAGGGAGGTAACATCTCTACTACTCTCAATCCATCTGCTCTTGCTGTTTCTAGGGATACTCGTGATGCTAATAGAAACACTGGCAAGGGTAGGGTCTACTCTAAACCAAGAGTTGTGTGTCAATTATGTGGTCGTAAGTTTCACACAGCAGCTAAGTGCTATAAGAGATTTGATCAATCCTTCTCTGGTCTTGAAAATTCTATACCTCGATCATTCAATCCTAACTCCACCTCAGCTCCACGTCCACCTCTCACAACTCCATATCAAGCTCATCTCACACATTTCCAACCTACTCCTTCAGCTTATCCTGTCTATCATCCATCTGCTCTTACTGGCCATGCAACTCATGCTGTTCAGCCAAGTGTATCTACTTCTGGAGCTACTTCCCCTTGGTTTGTTGATTCTGGAGCCACACATCATGTTACATCACAGTTGGCAAACCTTCACATCAATGCTCCATACCAAGGTATGGCTTCTCTCATTGTTGGCAATGGTAATACATCTCCTATCATGCACACTGGATCTTTCAATATTCCTTTGAATGGTGGTTCTGCTGTTATGAATAATGTTCTTCATGTGCCAGACATTACTAAGAATCTCATGAGCATATCTCAGTTTCTAAAAGATAATGAAGCTGTTATTGAATTCTATGCTGACTGTTGTCTTGTTAAGGATCTGAAGTCTCACAAGATACTATTGAAAGGGGTGCTTAAAGATGGATTGTATATGCTGGATTTGGGATGCTTGAAAGATCACAGAGAATCTGTCATGAATAACCATGTGTCAAGCTGCAGCACAAGTTTCATGAATAAAGATCAGCATAGTGTTAGTGGCAGTGTCAATAATACTAGTGTACTTGAGAATAAATGGAAATTATGGCATTGTAGATTGGGGCACCCTGGTGATTCTACTTTAGCTAGTGTATTGAGATCTCTGAATATCCCTTGTAAGCCTTCTCAGGCACATTTCTGTGATGAATGCAAAATTGGGAAAATGCACTTGAAACACTTTTCTTCTGTTGAGCATCATACTACATCTTCTTTTGAGTTACTACATATGGATGTTTGGGGGCCTGCATCATGTCCATCTATTGAGGGTTACAAATACTATTTGTCTGTTGTTGATGATTACACCAGATTTGTTTGGATTTTCCCTCTCACTGCAAAATCTGAGGTACTTAGTGTATTTACACAGTTTATGAATTATGTTGAAAGATCTATTGGCAAAAGGATCAAGGCCATACAGCATGACATGGGGACTGAATTTCTACCAGTTGCAAAGCTTGTTAAACCTCTTGGTGTCCAAGTTAGGTTGGCCTGTGCATATACTCATCCTCAAAATGGCTTAGTTGAAAGAAAGCATCAACATGTCACAGAATTTGGCTTGGCAATGCTTGCTCGTTCTAACCTTGGTATGGCTTTCTGGTGGCATGCCTTCTCCACTGCTGTACATGTCATCAACATGCTTCCATCTCCTGTCATCAACAACACATCACCATTTGAAAGGCTCCACAACAGGCTACCTGATTATCTTTCCCTTAGGGTGTTTGGCTGTACCTGCTTTCCTTTTCTGAGGCCTTATAACACCTCTAAACTACAATTCAGGAGTTCTAAGTGTATTTTTCTGGGCTATAGCTCTACTCATAAGGGTTACAAATGTCTTCATGAGTCTGGTAAAATATTCATCTCAGCCTCAGTCCAGTTCAATGAGGATGAGTTCCCTTCATTTACTCAATCTCATATCTCCTCTACATCTCCCACTCCTGTATTCACAGCTCAACTTCCCACTCCTTTGTTCATTCCTCATCACATGCCTATCACTCCCCTCCCTACAGACTCAACTCCTACTTTTAGCTCCTCAAGAAACATCTCTATATCACCCTCAGTCCATCACTCTCCTTTATCTGAATCAAGCTCCTCAAGATATATGCTTCCATCTGCTCCAGCTGTCTCCCCATCTGTCTCCCCTCAGATTCCTAACCCTCTTTCTCATCCCATGCAAACAAGATCAAAATCTGGTATATACAAACCTAAGGCTCTCCTCTCCACTACAATCATTCCTGAACCTACCTCTGTCACTGAAGCCAGTAAAAGTCCTGAGTGGAAACATGCTATGCAGCTTGAGTATGATGCACTGATTCACAATGGCACTTGGACTCTTGTTCCTCCTTCTGCAGACATACACCCCATCACCACCAAGTGGCTATTTCGAGTTAAATACAACAAAGATGGTACTGTTGAGAGATATAAAGCTAGGCTTGTAGCAAGGGGTTTTCAGCAACAGGCTGGTGTTGATTATTTCAGTACTTTCAGCCCAGTGATCAAACCAGTTACCCTGCGCCTTATTTTCACATTAGCTGTGTCCAAAGGGTGGCCTATTCAACAGGTGGACATCAACAATGCTTTTCTCAAGGGAATCTTACATGAAACAGTCTACATTGCTCAACCTGAAGGTTTTGTTCACCCTACTCACCCTAATCATGTCTGCAAGCTCAGAAAGGCCCTCTATGGACTAAAGCAGGCTCCAAAGGCCTGGTATGATACACTAAAAGCCTTCTTGATCCAGCAAGGCTTCATTCACTCTACATCTGATCACTGCTTGTTCCATAGATTCAGTCAAGGGCACACTACTCTTCTACTTGTATATGTAGATGACATATTGGCCACTGGTGATGACAGTAAACTTGTGCAACAACTAATTGATGCCTTGCACTCTCAGTTCTCACTCAAACATCTGGGAGAGGTCAATTACTTTCTGGGAATAGAAGCTCATTTCACTCACTCCTCTCATTCCACTCACTCCTCCATTAAACTTACACAATCCAAATATGCCAAAGACATCATCTCCAAAGCTCATCTCACTGACTCCAAACCCTGTCCAACACCACTCTGCCCATCCTCTAAACTCTCTCTAGCTGACAGTCCTCCACTTGATAACCCCACCTTATATCGAAGCATTGTTGGAGCTCTTCAATACCTCACTCTTACCAGACCAGACATAGCCTTCAGTGTCAACAAACTATCCCAATTCTTGCAAAATCCAACTCAAAACCACTGGAAGGCTTGCAAAAGAGTTTTGAGATATCTCAAAGGCTCATTATCTCATGGTATTTCCTTTTCTCCTATCTCTGATTTCAGGTTACAGGGTTTTGTGGATGCGGACTATGCTTCAAGCATTGATGACCGACGCAGCACTTCAGGTTTTTGCATAACACTTGGTCAGAATCTCCTCTCTTGGAGCTCGAGGAAGCAATCTGTGGTGGCAAGAAGCAGCACAGAAGCAGAATATAGAGCTCTTGCCCTTGCTACAACTGATCTACTATGGATAGCAAGCCTCTGCAAGGAGCTTCATATTCCAGTAAGTACTACTAGCCTTCTTTGGTGTGACAATCAAGGAGCAATCACCTTGGCATTCAGTCCAGCCTTTCATTCGCGCACAAAGCACATTGAAGTGGATGTTCACTTCCTTAGAGAAAAAGTACAAAGTGGAATGCTTGATGTTCGATTCATTGCTTCTGAGGAACAACCGGCTGACCTTCTCACCAAGGCTGTGGCCCCGGCTCGTTTTGCACATCTTCTCAGCTGGTTCCATCTGTCTTGAGTTACTATGAAGTTATTGTGGCCTAGTTTCTTCCGGGGCATGTTGAACAATAGAGTGCATGCATGCAAAGCATGTATGCAAACCATGCAAACCCTCATCTCACATGCATGCGTGCAATGCAAAGCTACTGCTAAACCCTCATCTCACATGCATGCGTACAAAGCTACTACTACTCCATACTTCCAATTGTATACATACACATTATACATATAGAAAGGTAGTTAGCATTATACATATAGAAAGGTAGTTAGAATATTTAACAAACTATGGTTAGATAGAAGGCTCTAGAATGTAGAGCCATCTATATATAGTGTACTACTAAACACTTTACAATTGAGTTGAATATACACAATTAAAACAATAAAGAAAATCATATAGAGAGATAGAGAAAGAGAAAATATAAAATAATAAAAGAAAATACAAATTATTAGAAAATTAGAAGATTGAAATTAAAGATAATTATGAAGCCACGGAGAGAGAAGATTCTAAATTAGATGTAGGGAGATTTAGTTCCAAATTTAACAGACGTGAAATTAACAGGCTAAACTTTTTTTTTTTACAAAGCAAAACATAGGATACTAGCCTAAAACATTATTACATCATGTAGCATTGGCTAAGATCCTTAAGTTGATGACGGGTACCTTCTCCAATCCAATCTTGAGGTGTTAGAGAGGTTAACACCAATTGTGTCGCTTCGTGAGTTACCATATTTCGATTTCTTTAGATATGTTGGACATCCCACACTAGGATCTCTCTCAAGTGGTGCCTAATCTTGTTTAATACACTCCTCTCACATCCTTCCATTTCTTCCTCAAAATTTATTGTCCTAACTACTTGGGACGAATCCGATCTAATACCCGACAAAACCAACCTTCATTCTCGACACCTCTAGATGCCCATCTCGATAGCTTGAAGTTACGCCGCTAACACTGAACTCGGATTATTAATTCGCGAGCAACCCACCATTTCGAGTGTATCACCCGAATTGATAATAGCAAAACCAACCACGGAAAATTCTTTCTCTGGATTGAAGGCTGCGTCAACACATAAAACTATATCCCCTCATCTTGACTTCAAAAATGTTTCCTTTGGAATTCTTTATATTGCTGGATATCTACATCATACTGGAAGTCACACAGGTAGTTAATCGCCCATTCCACTTGAAAACCCGAAAACTTTCCCTTTTTTTTTCTAGTTTCATACCCCTCTGTATGCACCCATCAACACATATCTTTCCAAATTGTCCATGCAATTATAATCAGGGTTTCAAACTGCTTTTTTTATTTTATTTTAAGGTTGCAAATGCAAATAGGAGATCAAAATAATCCCCTTTTGCATAAACCTTAATTTCCTCCCACAACTCCATCCTCTTCCAAGTGTTTTTCGCAAATCTACATTTAAATAAAGCATGCATAGAATCGGCTATCCGGTAACCACAACAACGACAATGTGGAGATATTGGCACATGGTGTCTAAAGATATTACCTTCTGTAGCTACCAAATCCCTGATGAGCTTCCATCCAAATATCTTAATTTTAGGCGAAATTTTAGACTTTCATATCTGTTTGTAGATTTTCCTCTGAATGTCATCATTTGAAGGACCTTGGTTGTGCACCTTCATATATTCCGTCATTTGTTTGCACCCTTGCTCATATCCCGAAGCAACAATATACATCCCGTTATGGTTGTAAAGCCAGACTTGTTTATCTTCTTCATTTGCTCCCACTAATGGTGTCTTCAGTATAGCATTCGCTGTAAAGGGCAGGAAGGCTCGTCGGATTAAATTTTCATACCAAGTATAGTCAGCCTCAATGAATCTTTTGATGCACTAGCTATTCTTGACTTAATCCTTCCCTGGTTCAAATCCAGTACCCAACTATCTTTAAAAATATCCACTGAATCTCCATTCCCAATTCTCCATCCAATACCCTTTTCTAAGATATCTCGACTCCAAAGCAATGATCACCATATATAAGATGGATTTGATCCCAAATCCGTCTCCATCAGATTCATATGTTTGAAATACCTGGCTTTGAAGATTCTACACACTGGGGAGGTTGGCCTGTTCAGCATTCTCCATAATTGCTTAGCCAGTAGAGCTTTGTTAAAGGGAACTAGGCTTCTAAAACCCATTCCTCCTCCCAACTTTGATTTACTTAACTCACCCCATTTCTTCCAATGTAATTTCCTATATCCATCTTGAGATACCCACCAAAATTTGGTCATAGTGCTTTCGATAGCCGAACAAACCGAGACTGGAATTCGAAAACAAGACATAACATACGATGGAATAGCTTGAAGTACCGCCTTAATCAGGACTTCCCTACCTCCCTTAGAGAAATGCTTATGGTCCCAACTATTGACTTTTTTTCGGACCCTGTCCAACAAGTATCCAAACTGGTGTCTTTTTTTATCTTGCCGATAGGGTTGGAAGCCCTAAATACAGTTCATGCCCTTGTGTTGAACGCACTCATAATACACTTTTAACATTTAAAATGTTTTTATCCTCTGTGTACGAGCTAAAAGTTATTGCAGATTTCTCAAAGTTTATTAATTGGCCTGAAGCTTCCTCATAAGTTTGAAGACATGCTTTCACATGACCACTATCACGCTCTGTCGCTCTGAAAAATAGGACGCTATCATCTGCAAAAAATAAACGTGACACTATAGGAGCAGTTCTAGCTATTTGGACACCTGAAATTCTCTTATCCGCCACAACGTCCTTAATTAAGGACGACAAACCTTGGGCACAAATAACAATCAGATATGGTGATAACGGGTCGTCTTGACGTAATCCCCTAGAGGGTCTGAATTCTTCTGTTCTGCTTCCATTCATATTCAAGTTGTACGAAACTGAAGTCACACATCTCAGTATAAGATTAATACAGTGAGCAGAAAAGCCAAGTTTTGCCATCACCTTTTGAAGAAAATGCCATTCTATTCGATCATACGTTTTACTCATATCCAATTTGAGCGTCGCATAACCTTCCTTGTTCTCTGAGGCTTTAATCAAATGCATGCATTCGAAAGCAATCAATATGTTATCCGAAATAAGTCTACCCGGTACAAAAGCACTCTGATGCTCATCGATGATGTCATTCATAACAGCTTTAAAACGATTTGTAATTGTGCGTGTCAGTATATGATCAATAACATTACACAAACTAATAGGTCTATACTGACTCACCTGCACCATATTTCTCACCTTTGGGATAAGGCTGATAACTATTTGATTCCACTCATGTATTTGTTCTCCCTCGTTAAGTACCTTGAGCATATGTGTCGTTACCTCTTTTTCAAGGAGTGCCCAATTTGATTGGAAAAATAAGGATGGATAACCATCTGGACCTGGGGCTTTCCACGGGCTCAGATCTTTAATTGCTCGCTCCACCTCCATCCGAGTAAATGGCATATTGAGCATATCATTCATTTATAGGGTGACCTTTCTATCAATATTTTCTGCTGCTTTCTTAATAGAATCATTACTTGGATTGCTGGAACAAAACAATTTGGAGAAGTACCCCATAAAAGTGTTTTTTATCTCATTGGTATCCGTTGTCCATGTTCCATTCTCCTTATTAATTCCTTGGATAACATTCATTCTTCGCCTAGCCGTGGCTCTTTTATGAAAAAAAAACTCGTATTATGTCCCCCTCCTTTAACCATGACACCCTTACTCGTTGCTTTCAGTACCATTCTTCTTGTGAGTGAAGTCTTTCCAATTCCTGCTCCATTTGATTCACTTTCCATATGTCTGTTTCCTTTTCCTCATTATCGAGCTCTTCCCTTAGTTTGTTTGTTATGTCTTTAATCCGAGCCTGGATTGAGCCTCCTTTTGTTTTGACCCAAGTGTTAATTGCAGCACTGCATTGTGTCAATGTTAAATTAATCTTGCTCTTATCCACTCCATTGGTCCAAACTTTTGCTAACATATCATAGAAACCTGGCTCCTTGAGCCAGTTCTCAGTCGCCACAAATCTGTCAAGGCATTCTTTGATCAAGTCCTCTCCTCTTCTTTTGTTGTACCATGTAAACTTAGGCCCATGAAGCTCATTATAATTTAGTGCATCCTGGAATTGAAGTAATTGATTGAAAGGTTTTTTAATTCCACCTTTTTTCACCATTAAATAGTGTTTCATTGAAATCACCTCCTATAAGCCAAGCATGAGGGGCAGTGGGGTAATATGATTTTAGTTTTTTAACAAGTCTCATGAGTGAGTTCTTAGATGTGTTACAAGATTTCCATAAAACATGTAAATCTCCAATAAACATTATCGAATTCAACCATGCAATCTATGTGACCGGAGGAATACGACAACATATTAACCATCAATTCATTCCAAAACAACAACAGACCACCACAAAGTCCACTAGCATCAACACAAAAGCAAGAACTAAAACCAAGCTGCATTTTTAAGAAAGAGACCCTGGATGACGAACATTTAGACTCGATGACAAACAGAAAAGGACGATAACAAGAAACTAACCGCTTCAAACGACCGAACGCACGGGGACTACGTACACCCCGTGCGTTCCAACATAACATACTCATTCTTCACGACGAGGCTAAGTCACCTCAGCCTCCACCATATCAGCACCATCAGTGTCATCTTCATCTTCCACATCAACACTCCGCTCACCATCATGCAGTTACTCAAAATTCATGAGTGACCTTCGCAGATTCCCTATCACCAGGTTAAACTACTATTTTACTTAAGTACAAATTCATGTTTTTTGTTATATATATTAAAGTGGGTGGCTCATTTTTAATATGGATTAGTGTGCATCATGCACAATTTATTCTAAAATTTAATTTGACCAACAATTTAGTAGTAGGGAGATTTCAAATTTTAATTTGACCTACAATTTAGCAGTAGGGGGTTGATAGAGTCATTTGTCACTTATTCCCTATTTTCACTCGTCTATTTATAAGGGTAAAGTCTAGTATGCACTCGAGTGCATGTTGTGCACCTTAGTCCATGTGCACTTTTCAATTTTACTGACTTACACTTTTTGGTAAATGGTGTTGTATTTTTCAATTATTACTAAAAATATTATTATACAGTTTAATAATTGAAAAGTGCAACACCATTTACCAAAAAGTGTAAGTCAGTAAACTGAAAAGTGCAACATGGACTAGGGTGCCCAACATGCACTCGAGTCCATAGCAGACCAACCCATTTATAAGATATAAATGAATTAGAGAACCATAAAGAAGTATTCAAAAATGTTAAATATAAAGAAATGTTATAAAATAATATATAAAATGTGTTGGGATATGAATCCTATAAACAATGTTCTAGATGATGATTGTATGTTTTGATGGCCAAAAGCAACTTAAAGTTAGTGATATATGTGGTTCTAAGTCATCTTAACTAAGTCATTTGATGAAAAACTTAAATTGAGATTACTGATCTTAATGATATCTGAAATAAGTTTACTGATCTTATTTAGTGATAGTAGGAATAAAATTACTGATCTTAACTGAGTCATTTGAAATAAGATTACTGATCTGAGTATGGAAACTGAGAATAATTTTAGTGATCTTATATGAGATATTTAAATCTGAGTTACTGATCTTATATACTTACTGATCTTATATGCTTACTGGTCTTATATGTAAGTTACTGATCTTAGGTGTTTACTGATCTTATTGTTTACTGATCTGATATATGAACTGTTAGGGACTAAGGTGATGTTTTGTATTGTATAGACAGCTTATAGTGTAGGACTTAGATATACTCATCTGTATATAGTTCAGTTGATGTATAGATAGGTTTTATATTTGTAAGTTTGTATTTTATTGTATTCAGCAGTGTAAAAGTTCAGAACAGTAAGTTTAGAACTAGATTAGAAGAAGATCAGAAGATTATGAAGACTCAGAGGACTACTTCAGATTAAGAAGACTTCAAGAAGAGTTGAAGAAGAGCTTAGAAGAAATCTGGAGAAGTTTGAACAGTTTTTAGTTACTGTGCTGACTGACTCAGCAGAGTAAAAATCCGAAGAGTAAAAATCAGAACAGTAAGTTACTGTGCTGATTTGGTGTATTTGAAGAATAAGTTTGGAAAACTTATTTAAGGTGTAACTGAAGATTTATTGAAGATATGCTGACTTGGAAGTTGAAGGAAGTTACAAAGTCGGTTACAAGAAGAAGTTACAAAAACAGTTTAGAGTTAGTTGAGAGTTAGTTCACAAACTGCTAACTGTCATACTAAGTTCTATAAATACTGTGTGATCTCCTACTGCGAAGACTACTGATCTTAAAGCATTCACAAGCAATCTAAGTCTACAGAAGCACAAGAAGAACTCACAGAGTTGAAGGAGATTAAAGAAGAGAAGCCACAGAATTGAAGAGAAGAATCAAAGGCTATTCAAAGAGAAGTTTTACTTTTCAAGTTTAAGTTTGTATGTTGTAAAACAAGTGTGCTAGTTACTTGGAAAATTACTAGTAGATCGAAGATATACCTGGAGGTATAATCGATAAGATCACAGTCTTAATCTTGGGACTTTAAGCCACAAGAAACTCAAGAAGGAAGAGTTAATAAAACTTCACAAGCCACAGAATTGAAGAGAAGAATCAAAGGCTATTCAAAGAGAAGTTTTACTTTTCAAGTTTAAGTTTGTATGTTGTAAAACAAGTGTGCTAGTTACTTGGAAAATTACTAGTAGATCGAAGATATACCTGGAGGTATAATCGATAAGATCACAGTCTTAATCTTGGGACTTTAAGCCACAAGAAACTCAAGAAGGAAGAGTTAATAAAACTTCACAACTGGAGTTGTGAGAGTGGATGTAGACATTTGTCGAACCACTATAAAATTCTGTGTTCTTTACATTTTCTGTTTGATATTTGTTTGAATTGTTTAACTAAGAACATTAAGAATTTACAAAGCAAAAGATCTAAAGAAAAGTTGAGTATAAACTAGTAAGGCCCATATTGTTTTGAAAAGTACTAATCTGAGCTGAGTAAGCACAGTACAGTACATAAGAAGACTAAATTCCGCATTGCATATTCTGATATTTTGAAAGAATTTTAAAAGTCTATTCACCCCTCCCCTCTAGACTTTTACTAGCTTACTCAATCTTAACTCAACTTTGGGACCAACAAGTGGTATCAGAGCAGTAGTTCTTTGGACTGCTGTTTCTTGATAACCTTGCAGATCTTGAGGGAAAACTTACTGATCTTGCTACTCTTTCTTGATATCTGTCACTATCTGAATACTTGAAATCTATCTGCTATACTACTGATCCTATTTGTCTAATCAAACATGGATGACACTAATGTGAACAAACTGCCTAAGTTCAAGATTGCAGATTATGACTACTGGAAGCTCAGGATGGAGGCCATCTTTAGCTCAACCCATGATCTAATGGTGTCTGTGGTGACTGAAGGACCAATTGTCATCATGGTGGAAAACACTGCTGTTCTGGATCCATCTAAACCAGTTGGAGCACTGGTCCCTAAACCAAGGTCAGAACTGACTTCGGAAGAAATGAAACAAAACAATTTGGACAGTCTTGCCAAGAACTATATTTTACACACCTTGCCAAATGAGTATCTTGGTAAAGTGTTAAAATGTAAGACTGCAAAGCAAATGTGGGACAAATTGGCTATTCTTTGTGAAGGTACTACACTGATCAAAGAAAGCAAATTATCCACAGCTGTCCAAAGGTTTGAATCATTTAAGATGAAGCCAGGAGAATCAATTGATGAATTGGATACTCGATTTACCAAAATCATGAATGATCTTGATGTGTTAGGCAAGACTTATACTGATAGAGAAGTTAACCTGAGAATCTTGAAAGCCTTGGATGAAAGGTGGAAAATGGTCAAGATGATCATTAAAACCACACAAGACATTGATTCTTGGCCAGCAGAAACTATGTTCCAAACACTTAAGGCACATGAGTTTGAGTTAGATGAAGAAGATCCTATTACTGTGATTCATAAGGATAAAGATGCCTCTAAGGACATAGCTTTTAAAGCCTCTACCTCTAAGGGGTCTAGATCATCTAAGTCTAAGGCCTCAAGCATAAAAGATGAACTAGATAGTTCTGATCTTAGTTTGAAAGATCAGATGAGCCTTATGATCAAAAGATTTGATAAACTGAATAAGAGGTATGGTAGATACAAAAGATTCTATAAGGAAACTAAGGGTTCTAGTAACAGGGACTCTTCTGTGAACAGAAGGGATCAAAACTCTTTTGAAAGAAGGGATGAGATCTCTAATGAGAACAGGAGAGATAGGAACTCATCTGATAAGTGGGATAGAAAGTATTCTGATAAGAAAGACAGGAACTCAATTGACAAGTATGACAGGAACCGAAAACATTCTCCTTCTAAAAGAACTTCTAACAATCCTGTGTGCTATAATTGTGATAAGCTAGGTCATTATGCTTATGAATGTCCTGATCTGAGTTATGAAGATCGAGAAGAAAGGAAAGCCAGAAGAGATCGAAAATATGCCAAGGGTAAGAAGGCAATGATGGCTTACAATGATTCTGATTCGGAATCAGAAGAGTTGCCATCGTCTTCATCTGACTACCCCTCTAGCAATGAAGATGAAGCCTTCATAGCAGATGATGGACTGGTAATGATGGCCAAAATAAATGATGAGGTATCATCTGCTAACTCTTTTCAATCTTGTAACAATTCTGACACTGATGAAAGTGATGCTGCTGTTAGCAGTGTAGGAAGTAGTCTTCATCATTCCCAAGGAGTGACTGAAGAAGACCTTCTACAAGCTAACAAAGCATTCATTGAAATTAGTGATGAGAATATAACTTTAAAGCAAGAAATCATTAATCTGAAAGAAGCTCAGTCAAAAGTAGATCTTAATATAGCTGTCATAAATGCAAGGCTATCAGAAGAGTTGTCCCAACTCCAAGAGAAGTATGCATCTATTGACAAACTATATCAGGGTATGCTTAAAACTCAAGCCAAAGAGACTAATGAATTCAATGATTTAAAGATTAAGTGTGAAAAACTTGAAGAGCGCAATAGATTCTTAGAATCTGAAGTAGTGAGCCTAGATCGAAAGCTATCTGGGATGATTAACTCTACTAGAATTAATCAGACTATCTCAGACAGATATAGAGCTCCAAATGATAAAAGTGGAATAGGTACTGATCTGCCTAGTTCCTCTACTTCAGAATTTAAGAACACTAATGGAGCTAGTTCAAGTTCTTTACAACTAGATAAAGGAAAAGAACCTATGACTTATGATGATGATCCAAAACTCAAAGTACAGTCTAAATACATCCCTCCTACTACCAAGAATGGTAAAATGAAGAATGTATTAAGACTAGTACAGTCAAGACCATACCAGAAGAGTCATACTCCTCTGACCAGATCAGATCAGTCCTGGAATCAGAAGAGACAAACTCAGAACAGTAGGTCAAGACAAGCACATGCAAGTTGGGAACAGCCTAGACCTCCTTTCATAAGGCAGTCTCAGCTGTATTCAACTAAACCTAGGAGTTTTGTGCCTCATTATCATAACAAACCTGTTCTTTACCCTCCTCCTCTATCTTACAATATCATTGGTGAGGAAAGACCAAAACGCATCTATAAGCCGTATGGTCCACATGCTTTCAGACCATATTCAAACTATTACAGACATACTGATCTTACTGAAAAAGGGATAGAACCAAGGAAAGGCTATCTCAGAAAAATAGATCCTAAGTCTGCTGATAATTCTGAACTGGTTAATAAAGTACTGTTTTGTGATAAATTTGGAAGGAAACTGAAGAGGTCCCATTTATTCAAATCCTCAATGTTCATTTAGGTACCTCTCACTACTAACCCCCAAGGACCCCAATAAACTAGG
The DNA here is from genome assembly GCA_963675135.1 of Galeopsis tetrahit. Classification (NCBI taxonomy): domain Eukaryota; kingdom Viridiplantae; phylum Streptophyta; class Magnoliopsida; order Lamiales; family Lamiaceae; genus Galeopsis; species Galeopsis tetrahit. The sequence goes on along the minus strand of OY776127.1, from coordinate 16,584,362 downwards.
GTACCTAAATTATTAAGATCACTACCTTGTAGGATCGACTTGACTTATACAAGAAGGGTGGTTCAGTTGGTGAGACCTGGTACATAGACAGTGGGTGTTCACACCACATGACTGGTACCAAGGCCTTACTTACTGACTATCATGAGAAGGAAGGACCAAAAGTCATCTTTGGTGATAGCTCAATAGCAATCACAAAAGGATTTGGATTCATCAAGAATGGAGATGTTGAAATCCAAGATGTCTCCTATGTTGAAGGTTTGAAATATAATTTGCTATCTGTATCTCAATTCTGTGACAGGGGATACAAAGTTCAGTTCAAGACCAGAAGATGTGAAATAATAGATAAAAGGACTCACAATGTTCTACTTGTTGGCACAAGACAAGGAAGTGTATACATTGTGAATTGGAATAGTTGTCCTAAGAATGCTTGTCTTATTACTAAGAGTCCTAAAGAAAACAGTTGGCTCTGGCATAAACGCCTCTGCCACCTGAACTTTAAGATAATCAACAAGATTGCTAGAGAACATCTTGTTGAGGGCATTCCTAATGAAATCTATTCCAAATCACAAGTATGTGATTCCTGTCAAAAAGGTAAACAAGTAAAGGTTTCATTTAAGTCCATTCCAACTCTTTCAACAAGCAGAGTTTTAGAACTCTTGCATATGGATCTTCATGGTCCTGTCAACCCTCCCACATTGAATGGAAGAAGGTATACTCTAGTTGTTGTAGATGATTACTCTAAGTTTACTTGGGTAGTCTTTCTACACAAACACTACTTCCAGATCTTTTGAAGAGGTTGCAGGTTGAAAAAGGTCATCCCATTGTCAAGATCAGGAGTGACAAGGGGACTGAATTTATTAATTGTTACATCTCTGACTACTGTTCTAAGTCTGGCATACAGCATTTGACAAGTGCAGCCAGAACCCCTCAACAAAATGGTGTTGCAGAAAGGAGAAACAGAACACTAAAAGAAGCTTGCAGAGCCATGATTGCAGAATTCAACACACCTCAGAAATTTTGGGCAGAAGCTATTAACACAACTTGCCACTCCCAAAATCGAAGTGCTCTTAATAAGGTGCATGGTAAAACACCTTATGAGGTATGGAAAGGCAGAAAACCAAGAGTTTCTTATTTTCATATTTTTGGATGTAAGTGTTTCATACATAACAATGGCAAAAGTAAATTAAATGCTTTTGATGCAAAAGCTGATGAAGGAATATTCTTAGGATACTCTTCTGTAAGCAAAGCATTTAGAGTATTTAATTACTCTACCCTATGTGTGGAAGAAACACCCCATGTAGTCTTTGATGAGAATGTGCAGGACTCTGCTGATCATCAGCTCAGTAAGAAAATTGACAAATTACAGCTCCAAATCAACCATGAAGATGATGATACAGGAATATATGAATCTGTACAAGCATATAATCCTTTCCTGAAAGTCCTAGATCAAGATTCTGATAAAGAAAAGGTAAAAGACAAAGGTGAGTCATCTAAAACTTCTGAAATACAAGAATTGAGTGACTGCTCTCCTATGAACAAATCTGCTGATATAAATAATACTGATCTGCATGATGATGTGCATGATGTAAATGATGATAGCATTTCTGTTAAGAATAGAAGGACATGGAAGTCTGCTCACTCTACTGATCTGATTCTAGGTGATTCTAGTAAAGGTGTTAAAACTAGAAAACAATTGTTTGATTCCCAGGAAGAACCTAGTAAGTCTCTATTTTGCTGGTGTTGTTTTCTATCATCTATTGAGCCTAAAACTGTGATTGAAGCTTTAAGTGATAGTAACTGGATTATAGCCATGCAGGAAGAACTTAATCAGTTCACTAGAAATGAAGTTTGGGAACTTGTTGATAGACCTAGTAATCATAATGTTGTAGGCACTAAGTGGATTTTCAAGAACAAAAGGGATGAAAATGATCTTGTAGTTAGAAATAAAGCTAGATTAGTTGCTCAGGGCTTCTCTCAAGCTGAGGGTATTGATTATGATGAAACTTTTGCCCCTGTAGCTAGACTAGAAGCTATAAGATTGTTCCTTGCTTATGCTGCACATATGAAATTCACTGTGTATCAAATGGATGTGAAAAGTGCATTTTTGAATGGTATACTTGCTGAAGAAGTTTATGTGGAACAACCACCTGGTTTTGAAGTGAATAGTCACCAAGTATACAGGTTAAAGAAAGCACTCTATGGATTGAAACAAGCCCCAAGAGCATGGTATGATACTCTTTCTCTATTCTTACTTGAAAATGGTTTTACAAAAGGCAAGGTTGATAGAACTTTGTTTAGAAGACAAGAAGGTAATGATATATTACTTGTTCAAATTTATGTGGATGATATTATATTTGGATCACCCAACAAAACCTTGAGTGAAAGCTTTTCTACACTCATGCAAAGTAAATTTGAAATGTCTATGATGAGAGAAATGACATATTTTCTTGGTCTTCAAGTAAAACAAACTTCAGAAGGTATCTTTATAAATCAAGCAAAATACACTAAGAATTTGCTAGATAAATTTGGTATTAAAACCTGTAAGACAGTTGGTGTGCCCATGCAACCTACATACAGAATGGATCCTGATGAAGGAGGTAAGTCTTCTGACCAACCTCACTATCGTGCTTTAATTGGCTCTCTACTCTATCTAACTGCCAGCAGACCTGATATTGCTTTTTTTGTTGGAGTATGTGCAAGATTTCAAGCAAACCCCAAGGAAAGTCATCTGGAAGCTTCTAAAAGGATATTGAAATATCTAAAGGGGACCATTAATCGAGGATTATGGTATCCTGCAGATGATGATATATCTTTAAGTGGTTATTCAGACTCGGACTTTGGAGGTTGCAAAATAGATAGAAAATCTACTTCAGGTTCATGTCAATTCTTAGGAACTAAGCTCATTTCATGGTTTTCAAAGAAACAAACAAGTGTGGCAACTTCTACTACTGAAGCAGAATATATGGTTGCAGGTAGCTGTTGTAGTCAGCTTCTTTGGCTAATACAACAACTCAGAGACTACAATGTTGTAGAATCTAATGTACCTATATATTGTGACAGTAATAGTGCCATTGCCATCACACAAAATCCTGTTCTACATACTAGATGCAAACATGTTGACATTAGGCATCATTTTATTAGGGATCATGTTGAAAAGAAGAATATTAGGATGGAAAAGATTCATACTGATATTCAAAGAGCTGACATTTTTACAAAACCATTGGCTGAAGTGAGATTCAGAGAATTGTGCATTAGTTTAGGATTGATAGATATGGATTCTGTTTGTATATAGAACTGTGCTAACATTTCAGGTACTGATCTTATACCAAGAAGAATATGAAGCAGAACTAAGAGAAGTACATCAAAAACTCAAAATTCAGAAGAGACAACCCTATGTCAGATCACTATACTTAAAACAGGTAAAAAGGTTACTAAAGTGACCTTCATCCCGATGAGGAATCTGGTAAAGCTGAGGGACACTGAGAACACACATTAAGGGGGAATCTGTGATTTCTTAAAGATCATTTTGTTGACTCAGAACACTAAAGTCATTTTAGTATAAACCTTGATGTGATCATTAAATTAAACATATTGTTACTAATTTGTACTGAAATTCACCAATTATCTCATGAACTGACACTTCTACCAAGGTGAAACAGGCACAGAAGAGGAATTCTCCACTGAAGGGGGAACTGATCTGATTACAGATTTGAAAAGTCTACTAATCTGATCTGATTACAGGCTATAGCAGTCTACAGATATATTCTGATTAATAAATTGACTTGTCTACAGAACTGTACTGATTACAAAGCTTCTTTGTCTACAGTACTGATCTGATTACAATTCAGTTATTCTACAGAACTAATCTGATCACTGACTAATCCGTCTACAGAAAGATTTGTTTACTACTAATCTGTCTACAGAATTCTACTAATCTGACACAGTACTGATCTGAGGATTACTGTGCTGATATAAAAAAGGTGAAATCAGGAAAATTGGGTACTGATCTGAACACTACTGTGCTGACCCATCTACTGATCTGAACACTAATGTGCTGATTCATCTACTGATCTGATTTCCAAAAAGGTTACTCAGCTGATCACAGTACTCAGCTGATCCAGATAAGTGAAATTTTCTTTATATATAAGTAAGAAAATGAAGTGAAATAGTTTTGGAAACTACTGTGCTGATTTGCATCAGAACAGTCTTTTGGTTTAGAATACTCTAAGTCAAAAATTGTTCAATTTTAGATTACTAATAGAGAAGATTAATACACTCCTCTATTTCTAACCTAAAACTGTGGTGTATTTATCAAACACAAATTGGCTCCAAAATTAAGAATGGTACTAGAATATGAACACTTCGTGTTAAAACACAGATTTCGAGATTTAATCTCAACCATTCTTTGTGATAACCAAATTCAATCCTAGCCCTAGATTGGTTTTGAATTTGACAAAAACGATCACTCTTCATCGTCTTTCTTACGAGTTCATTTCTGGAAAGCTCATAAACTCATAATTACTGGAAAAATCTATTCTCTACAAATTCTACAAATGGCAACTATCAATATTATTAGTGAATCTAACGAAGTTGCAGGAACATTTGATTCAAATTTCTGGGTTCGCGAAAAGGGCATTTTTGTAGAAAATGCTGTATACTTCAATGGCCGACACAATGCTGAAAATCAAGCCATTCTGACAATGTGCGAGGAGTGTGGGCTGAGGAAATTTCTGGAATCATCTCCACTGAATGTCTATGAACCGGAGGCTATGGAATTTTATTTGCAACTCAAAGGAGATAGCAATGGTGTCCACTCCATGCTTTCTGGGCATAAGGTCACGATTACAAGGGAAATACTAGAAGTCATGTTGGACTTGCCTCAAGGCCCAGTGGACATTATGAATTATAAAGCTGGAGAACAGAAGGAATGTGTAGGAAGATGGTCAGGTGTTGAAACAAAGTCCTTGACTAATCTGAAGAAGGATGTTCTTCCTACTGGTCTTCAATTTTTGATGGACATAGCCGGAAAATGTTTGTTAGGGCAACATCATAGTCAGGATGCTCTATCAAGTTCCAAGATCTGAATTATGGCTGCAATCATCGACAGAGTTCAAGGTGATTGGCAAGGATTTTTCTTAGAAAGGTTATTAAATGAGAAAGACAAAGTTTTGTTCGATGAGGATACTATGGAATTTTCGATTAAATCGAAATTAGGGTTCGGAAACAAGTTGAGTTTCTTGTTGCCGCAGTTGGTTAAAAAGCCGTATTGGAGTAATCCCAAGAAATTCCATCATGGGAAATTCTTGATGAAGAAGGAGTCTGTTCGCTTTGAACAAGAGAATCCTTTGGAGCAACCCCAAGAGTTTGAAGCACAAGATTCTGGAGCTTCAATGTACCGATCTGATGATAATCAACCCGAGATTAGATCGAAGGCGAGGCATGATCCGAGCAGTATTAGACCAAGGAGAGGAAGGTCTGCTACAGCTGCCTCAGAGCCAACAGTAAGATTTGTTGAGACTGTGGTGCAATCAAGTTCAGAAGAGCAAGAGGTTAGTGTTCCTAGTCCTATTGCTTTACATAAGAGAACTAAGAGGAGAAGTGCTAGGAGGAAGTTTGTTGATGTTTCTTCTACCCCTTCTAACTCTGAACCAAGCCCAGCTGAAACCCAAAACCCTCAACCTTCATGTTCTGAACAATCAGCTCACTATTTTTCTGTGACTCAGAACACTCCCCATTCATCCCCTCAGAACACTAATTTTGATCCTACTCCTATTTCTAGTCCTCAACATCAAACTTCACATCAAACTTCACCACTTCATTCCCCAATACAGGTTCATGATCACTCTACTGAACATGAATTTGAGCCTTCTACTGTACCAATTGACATTTCATCATCCCCTGAACCTGAATTTATAACTCCTAAACCTGCTGATTTAATGGATTATACTATCTGTGATAAAGAGGATAGAATCAGGATAGATTTGAGGATAGCTTTGTTGAAGCAATTTCCTGGATTGGATGAAAGCTCAGTTGAGTTTGAGAAACTCCTTAGGATAGGCACATGGGTGTATCTTAAGAGGAGTACTTTGAAAGAGAATTTGGCTATTATGGAAGGTATGGGAGGTGCTTCAATCTTTGATGATTGGGAAGCAGAGCAGATGCAAGCAGCTGGTGTTAACTCATTTCTTGAGCTAGTTACCCCAGACTCTGTAGCTCATCTTGTTGAAAGGCTGACAGGAATTAAGTATTCTGTTGAAAAGGTTACAACTCCTACTACAGATGATGATTTGTTTGTGGAAAGTAAAGAGAAGGGTGTTGATGAAGCTGAGAATGCTGCTGAAAAGGATTTTATGGAAATTGATGAGGATGTTGACAATGCAACAGAAGTGTTTGAGAACACTGTTGTTATTGAAGAAACAGAAGCCTTGGAGAATCAAGACTTAAATGCTGAAGAGATGGAAAGCATTCCATTACACTCTACTGATCCTATCATTCCTGAGGATGTGCAGGAACAAATCAGAACAGTTCCTGTTGAAAAGGAAACTGATAACTCAAGCTTTGAAATGTTGAAAAAGCAGAATGCAGAGCTTCAAGCTAAATTGGAAGATGCTGTGAAGATGTTCCAAGAAGCTACTGACAGAATGAATAAGATGAATTCTGAAAACTCTTATGAAAAGGTTATGGAGCATACAATGTCTAAAATTTATGATCTTCATAGATTGCAAGAGAAGAACCTATCTCAAGTGTTGCATAAGAAGCTGGAGCAACACATATCTTCCTTAAAAGAGTGGCATGATGAAGCCAAAAAGGGGGAAGATAAGACAAGGAGAGTGATGGAACAAACTCAGTCACAACAAGCTCAGTTGGTTGTGAGTCAGGATGAGTTGAAAGAAGAAATTGCTAGTTTGAATGAGAAAATCAAACTGAGGAAGCAACAGAAACAGCAAGGTCAAGAAATTGTTGAGAAGAGACCTGATATTGCTGAAAGTTCTATTCAGAAGAAGAGAAAGTTAGTCTTGTCTGATGAAGAACAAGAAGAAGAAGAAACTGGTAGACTTACCAGATCAAGGAGCAAATTGAAAGTTGGTGTTTCAAGTAAAGAGCAAGAAAAACTTGAAGTTTTGAAGAAAAAGAAAGCTGAAGAAGCAGAGCTGAAAAAGAAGAAAGAAAAGGATATCAAGTTCTTAAAAACAAGATTTGATAATAAAGTTGCTACTTTGAAGAAGAAATTGAATGCTCAAAGGAAAGCTGATGGAAAAGAATTTGATAAAAATTTTCAGGATGAGAACTTTGTGGATTTTATTGTTCTAACAGAAAATATGGAACATTGGAAAAATCTGAAGAAGAAGTGGCAGATTGCAAACTTCATTGTGAGGAAGTTTGGTGATCATTCGAGCAAAGAAGCTGAATTTGCTGATTTTGAAGAGTTCATGCTGAACATTGATAAAGATGTTTGAGAAGATATAGCACAAGTTGCTGATCGTGCTGGAACAAAAATTTTATGTCCTGAAGAACCAAATTAGGAACCTCCAAGACTGGAAAATGGAGAACCTGATTACAAGGAGATTAACAACATAATTGCTGAGATTATCAAAGAAGACGGAATCACTGATCATCAACATATGATGGATATCAAAGCAAGGATGTATGTTGCATTCAGAATCTGAAGATACAGAATGAAGATGAAGGACCAAGCTCACTAGATAATATTCCTTATCCTTAGTCTTTATTTCTATATTTTTGTGTGTTGCATATTTTGTTAGTATGTGTAATATGTGCAATATCTAATCTGATTGTGAATATGATATGATTTTTGAAATGATGAACTGTTATGATAGACTACATACTTAACTACTGATTTATTAATATTTAAGTAGTTTTGGCTTCATCAAAAAGGGGGAAATTGTTGGGATATGAATCCTATAAACAATGTTCTAGATGATGATTGTATGTTTTGATGGCCAAAAGCAACTTAAAGTTAGTGATATATGTGGTTCTAAGTCATCTTAACTAAGTCATTTGATGAGAAACTTAAATTGAGATTACTGATCTTAATGATATCTGAAATAAGTTTACTGATCTTATTTAGTGATAGTAGGAATAAAATTACTGATCTTAACTGAGTCATTTGAAATAAGATTACTGATCTGAGTATGGAAACTGAGAATAATTTTAGTGATCTTATATGAGATATTTAAATCTGAGTTACTGATCTTATATACTTACTGATCTTATATGCTTACTGGTCTTATATGTAAGTTACTGATCTTAGGTGTTTACTGATCTTATTGTTTACTGATCTGATATATGAACTGTTAGGGACTAAGGTGATGTTTTGTATTGTATAGACAGCTTATAGTGTAGGACTTAGATATACTCATCTGTATATAGTTCAGTTGATGTATAGATAGGTTTTATATTTGTAAGTTTGTATTTTATTGTATTCAACAGTGTAAAAGTTCAGAACAGTAAGTTTAGAACTAGATTAGAAGAAGATCAGAAGATTATGAAGACTCAGAGGACTACTTCAGATTAAGAAGACTTCAAGAAGAGTTGAAGAAGAGCTTAGAAGAAATCTGGAGAAGTTTGAACAGTTTTTAGTTACTGTGCTGACTGACTCAGCAGAGTAAAAATCCGAAGAGTAAAAATCAGAACAGTAAGTTACTGTGCTGATTTGGTGTATTTGAAGAATAAGTTTGGAAAACTTATTTAAGGTGTAACTGAAGATTTATTGAAGATATGCTGACTTGGAAGTTGAAGGAAGTTACAAAGTCGGTTACAAGAAGAAGTTACAAAAACAGTTTAGAGTTAGTTGAGAGTTAGTTCACAAACTGCTAACTGTCATACTAAGTTCTATAAATACTGTGTGATCTCCTACTGCGAAGACTACTGATCTTAAAGCATTCACAAGCAATCTAAGTCTACAGAAGCACAAGAAGAACTCATAGAGTTGAAGGAGATTAAAGAAGAGAAGCCACAAAATTGAAGAGAAGAATCAAAGGCTATTCAAAGAGAAGTTTTACTTTTCAAGTTTAAGTTTGTATGTTGTAAAACAAGTGTGCTAGTTACTTGGAAAATTACTAGTAGATCGAAGATATACCTGGAGGTATAATCGATAAGATCACAGTCTTAATCTTGGGACTTTAAGCCACAAGAAACTCAAGAAGGAAGAGTTAATAAAACTTCACAACTGGAGTTGTGAGAGTGGATGTAGACATTTGTCGAACCACTATAAAATTCTGTGTTCTTTACATTTTCTGTTTGATATTTGTTTGAATTGTTTAACTAAGAACATTAAGAATTTACAAAGCAAAAGATCTAAAGAAAAGTTGAGTATAAACTAGTAAGGCCCATATTGTTTTGAAAAGTACTAATCTGAGCTGAGTAAGCACAGTACAGTACATAAGAAGACTAAATTCCGCATTGCATATTCTGATATTTTGAAAGAATTTTAAAAGTCTATTCACCCCTCCCCTCTAGACTTTTACTAGCTTACTCAATCTTAACTCAACTTTGGGACCAACAAGTGGTATCAGAGCAGTAGTTCTTTGGACTGCTGTTTCTTGATAACCTTGCAGATCTTGAGGGAAAACTTACTGATCTTGCTACTCTTTCTTGATATCTGTCACTATCTGAATACTTGAAATCTATCTGCTATACTACTGATCCTATTTGTCTAATCAAACATGGATGACACTAATGTGAACAAACTGCCTAAGTTCAAGATTGCAGATTATGACTACTGGAAGCTCAGGATGGAGGCCATCTTTAGCTCAACCCATGATCTAATGGTGTCTGTGGTGACTGAAGGACCAATTGTCATCATGGTGGAAAACACTGCTGTTCTGGATCCATCTAAACCAGTTGGAGCACTGGTCCCTAAACCAAGGTCAGAACTGACTTCGGAAGAAATGAAACAAAACAATTTGGACAGTCTTGCCAAGAACTATATTTTACACACCTTGCCAAATGAGTATCTTGGTAAAGTGTTAAAATGTAAGACTGCAAAGCAAATGTGGGACAAATTGGCTATTCTTTGTGAAGGTACTACACTGATCAAAGAAAGCAAATTATCCACAGCTGTCCAAAGGTTTGAATCATTTAAGATGAAGCCAGGAGAATCAATTGATGAATTGGATACTCGATTTACCAAAATCATGAATGATCTTGATGTGTTAGGCAAGACTTATACTGATAGAGAAGTTAACCTGAGAATCTTGAAAGCCTTGGATGAAAGGTGGAAAATGGTCAAGATGATCATTAAAACCACACAAGACATTGATTCTTGGCCAGCAGAAACTATGTTCCAAACACTTAAGGCACATGAGTTTGAGTTAGATGAAGAAGATCCTATTACTGTGATTCATAAGGATAAAGATGCCTCTAAGGATAGCTTTTAAAGCCTCTACCTCTAAGGGGTCTAGATCATCTAAGTCTAAGGCCTCAAGCATAAAAGATGAACTAGATAGTTCTGATCTTAGTTTGAAAGATCAGATGAGCCTTATGATCAAAAGATTTGATAAACTGAATAAGAGGTATGGTAGATACAAAAGATTCTATAAGGAAACTAAGGGTTCTAGTAACAGGGACTCTTCTGTGAACAGAAGGGATCAAAACTCTTTTGAAAGAAGGGATGAGATCTCTAATGAGAACAGGAGAGATAGGAACTCATCTGATAAGTGGGATAGAAAGTATTCTGATAAGAAAGACAGGAACTCAATTGACAAGTATGACAGGAACCGAAAACATTCTCCTTCTAAAAGAACTTCTAACAATCCTGTGTGCTATAATTGTGATAAGCCAGGTCATTATGCTTATGAATGTCCTGATCTGAGTTATGAAGATCGAGAAGAAAGGAAAGCCAGAAGAGATCGAAAATATGCCAAGGGTAAGAAGGCAATGATGGCTTACAATGATTCTGATTCGGAATCAGAAGAGTTGCCATCATCTTCATCTGACTACCCCTCTAGCAATGAAGATGAAGCCTTCATAGCAGATGATGGACTGGTAATGATGGCCAAAATAAATGATGAGGTATCATCTGCTAACTCTTTTCAATCTTGTAACAATTCTGACACTGATGAAAGTGATGCTGCAGTTAGCAGTGTTGAAGGAAGTTACAAAGTCGGTTACAAGAAGAAGTTACAAAAACAGTTTAGAGTTAGTTGAGAGTTAGTTCACAAACTGCTAACTGTCATACTAAGTTCTATAAATACTGTGTGATCTCCTACTGCGAAGACTACTGATCTTAAAGCATTCACAAGCAATCTAAGTCTACAGAAGCACAAGAAGAACTCACAGAGTTGAAGGAGATTAAAGAAGAGAAGCCACAGAATTGAAGAGAAGAATCAAAGGCTATTCAAAGAGAAGTTTTACTTTTCAAGTTTAAGTTTGTATGTTGTAAAACAAGTGTGCTAGTTACTTGGAAAATTACTAGTAGATCGAAGATATACCTGGAGGTATAATCGATAAGATCACAGTCTTAATCTTGGGACTTTAAGCCACAAGAAACTCAAGAAGGAAGAGTTAATAAAACTTCACAACTGGAGTTGTGAGAGTGGATGTAGACATTTGTCGAACCACTATAAAATTCTGTGTTCTTTACATTTTCTGTTTGATATTTGTTTGAATTGTTTAACTAAGAACATTAAGAATTTACAAAGCAAAAGATCTAAAGAAAAGTTGAGTATAAACTAGTAAGGCCCATATTGTTTTGAAAAGTACTGATCTGAGCTGAGTAAGCACAGTACAGTACATAAGAAGACTAAATTCCGCATTGCATATTCTGATATTTTGAAAGAATTTTAAAAGTCTATTCACCCCTCCCCTCTAGACTTTTACTAGCTTACTCAATCTTAACTCAACTTTGGGACCAACAAAATGGATGTCCTTTCAAATACTTTTAGATGATTCTAGTATAAGCACTTATGATGATCTTTATGTGATCTTTATGTTAGAATTCTAGGAGCTTCTCTTGCTCCCTATAAAAGGGTGGTATGCCACTTCATTTTGTACACTCGATGAAAAATGAATAAAAGTATTAGTTTCACAACACGTTATCAGCACGAGTCTCTACGTTGAGCCAAAATAATATTTTCAAGTATTATATACTTGAACCTCTTCAAGGTAGATTAAGGTAGTGTTTTTTTTCTCATTTCTCATTTCATTCTTCATTATGGCTACTTTCACAAAACTTGAATTTGCACCACTTGATATCACCGGAAAAAATTATTTGTCATGGATTTTAGATGTTGAAATTCATCTTGAGGCTATGGGTCTTGGTGATGCTATTGTTGAAAATAATAGTGCATCAAATCAAGACCGTGCCAAAACAATGATTTTCCTTCGTCATCATTTGGATGAAGGATTGAAAACTGAATATTTAACAGTGAAAGATCCACTAGTTTTGTGGAGAAATTTAAAGGAAAGATACGACCACCTGAAGATGGTCGTCCTTCCAAAAGCCCGGTATGATTGGCTTCATCTACGTCTGCAAGATTTCAAAACTGTCAATGAATATAATTCGGCTATGTTCAGAATTACTTCACAATTAAAATTATGTGGTGAAACCATAACTGATGATGATATGCTTGAGAAGACATTCTCTACTTTTCATGTCTCTAATATGCTCCTGCAGCAACAATATCGAGAAAAAGGTTTTAAGAAATATTCTGAACTAATTGCATGCCTTCTCTTTGCCGAGCTAAATAATGAATTATTGTTGAAAAATCATGAGTCCCGACCCACCGGTTCCAGTCCATTCCCTGAAGCGAATGCGACTCAATCTCAAAATTCTGGTCGTGGACGTGGTGGTAGCCGAGGACGTGGTAATAATCGTGGTCGCGGTCGTGGTAGATTTACTCCATATAATAACAACAACCATGATCGTGACAAGAAACAAGCTGTCTCCCAGAAGAGAGACAATGGAGAAAAGAATGGAGAAAAGATGAAATATGAGGAACATTGTTACCGGTGTGGAATGGAAGGTCATTGGTCCCGCGTGTGTCGAACAGCGGATCATCTTGTTGAGCTTTATCAAGCTTCTTTGAAAAATAAGGCAAAAAATGTTGAGACAAATTTTATTGATAACAATATTGCTCTTGATGGTGATGATGTGGTTATGACCCATCTTGATGTAGCCGATTTCTTTAACGATGTTAACTAAGCATATGATGAATACCCTATAAGTATTTCATGATGAATAAAATATTTATATATTTTGCATCTTTTATTAATATTAATTTCTAATTTATGTTTTTTTTTTTTATGAAGAAGCAATGGATGCCAAACATTTGGGAATGAATAGTGATGGTGATATTTGTCTAATTGATAGTGCTACTACACACACTATACTTAAAAATGAAAAATATTTTTCTCATTTGCAAAAGGGGGAGACAAATGTTAACACTATAAGTGGTAGTGCAAATTTGATTGATGGCTCCGAAAGAGCCACAATATTTCTCCCTGAAGGAACTAAACTAGTTATAAATAATGCACTACTGTCTCCCAAGTCTCAAAGAAGTTTGTTAAGTTTTAAAGATATCCGCAAAAATGGGTATCATATCGAGACTCTAAATGAGAAAAACAGTGAATGTCTATTGATTACACAAGTTGTTTCTGGAAAGAAACGTGTGTTAGAAAAGCTGTATTCACTCTCTTCTGGCCTATATTACACGAATATAAATACAGCTGAAACATATCACCTAATAGACCAGAAGTCTATTACTCCCAATGATTTTATGGTTTGACATGATCGCCTTGGACATCCTGGTTCCACCATGATGAGGCGCATAATTGAAAATTCACATGGCCATTCATTAGAAAATAAAAAGGTGTTAAATTCTAATGAATTCTCATGTGTTGCATGCTCTCAAGGGAAGTTAATTGTTAGACCTTCACCAACTAAAGTGGGGATTGAATCCCCTGCATTTCTAGAACGAATTCATGGTGATATTTGTGGGCCTGTAGATCCACCATGTGGACCATTTCGATATTTTATGGTGTTAGTTGATGCATCAACGAGATGGTCACATGTATGTCTCTTATCCTCTCGCAACTTGGCATTCGCAAGATTACTTGCCCAAATAATAAAGTTGCGAGCACAATTTCCAGATCACCCAATAAAGAAAATTCGTTTAGATAATGCTGGTGAATATTCATCACATGCTTTTTATGATTATTGCATGTCGATTGGAATAAGTGTTGAACATCCTGTAGCTCATGTTCACACACAAAATGGTCTAGCCGAATCTTTTATCAAACGATTGCAGTTAATTGCTAGACCATTGTTAATGAAATCAAAACTCCCTTTATCTGGTTGGGGACATGCTATACTACATGCAGCAACACTTGTGAGAATTCGGCCGACAAGTTATAATAACCTTTCTCCCCTTCAATTAACATTTGGTTATGAGCCCAATATCTCCCATTTAAGAATTTTCGGGTGTGCGGTTTATGTTCCAATTGCACCGCCTCACCGAACTAAATTGGGCCCCCAACGAAGGTTGGGAATATATGTCGGGTATGAATCACCTTCTATAATTAAATATATTGAACCATTAACAGGTGATTTATTTACTGCTAGATTTGCAGATTGTCATTTTGATGAATCTCATTTCCCGACATTAGGGGGAGGTAAGGATCAACCGAAAAAAGAAATCAATTGGAAAATTGCATTAGATTTCCTTGATCCTCGTACAAAAGAATGTGAACTAGAAGTTCAAAGGATCATACATTTGCAACAAATTGCAAATCAATTACCGGATGCATTTAGTGACTCCAGAAGAGTTACTAAATCACATATTCCTGCAGAAAATGTTCCGGTTAAGATTGATGTCCCTGAAGGACAAATAACAAGTGCTAATGAATCTAAAGCATGCCTGGAGCGTGGTAGACCTCTTGGTTCCAAAGATAAAAACCCTCGAAAGAAAAGAGGAATAATTAAGATCGACGAGTCAAATGAAGATGAACAACTCGCACGTAGTGAGAAAATTCAGCTTCCTGAAGAAGTTGTATCATAAGATGTTGCTCCTGAAGAGTATGAGGTTGTAGAAACTTCAATAAATTATATCACTACGGGAAAAAGTTGGAACCGAAGAGAAACAGTCATTGACAATGTCTTTGCATATAATGTAGCACTTAATTTTTTGGAAGAATTTGAGGATCATGAACCCAGATCGGTTGATGAATGTCGGCGTAGAAATGACTGGCCAAAATGGAAAGATGCAATTCAATCCGAGTTGGATTCACTGGCAAAACGAAAAGTATTTGGACCTGTAGCCCAAACACCTGAAGGTGTAAAGCCAGTGGGATACAAATGGGTATTCGTGCGAAAAAGAAATGAGAAAAATGAAGTTGTGAGATATAAAGCACGATTGGTAGCCCAAGGTTTTTTACAAAGACCTGGATTTGATTATGATGAAACATACTCTCCTGTGATGGATGCAATTACATTTAGATATCTTGTAAGTTTTACCGTGCATGAAAAACTTGAGATGCGTCTAATGGATGTAGTCACTGCATACTTATACGGTAATCTTGAAAAAGATATCTACATGAAAGTCCCTGAAGGATTCAACATGCCTGAAGCATGTAAATCAAATCCAAGAGAAATTTATTCTATTAAATTGCAAAGGTCTTTGTATGGGCTCAAACAATCCGGACGTATGTGGTATAATCGTCTTACAGAATGTCTAGTCAAGGAAGGTTATACCAATGATCCAATATGTCCATGCGTTTTTATAAAGAAAAATGGATCACGTTTTGTGATAATTGCAGTGTATGTTGATGATCTCAATTTAATCGGGACTCCTGAAGAGCTCGAAGAGGCAGTTGCATATTTAAAGAAAGAATTTGAGATCAAGGATTTTGGAAAGACAAAATTTTGCCTTGGTTTGCAAATTGAACACCTCGAAGGTGGAATTTTTGTCCACCAAACTGCTTACACCCAAAAGGTTTTAAAGAGGTTCTATATGGAAAAGGCACATCCACTAAGTACCCCAATGGTCGTCCGGTCACTCGATCCTAATAAAGACCCTTTCAGACCGCGAGATGAAAATGAAGAAATACTTGGTCCTGAAGTACCATATCTCAGTGCAATTGGTGCACTTATGTACCTTGCTAACTGCACAAGGCCAGATATATCATTTGCAGTTAATTTACTAGCAAGATTTAGTTCATCTCCCACAAGGCGACATTGGAATGGTATAAAACACATTTTTCGCTATCTCCAAGGAACAGTTGATCTTGGCCTATTTTATTCAAATAAATCTCGACCTGAATTGCTTGGTTATGCTGATGCTGGGTATTTATCTGACCCACATAAAGCAAGGTCTCAAACTGGATATGTATTCACATGTGGTGGTACAGCCATTTCATGGCGATCTACAAAACAGTCACTTGCTGCCACTTCTTTAAATCATGCTGAAATTATAGCAATTCATGAGGCCAGTCGGGAATGTGTTTGGTTAAGGTCAATGATTAATTATATTCGAAAGAATTGTGGATTGTCTCATGACAATAAAAATCCTCCAACTTTATTATATGAAGATAATGCAGCTTGTATAGCTCAACTAAAAGGAGGATACATTAAAGGAGATAGAACTAAACATATTTCACCAAAATTCTTCTTTACTCATGAGTTGCAAAAGAATGGTGAGATCGATGTGCAACAAATCCGCTCAAGTGACAATTTAGCAGATTTATTTACCAAGGCACTACCTACTGCAACATTTGAGAAGTTGGTGAAGCGTATCGGAATGCGTCGATTAAAGGATTCCGCATGATGCTTGGATCAGGGGGAGATTGAATACACTAAGTAATATGTACTCTTTTTCCCTTACTAGGTTTTTGTCCCACTGAGTTTTTCCCTAGTAAGGTTTTTAACGAGGCATATTCTTTGTGTAATGACGGACATCCAAGGGGGAGTGTTATAAAATAATATATAAAATGGATGTCCTTTCAAATACTTTTAGATGATTCTAGTATAAGCACTTATGATGATCTTTATGTGATCTTTATGTTAGAATTCTAGGAGCTTCTCTTGCTCCCTATAAAAGGGTGGTATGCCACTCCATTTTGTACACTCGATGAAAAATGAATAAAAGCATTAGTTTCACAACAAGAAAGAGAAACTGTAATATTAAAATTTGGGATATTGTTTTATATTCTTGTTTTCAAAATTAAATTAGGATTTAATAAAATTTGGGTGTTTACACTGTGGTTTCCAAAAATACGTTAATAAATCTTTCTTTAATAAATTTAATTTAATTTATTCTTATCCTTATCATTATCTCCATGTAAATAGGAGTAAAATGGGTTGGTCTGCTATGGACTCGAGTGCATGTTGTGCACCCTAGTCCATGTTGCACTTTTCAGTTTACTGACTTACACTTTTTAATAAATGGTGTTGCACTTTTCAATTATTAAACTATATAATAGTATTTTTAGTAATAATTGAAAAGTGCAACACCATTTATCAAAAAGTGTAAGTCAGTAAAACTGAAAAATGCACATGGACTAGGGTGCACAACATGCACTCGAGTGCATACTAGACTTACCGAGTAAAATATATCAATCAATAAGTTTTTATAATATTTAATTTAATTTATCTCTAACAAACAATTAGATAATGTTTCTAAATAAATAAGAATAAAATATTTCTGTTTAATTAAAGTAGAACACCATTAATGTTTTCTCATTGTTTAAGGGTTCACAAGAAATTGAACATTATAACAAATTGATACAAAAAATAATTTTATTGGTGATTAATAGTAATTTTTTAACAATTCACTGAACCTCATGTTAAAATATTAACTTATGACTGGTAATTTTAGTAGTTCACAGACCTCATGAATTGTAATTTCTTTCTTTGTTTATTTGTGAGTTGTTGGTCCCTGAACGAGTAGTGAATGGGATTAAAGTCTAGAGGGGAGGGGTGAATAGACTTTAAAACTTTTTCAAACAGAGTTGGGAACCTCTTCTGATTGCTATGTCAACTGGACTGCAAGTCTGCTGGTCCAGATGACTATAGTGATCTGACTGAAGAGGTTGTGTGCGGAAATGTGGTGGCCCTGGTTTAGACTCGTTCTTGTAACTTGTTTTACTTTGTGAAATTACTCAGCTGATGCTGGTTTGAAAGTTATGGCCCTTTTTGAAGAGTGTTGAAATCACAGTATGCACTATATAATAATGAATGTAAAAGCAGAAATGTAAAGTGCAGAAAGTAAATAACACCGGATTTATAGTGGTTCGGATATACGATCCTACGTCCACTCTCACGTCCTAACGTGATGTTTAATCCCTTTAATTTCCACAAATTACAAGGGTCTTGTCCTTTATAGTCCCAAGGTTAGGACTTTGAGATCTGAGCCGTCCTAACAGCTACGGTCTCCACAAGTGATTGTAAGCACTTGCACTTTGAGGGGTTTCAAAAACTTAAACCTTTCGGTGAGGGTTTGGGGTTTTTGAGATGTATCCAACTAATGGTTCAAGCTTATAATTTGCTTAACCACTATGCCTAAAACAATTGATATACAATATGAACAAGTTTCAGGTTCTTAAGGGTTGGATAAGAAGTACTTAAGAGCTATGGATAATCTAATGGATTTCAGGCTCTTTGAGAATTCTTAGAACAGTGTAGCTTTTTGCTTGATGGCTTGCTTAGCTTGTGAATTCTCTCTTGTGTTTTGCTTCTGTGTTCAACCTCTTGTATTTATAATGGAGATTGAGTGCAACTAGCCGTTGGAGTTGACTAGCCGTTTGAGCAATCTTCCCATAATAGCTTGATTCCTTGATTCCAGCCGCTTGATTGCTTCAATCCTGGGATCATGTCAATCTTCTAAATAAGGTAGGTCTTCGTTTGAATTGCAAGATGACTTGGGAATCAGCCGAGTCCTGAAAGAGCACATAGTCTTCTGATCTGTACTACTAGTCTTCTGACTGCTCTTCTGGCCTTAGGTCTTCTGTCTTCTGGTATCAGACGAGTACTACTCTTCTGATCTGGAAATTCTTTGTAATGCTTTAGGCCATCTTTAATCTGGGACTCCATCAGATAAGTAGGTATACAAGCACCTTAACATATCTGGTCTTCAAGGATCTTCTAGTCTTCATGTCTTCTACTCTTCTTATCTTGAGGATAGGCATGTAAGCCATGACTGTGCTGATCAGCTGCTATCAATACAGTTGATCACACAAGACTAGTCTAAGCTGCTCTATACAACTCAGCTGATCCTATTACATTTATAAACTCTAAGTGTTTTGGCCATCAAAACTATTCTAACATCAAGTGGGGCTTAGGGTGAATTTATATCCCAACAATTTCCCCCTTTTTGATGAAGCCAAAACTATATATATGATAAATGCTCTTAATAAGATAAGATAGGAGTTTATAAACTTCATAAAAACTGAAGTATCTGATGAAGACAATGAGTGTTTGTCTTGAAAGCAAAGAGAACTAAACTTGAATATATATAACTTTTACAGATTACAAGTAATAGTTTCTTAAGGCTTTGAAAGTGGTCTTCATCAGGTCTTCTGATCTTCAGATGCGGAAGGCAAGGTACAGACGAGATCGAACTTCTTCCATGTGCTGCAGGTCTGTAACATTCTCCTCTTCATAGATCTTCTCTAGGATCCTTTTGACTTCAATGAAGTCAGTTCTTCCAGAATCCAGTTTGGGAGGATCCCATTTGGGTTCTTCAGGAGTTAAAATTCTGCAGTTGTCAAGTTCTTTGGCTGTCTTGACTACTTCTTTCCAGAACTCTGGATCTTCAATGTTCATGAATTGATTGAACTGGAAGAATTCATCTTCGTAGGTTGGGAGAGGGCCAAATTTTCTTACAATGTGGTGTTGAATTTGCCATTTCTTCTTCAGAGGGTACCACCTTGGTAGCTCATCTTGAAGGGCTAGATAGTCCACATAGTTGCTGTCAAACACCAGAACTTTATCTTTCTGTGCCAGAGCATTTTCTTTCAGTGCTTTCTCCTTGAGAGCTTTCCTGAGTTTGGCTATCTTCCTGTCAAATTTGGCTTTGACTGCCTTCGCATCTTTTAGCTTCTTTTGTTTAAGCTCTTGAGCTTCAAGCTCTTTTCTTTTCTTCAACTCTAAAGCCTCTTTCTCTTCTGCAGTAGGCTCTGCTGGAGTTGACTTCTGAGCTTGCTCATCTGCTTGCTCATCTGCCTTCCTTTTCCTAGTCATTCTTTTCTCGGAAACTTGTTCTGTAGAGGCAGTGATCTGCAGATTTTTGGCAGTTGCTTGAGTGGGAGCTTGGATGTCTTCTTGAGCAATTTCTTTGCCTTTGCCTTTCTTGCTCTTGATTTTGCTTGATAAACCACCCAAGGTTTCATTCAGCTCATCTTGAGATACTACCATTACAGCTTGTTGTGCAGTAGTCTTCTCAAGAGCTTTTATCAATACATCTTCCCCCTTTTTGGCTTCAACAAGCGCAGCCGCAAAAGGCTTCATGGCATTCCGAATCTCCACTCTAAGAGTTTGTTGAAGGGCCATGGCGTTGACTTTGCCAACATGAGTCAGATGTGTGATGCTATGGTCTAGAATCTGAGCATGAGAGTTGGAGGAGGAGACAGCTTCTAGTTTAGCTGTAATTGCTTCCAATTTGGTTGTTGTCTCCTGCAGCTGAATCCGAAGTTTTTCATTCTCTGCTGTAGCTGATTGGAGAAGAGCTCGACCTTCAGTAGCTCTTGCCTCAGCATCTTCAATTCTTTGCTTGTAGGTGTTTTCCATGCGGTTGACCTCATTGGTGTAGAGATCAGCAAACCTGGTGGAATGTTCACCTGCCATCTTCAGAATGCTGGTCAGATACTCACTTATCTGATCGTGAAGAGATTCTCCAAACTTGTCTTCAATGTCAATGATCTGGTTATGAAGACGAGTTCTCTGCTCCTTGACTGCCTTTTCAACATATCTTCCAAGCTGTAGGCCTAAACCCTTTTCAAAGTGTAGGTCTATAGCAGTCTTGACCTGGGAGCATATGTCTGCTGTATAGTCAGCTGTTGGAGTAGAAGTTGAGGCTGTACCTTGAGGCTTTGGATGGACCGTTAGGGCTTTGCCTCTTTCTTCAGCTGAAAGGTACTCTTCATTGAGAAATGAGGTAGTGGCCTTAACCAGGTGGGACACGATGGTGTCTCCTTTGTCAATGAAGTGAGGTAGAGTATCCTTAGGCATGAAGTGATCAGGAATAGTGATTACTTCTCTTGTATTCTCGATTCTGTCAGCTGGTTCAGCTGAGTCTTCTGCAGGAACGGACGCAGCTGAGTCACTCACTTTTGCTGTGTCAGTTGTCTGATGATCTGATAAGCCTTCTGGGATAGAGGCATCACTAGGTTGAATACCTAGGATTCTGTGGCATACTGCTGTAAAGGCTTCCTCGGGCAGCAGTTGAGTGAAAGATGTAACTTGAGCAACTTCTTTTTGCTCCATTTCCCAGTCGAGGAAATTAGTTTTTCCTCCCATTCCTTCCATGACTTCAATAAGGTCATCCACATCATCTCTCCTGAGTTCAATCCAGGTGCAGATTCTGAGAATTTGTTCGAACTGAACTGATTCCTCATCAATACCAGGAATAGTAGACTTGAGCAGGTTTGCTATCTTCATCCTCATTATCTTCTCCCTTGTGCACATAGGATAGTGGACCATTCTGGATTGAGGTTGAGAGGGACCAGCTGAGCAAGGTCTGCTGGTGCCATGTCTTCTGGAACAGAGGAAACAATGATGGTAGGAGGTTGAGTATTTGGGGTAGGTTCCTCAGCTGTGTGAGTATCAGCAGGGATTTGGGAAGTGATATGTTCTTGATCTTCAGTGATTTGTTCATCAGCAGGGATTTGGGTCTGCCGGTCTGGTATAGTGTCTTCATGAAGATCAGTAGAGGTTTGATCCTGTAGATCTTGGACATCAGCAGGGATAGGCAATATAGATTCAGGGGTTGAAGTAGGTTGAGCTTGTTCCTCTGCTGTGTGAGTATCAGCAGGGATTTGGATATCAGTGTTTGAGTGATCAGATGGGTTGGAGTCATCAGAAGGGTTGAAGGATGCAATCGGGGCTATTAACATGGGAGTAGGAAGCCTCGATTTCTTGGACTTTTTGTTGGAAGAAGAATTATTCTTCTTTCTCTTCTGACCCTTTGATAATTTAGAAGGAGTAAAAGAGGGAGAGGGTTTAGAGGTACCTGCCTTCTTCAAGGGAGAGGCAGTGGGAGTGGCATCTGAATCAGATGGGGAGATGAGCCCAGATCTGATTAGATATCGTCTTTGTGCTAAGGTCTGATTGTCATCATCATCATCATCAGCAACCTTCTTCTGAGCCTCTTCTTTGGTTGGCTCCTCTTCTTCTTCAGCAGAGTCATGATCAGACTCTTGTGCTGCCTGCTCAGCCAACAGCTTCCTCTTTTCTTCTTTTAACCTTTCTGCCTCAGCAAGAGCTTCCTTTCTCAAATAATATTTGGAGATGTGAAAGGTCTTATGAGGTCCCATCTTGTACTTCTTTGGGAGAATATCTGGAAGGATGATGCTTAGCTTGTTGACGAAGCTGACTGTGGCTGCTACCTTCCATACCTTTGTAAGTCCAAAGTGACTTTCTTTGCCTCAAGAGCAATTCTTTCTAAGAATAGTCCTTGCCAGTCTCCATCGATCTGATCCCAGATTGCAGCCATTACTCGAACCTTTAAAGTAGTAACAGCATCATGACTGAATGTGTTACCAAGTAACATCTTTCCTGCAATATCCAACAATGTTTGGAATTTTGGTTCAAGTTGGGATTTCTTTAGCCCAGTTGCATCAGTAGCCTTGATTCTTCCACCAGTAAACATCTCCATATACTCCTTTTCTCTATTCATGATGTAGTTGGAGATATTTATTTTCCCCCTTGACAGGCCAAACAATTCCTGAAGAATTTCCCTTGTAACCTTGACTTTGTGTCCATTCATGACACTTTCGACATGAGAACCCTTCATCACGGCGTTTGCATAGAATGTCAGAACGTCTTGTTCATAGACATTAGTTGGAGCTGCTTCCAGAAAGTCTCTGAGTTTAAGATTGACGCACCGAAGCAATATCTCCTTGTTCTCATCTGAGTGTTTGCCTTTGAAAAACAGAGCATTCTCCGTAAAGATCTTCCCTTCCTTGGACCACTTTGCAGCATCCAAGGTGCCAGTGTTCTTGGTCTTCTCGTCGTAAATTTCAATGATTGCCATAGTAGAGTCTGAGTGTTAGGGTTTGAAGGCTTGAAAGAAATTTGCAGAACGAGAGAGAGTAATGTGAGTAATTGTGTAATATGAGCGACAGGGATTAGGGATGTGAATATATATACTCCAGAGAATTTGATCTAACGGTCAGATTTGGATTTGGTTTTGGAGTAGAGCCCAAGATTTCCTTCTTTGATTTCTTAAATTTGCCGGCTGGGTATGCCATTTGGCAATATTTGATTTGCTGGCAATATGGTACTTGAGTATTAATGACATCATTACCAAAAATAGCCGTTGAGACTAATTTATGGTAAGAATTGATCATCAAGGCCGTTTTCTATAAGAAAATTGCATTCCTTATATAAGCCAATTTGTTTAATTACATTCAGGAATAAATCTAGAATGAATTACATGATCAAGACTAGTCATTATACTCTAAATTGGAGTGATTTGGTCAGCAGAGTGATGTCTTCTGATGTTGTCAAGATGTCTGCTGATTGTCTTTGAAAAGTCTTCTGGTCAGCTGAGTTGTTCTTCTGATCAGCTGAGTAGAGGAAACGGTGTTTGCTGTGATGATCCAACCTGGATGGATCCTTCCAGCTTGATTGTGAGTGATGATCCAACCTGGTTTGATGGATCTTTCAACTCCTTCTTTAAATCAAGTGGAGCTAGTCTAGACGTAGTCCCACTGATTTAAATGTTCCTCACCATCGGATGTTCCTCATCATCAGATGGGATGTAGCATCTAATGTGCTCTTGTTGAATTTCTTCGCTTCTCTAGAAGGGGAAGGAAGGTTGAGGGGTGCTTCAATGGAGTTGAAGAAAGGGCCATGGACGCAGCCTTCATGTTCTGTTTAGACACAGTAGCTTTTGATAACAAGCTCTCCATGTAGAACTTCCTTCTGGAGAAGAAGCTCTGCTTGCTTGCTACTTTGTCCTCTGCATCTCTTCCACCTTTAGCTTTCAACAAGAACGTCTCTTCTTCCTTTAGCTTTCATGAACATACTCATGTTGAGTAAGCCATGTATATGGATCTGCATCATCTTCATTTTCTGGACAAATCTTCATCTCCTTCACCCAAGATTTTGGTTGAAGAATGATCTCCATTCCATCTCTTCTTTCAATTGTCTCCATACCTGAAATAAGAAAAGTGTTAGGTGTTTTGTGTTCTGAGGTGTTCTCATAACTTCTCCTTTTATAGGGGTAGAAATGAGGTAATGGAGAGAAAGATGACAAAACTATAGGGGTGATAGGTCTGAATTCTGAAAAGTGATTTCTTAAGATCAGCAGTGAATTTCTTGATCCAAGGGTGCACATTTAAAGATATTCAGACTTATCTAATGGAATGCAGACATTATAAATTTTGACCATGAGTTATTTGAAATCCGTACTGTGCATGCATACTGTTGAGTCGGTGAGGATGGTGTATTAATCCAGCCAAATATGACTCAGTTAGTATACTGTATTTATGTATATGAATAAAGTATTTTATGAAGAATAGTTTATTAATATACATAGTTATACATTGTAAAGAGATCAAATAACTTTGTTCAAGTCTGCTATATATATATATGTATATGTATACTATGTAATGCAGATGTTAGAGTATTTCATCAAGGATTCTTAAGGTATCATTGATTCCCCCTTGATTAGATAACTCTAAGTTTTCCCTCAGCTCTATTTGTCTTCATTGGGAAAGAACTTACCTGAAGATGAGGGTGTCTATTCACCTCATCTGATTCTCCTAGTCTGCTGCACTTGGGTCAGCTGAGGTTTTCAGCTGTTCTCTCCTTCTTCATGTGCTTGGGTCCAGGAGTCCTAAGCTGTAACATAAGGTTTTGAACCTTTCTTCAGCTAGGGGCTTAGTCAAGATGTCTGCTCTTTGGATATCTGTGTGAATTTTCTCCATCTTGATGTCCTTCTTTTCAAGGTGATCTCTTATGAAGTGGTGTCTAATGTCGACATGCTTGCACCTTGTGTGGAGGACTGGATTTTGAGTGATGGCAATGGCGCTGCTGCTATCACAATAAATAGGGACTTCTCTTGCTTCTACATTGTAATCCTTGAGTTGTTGAACTAGCCAGAGCAGCTGACTACAACAACTACCAGCTGCCATGTATTCTGCTTCAGTGGTGGAGGTTGCAACTGAGGTTTGCTTCTTAGAGAACCATGATATCAGCTTGTTTCCTAGAAATTGACAGGTTCCTGATGTGGACTTCCTATCAATTCTGCATCCTCCAAAGTCTGAGTCAGAATAGCCACTCAATTCTAGATTGTCATCAGCAGGGTACCATAGACCTAGGTTGACTGATCCTTTTAGGTACTTGAGAATCTTCCTTGCTGCTTCTAGATGACTTTGCTTTGGGTTTGCTTGAAACCTAGCACATACTCCTACAGCAAATGTTATGTCTGGTCTGCTGGCTGTAAGATATAGTAAAGATCCAATCAGTGCTCTATATTCAGCTTGATCAACTGCCTGTCCAGACTCATCTGGTTCCATTTTGAAAGATGTCATCATTGGAATCCTTGCAGTCTTGCTTTGTAGAGCTTTGAATCTTTCTAGCAGACTCTTGGTATACTTGGACTGGTTGATGAAGATCCCTTCTGGACTCTGCTTGACTTGAAGTCCTAGGAAATAATTCATCTCACCCATCATGCTCATTTCGAATTTTCCTTGCATTAGTTCAGAGAACTTCTTGCACATTTCTTGATTGGGTGATCCAAATATGATGTCATCTACATATATTTGTACCATTAAAATGTCTTCTCCTTCTTGTATTCTGAAGAGAGTTCTATCAACTTTGTCTTTTGTATATCCATTGTCAAGTAGGAATTGTGACAATGTGTCATACCAAGCTCTAGGGGCTTGTTTTAGACCATAGAGAGCCTTCTTCAGTCGATATACTTGATCACCTTTTTCAAATCCTGGAGGCTGCTCTACATATACTTCTTCTATCAGAATACCATTTAGAAAAGCACTCTTGACATCCATTTGATATACCTTGAAGCCCATATATGATGCGTAAGCTAGAAATAGTCGAATGGCTTCTAATCTGGCTACTGGTGCAAAAGTTTCATCATAGTCAATCCCTTCAGATTGTGAGTATCCTTTTGCAACTAGCCTTGCCTTATTTCTAGTTATCACATCATTTTCGTCCTTCTTGTTCTTGAATACCCACTTTGTTCCTACTACATTGTGGTTTTCAGGACGATCTACCAATTCCCAGACTTCATTTCTTTCGAATTGGTTTAGTTCTTCTTGCATAGCAGTGATCCAATTGCTATCTGTCATTGCTTCTTCTATGTCAGCTGGTTCAATGTTGGACATGAAAGCACACCAGCAGAACATAGATGATTGAGAATTCTGATTCAGTTGTCTTCTGGTCTTGACACCTGATTCTGCTCCTCCTAAGATGAGGTTTGATGGATGGTTGTTCCTCCATGTATGCCTCACTGGAGTATCTGCATTGGATGAGTTTGGATCCTCATCTGATCTAGTGCCATCAGGAGGGTTGACTTGATTAGGTCGATCATCTTCTGTATCTTGAGTGTCAAAGAGATTATTCCCCCTGGCATTTGGAATTGATGCATCTTGATTCTGGTCAGCTTGTCCTGCTTGAGTTTGAGATCTAGTGACAGGTCTATGAGGCTTATCTTCCTCTGGTTCTTCAGGAAATGGTTCATTGACTTCAATAAATTCATCAGACCTCTTCTTGATCACTAGTTTCTTCATCTGTTCTGTAGCTGAGGTTGTTTCTACTGCATTCTTTTCACAAGGTTCATCAAAAACAACATGAGGTGTTTCTTCCACAAGAAGGGTTCGTTTGTTGAGTACTCTAAATGCTTTGCTAGTTGAGGAGTATCCTAAGAATATGCCCTCATCTGCTTTGGCATCAAAAGCATTCAACTTACTCTTCCCATTGTTGTGAATGAAACACTTACAACCAAATATATGAAAGTAAGATACTCTAGGTTTTCTTCCTTTCCACAGTTCATATGGGGTTTTCTCATGTATTTTATGAATACCTGACCTGTTTTGAGTGTGACAAGCTGTGTTGATGGCTTCTGCCCATAGCTTCTTGGGAGTAGAGAATTCAGCAAGGAGTGTTCTGGCAGCTTCTTTGAGCGTTCTGACTCTTCTTTCAGCTACACCATTCTGTTGTGGTGTTCTTGCTGCACTTGTCTCGTGCTGAATACCATTAGAAGTACAATAGGCAATTATATAAGAGTTAATAAATTCAGTGCCTTTGTCACTTCTAATTTTCACTATTGGTTCTCCTTTCTCTACTTGGATCCTCTTCAATAGTTCAGGGAGCTTCTGCTGTGTTTCACTCTTCTTGTATAGGAAGATAACCCAAGTAAACTTGGAATAATCATCTACAACAATAAGAGTGTACTTCCTTCCTGTTAGAGTGGTTGGAGTGATTGGTCCAAAGAGATCCATGTGAAGCAATTCAAGAACTCTGCTGGTTGATGCTGTCTTCTTGGTCTTGAAGGAGACCTTTGTTTGCTTTCCTTGTTGACATGCATCACAAACCTGATCTTTACAGTAGAGTTCATTAGGCAGACCATCAACTAAGGATTCCCTTGCTAACTTGTTCATAGTCTTAAAATTCAGATGGCTAAGACGTTTGTGCCATAGCCAGCTGACATCTTTAGGGCTCTTCACAAGCAGGCATGTATCCTTAGGACAGCTGTTCCAATTTGCAAGATACATACTTCCCTTTCTAGATCCTGTTAGAAGGTTTTGTTTTGTTCTTTTATCACTTATGAGACATTCATCTTTAGAGAATTTAACTGAATAACCAGTGTCACAAAAGTGAGAAACAGATAATAGATTAAACTTAAGACCTTCTACATATGATACATCATGTACCTCAATGTCACCATTTTTAAGGGTGCCATATCCTTTTGTGTTACCGTGCGCGTTATCACCAAAGAAAACTTTTGGACCTTTCTTCTCTATGTAGTTAGTCAGCAGGGTTTTGGTTCCTGTCATGTGTGTTGAGCATCCACTATCTATGTACCAAGTTTCTCCTGCTAGACCTCCTCTTCTGTATAGGTCCTTCCTTTCCTGCAAGAAAAGTTAAGTTTTAGGTACCCATTTTGTTTTGGGTCCTTAGGTGTTAGTACTACCCTTGGGAACCCACATATACATTGGTCGTTTAAACAACCTTGAACATTTGAGTTGTTTCCCTCGGGCATCACAGAACCAAATCTTACCAGTCAGCACCTTGGACTGATCTGATTTGTTCTTGGTGTCAGCTAAGTAGTAGTCAAATGGTTTCCCTTTATAGGAGTGTACATACATGATCTTTTGACTAGTTACATTCGGCCTGGGTGCATTAGCTGGTCGATGCACACGATTATATGGACCATACTCTTCTGTTCTCACAATATCATAAGAGATAGGGGGTGCAAAGAGAACAGATTTGTTTGAAGAAGATTTCTTCTTCTTGGCTGGAGCAGCATACAGCTGAGACTGTCTCAGCCGAGATGGTCTAGGCTGTTTGCTGTTCCTCTGTACAGGCTTGGGGTTAGCTTGTCCTTTACCATTTTTGGTTTTAGGATAGTTAGCCTTAGCTGGTACAGATGCCTTTTGGTTCATATTGAGTTCATTGTGTTTAGAACACTCACCCTGTTCATGTATCTGAGTAGTGCACTGGTTAGGTGTACTACCCCCAGCTGGAGAGGATGTTGATGGATTAAGTTCATAGCCTAAACCCATCTTATTGCCATTTGATCTATAATATTCAGAGATACTTTCAATAGTAGTCGAAGCTTTATTGAATTCTGATATCTTTTGATCTAGGCATTCCTTCTCCTTTTCTAAGAGCTTATGTGTTTGGAAGAGATCATCGAACTTAGACTGAAGTATACGAAATTCTTTGGTTTCTAAGGCTTGAGTTTCTAACATCCCCTCATACAACTGAGTTGTTGTGGTATTTTCTTCCTTAAGAAGTTCCACTTCTTTGGTCAACCTTTCATTCATGGTGACTAGCTCAGGGGTGTTATCAAACTTTACCTTTTTCAACCTAGCAATTTCTTTCCTTAAATCCTTATTCTCCTCTTCCACTTCTATAAAGGCTCTAGTGGCAATATCCAGATCACCTTTTACCTTTCTTAAAGATTGATAATAGGTGTCTTCTGATTCGCCTTCAGATGAGTTTATATCATCTGTTTGTGAGAAAATAGGTGAATGGAAAGTAGTAGTATAAGAGTTTACCTCATTTTCTCCTATGGCCATCATAGCTAGATCGTCTGAATCATCTGAAAAGATTTGATCGTCTGGTGATGTAGGAAGTTCATCACTTTGATATTCAGATTCTTCAGTCACCATTGCCTTTTTGTCTGAGGTTCTTCTTGGCCTTCTTTCTTTCTTGTCATCCAAATCCAGCTCAGGACATTCATAGACATAGTGTCCTGGTTTGCCACAGTTGAAGCAAGATCCAGGTTTCTGATTTGAGTTGCCTCTCCTTGGAGGAGTGGCATCTCTTCTTCTAGATCCTCGGCTGTCAGATGACTCCACATCCTTTCTAGGATGTCTTTCTGGTGTTCTTTCTCTGGAACCTCTGGAGGGTGAACTTGCTCTTCTATCTTTGTAGTTTCTATAGAATTTTCTATATTTACTGTTGAGGGTGTTCATCCTTTCAAATCTTTTGATCATAAGAGCCATTTGCTCTTTCAGGCTCATGTCTGATCCTTCACAGTCTTCTGTTTTCAGAGAGGTCTTGCCAGATGAGGTGCTTGCAGCTTTTGTATTGGCTGCCTTGAAGGCTACAGTCTTGGAGGTGGATGGGGTTGCAGTTGGCTCATCACTTCCTGAGTTCTCTTCTCTTTCAAGATCATATTCATGTGCTTTTAGGTTCTGAAATAGAGTTTGTGCAGACCACTTCTTGATATCTTGAGTATCTTTGATGATGGTCTTCTTGAGTCTCCATTTCTTGGTTAGAGAATCTAAGATCTTTAGATTTTTCTCTCTATTTGTGTATTTCTTGCCCAGAGATTCTATCTCATTGATGATCTTGGTAAATCTGTTGTCTAACTGATCAATAGACTCTTCTGGTTGCATCTTGAAGTGTTCGAACTTCTTGACTGCTGTAGATAACTTGGACTCTTTGATCAGCTCAGTTCCTTCACAGAGAAGTGCCAATGCCTCCCACATCTCTCTGGCTGACTCACAATGGATTACCTTTGCAATGTACTCATTTGGAAGAGTTTGCATTATGTAATCTTGAGCAATGCTATCAAGACTTGATTGCTTCATCTCTTCTGGTGTGAGGTCCTTCATGGGCTTGGGAACCAGTTCTCCAACTGGGACTTCTGGATCACCATTTGCAGTGTTGACTGTCATGATGGTGATCGGGCCTTCTGTGATTACAGACCACATCTTGTAGTGGACTGATGTGAGATTCTTCCTCATCCTGATCTTCCAGTAATCATAATCCTCCACTGAAAACTTAGGCAACTTACGCATATTAGCACTCATGCTGTATGAGTTTTCGAAAACAAGTTTTTCTCAAAAAGATCTGTTCAAGAGGACTACAGAAAGACTCCCTCAAGTCTTCTGATAATCTAGAGACAGTAGTCCGTTAGAACCACTGCTCTGATACCACTTGTTGGTCCCTGAACGAGTAGTGAATGGGATTAAAGTCTAGAGGGGAGGGGTGAATAGACTTTAAAACTTTTTCAAACAGAGTTGGGAACCTCTTCTGATTGCTATGTCAACTGGACTGCAAGTCTGCTGGTCCAGATGACTATAGTGATCTGACTGAAGAGGTTGTGTGCGGAAATGTGGTGGCCCTGGTTTAGACTCGTTCTTGTAACTTGTTTTACTTTGTGAAATTACTCAGCTGATGCTGGTTTGAAAGTTATGGCCCTTTTTGAAGAGTGTTGAAATCACAGTATGCACTATATAATAATGAATGTAAAAGCAGAAATGTAAAGTGCAGAAAGTAAATAACACCGGATTTATAGTGGTTCGGATATACGATCCTACGTCCACTCTCACGTCCTAACGTGATGTTTAATCCCTTTAATTTCCACAAATTACAAGGGTCTTGTCCTTTATAGTCCCAAGGTTAGGACTTTGAGATCTGAGCCGTCCTAACAGCTACGGTCTCCACAAGTGATTGTAAGCACTTGCACTTTGAGGGGTTTCAAAAACTTAAACCTTTCGGTGAGGGTTTGGGGTTTTTGAGATGTATCCAACTAATGGTTCAAGCTTATAATTTGCTTAACCACTATGCCTAAAACAATTGATATACAATATGAACAAGTTTCAGGTTCTTAAGGGTTGGATAAGAAGTACTTAAGAGCTATGGATAATCTAATGGATTTCAGGCTCTTTGAGAATTCTTAGAACAGTGTAGCTTTTTGCTTGATGGCTTGCTTAGCTTGTGAATTCTCTCTTGTGTTTTGCTTCTGTGTTCAACCTCTTGTATTTATAATGGAGATTGAGTGCAACTAGCCGTTGGAGTTGACTAGCCGTTTGAGCAATCTTCCCATAATAGCTTGATTCCTTGATTCCAGCCGCTTGATTGCTTCAATCCTGGGATCATGTCAATCTTCTAAATAAGGTAGGTCTTCGTTTGAATTGCAAGATGACTTGGGAATCAGCCGAGTCCTGAAAGAGCACATAGTCTTCTGATCTGTACTACTAGTCTTCTGACTGCTCTTCTGGCCTTAGGTCTTCTGTCTTCTGGTATCAGACGAGTACTACTCTTCTGATCTGGAAATTCTTTGTAATGCTTTAGGCCATCTTTAATCTGGGACTCCATCAGATAAGTAGGTATACAAGCACCTTAACATATCTGGTCTTCAAGGATCTTCTAGTCTTCATGTCTTCTACTCTTCTTATCTTGAGGATAGGCATGTAAGCCATGACTGTGCTGATCAGCTGCTATCAATACAGTTGATCACACAAGACTAGTCTAAGCTGCTCTATACAAGTCAGCTGATCCTATTACATTTATAAACTCTAAGTGTTTTGGCCATCAAAACTATTCTAACATCAAGTGGGGCTTAGGGTGAATTTATATCCCAACATGAGTAGTAATTATGAAAGGTACTTATATAAAATCATTTAAATTGTAGACCAAATTTAAGAATTTGACATAAAAATAAAACTAAATCAGGGAATATTTTTTTTGAAAGATAAAGATGAGACTTGTATTATTCCGAGTACTTGGGGTACTCAACACCCATAAGATCAATATACACGTTTAGTTAGCTATACATGCCCAAGGGGCCTGTTCCCAATCATTATAAATTTATAAGAGCAACCCGATATGCCTGTTTTGTGTGATTTAAGCCACTTCCACGTACTAAATTTGATTGAATCTGATAGTTCCTCCGATGAACGAGAGCCCTCGTTGAAAATCAGGTCGTTTCGGTTTCTCCACAACCTCCACCCTGTGCATTGCCATATCAGGCCTAATATTTTCTTGTTTAGATTATTCTTCCCCGAGCTACAAAAATCTGAAAAGTGGTCGCAAACCGTGAACGCAAGGGGGGACGGTATTTCCAGCCAGCTGTACAAGTCGTGCCACACCAGCACGGCTACTGGACATGTGAATAAGCAGTGCTGGATCGTTTCGGCTGCACTATTGCATCTTGGACAGGCGTCGTTCATGGCCTCCGGAACTATTCCTCTTCTTCGTAAATTATCTGCCGTAGCTATTCTTCACTCTCCACGTTAATGCTGACACCTTAGTTGGGATGCATTTCCACCATAATTTCTCCCAAGGAAAAGAGATATCAGTCGACTCGCCTTCTTGATTGGCTAGTAATTGGTACATGCTTCTAGTGTTGTATTTTCCATCATTCGAATCCTCCCACCTCAGCTGATCTCCCTTGCTGCAATCAATTTCCAGCCTGTGGATATAAGACCAGAGTTTAATAAAATCTGCCAATTCATAAGAATTAAAAAATCTGTTATATGAGAAAAACCAAGATTTCCCATCATTATTAAAAAAACTCCCTGATTATCCCTGTTTTGTTGGAGGATAAATTGAATAATGATTTGAAGCTATCTTTAAGACATTTCTTGTTGTCGAGCCACGGATCGATCCAAAATTTTATTCGATCTCCTCTTCCCACCGCCACCTGCAATTTGCTAAAAAACAGCCTTCCTTCAGGGCCTTCAATTAGCTTTTTAATATCTCTCCACCATAGTGATTGGTTCGTCGCCCTACCATCGCTTGGTTCCCTTTCATATATAGTCCCGTATCTAGACTTAAGGACACGGATCCACAGCGCGTCCCTTTCGTTAACCCACCTCCAAACCCACTTTAGTAGCAGCGCTTTATTAAATAGCCCTAGGTCTCTCACCCCCAAACCTCCCGTAGCTTTGTCTCTACATACCCTCTCCCATTTAATCCAGGCAATTTTCCTCCCATTACCAAGCCCTCCTCCCCATAAGAAACACCTTTGGATGCGTTTGATAGTGGATAATACCTTCATCGGAGCTTTGAAGAAAGACAAATAGTATATAGGGAGCGTTGATAGAACAGAGTTGAGTAGAGTTATCCTTCCTCCCATAGATAGGTTCTTACCTTTCCACCCTGAAAGTTTTCTCTTAAATCTCTGTATAAGGGGGTTCCACGTGTCGTACCTCCAGCTTTGTTTAATGCACGCCCTCGATACGCGTACCTCCTCAAAACATATTTGAGATAGAAGCACTCCCCTTGAATTTTGTAAGATAAATACACGTCCCCTTCTATCTTCTCCATTTAAAACATTAAACCCTTCTTCCCCAACACCATTCCAACCGCCGCCCACCGCCGCGCACCTCCCGCTTCCCCAGCCGCTCGCCGCCTCTCCCTTCCCCCCGCTCCCCAATTTTTATTCATTTTCTGCACTCCCCCTCCCTCCCCTCGCTGTCGCACTCCCCCTTGCCTGCACTCGCTCCCAAGCCGTCGTCCCCTTCGCCCTCCTCCCTCGCCATCCGTCGTTGCGCCCAAGTCATTGCTCGCTATTTTTTTCTTGTTTCTATGCACACAGGCGGTAGCGGCGGCCCTCGTCCCTCGCTGAGCGCCACCGCCACCGCCCTGCCCCTTTTTTTTTTTTTTAATTTCTGTAACAAACAGCGGCGGCACCGCCCCTCTCGCCCAGCGACGCCGCCGTCCTCCTTCGCCCTCCTCTCTCATTTTTTCCCCTTTCTGTACAGTACAAGGTACGCTTCTTTTTTTTTTCTCTCTTTTTTTTAACAAGAAATGTCGACCAAAAACATTATGGTCGACAACAATTTATCGACCATAATGTTTTTTGTCGACATTTCTTGTCGAAAATTAATTTTTTATTTTCTTTCGATACAATGTTGTCGACCAGGGTGTTTTTCGTCGACG
Organism: Galeopsis tetrahit; assembly: GCA_963675135.1. Taxonomy (NCBI): domain Eukaryota; kingdom Viridiplantae; phylum Streptophyta; class Magnoliopsida; order Lamiales; family Lamiaceae; genus Galeopsis; species Galeopsis tetrahit. Next base: position 16,549,816 of record OY776127.1, on the reverse strand, counting down.
ATATATTCTACGGTCGACAAACCAGTGTCGATTGACACTGGTTGGTCGAAAAAATTTAAGAATTTTTTTTTCTGAATATATTGGCGGTGGAGGTGGCCGGAGGAGCGGCGACGGCTGCTGGCGCTGCAGCCGTCGCCAGGAGGGGGCGGCGGAGGGGTGGCGGCTGCTGCAAAATCAGTGTTAGAGTTTTGTGAAAAATTAGTATTAGGGTTTTGAGAGGAGTGTATATATATATCTATAAAAATTTATTAAAAGGGTAAATATGATATTTTACATACATATTTAATTAATAAATGGAGGGGGAGTGCATTAAACAAAGCTGGTGGGGTATATACCCCACGCTTTAAAATAATTATAAATCAATAATCAACATGTGGAAGGCTCTTTGTATTCCTCCTTTCCAAAACTGTTGTTCCTTCTCTTCAACGTTAAAAAAATAATAAAAAAAAAAATTGAAAGTGTTTAATCCAGGGACGGAACCAGGATTTTGGGGTGGGGGGGTCAAAATATACAATTTAACAATAACATATTTTCTATATATTTACATCAATTATATCAATATTTATCAATAAATATTTCAAAATAAATAAATATAACATTAATGTTATGCATATTGATGTAGATAAATATGTCGCTCTTGGAAAAGTTGACACGTGGAAACGGGATAAATTATGATGGTCTCGATTAAGTCAATAAGATGGAAGGTTGGATTAATACACCCCTGTGCCTCAAAGGAGAAAGAAGAGTAATTAGGCCTTTAGCCCACATTCGAGGGATAATATCCTTTGGGCTTAAGGATGTGGCCCAGAGAGGAATGCATAGTACGACTTATTTTTCCCTAACTCAGTCAAAAGAAGGAGTCAAGGCAGGAAAGGGGGCCGAGTATTTAGGATCTTGGACCAAGCCCCCAAAGTATTTAGGATGGGCCGAATTTATAGGAAAATGTGAGCAAATATAGGGAAGAAAGAGTCTTTCTCTCTCCAGGGAGGAAGACCAGGTATATAAACAAATTTCCTCCATATTCTTATATACGTTTTTTAGATAATATATACATTCTTATGAAATATACACAAAATTAAGAAGATATACCATATTATTCGTCGGAATTTTCCTAGAATCACAGGGAAATTCCTCTTTGATTCTCCTAAGAACGATTCTGACTTGAGCGTCGGAGCTTCCGCGCCGGAGCACCCCTCCGGTGTGCTTTTGCATGTTATTTTCGGATTCTCAAGGAGATTTACGTGAAGATTGCCAAGGACGAACGAGTGATTCAAACTCGTGATTAACAGTGCTCGTAAAGGAATGATTGATATCCGGAGGCGTTCTTTTTCGACGCAACAACTGTCGCCGTCTGTGGGAATTCTGAGCTGAGGCGTGAGGATTTCCAGTAGCTTGGGTTTATGTTCTAACGCGAAATCTCCAGATTAAAAGCTGATTTTAGAAATCTGCTTTTAAAAATGAAAAGGAATGAAAAGGGATAGGAGTGAATCTTTGTTTTTAGTTTTTCTAATGCCCTTCATCCGTCGTTTCACATGGCTTTCGACATCACCTGTTCGCAGCCGTTCTTGTTAAAGCGAGCGCGCCCTCCGTGGCACCGTCCGATGGTCGCCCTTGACCCTTCTAGCCCCGCCATCTCGCTGCACCTAGATGGGTCTGATTCATTTGCTATTTCCAGATCAGATTTGGCTCTCTTTGAAAGCAGGGTTGAGCTCTCGTTTTCGTTTCCGGCCCGATCGATGCTGTTTCTTCACTCTCCGTGGCGCCACCGAGCCAACTCACTTCGAGTTAGACGAGTCGAGTCCCTGCGGATCCTCTGTCGGTGACGTCATCCTCATCGAGCCGTTACAGCCTTGCGCGCGAACTACCAATGTAGCTTTGCTGTTGGACGGTCGCACATAAGGACAAAACTCGATCGCCCCAAAATGTAAACACCCTACTCCCGATCTAGTGTTGTAGCTCGCATAACAGTGAGAGAATCGGGGACAACAGAGGTTCAAGTCCTTTATTTGATTCTTAATTTCTGCCATGACCAACAAGAGGTAATCATTTTTTCTTGCTAGAGTAAGATTAAGAGAGGCCTTGTTTGGACAAAAATATTAAAATGATTGGTAAATTGCTTGCCCCTATGACTGAGTTTTATTGATTAGTCTGAATGGTGAATTTACTATGATATGATGGCATTCGAATATTTGGCTTCATATATGAATATTTATATCCTTGTTTGATGTACGGTGTCATACCCACCACTTGCTTGATGAAACGCCCAAGAGAGTAGAAGCTTTTTCACTTTACTTTTCTTGGAGAAAACTCTCACTCTCCGAACTATAATGTGCATTGAATATCCTGGCCTCAATTGGCCGTAAATCTCAAAGTGTGTAGTTGCTTAAAATTTCGCATAACTAAACTATTGGCCTCCTAGTATGAGTGATCTAGCTTAGTTTGCTGTTGAAAATTAACGAGTTGAATTTTTGGACATTAGAACTTCCTTTTTTCTTCAATTGGCTTGGCTGCAACTGTGGAGGATTATCGAATCTTCACTCCTCATATATAATGATAAGCCATAAGACATTTGTTGCCATGTTTGAAAAATGAAATTGATGCTTGTTTATCTTTTTAATCACACTGTTGGAGTAGTTTGTTAACCACACTTTGCCACTAGCTTCTGCTCCATCTTTGTTACCTTTTATATTCTTTTTTGATAAGAAACAGATTTTATTAATAGGGGAGAGAAGGTAAGGGGGTGAGAAGTCCCTTCCCCAAAACAAACTCTTAGACTTATTCTCATTAACCAGAATTAGCCTATATTCATCTCCATTACTATTCTCAGTGAATAATTATGAACCAAGCTCTCCCTTAGTATAGCAAGACTGCAGCATAATAGCCCTTCAATAGTGAAGTCAGTGAAGAGATTTGCCGATAACCACTAGTATTTCTTGATTAGACAATTGAGTCTGTCAGTATTTTGACCCTTTCGTTTAACAAATCATGTGGGTTTCGAGAACCCAGGCCCCCTCCAGAAAGTGAAATTGAGGTTTGTTTATTTTATTTTCTAATCACACATAATATATTTATACATGTGTATATAATAAAAGTTCATTAACAGAACTTGAATGTTAATGACGATTCATGTGGCTCATCATTTATATCTACTTGTGGGAACTCTTTCGAATGAAAATTGTGTATTTGATTTTTGAATTGAGAATAATCTTATCTCTAATAGTTGATTTTGCAAATCAAAGTTGGATGCCTCCTGGATTTTTAATTTTTTTAGAAGTGTTAATTGTATGGGAAATACTTGAGAGAGTCATTGCTTCTTATCCCAACTTTTTTGTGAGAAATCTCCATTTTTGAGACTAGAACATGCATGCTTGAGAAAGTCATGGCATTATGCCTCAAAGATTTGTGGTTCCTTTGTTAAGAAGCTTTATACTTACATTATGCCTAAAAGATTTGTGTCTCGATTTGGCATAAATCTTGAAGTGTATGGTTTTGAAATTTTCCTTACAACCTAATTGGTTTTCTTCCTGTATGTCTCTGATCAGTAATCGGAAATAGGAGCTAAATAAGAATCATATAAATTTCCCAGAACTGATGTTTGATGATCTCGATTAACCATTGTAATTTTGAGTATTACTCATTTTGAAGTGAATTAACATGATTAATGCTGCTAAGATGGATATTTGAATGAATCCCTTAGCAAACATGTGATGAATTATAGTGTACTAAGTATTAGTCTAATTTTACAAGTCCAAGAACCATTTTTTCTGATTCGTTTTTTAGAATGATCTGCAAGAGTTTTTGGTGAATGCAAATCATATATATTTTGAAATATCTTTTCTATTGATTAGAATGTTAAAGTCGAACATGGGTGCTCGAAAATGTTTGGCATCATATCTATAAAGCTGTAATTGATGCTAACTCCATATGCTGGATAAGAAACTATGTTCTGTCTATGACTTATAATCCATACCAGAAAAGCTACTGCTTGTCTTATGTGTTGGAGCTCATCCCATGAGGATCCAGCATACTACAACATAATAGAAATAGATGTTGCTTTGACACACCAGTTTTCTAGTTCTTGCAAACCTGCCTTTACATATTCACCGTTGCTAATTGAGCAGCATTCACGTCGGAGTAGTAAGCTGAAAGTGGAAGTAAAACGCATTGCTGATTTAATTCTGACGTTTCTTCTGTAGTAAAAAACAGCATAAGAATATTTCTTACCTATTGAAAAGCTGAACATTTATGAATGAGAAAACCTGGCTGAAAATTCTTCATGTGATGGGATGGCATTTTTATCTATTTAAAATAATGTGTTGGTTGATTGATTCTATCCCCATCCGCGGAAAAATCCAACCTTCAGCTGGCAGAAAAATAATGTTGGAGTCAGTTATTATAAGCATTGTGCAGTGTGCTTGTGGTTGAATATGCCACTTGTTTATTGGCTGGCTAAAACTTTTCATGTTTGTGAGTTTTCAATTTGGCTTTGGGATTAAAAGTAATTGTACAGGAGTAATGCTAATTCTAATTCTAGCAATAATGCAAAACCTCTTGCCTTTAGACTAATTTCTTTACAGATTGAAAGCAGCAGGGAAATTGAGCCTTAGAAAATGGATCCAATTGTTGGCTTGATTATGTGAGGCCTAGTATCACTGCCCAATCATTTCATCTCTCTTTTTACATTTGCTTCTGATTGTCGACATACACCTTGTGGGGACCAGCGCTACCACAACCACCACAAGATTTACAAGGGTGGTAATGTGTAGATTGAGTGTTTTTATTGTGTTACTTTCTAAAAAGTTAAAGGAGATAAGATATATATGCATAATCTGTTATTGATTCCAATTTTGATATAATGCTTTCTCTATAACTAGCTTTTCTCAATGGAATTCATATTTAAGTGCATAATCTTTAAAATTGTGCTTTTGGATCCTTTTGATGTGATCTTATCAAATTTGAATGGAAGATCAATCAATGGTCTAATTCCCTTTCTTGGATGCCTAAATCACCATATAAAAGGTGATTACACTAAATATGTTTATACATGTACTTATAATAAAGCTCAAACTTCTATTCGTAGTGGAATTTGATTGTCAATGGTGATTGATTTTGCTTATAATATTTATATGTACTTGTTTGAGTTTTTCAGACGATAATTATGTATGTGACTTTTGAATTGGAATTAATTTTATCTCTGGTAGTTGATTTCGCCAGTCGATTCTTGATCCTTCTTGGATTTTGTCAGAATAGGTGTTAATATATGATGAGATAAAAATTATTTGCACGACAACTTGGTCCTAAAATTGGGACACTAAAAAAAAAAGGAACGATTTGTGCTATAAATTTGAATCTGGCTAATGAATTCTGGATTCAATTACTGAAATGCGAATGATTTAATCACCCAATGGTTCACATGTTTTTTTTCGAGGAAAATGCTTATGACTCGTGCATCGGAAAAAATAGCAATGCTCGAGAGAAATGCGAAAAAAGAGGAAGTTGAATTTCGCTTCACAAAAAAGAGGGGGGAATGGATGCACCCAACCGATGCACACTTGACAACTTAAGGGAGGTATCTCTGCATTTTTATGCGAATCAAAATTGTAATATTGCTTGAAGAAAGAGAAGTGATTGAAAGAGAAGTGATTGTTGAGAAATTAATCCGTGAAGGAAATACTAAGTAACATGCAATATCTTTGCTAGTAATTTATACTAGTGTGAAATATAATACTTATATGATGCTTGAATGAAGCTTGTCGATATGCATGAATCTGAGTGAGAAGAATAATTTATCTGTGATAGATAGGATCGAGATAAACTATTATATGCTATGATTTGCATAAATGATGTGGAGAAGGATGTAAATCTATTTAGTTTAGCGTGGATGTTAATCATTTAAATCAATATGTTGCGAAAATATGAGATGTATGGTATATGTGGAAAGATTCACTTGAGAATACACCTTTTATTGAATGAGTACTAGAATATTGACAAAACACGTACCAAACCTTGGTACAAATTGCTATTTAACCTTTTTGTTGTGAGAAACTTTGAGAAGGTTTAGCCCAAAAACTTTTAAGAACTCTGGGAGTGCTGAAAACACAAGAGGTTCTGGAGGAGTATTCCAGTCCCCAAGGGCTGGCAGAGATAGGGAGTATTCCGGTCTCCGCGGGCTAGCAGAGATATGAAGTATTCCAGTCCCCGAGGGCGGGCAGCAATATGGAGTATTCCAGTCCATGAGGGCTACCAGAGATATGAACATGAATTGAGCCCAGGTCCGGGAGGGCTAGCAGAGATATGCTGAGTACATTAGTACCACTGGTTAGTACAAGTGTTAATTCTTGTAGATATTATTATGATCATGTCTTTAAGAAATTGACATATATGATACGAGGCTACTCCTTTCCGTTGAATTAAGAAGGGTCCCCTTAAGCTTACACGATTGATTTATGTAGATATTTTATAAATGATATTGGAATTGAGAATTACTTGAAATCTTAGAAGCATGAGTAGGTGATTCATATATTGTGTATGATTGACATGTTTCTATACTTTAGATATGATTTCAAATTATAGATTGAGCTTATTCAGGTCCTTGAGATCAAAAAAATGAAAAGTGCTACTTCTTACCTTTTGATCTTTAAACAGTGATATGTCTTGAGTTATGTCCTCGTTTAGGACCTTGAAGCTTGCATGTACTAGAAATACTCATTTATGATGAAACGTGCAGAATTGAATATTCATTGTAATTTTCATTTGAAGAGATTATTTGAGAGAGCATGATCCACTTCATTTATGATTTTTAGAGTGGAAGTTGATTTGATTTGTTTGTTCGAGGCTATGAAGTTTTATTTTTGAGAAGATAATGAATTTTTAATATTGCATGAGATGATTCTTTTTTAGTGATGAAACATGATTTGAGCATTCTGAGGTACTTAAGGACCAATAGCCCTAAGTAACTGAAATGATAAGTACGAGCGTTTTGAGATATTTTAGGGCCAGCAACCCTAAATGAGTGAAATAATAAGTCTGAAAATTAGAGTTGATAAACAATGATCCCATGAGGAATAGTTGGAGATTCTAGAGGTGCTTGAGTAGCCCAAGGGAGCAGGGAAAGACCATGTGCAATGAAGCTAAACCTCAACCTGCTCGAGGAGTTGTACACGTACGAGAGATATGCACAACTGCGAAGACGAATATTGAGGTAACAAGTTAGTTCATATTACTTGTGATTTTTATGTTCCGATAGCCAGGAAATTGATGGCTAAGATGCTAAGACAAAGATGGAGAATACTCGACTGGCCATGAAGTCAATTTAGTATATTTGTGGGGCAATACCCCTGAATGACCAAGGTCAAAGACCATATCCCTGGAGGACGGAAAGTTATATCCCTGAAAAGGGGACAGAATAAACCCACAGGTACCCTAATTCAGGAGCGAAAGACACTCTAAGACCACGAGGCCAAGAGGAGTTAGAGAAAATTGCGAGATTTATCTCACCCTGCGAGGTTTACCTCATCCTGGAAATTGCGAGGTTTACCTCACCCTGGGAGATTTATCTTACCCTGCGAGGTTTACCTCACCCTAAGAACTCTTACGAGTATAAACAACTTCAGGGAGAGTATAATCCCTAAGAACTCTTACGAGTATAAACAACTTCAGGGAGAGTATAATCCCTAAGAACTCTTACGAGTATAAACAACTTCAGGGAGAGTATAATCCCTAAGAACTCTTACGAGTATAAACAACTTCAGGGAGAGTATAATCCCTAAGAACTCTTACGAGTATAAATAACTTTTGGGAGAGTATAATCCCTACAAACTCTAACTTTTGGGAGAGTATAATCCCTACAAACTCTTAGGAGTATAAATAACTTTTGGGAGAGTATAATCCCTACAAACTCTAACTTTTGGGAGAGTATAATCCCTATAAACTCTAACTTTTGGGAGAGTATAATCCCTACAAACTCTAACTTTTGGGAGAGTATAATCCCTACAAACTCTAACTTTTGGGAGAGTATAATCCCTACAAACTCTAACTTTTGGGAGAGTATAATCCCTACAAACTCTTAGGAGTATAAATAACTTTTGGGAAGAGTATAATCCATACGAACTCTCAGGAGGATAAATAACTCTTAAATAACTTTTATGGGAAATTGTGAGCATCATCAAATCATCAAGTAAGTACAGAAACCTGAATTCTCTAAAGTATCATAGAATATGCATGTACTACAGAAGAAGGTAAAATACAGCGAGGCAACTAAAACCATTCAAGACCAGGGATATATGACCCTAGCCCTCCATAGAAAAATTCAGAGGTATAAAAGTAGGATCAGAGTTTCTTACAATCGGAGAGTGACCACAAAGCTGAGGGGAATTAGAGAACCCCTCACAATTCTGAGGTTCAATGATGAGCTTGATTTGAAGCCATGAGGTCAGGTTATTAAGTGAGAGCTCCACTCCTGATAGGCTTTAAGGCCTGGGGGGAGTAGGGGTCGTGCTAAGTTGTTAAAACTATCAAACTCCAAACAAGGGAAGGCCAAGAAAAGGCATATGAAGAGAAAAGAAACAAGAGAAGTTATGGAGAAGGCTAAGAAAAGCCTCAAGTGATACGCTTGAAGACACACCTTCCAAGGTTATACAACATGCTTCCTGAAATTGAAAAATGATGTTGACCAGGGCAAGGGAACATTCCGCTTAATTCATCTTATCTTCTCTTCCTACTCTCATAAAATTACGAGCACTTTTACGAGAGTAGGGGGGAGTGGTTGATGTAGATAAATATGTCGCTCTTGGAAAAGTTGACACGTGGAAACGGGATAAATTATGATGGTCTCGATTAAGTCAATAAGATGGAAGGTTGGATTAATACACCCCTGGGCCTCAAAGGAGAAAGAAGAGTAATTGGGCCTTTAGCCCACATTCGAGGGATAATATCCTTTGGGCTTAAGGATGTGGCCCAGAGAGGAATGCATAGTACGGCTTATTTCTCCCTAACTCAGTCAAAAGAAGGAGTCAAGGCAGGAAAGGGGGCCGAGTATTTAGGATCTTGGACCAAGCCCCCAAAGTATTTAGGATGGGCCGAATTTATAGGAAAAGGTGAGCAAATATAGGGAAGAAAGAGTCTTTCTCTCTCCAGGGAGGAAGACCAGGTATATAAACAAATTTCCTCCATGTTCTTATTTACGTTTTTTAGATAATATATACATTCTTATGAAATATACACAAAATTAAGAAGATATACCATATTATTCGCCGGAATTTCCCTAGAATCACAGGGAAATTCCTCTTTGATTCTCCTAAGAACGATTCTGACTTGAGCGTCGGAGCTTCCGCGCCGGAGCACCCCTCCGGTGTGCTTTTGCAGGTTATTTTCGGATTCTCAAGGAGATTTACGTGAAGATTGCCAAGGACGAACGAGTGATTCAAACTCGTGATTAACAGTGCTCGTAAAGGAACGATTGATATCCGAAGGCGTTCTTTTTCGACGCAACACATATATATTTATCATTAAATATTTCAAAATACATAAATATAACATTAATGTTATACATATATGTTTGTGAATTTTGTCATTTTTTTAAATGTAGATTAAGATAATAAATCTAAATAATGAAACAATATATAATGATTATTCAAACTCTATTCACTGAAATTAAAAATTGAAGAATTAATGTATAACAATTAATAATAAAAAAAAAGAAATAAAAAATTAAATAATTTGTCATCCGCGAGTGTAAAGGATCTCCAATTTTAAATTTTAGTGTCTATTTAAATATTTTATTTATTTATGCAATTCGGACGGACTTATCCTTTGACTCAATTCTCAAAGGCCCAATCATTAATATATCGTTAGTTAAGTAGGAGCTCAAGCCAATAAATATAAATATTTTTTGTTATATACTCCGTATTAACATTATTATAAGGCAAAGAGTAGTAAAAAAATTTAAAAATTTGAGGGGGCCATGACCACCCCCAATATACACCTAAGTCCGTCCCTGGTTTAATCTATGAAGCCAACTTGAAGAAACTTGGTAATAATAGTTGAAAAATGAAGTGTTTATTACGTATATGTAAATTTTCTTTGTATTTTTTAATGGTTGAAAAAAAAAATCCACGAGATTTCTCATTTTCTGAAAAAACTTTCCACGTAATGCCCCAATTGTTGGAAAAAATTTCCACACAAAATTTCAACTGTCGGAAAAAAGTTCCACACATAGTCTTAATTTTTGAAAAATAGTTCCATATAAAGTCTCAATTTTCGGAAAAACTTTCCATGTAATGTCCCAATTGTCGGAAATTTTTTCCACACAAAGTCCCAATTTTTAAAAAATAGTTCCACATAATGTCTCAATTTTCCAAAAAAAATGTTAAAACGGTAGCAAATTCAGATTTGTGGATTTCTTGGCTGAGTTCCTATTTAACATGTGGGATTTTTTTGTAGAGTTTAGGCGTTAAAACTCGGAACTATTGGCCGAGTTTTTACACCTAACTCGACGAACCAATCTCGGCTCGAACCAAAAACCCAGTTCGTCGTTTTGTCTTCTAATGCCCCGTTTTGTGCAAAATTAAGTTTATTCAACAAGTAAAAGTCAAAATCATTTCCAATAATATTAAACAACAAAAACTAATCTACATATAAAAATCAAATTTAAACATTCAAAATACACTTACCTTTGTCCATGAAAGAGCAAGGAGGAGAGGTTGTAGGCGGCGGACGACACTGTGGTGGAGCTGCAGGCGGCGACGGTGGTGGCGGGTATTTCCTCCAAGATGGTTTTTTTGAAAAGTGGGTGAAGTCAAAATATTTTTATAATGTATATTAAAGTGATGGAATGGTAAAAGGTTATTTGTGGTAGGGGTGACAATTTTCGACACGACACGATAGCACGACACGAAAGTTGCGGGTTAGTGTTTGGCCTTATCGGGTTCGTGTCGTTATCAGGTCGACTCGATAATGACACGAAAATTTTGTGTCGTGTTCGTGTCAACCCGTTAAGCACGATAAAATTAACAGGTAACTCATTAACTTGTTAACAACCCGTTAACCTGTTATTTACCTGATACGACACGATAATAAAACAATAATTTTTCATATTTATATAAATATATTAATTTTTATATATTTAAATGCAATTTTAAATTTATTTACAGCATTTTCTTATCGTGTCGTTGTCGTGTTGCGTGTTGTTATCGTGTCGTGTCATGTCGACACGAAAATTATAATGTCGATACGAAAATTATCGTGTTCGTGTCGTGTCAACACATATCCTTATCGTGTCGTGTTTGTGTTTGGCCTTATCATGTCGTGTCACTATTGTGTCAACATGAAACCCGACACGATAGCACGATTTGACAACCCTAATTTGTGGTATTTTATGGGAGTGAACTCATATTTTGGGGGTGCATTTATCTGTGTCCATTTGGCCTTTCCTCTCAACCCTTACATGGAGTCCCGCCAACTTTAATTATTAGGCCCATACTCTTGGGCTTTCTTTATATTAGGCCCACTTCTTTCTAGTAACAGCCCATTAATGAAGATTCCTGCTAATTCTACCCATCAGCAAAGTTGAAAAATGAGTAGTACAATGGGCGCGGCTAAAGGCACCCAAGGATCCTATGAGGACACCCACGCGATGAGAACACCCACAAAATGGATGAGGACACCCACGTGGAAAATACAAAAATACCCTTCGTTCTATTAAAACCCTAAATCATCTTCATTCTCAAAATTAAAAGAGTACACCCACCTCCTTGACTACCATTTCCTCCGCCTCCTCCACTCTCGTGAAGACGACGGCGCCCACGCCACCGCCGCCCACGCCGCCGCTCGCACAGTGCCGCCGCCTCTCGCACTGTGTCGCCGCCGCCCACGCCACCGCCTTCGCCGCGCACGCCACCGCCTTCTCCTCGCTGCGCCGCGCACGCCACCGCCTTCGCCTCGCTGCGCCGCGCACGCCACCGCCCTCGTCGCGCACGCCACCGCCTTCGCCTCGCTGCGGTTCGCGGCCGCAGCTCTTCCCTCTCCCCTTCGCGGCCGTTTGCGGCCGCAGCCCTTTCCCCTTCCCTTCGCGGCCGTTCGCGGCCGCAGCCTTTTCCCCTTCCCTTCGCGGCCGTTCGCGGCCGCAACCCCTCCCACTCCCCTTCATCGCACCCATCGCACCCAGCTACCCACGCCGCCGCCGCCGCCGTTCAAAGGTAAGTTTTTTTTTTTTACAATTTTAAGTTTTTAAAAAATTAGGGTTTTGAAAATTTAGGAAAATTAGGGTTTTTAGTAGTTCGGCAATTATTTTCGAACATATAGAGTTTGTTTTGGAAAAAATTTCGAACATATTGCGTTTGTTTTGAAAAAAATTTCGAACATATTTCGTTTGTTTTGGAAAAAATTTCGAACAAGATGTTCGAATTCTTTTTTCGAACAAATCTAAGTTGTTTTGAATTTTTTTTCGAACTTATTGTGTTTGTTTTGGAAACAATTTCGAACAACTTGAGTTTGTTTTGGAAAAAATTTCGAACAAGATGTTCATCTTTTTTTTCGAACAAATTTGAGTTGTTTTGGAATTTTTTTCGAACATATTTGTTTTGTTTTGAAATTTTTTTCGAACATGTTGAGTTTGTTTTGGTAAAAATTTCGAACATGTTTGTTTTAGAAATTTTTTCGAAAAGTTGGTGTTTTGTGTTAATTTTTGTTGCAATTTTGGAATTTTTTTTGTTGGGTGGTGGTGGTGGTGGTGGTGGTGGTGGTGGTGGTGGTGGTGGAGGAGTTGTGGTGGTGGTGACGATGGAGTAGAATGGGTGGGTGTACTCATCCGGAAATTTTTTTAAAAATATACAGGAGGGGTAAAAACGTAATTTCGCTGCACCATTTTCACAAAAAAAAACTTACCTGGGTGTACTCATAGGATCGCCGGGTGCCTTTAGCCGCGCCCTAGTACAATATTTAAGTAGAAAACAATGTTAATATTTTAAGAAAAAAGTGAGGGTCAATTTTTACAAATATATTAGGTTCTTCGCATATAAGTTTCTCGTTATTTGTTAAAAAGTGTATGAAAAATTTATAGAGACGGATGGAGAAAGTATTTTTTCCGTTTTACAAAAAATTACACACTTGCTATATTGAGATGTTTAACAGAAATTGCACACTCCAATAAATGAAACATTGTCAAAACATTCCTCCTTAAAATACACATATTTATTCATATGACATTACTTTTCTACATTCACTATATTTTTTTTCTTTACTTTATATATAAAACTATCCTCAAAACCCTACATATTAAAGTGTGCAATTTCAAGGATGCAAATTCATTGGGAGGTAGAGAATATCACTTTTATTAAAGTCTAATTACTTTCTGAGGAGCGATAACTTTTTAATTAAAAAAGTGTACATTTAAGTGAAAAATGATTTATAATTTTGAAATAAAAAGTAATGCCCGAGCATATTAAGTAAAAAGTGAAAAAGTGTACATTTAAGTGAAAAATGATTTATAATTTTGAAATAAAAAGTAATGCCCGAGCATATTAAGTAAAAAGTGATACATGAACATGAGCTTTATTTGATTAATAACTGCTACATGAAAATTTTGCTAATTGGATGGAAAAGTGGTAGGTTTTACAAAGTGATAATATTTTGGAGAGGAGTGGTAGTCATTATCACTTTTCTATTATCATCTTTTAAGAAGTGACATATTTCTAAGTGATATACAATAAATATATATATATTTTAGAAAATGTACATGTAGGTTCCTGAAATATACCTTTGTGTACAAGTAAGCCCTTAAGCTATGTTCCTGAAATATACCTTTGATTTTAAATGGCTCTTCAGAATCAATTTCTTAATTTTTTATGAATAGTATGTGTGTCTCTTTTAATTTTTTTTTAGTATGATGGATTTAACTCTATACCAAATTGATATGGAAGAGTGAATGATGTTGTAATATTATATTATTGTTAAATATGATTAAAATGATTGAATTGTGTTTGTTGAAAATATTTTTCATATATTTTTTCAAGAAAAATATCTTCTTTAAATTAGGAAATATATCACAATAGTTGAAAAATGTATACATTTATATTAATAGAAGTGTTTTCCTGTTCAATTTTAAAAAGATAAGGGTCATATTTGTAAAAAATTATTTTCTATGTTTCACTATAAATTTTTATTTTTGACTGTTCCACGATAAATTTATACTATATTTATTATTTTATTATATTCGTTAATCAAAACACAAAATAAAAAATTATAGTGAAACCGTGAGAGTAATAATTAAGGGCTTATTTGAACCTAAATAAATACTTGAAAGGTTTAAAATGCACAACAAAATTATTAAAAAAACCTACTTGTATATAAGGTGCCTACAAGTACCTTTTTTCCTTTTTCTTTTCCTCCCACATTATTCTATACAATCAATATCACATTATTCCAAACATATATAATTAGTAATATCAACAAATGAGTGCAAAATTCACATGATTTATTTGGTACTTTCAAACAAGTCCATCTTTAGCATATAGCTATTGTGCACAAAATATATTTTTGCAAAGATTCAAAACAGAGAAGCTAGCTATTACGTTAAAGAAGCTTGCACACTCAAAAAAAAAAATATATATATATATATATATATGCATATGGCTCACCTTTTCACACTGATTATCTTTTTTTACCTTATTCATAAAAGTTTATAAAAATATCCCTCAAAACATCACTAATTATATTTTTTCTTAACATGTGTGTAATTCCAAGAGTGCAAATTCCCTTAAGACGGAGAGAGTAATATTTACTTTTACTATTTTTTATACTATTTCGAAAAATATCCTTTTAAACTTCAAAATATCATTTTAACTTAAAAAATATACAACACCTACTACACTACACACAAAACCCAGTAATAACCAATCAATTTTGAAAAGAAAATAAATTTATGTTCAACAACAGTCAGTTTATTACTTCTTTTACAGACAGACACAGCTCTATATTTTCTTGCCACTGCACAAAAGGTTGGTTCCTCTATACGCTTACTTGTATTGTATATTCCACAATACACGCATACTCCATATATACAAGTAAGATACCTAGTGCATCATCATCAATTGAAGAGCATCCCGAGTGCGCCCAAGCAGATTCAACGCCGTTGCAGCAATGTGGTTTCCAGTCAACCCCGCGGCACCAAGTTGATCATCTGGTGGTGCACCCTCTATGTAGTTGTCTGGTAGGGTGATGGGCCGCCACTGTAAAAAAGACGAACGGGCGAGTTGGAAATGGAAGTTTGGCCTCGACAAAATTAATGAGTTTCATTTTATAACACCAATTGTGCTTTGCATCTCAAGTATACATGTTTGTTGTGCTTTACCATGCAAACTTTTTTTCCGTTACACTTGTGTAACCCTCGAATTACATGATGAATGTGTAATGATATGGAGCCCGGCAGTGGGTTTTTAATAGAGGTCAATGTACAAGTAGTTTATGCTGATGTTAGGCTTCATAAGAAACCAACCATCGGCTCCATATAAAAACCATATATTATATATAAGTATATACTTTATGGATATTCTAATAATACAAATTTCAACTAATTCCACACAATAACCTGACAAAAATAACATAATGCTGTAACAAGCACAAAACATGGCTTCATTTATTCATCACAAGTTCAAATATACATATATGTGTGTGTAATGCAAACCATGATCATTAATATATAATTCATCATTCATAAGTAGACTCTATTGTATTACTTTTGATCTTTAAAAAACATGGACACATTTGATGGTAGGCGGGAAAAAGTGAAACTTCAAAGAATCGAAACGTTTCAGTAAATACCTGCAGCAATACTTTAAGAAACGAGCTTAAATTGTTTTTAAAGGTACTTTCATATTTTAAACTAATTTTACGTAAGACAGAAATGCATGGTTTCAGATGACAAAACACAGTTTACTCTACTCAGAACATATGTTGTAACAGATAAGCGATCCAAAACTACGACACAATAATTCAGTTTTTCAATATTTGGTAGCACATTAAATATGTAATGATCGCAAGCACAATTAATCTGCGGTAGGTATTTAATACTTTTGTGACATACCTTAGTTCCAGCATCAAGCAGACCATCGAGAGCCAAGAATTGGGCAACATGGGATCCAAATCCTCCAACAGAGCCTTCCTCAACTGTAATCAGGAAACTGTGGTTCTTGCATAACAGTCTCACTAGTCTCGTGTCGAGTGGCTTGCAAAATCTTGCATCAGCAACACTAACATGTAGACCATGCTTCGCAAGAATTGCATGTGCTCTAAGGCAGTTGTTCACCATAGAACCGTAGCCGAGCAGGGCAACATGTTCACCCTCTAATAGGAGTCGTCCTCTACCGATCTAATGATAATAACAAGTTCGGTTATTAAAAGACTATTGTTGTTGTGGGGAGGGGGGTGGGGGGATAAGAGGCGATGGGGGCACCAAGAATCCCTAGAATGTAGAATTGTAGATAATGAAACAACATTCAATAAAGATAGAGGATTGCGCAATATTCACCCCCAGCCTCTTCTAATCACACCCCCAGTTTCCTCTAAACATACCCCCAACTTGGTCGAAAAAGTCAAACATACCCCTCAATTGACTTTATATCCTCAAAAATGCCCCTATATTTTCTAAAGAAAATGTTTTCGATCGTAAAATGAAAGATATGGCCCTATAAAGCAAAAGTGCATTTTGGAGAATATATAGTCATTTGAGGGGCATTTTTGACCTTTAGAGTAGATTGACGAGTCAGGTGTATTTAGAGGAAATTGGGGTGTGAATGGCCCCACCTTCTGGCAAAGAAGGTATGCACTATATATCCGATTAATTTCACAATTATTGTCATAAAAATGGCATATTAGGTAACTAGTACCAAAATCAATAAGATGTCGCTGCATGGGCTCGTGTTAAGACGTAGAGAGCACAAGAGAATTACCTGAATGGGTTCTCCACGAAGCATACAAGGGCCCATATGCATAATTTGTCCTCTAGGATAGCGAAAGCAAACTGGCCTGTCATCAATGTTGGCTGCAGTAGCCACCATACGAGAAAGCTCGATCTCATCAGATGGTGCCATCACAATCATGTTCGGCAAACACGACATAAATGCTACATCAAATGCTCCTGAATGAGCAGCCCCATCTGACCCCACCAATCCAGCACTTGTAATGGCAAAACGCACTGGAATCTTCTGTCTGTCTACATCATGAACTACCTATGATAACCATGAGGAAGAAAATATATGCATCAGGATATAGTTCAACAAGTTCATTATTCATTAGGAATTTTCAAGCCAACTTAAATCATATTGAAACTAGAGTTGAGATCTTTTAATAGATAGATGACTGAGCATCCAAACTATCACACCATTTTTGTGTGCAATCGAATCTTCATATATCCTAGGCACCATAAATAGAGCCATGGGGCACACCAGACCACCCTGGAAATTTAAAATATACAAGGGGTAGTTTATTAAATTTCAGGGTCACCATGCAAGCACACGCACACACTAGTCTATCTTTACCCCTTTCAAATGTTAAGTTGCAATATAGCATTTCAGTTAATACATTGATTATATAAAATCATTATTAGTTAATTATTTTATTTTTCAGAGTTGAAGTATATTATTCCATTTTTATGCTATTGCTCCACTAAATAAAATTTCTGCCTTGCTTAAAGTGTTAGAGACGAGAGGGTTGGAACCTGATCATATGCTCTCTGAAGAAATGCTGCTGGAATTATACAAAAGGGCTTCAATCCTCCACAAGATAGCCCAGCAGAAAATGTGACGGCGTGCTGCTCGGCCATGCCAACGTCGAAAAATTTGTCGCCCAATTTATCTTTCAATAATTGAAACGATGATTCCATTCCCATCCCCGCATGGACCACCACAATATCTTCGTCTATTTCTGATTCTTTAATCAAAGTCTTTGCAAAGTGTTCACTATATGTTGGTATTCGAAGATTGATGGGAACTGACTCAAGTTCGAAACAAACTGTCATTGAAAGGAAAGCATCACGTACAAGGGAAAATAAGAATTAACCCAAAAAAGGTGCTTTGTTGCAACATTAGTAAATTTCAGATTGTGATGTTATCAGCAAGCCAGTCAAGACTGTTATAAAACTCCAATATTACTACTAAAAGGGGAAAAAAATCTTAGCCTATTAATTTATTTAACTTACAATTTGAATCAAACAGCATATTATGTCTTTACCACAGTATGTGTAATTGGCTATCTGGATCATTCATCATCCAAGTGTTCAATGGAAACACATATTCTCATTTGTATTTAAGTATGAAATACATACAATGTATACATATTTAATTCCTTCTTATATCCACTTAAAGACTCTCAGAGAAAAGTTTTAAGTCAGCCTAACCAACCCCACATTATCCAAGTTAGGATTTACAACGCCACAAATTAATAAGCAGACAAAAAGTCTCTATTTGAAAGAAAAAGAGGCTCATTTAATGCATGATATTAACGTAAACCCAATGCAACCTATTTCTTCACAAAACATGGGGATATTTTGCTTCTGAATACTGAATCAACTCCCAAAAAAAGTGCCACGTATTATGAGGATCAATTGCACTCGCACTCTACATTACTAAGTTGGATCTCTTCTACTAGTATCTCAATATTCAGAAACACCACGGACGAATACTTGAAATTTCTGTTATGCCCCTGATTGAATGTTGATAAAACGTAACACCTAATGTAAGCCAATTCATGGTTCATTTTCGAGCACAGAGGATTCACAAAAACTGGATTATTAATGGGAAAAAGCAAGAAAAACAGCAAACCTTTTTGGTGTTTGTCTAGGATTTTAATCTCCGGAACATATTCCACTACACGATCCTTTGTAATGACATGAACGAGAACAGGTCCCATTGAATCTAATGATGCCACTTCACGCAAGACGCAAACTAGGTCTTCAATGTTATGTCCATCTACAGGGCCAATATAGTACAACCCGAGCTCCTCAAAAAGAGTTGACCCTGTGGGACCCACCATCCCACGTGCATACTCGTCAACTTTGGCAGCCCATTCATGCATCCCACGTCCAGCTCTTTTTGTAAGAACCTGAGACAATTTACAGATTAATAAATCACCAATGTTCGAAGGCAAATATTTGTATACACCAGTTGCACGGTGTGCATTTTTTAAAGGTATTAGTTACTTCACTAAACAGTATTAGTTTGTTTTTATTAGTTTTTTATTAAAGAGTAGTATTAGTTAATGAATTAGAAACTATTAGTTGTCCACCAATTGCATGGTGCACCCAAGTGTTACTCATGTTTGAATAGTTACGTTATTTGTAAAGGGGTGAAAAGCATTGGTACCTTCGCAACTTCTCTAAACTTGCGGAAAATTTTGCTCGACTGCAACTTGCTTATGAAACTAGATAAAGCATTAATTGATGCCTTTGGGGCTTGATCAAGCTTTGGATGTAAGGCGTGATGTCTATCATTTAATATCACAACCATATTTGAATCCAGATAGCCCGCATTGCTCATAGCTTCATAAACCTGGCCAGCCATGGTTGTTTCATTGCTGATCACTGCAACTACACGGTTTTTATTTCCTTTGATATCCCGTGCAACTGCCATCCCTGTATAAAGACCATACTAATGAAACAGATAGAAAAGGTAAACAAAAAACCAATCCTGCTGCAAGGAGATGAGAAAATGTAAGTTTTACCAAGTCCAGAAGATATGCAGCTACATCCATGCCCAGCTGCAAATGGATCATACTCACCACGACATGTATAAACCGAATGATCATCTACCTCCCTAGCTTTATTCACGAGGGGCCTCCTCCCAGTGAGAAGCTTATGAGCATGTGTCTATTTAAATTTTAAAAAAAAAAAGTACAATCAATTTGGTCAAAATAACTATTTTACGCATTCTTCATCAAATGAGTCATAGCCTACATAATTTACAAGATAGTACAATCAAATGGTAAACGCGAGCTAAATTCATTAATGACACAAATGATCTTACTTGATCCTCCATATCCCAGAGTATCATGTCTGATGGGGCATTAAACACGTGGTGAATAGCGACTGTTAGTTCTACGACAGATAGACTGGCTCTGAAGGACGTTTCGGTTTTTGCCACGCTGGAAAACTCGGTCTGAATATCATCAGCTAGTTGCTTCAATTCCTGCATGAGACTGGTTCCATTAGACTTGTTGTTATAACTTGAGCTTCAAAGTCCAAGATTTACAAACACGAAGTAAAAGCAAATGTCTAAGAAAGGGTTAAACCTTCAGAGTTAATTTTTTTAACTGCATCGGATTTTCAATCGTATCAAGAATGGGTGTGGCCGCCTTCTCGTCCTTGGATCCTTCGTCATTTGGTGAAGGATGTACACGACTACCAGATTGCTACATCAAGAAAAGTCATATTCCAAAATAAGTTAATTAACATGATTGATTTACGTCAGCAGAGAAACGTCAACCATGGAATATCAAAAGGAAACAATGGCATGAAAACAGCACGTATATAAACATACAAGTTATTTTACGTCATCCAGTCGTTAAGCAGCAACGAGGAAATCTCATTTTAGTGAAATTGTATACATTCTGTCAAAACAGAATTGTGCATCATTAATAATCAATGCTTCTAGTCAGCCAAATATGATTCCAGCCTCACTAATTATCACCTAACCTATCAATTTCAGGTCAGGAAACAATAGACATGCTTATGAACTACATTTCAGACTCTTCCCAAATTTGTCTAATATATCTTACACCGCAAAATCACCTAAAATAAGAAATTCACGTTTGCAGTTCATCCCTCATTGTGGTCTTTATCTCCACCAACCACCACCCCCAAAAAAATAAGGAAATAGATGCAAAGAAATTAATCAAATCAAATCACATCGAAAGAATACTCAGGAAATTCACAGAAATGAAGTGTAACAGTCAACATAACGTAATCAAACCAAAATAGAACAACTCTGAACTATTTGATTTCAATTTACCTTGGACGTACAAGGACGCATCCAGCTTGGGTTGAAATTGAGTCGTGAAAATTCCATATTCGAAGGGAAGTTAACAATCGAAAACTCCAATTTCGGGTAAAGAAACCTCGATTCTTCATTGAGATGAGCATTGATCCTGAGAGGGGTTGGAGAAGAAACAGCCGCCATTGAGCAGGAAGAAGGTCCACTAAAACGGTAGCAAGATATAGATAAACATAGACGCATAGGAACTATCGAAAAATCAAAATCATGAGTGAAACCCGGAAAATCTCTTTTCCAAGGTAACGGAAATCTTTGACATTGTAAAGAAAATAGCGAGTGATTTATGAGAGTAACTAACAAATGGAGAAATTCTTTATACGTTGGCGCAGCGATACTGACACAGTGTAGATAATCATCATAATACTATTGGTATTGGACTCCCACTCCCACCCGCAGACCCGCTCCCCATTTTTACATACCAATAAGATAATGACAAACAAATACTTTAATATTCTATTTACTCGATTTAATTTATTGAAGTACAATTTCAATTGCACATAAGTATCATTCATTTTTTAATTATACAAGTTGAAAATAAATAGTTGGGTAAATTTCAGACAAATGGGTGCCGACTAGATTTTTTCTTTTCTTTTTTATAATGCAGAAAAATGTATAAATTTAGTTTCCACCCTTTAAACAATGAAATTTAGTTAAAAAATGTTAAACATCATGATAAAGTTATGAATTTTATTCAAAACGTCAATTCTACTTTAAAAAAAAATGATGCTCGATCGTCAAATTGGACTTCGACACTTAAAAGTCTAAAAAAACGTGTCTAGTCGAAAATTATTAGGCAGACGACTCTAGACATGTCTGGACGCCGACTTTTACAAGTAATGAAATACGAAATTTATGTCGATCCACCCCGGTATGTAAATACCAAACAAGAATTGAGATCATCTATTGCGTGACATGTGTCATAAATATTTATTACACGTTCATGTATTAACTATTAAATAGTGAAGCATAAAATAAAACATTAAAATATAATACAAACTTACAAGGTTTTCTATGTATCAAGTGCACTATGAATTCACTTACATTTTTTAAAGGGTATGTAGTTATTTTCACTAAGCATATTAGTTGTATGCACTCATCTAATTTGTTTAAAAAGTATTAGTTATTTTCACTAAACAATATTACTATAAGTTATTTATAGTGAACAGCACCCAGTGTTGAATATACCATACCCTCCAAAATTTGTGTAAATACCAGGGTGAATATTGTTTCGTTGGAATCCTATCACTTTTAACATTTTTGGTGTTACCCCTTTGATTTCTACAATATAAATACATGGCACATGAACAATAAAAAATGTCAATGGATTGTATACTCCTATCAACACATATTAATAATTTAGATAGTAAAATATAAATGAAATATGAAAAAGATCAAAGCATAAACTAAGCACTAAAATTTCTCGTATTCAAAACCGTAATCAAACTGTGTTAATAGAAATTGGATCGAATTTTACATCTTGATTATTGTATGCAAATTAAGTGCATGCAAACTCGTTTATTAAAAAAAATTATTTTGCAATTTAATAGCTATAGCAAATATGTATTGATAATGATAAAACAATTATAGAAATTAGGTTATAGCATAATCACAGTACTATATATTTTTTAATAAAATGTTATGAGTTCGAGTTCCACTCTCTGCATTTTTTGAACTTATTTTTCGTGTGACTTATACATTTTGTAAATGGTGTTGCACCTTTCTATTGTAGTGTCGGTTATTATACTCACTTACATTTTTTAATAAAAATTGTGTTGCACTTTCAGTTATATATACTTACACTTTTCAGTTATAGTGACTTACATGTTTTAGTAATATCGTATTGCACTTTTCAGTTTTAAATGACTTACACTTTTTAGTTATATTGACTTACACATTTCATTAATATTGTATTGCACTTTTTCAATTATAATGACTTGCACGTTTAAATTATATTGTGTTTCACTTTTTATTTATAACACATTTTTATCATTTTATTATAATATATATATATATATAATAGAAAGTCAATATTTATTAAAATATATTAGTACTTTAAATGGTGAGTAAATAATTTTTTTTAATGTTGAGGTATATAGTCAAGCCCTCTCCCTAACATTTTTTAACAAAAAAAAAAGAAAAAAAGGTAAAATGGGAGAAAATTAAAAAAGCGGAAAAAAAGAACAAGGAAAGCGAAAAAAAATTGGAAAAAATTAAACGCAAAATAAAAAAAAGAAGCGAAAAAAAAAAATTAAATAGAACTCGAGTGTAGTCTAAACCAACAAATAAAGTAAAAACTAACGTTGAAAAAAACAAATAAAGTAGGAGTAGTAGTACATTTATGACCAATTTTACACTAAGAATTTATTATATTTTTAATGAAAAATTATTAGTCTCTGTATTATCTTGTGACTTGTGAGTGCATGCGACTACTTGACATGACATAGTCAA
Source organism: Galeopsis tetrahit (assembly GCA_963675135.1). NCBI lineage: Eukaryota > Viridiplantae > Streptophyta > Magnoliopsida > Lamiales > Lamiaceae > Galeopsis > Galeopsis tetrahit. The sequence goes on along the minus strand of OY776127.1, from coordinate 16,526,330 downwards.
TAAACATATGCTAATTACGTTTAGTTCATGCATACCATAAAATAGACTTTTGACAACTTTAATTTACCCTGTGATTGAAAATTATTTAATATGGTTGAAAATTTGGAATTGTGATATTTTTCTACATTCTTCATGTTTTACTGCCGCACAAGATAAAATATTAACTTTTAATCCTCAATTATGGTTTTAAATAATTAAGAAATTAATCTATTAAGTGAGATGTAATCAAATATAAGTAATAATAAAAACTCAAAATAACCTATGAATTTTGAGAAGAACAATCCTAATTTGGTGATATAAAGTCCAGGAGTGACCCATTTGATTGTCTGCGCTTGTGAGATGAAAACCGGAGGTGATTTATTTTTGAACATTTCTTTCCAAAATCAAACCCATGAGCCATGATAATGGAATTGTGAGGCTACTAGACACTTAAAGATAAATGAAGTTAATTTTTGTTCAATTAAAAATAGGAGAAATTAAGTTAAATTTATTTATGGACCGACACTGGAAAGTTATGGACCCAAACTATCAAATTTAAGATGCATTCCCCCACCATTTCTTAATTAAATATACATGAAAAATATTTAATTTGTCATTTTAGTAAAATATATTAAAAATAGATACACTTCATCTAAAATTCAAATAAAATCTAACCTCAACTTTAATTTCAGGGGAAACAGTCGTCGCCGTCGCTGACAGTTATCGGAGCACCTTTGACGATCGTCGTCGTACAAACAAATTTTGAATACTTTTTTTTTTTTTTGACAAATCAGTGTCGATCGACACTGATTTTTCGAACATAGAGTATATTTTCAACTATAGTTTATCGATGAAAAACACTTTTGTCGACAACATTTTATCGAAAGAAAATTAAAAAAAAATCGACAAGAAATTGTCGAAAATAAACATTACGGTCGGCAACAATAAAAACCTACCTATTTCGCGAGCATGCGAGGGAGAAGGTGGAAACGACGGTCAACTTGGGCAGCGGCGTCGTCACTGGGCGAGGGGGGCGCCGCCGTCGCTGCTTTGTTGTAGAAATTAAAAAAAAAAAAAATGGAGGAAGAGACGACGGTATGGGTAGGGCAGGGCAGCGGGAATGAGTCAGCGGCGTCTCTTTGTGTGCATAAATTGAAAAAGAAAAGAAGGAGGGAGGGAGGAGCTTGGGTGGTAGGCAGTAGAAGGATGCTTGGATGATGTGAGAAAGAAGAAGGTTGGAGAAGAAAAAGGAAAATTAGGATTTTAGTGTTGGTTTTCGAGGTACGAACACTATGCTCGTAGCAGCGGAAGTTGAAAATTTTGTTCACCAACACAGATTCCTGATATGAATGTATAACATAATTGAAGGATAATGGGGATTTCACATAAAAGGTCATTTCACCTAGTGTTTTTTTAAATAAAGACATGATTTGAAATAGTTTTAGAATAAGGACAAAATGGAACATAAATGTACCATCATGCCCTTAATACATAAATTCGGAATTAATATGGAGAAAATGTTTAAATGTTTGAAATTTAAAGCCAAGTCTATCAGCTCATTAAATCCCCCCGAATTACGCAATTAATTAAAACCTTCCAAAAATTAAACTTCCTAAACAACACCGGACAGAAGTCCTTAATTTTGGGCAGAATTTTGGGGTTTTTCAATTTGTGAAGAAAGGAAACCGTGAAGTACGGAAGAAGACGAAGTGAGAAGTGAGAAGAACATTTTGCTCCCTAGACCATGGTTGGAAAATTAATATAAAATCTAAATCTGCATAATAAAATGAATAATGCAGAACAATGAAATCTAAAACTGCATAATAAAATGAATAATGCAGAACAATGAAATCTAAAACTGCATAATAAAATGAATAATGCAGAAAAAATAGTACGGTGTCTACATATGCAAAATAAGATCTGCATTATCCCTTGACTAAACCAATAACAAATAATCATGAACTACATTTCAGCAACGATCACGTAAATCATCACAATTACACGAAAACAGAGCAACATTGAACCTAAATTAAAATCATCTCAAAAAATCCTAAATTCTTTGCAAATTATGTGTGTACGTGTGGAATTAATAATCATACCCTTGGCAAAACTCTTCATCTGACCGGATTAATGGTTCCCATGTGGACCATACGCTGCGTCGCCCCATTCCTAGGCGATAAAATCGTCGTCAAAGGCCCACCTCCGGATTCTGGACATTGATGGGGAAGACTACTGTATCTCCGGCGGCTTCGCGTCCGTCATCCTTAATGAAGAAATCGGGTGAAGTTTGAATCCCCTAGGAATATAAAGAAACGATCGCGTGGAAAGTCTCTTGATCATGTGCAGTTGAAAGAACAGATCGAGGAAACAATTATGGAAGAGCAAAGGAGACGAGACCTTATAGCCATGGTCGTCGTTGAAAGAGAGGAACAAGCCTCTAAGCATCACCCCGCCGATCGTGAAGCCCTAATCTCGATTCCAATCCCTAAAAGCAACAAGCAGCCGATCGAAGAATCTGACTGTGCAGGAAATCTAAACATTGATTTGGATTCTGAGAGTGCAATTAATTATCAAAAGGAAGGGTTCGTTGAGGCAATAGACGATTTCGTTGTGAAGAAGGCGATGCAATAAACTAACGTTACCTTACGCAGCAGAAACTTTGAGAATGATGATGATGAGCGCCTGGATCAGGTAACATTTGCCAATGTTGATAATCAATTGAAGAGGTATGTGGTTGAATCTATGGCGACAAATAAGGAAGATGAAGACTTGTTATTTAATTATTAAATTAATAAATTAATTTTCATATTTAAATATAAGGGTATAATGGGTTATTAACATGCGTTTTTGTCCTTTTTTAAAAAGATTATAATAGTTGTCCTTTATTAAGAAGCTAGGTGTCTAAATGGCCTTTTTTATAAATTTTCTCAAGGATAATTAAAGCGTTAAATAATCCTTATAGTGATTCGTATGCGAGATCCTCTACTACGGTATCCAAGTAATCCTCGTCTACGAACTTGTGATCCAGATTGGAATTCTCTAAAAGAATTCGCTAGGAGAATTCTATAGAGAGAACCGGAGAAATATTATGAGTGATAAAATTGTTACGACTCAGAACCTCTAACCTTAGAGGTATTTATATAGTAAAACACAAACCCTATATGTGCACATGGGATTGAGCCCAAGTATATATTTTACCATATTTATGATATACCTAATATATCATCTTATTAATTAAATCTAATTTAATTAAATAAGTTATAATTCTATCAAATAGAATTATTCTATATTTTTCATAAATTAAATATCTTGATCAAATCAAATAATTAATTCCTCCAAACTTTAATTCGTAAATTAAGACTACTTGTTGTGTGACCCATAGGCCCTCACATATCAAGCGATTAGTCAAACTAACGGTCTTAGCAGAACCCTACACAATGAACCAGACAATCTCAATATGTGAGGTACGTTGCGAGGAAATAGCAACAACCTGTAATGTGAAGCTCACAATGATATGATCCTTTCATTCACGAATACTCCGATTAAATCTAGAACATGATGATGTGTCTATTCCAATAATTTAATCATGTTATCTCATTCTACTAATTGATCACATTGTCGCATTTGAACACCATTCCAAATGTGACATGCATTGGCCAATGACTAACGATCCAATTAGTTATGAGAAGACGAGTATTCTCTCTAAATCTATTTGAGGAATGAATCCTATTCTTAGCTCAACTACCGCGCACATGTACTTTATGGTGTTCCCAACACATGCCTAATCTACCCCATTAGGAGTGCAAGCGTCGGTCATGGTCAAAGCCCATCACGCCATACATGTCGCGTGTATTGACCTCAAGTCGAAGGACATTATATTGCTCCACAAATCGATATTCCCGTAGACACGTAAATAGAATACACCAAACGGTTTCTCGATTAGGCAAGCCAATACTCTCAAAGTATCCGTGCATCCATCATGAGATACCTAGTATCTCGTAGTTGTGAGAACCACTACATCCTCTAAGGATATGATACAGATCGCACACCAATCTCAATCGCATCATCGATATCCCAATCTCGATGATCCTTGATTGGGGATACTTTAAGAACCATGATATAGTCAATAGAGATCTCACATCTCAATGACATCATTGGTTCATGGGAACACATATAAGAATAAATGCAAACAATCAAACATAACATTCTATAATATAAGTGTATTACCGAATATTATTAATAAAGTCAATAATACTTAAGTAACTGAATATGATCAAGTACAATGTCCTCATAATAATTGTCTCTAGGACATCTATACTAACAATCTCCCACTTGGCCTAGAGCCAATCGCCCATATGTTTAATACATAGACTCTCAAAGTGTCTGGTGTGTACATGACCACTAAGGGCCTTAGTGAAAAGGGTCTGCCAGGTTTTCTTCTGTGGGAACACGTTCCAATTCTATTTCTCTTCTTGTTTCTGTTATTGGATCTTGGTTCCTTTGCTTGTGCAACCGCACTAGTATTGTCACAATACAACTTTATTGGACGACTGGCACTCGGAACTACCCCTAGTTCTTTCAAGAACTCTAAAATCCAGACAGCCTCTTTCGCGGCTTCTGATGCAGCAATGCACTCAGCTTCATTTGTTGAATCTGCAGTGGTTTCTTGCTTGGAACTATTTCAGCTCACCATTCCACCATTGAGTTTAAATGCATACCCTGACTGTGACTTGTAGTCATCGCAGTCAGACTGGAAACTAGCATCAGTGAATCCAGCCACTACTAGTTCTGGTTGTCCGCCATAGACTAGGAAACATTCCTTAGTTCGTCTAAGATACTTAAGGATGTTCTTAACAGCAATCCAGTGAATTTCACCTGGATTCTGCTGGTATCTACTAGTAATGCTAACAGCGAAAGCCACATCGGGCCTCGTGCAAGTCATGGCATACATGATTGACCCAACAGCCGATGCATATGGGACACTTTTCATGCGCTCGATTTCATCTTTCTTAGAAGGACAATCCTTCTTTGAAAGTTTAATCCCATGATTCGCATGCAGAGAACCTCTCTTAGAGTTCTCCATAGAAAAACGCCTTAACACCTTGTCTATGTAGGTGGATTGTGAGAGCCCCAACATCTTGCTAGATCTATCTCTATAAATCTTTATGCCAAGGATGTAACAGGCCTCACCCAGATCCTTCATCATGAAGGTCTTGGACAACCAATCTTTTACGGACTGCATTAACGGGATATTGTTTCCCAAAATCAATATGTCATCTACATATATGATGATGAAAACAATGTCATTCATGCTGCGTTTCCGATAAACGCAAGGATCTTCCTTGCTTCTAACGAAGTCAAACGATTTGATGGTTTCGTCAAAACGGATATTCCAACTCCTAGAGGCTTGCTTCAATCCATAGATGGATCTTTGTAGCTTACACACCATATTCTAATTTGACTTGAATATAAAACCTTCCGGTTGTGTCATAAACACCTCTTGCTCGAGGTTTCCATTAAGGAAAGCTGTTTTGACATCCATCTGCCAAATCTCATAATCATAGTATGCAGCTATTGCAAGTAAAATCCGAATAGAATTAATCTTTGCAACCGGTGAAAAGGTCTCGTCATAGTCAATACCCTCTCTTTGACTATAACCTTTTGCCACCAACCTAGCTTTATAGGTTTGGACCTTGCCATTTGCATCAGTCTTCCTTTTGAAGACCCACTTGCAGCCAATGGGTCTAACCCCTTTAGGCAATTCCACCAAGTCTCAAACTTGATTAGTATACATCGAGTCCATTTCAGATTTCATGGCTTCATGCCACCTCACTGCATCGATATCTAATATCGCTTCAGAATAAGTCTTGGGGTCATCCTTGTCCGGGATTTCCACGTCATCATGCTCCTCCAGGAGGAAACTAAATCTAACGGGTGGACGACGATTCCTAGTAGACTTACGGAGTTCCATTTGTGCAGGCTGTATATTCTGATCGTGAGGAGGTTCTTCAACAATGATCTGATCAATGCTTGGAGAATTCTCAAGAGCTCTGCTTTCTAGCGTCTCCTGAGCAGGAGATTGAACGATGTCTAAATCGTTCTCATTCAGCCTATTCGAGATTTCTTGCGTATGCGAGATATCCCTAATTACGCTCCCACTGGCTAGAAGAAGATCACCTAGTGATAGGCTCCCACCATGAGAGTCATTGAATGCTCCCACTGATTCCTTGTCGTGGTTCTCCGATAAGTACTCAGCCTCAATATTACTTTGCGGTTCTTGAATCTCTTCAAATTCTATCTTTTTACGACCTTGTTCCTTAAAGACATAGTCACTTTCAAGGAACGTCGCCTGTCTAGAAACAATAACCTTTTGTTTCTCAAGGAGATAGAAATAATATCCTCTTGTTTCTCTAGGATATCCCACAAAATAACACTTTTCACCTTTTGATTTCAATTTGCCAGTGATCATCTTCTTCACATACGCAGGGCAACCCCACGTCTTGATATGTGAGAATGATGACTTCTTTCCACACCACAACTCGTATGGTGTCCGATCAACTGACTTAGATGGAATCCTATTCAGAATATAGATTGAAGTTTGAAGTGCGTAGCCCCAAAGAAATGTTGGAAGAGAGGAGAAACTCATCATGGATCTCACCATGTCTAACAGGGTTCGATTCCTCCTTTCAGACACACCATTCATCTGCGGTGTTCCGGGAGGTGTCCATTGTGATTTAACTCCATGTAACTTTAAATAATCCAGGAACTCATGGCTAAGGTATTCACCTCCTCGATCTGATCGAAGAGTTTTAATACTCTTACCAAGTTGTTTCTCTACTTCCACTTTATACTCCTTAAACTTTTCAAAGGCCTCAGATTTGTGTTTCATGAGATACACATATCCATACATAGAAAGGTCGTCAGTAAAAGTTATGAAGTATCCGAAACCACCCCTTGCTAGAGTCGGTAGCGGTCCACATACATCACTGTGAATCAACTCTAACGTTTCTTTGGCTCGCATCCCTTTCCCAGAAAAAGGTTTATTGGTCATCTTTCCTTTGAGACAAGATTCGCAATTACCGTATGACTCCAAGTCAAACGGGGTTAAGTAGTCCAACTTTCTTAACCTTGCAATTCTTTGCTCATTTGCATGACCAAGTCTACAATGCCACAAGAAGGTAGTGTTTTCCTGATTAGTAAGTTTAAGTCTCTTATTTTGTATATTAAAAACATCATGTCCACAATTCAACAAATATAAACCATTCACAAGAGAAGCGTTTCCACAAGTAACACCATTTAACGTAAAATATCAACTACTATTAGAAAAATGGAATGAGAAACCTTCAATGTCTAACATCGGAATGGAAATAATGTTTCTAGTAATAGACGGAACAAAATAACAATTATTAAGTTCTAGTCTAAAACCACTAGGTAAGTCTATACTATATATCCTTACGCGCTCGGCAGCAACTCCTGCTCCATTTCCCACGCATAGGGCGACTTCACCCGGTCTAACCGCTCTGCTTTCTCTAAGACCTTGCACATTCGTACAAATGTGTGATCCACATCCTGTATCTAATACCCAGCAGTTAGAATTGTTAGTGGACATGTTTATTTCAATAACAAACATACTTGTTCCACTGCCAGAAGCACCTTGTGCATTCTTCTCGGCAGCCAGAACCTATCCTGCATCATCTTGATGCTTCTTCTGAGCAGTAACGCCAAACGTAGCAAGCTCAACAGAACCAGGTGCTGGGGTTTTTGGGATTGGCGTGTCTAACACGTATTCAATCTTTTCTTGCCTTAGTACCAAACGCATATTTCGGTGCCAATCCAGAAAATTTGGCTCAGCCAATTTGTCAGATTCCAGTGCGAATTTCAATAGTAAATCATTCATTTCAACTAACCTAGAGAAATAATAGAACGGGAATTAAAACACATAATTCCTATGATCAATATTCAGCAATCAAAATAAACACGACTTTTATATTTATTTTGTCTCCATTATTTTCACATACTCAACGACCTCATCGGAAGAGTACGAATTTACATCGAATATAAATCATAATGGACTAGGATCCACATTCCTACTATCACAGCAACTTCTTGGGCTGAATACTGTAATGGCAGAACTGGTAGGTCTCAATACCAATTGCACTTTCTGCAATTCCTAGTTGATTGAACCTAGTTCAATCGATGTCCCCTCGTTGTTCCCTTGCTTGGGCTAGTGAAAAAACTTAGGTGGTTTACAACCATCACACTGCAACATCACATGTCCCTATTAAAGTTCCGTTAGACGTAACTCCAAGCAAAAGACTTGGGTCTTAAATACTCATTGGAATGAAATCTCCGGTCTCCTTTTAATTATGATGGAAGACATCTTTCATTCTAAATGAAAACCATATTTAGTTGAGGAACGTTTCAAAGCGGGGTATTTAATTGCTTAAACAAGTTCCAATTATACATGCTTAAACAGATAAAAGCAAATACTGGGCGCCGCCTACCCAAACATAAATACACGGTCCGACAAATACTGGGCGCCGCCTACCCAGACAATAAACGCGGACTCTAACTAATAATGTAAATTCAATTTACATAAACAGTTAGACAAATAAGAGCAATCATCAAGTTCTCATGCTATATTATAAAATTCTAAATATTACAAATAAAGCACATAATAGGATTTAGCACATAAATCAAATAAACGTGCAAGTAATAAATATTCGTAAGTAAAATATTGCTAAAATTAGAAATACTAACAAGCTCCAAGCTTTTAGTTAATTCTAAAATTGTTCTCAAAATTATTTTGTCCAAAATTTTATTTTATAAGAAATTTCAGAATTTTAAACTAACCAAACAGCACCTTATCCCTTTCAGAATTTTCCATTCAGCCAAACAGGGCCTTTCAAGGTTTCCAGAAATTATATAAGACTAGGGACTAAACTGCAATATTTCTAAAATTTCTTAATTGCATATAATCCCTTCAAGAGAATCAAATTCTCAGGTCAAGCCACTAGGGCTAAAGCTGTTATGCAGCGTAAATATGAAAATAATTTATGTGTTTTAATTTTCAAAACATAATACAATTTTATTCATGAAATCACGTGAATCTTATTAAATAATAAAATTAAGTTTTCAATATAATTGAAAACAACATCTGACGTGTATTCTAAATTAAGTTTCCCAAAAACATTAATCTTCATACACTGGAGTATTGATTTCACAAATCAAAACCTTTCAAATAAAATAAATTGAAATATATATATGCAAATATTTTACTCACGAATTATATATAAATTTATGTATACAGTCATTAAATCAGCCTGAAGCTCTGATACCATTGTTGGTTTTCGAGGTACGAATACTATGCTCGTAGCAGCGAAAGTTGAAAATTTTGTTCACCAACACAGATTCCTGATATGACTGTATAACATAATTGAAGGATAATGTTATTGAAGGATAATTAAAGCGTTAAATAATCATTACAGTGATTTGTATGCGAGATCCTCTACTACGGTATCCACGTAATCCTCGTCTACGAACTTGTGATCCAGATTGGAATTCTCTAAAAGAATTCGCTATGAGAATTCTATAGAGAGAACCGGAAAAATATTATGAGTGATAAAATTGTTACGACTCAAAACCTCTAACCTTAGAGGTATTTATATAGTAAAACAGAAACCATATCTGTGCACATGGGCTTGAGCCCAAGTATACATTTTACCATATTTTTTATATACATAATATATCATCTTATTAATTAAATCTAATTTAATTAAATAAGTTATAATTCTATCAAATAGAATTATTCTATATTTCTCCATAAATTAAATATCTTGATCAAATCAAATAATTAATTCCTCCAAACTTTAATTCGTAAATTAAGACTACTTGTTGTGTGACCCATAGGCCCTCACATATCAAGCGATTAGTCAAACTAACGGTCTTAGCAGAACCCTACACAATGAACCAGACAATCTCAATATGTGAGGTACGTTGCGAGATAATAGTAACAACCTGTAATGTGAATCTCACAATGATATGATCATTTCATTCACGAATACTCCGATTAAATCTAGAACATGATGATGTGTCTATTCCAATAATTTAATCATGTTATCTCATTCTACTAATTAATCACATTGTCGCATTTGAACACCATTCCAAATGTGACATGCATTGGCCAATGACTAACGATCCAATTAGTTATGAGAAGACGAGTATTCTCTCTAAATCTATTTGAGGAATGAATCCTATTCTTAACTCAACTACCGCGCACATGTACTTTATGGTGTTCCCAACACATGTATAATCTACCCCATTAGGAGTGCAAGCGTCGGTCATGGTCAAAGCCCATCACGCCATACATGTCACGTGTATTAACCTCAAGTCGAAGGACATTACATTGCTCCACAAATCGATATTCCCGTAGACACGTAAATAGAATACACCAAACGATTTCTCGATTGGGCTAGCCAATACTCTCAAAGTATCCGTGCATCCATCATGAGATACCTAGTATCTCGTAGTTGTGAGAACCACTATATCCTCTAAGGATATGATGCAGATCGCACACCAATCTCAATCGCATCATCGATATCCCAATCTCGATGATCCTTGATTGGGGCTACTTTAAAAACCATGATATAGTCAATCGAGATCTCACATCTCAATGATATCATTGGTTCATGGGAACACATATAAGAATAAATGCAAACAATCAAACATAACATTCTATGAGTGTATTACCGAATATTATTAATAAAGTCAATAATACTTAAGTAACTGAATATGATCAAGTACAATGTCCTCATAATGATTATCTCTAGGACATCTATACTAACATTTAGGGGGTGTGCATTTAACATACAAATTTTTTTATAACAAAAGAAAGATATAATTGTATGTATCGAGGGAGTGCATCTAACATTCGTGGAGGGGCAAATAACCCATGACTTTAAGGTAGGCCTAAGCCATCTATTAAATTTCTCCAACTAAATGTGTAACGGTTATTTCCACCTCTAAGTTTTTAAAATACACTCCTTTTATGTTTATTTATTTTAAAATAATTTCAAAATAATTATAAAATGTCTAAAATCGTATACTCCATCCGTCAATGAAATGTAATTTTATTTGTCTTATATTCTCCGTCCATAAAATGTAGTCATCAACTTTATTCACAAACAATCACTTTATTCACAATGTGTCTCCACAATACTTTTACTTTATCTACATTTTCTTTAAAACATGTGTCCACTTCATTTGGACACAGTTGTTGTTTGCGTTACGGAAACTCAATTGAAAATCAACAATTAGTTTTATTAGTAGAATCTGTGTTTTAATGGTTTCTGCTTATTTGGAGATAAAGGAAATTGAAGTTTCCTTGATTTTTTACTTATTTAGATCAATGAGAGCCCTCTAAACTGCATGAAATAAGAATATGGGATTGTTTGTCATCATCTGTTTGTAAGTATCCCTAAATTTAAGCGTGTATCACATTGTTTTAAGTGAGATGTAGAATCCATTAATTTTAGCAGAAATTGCTTAAATTTTATTTGGAAACATAGATTCATAATTTTAGGATTGAATAACCAAATTTAATTGCAGCTTCAAGATATGGTGCTGAGTGTGAAAAAAATGGATTGCTTCGAAGATGATGTTGTCGGGTTCAAATCGAAGAATTCACGTTGTCCATCGCCACTCTAGAATGGTACCCTTTTTCAATTGTTATAAGACTTTCTCTGATAGATATGAATGTTGTAGTTTATTATGATGGAGTAGTAAGCCATTAATACGAGAAATGTTGAATTTCTCTTTACATTTGTGAGTGTTATCTCATAATCTCATAGTCAGCTGATAGGATCAGATAAGATGACTTAGGCCGAAATCAGATGAGTTGAAGTTTTCAATCAGCTGAGGAGGTGATGCTTAGATTTCAGCACAATTGGTCAGATGAGCAGAGTAGATCAACACAGTACCTAAGCACAATACTTCAGCAGAGTAAATCAGCAGAGTATCTAAGCACAGTACTTCAGCAGAGTACTTAAGCACAATAAAGATCAGCACAGTAGAAGTCTATCAGTAGAGTCAGTTTTTGATCACAAAACATAAGAGTTGGGTATTAGATGAGTAGAAGTCATCTGATCTTTTCTGGACAAGTCTTCTAATATGAAAGTTAGTTAGTTTAACTAACTGTATTACAGTTACAACTATTTGAGAGCATAACTACCATTTTCGTTGGGCAATAACAGAGCACATGGGTTGTTACAAGCGGTTGCAAACGGTTTCTAACTACTCAACAGTTCCTAACAACAACAACTACCTTGGTCTTTATATACTCTTGTATGTGTACATTATAAAGGTTGGATTTTGGATGCAAGTACGATTGTAATCTTTGAGTTGTGTGAGTTCACGTGAAGTGAGGAAATATCCTATTCCGAGTGAATGAGTGTGTAAACATTCTTGATCAATCAAAGTAGTACTCGTCTGGTCCAGTGGATGTAGATCACATTGATCGAACCACTTAAATTCTTGTTTGTTGTTTGTCTCGTTGCTTACTTTTTGAATTACTATCTTAGTTGGTTATTTCTTATATCTTCAGGCCTTCTACTTGATTGGAGACGTTTAATCGACTAGAATACTTGACAATTGGCGCCCTCTGTGGGAACCTGAAGTAGCTGTAGATCTAAGATGGAGAATTCTACCAAGTACAACATAGAGAAGTTTACAGGCACGAGAAATTTTAGGTTGTGGAAGGTCAAGATGCAGGCCCTCCTTGAACAGCAGGGATTATTCGAGGCTCTCGAAGAATCCAAAAAAAGACTGCAAAAGAGACTGCAGCAGCTGCTGCTGAAAGGAGCAAGTTGCTCATAAAAGCTCGAAGCACGATCCTACTCTGCCTTGGAGAGAAGGTCTTGAGGGAGGTTGCTAAAGAGAAGTCAGCGAAGGAGGTTTGGGATAAGCTTGAGAAGTTATATATGGTGAAAACTCTTGCTAACCGAATCTATTCGAAACAGAAGCTATATCCCTTTAGAATTGGAGATGACAAACCCATTACGGAGCAGCTAGATGAGTTCAACAAGATACTTGATAATCTGGAGAATTTGGATGTCAAGCTTGAAGAAGAGGAAGACCTTTCGTGAAGATGTCGGCGAGCTGGAGATGTGTGGGGACAAACTGCGTGGACAGCTTGCCAGACGTGACGAGCTCGCTAACAAAGTGACAATCGATGTCAATGTGCTATGCCCGTTTGTGAGCTACTGGATTCTGGCTGAGAAAGAGGGCACTGTTGTTGTCGGAGAGGAGGACTGGGTGAGTAGGTATTGGAATGCGGAGCTCGCGGAGCAGAGAGGTTAGCCAAACGACCTCGGCAGCTGCGTTGGCCAAGGCACGATACTCCGATTCACAACTGGAGCGAGCAACCGTGAGCTGCTTCTTGGCACTCAAAGACACTAGATTTCCACCCAAGAAGACCGAGTAACCATAGGTGGAGCGGCGAGTTTCCACACATCGAGCCCAGTCAGCATCGGAGTAAGCGACCACGGAGGAGTCTGGTCGGCGAGTGAAGGAGAGGCCATAGTTCATAGTGTGTAACATAGTGTGTAACATAGTTCATAGTTCAGCTTCCTAGACATCTTCCTTCAGGCTACTAGAGTTCAGTTGGGTCCGCAGTCTTTGGAGTTGTGGAGGGCGGGCTTCGTCACTGCTATTTGGGCCGTTTGGACTATGCGGAACAGGGTAATATTCGATGAAGTTTCGCCCTCTGTTAGGAGATGTATGGCTCAGATCATTTCAGGCATTAAGGAGGCCAACAACATAGCTAGGGGTTTTTCGGACGGCACAGTTCGGGATCTACTGATTTCTAGGGCTCTTGGTATTTCGAGCAGACACAGGCCAACGAGACAAGGTTCATCTGTGATTTGGTTCCCGCCTGATCCGGGTTGGTACAAGGTTAACACGGACGGTAGTGCCTCTTCTTCCCCGGGTAATCTGCATGCGGGGGCGGTATTCAGGACCTTCAGGGGATTTTTCGTGGCTGCGGTCGCTACTAAGGTGGGTTGGGGTCTCCCTTTTGAGGCTGAGTTGGCAGCGGTACTTATGGCCATCAAGTATGCATATGATCAGGGATGGCAGTTCCTTTGGATTGAGTCGGATTCGACACTCACGATTGACACTTTAATGAGCACCAATCCCTCTATTCCTTGGCGTCTGCAAGACCTTTGGAGCCAGATCCACCCTCTTACACAGGACATGCACATCAGATACTCACACGTCTTTAGAGAGGCCAACCAGGCGGCGGATGCTGTGGCCAAGACTGGCCTTGATTATGTCTGGAGAGGCTACCCACCAGACTTTTTACTCTCATTTCTGCATAATGATTTACATACTGTTTTCTATAGACATTGATTTTTAGAGGAGTGTACCTTTTTCCTTAAGGGTTTTATCCCTAAGGAGGGTTTTCCCAGGCAAGGTTTTAATGGCACTCCGGCCTCTGGCTCGACATGTGAGCTTATGGTCCTAGATTTCTTTTCTTCTTTTATATGATCTACCTTTTATTGTCCGAGCAGGAAAGAGCTGAACCGCTGAAACCAGGCCAAGAGGGCTTGGAGAAGACCATATAGGGCCTTCTTTAGTTTGCAGACATGATCCGGGAGCCGAGGATCGACAAAGACAAGAGGTTGGGCCATGAAGACTGGTTTCTGGAGATACCCGTTAAGAAAAGCATTCTTGACATCCAGCTGATGGAGGGGCTAGTTATGTTGGACAGAGAGAGCCAAAATAACCCGGAAAGTGGTCGCCTTGACAACCGGACTGAAGGTGTGCGAGAAGTCCGTGCCAGGGATTTGGGTGAACCCTTAAGTGACCAGTCTGGCTTTGTGCCGTTCGATGGAACCATCAGATTTGAACTTAGTTCTAAAGACCCATTTAGAACCAACAATGTTCGCATCCTGGGGGCGAGGAACAAGATCCCAAGTTTTGTTAACTCGCAAAGCATTAATTTCTTCCTGCATTACTGCCAACCATTCAGGGGACTTGGCAGCAGATTTGAAACCACGGGGTTCCGAGGCGGCAGTGAGGGCACTAAGCAAGGCAGTGGAGGGGCCAAGTTTAGTGGGTACTTCAGTTTGAAGATCCCTGATTTTGCTCGCATGATCATTTGGTGGTTGGACCGTGGTCGCTCCACCGGTGGGTCAATGGTCGGCAAGGGTTGCTCGGCCGGTTCAGGAGGAGCAGGTGGCTCCAGAGTGGGGGATGGCGGAGGAAGTGGGTCCTCACCAGGATCAGAGATGCATGCCGAGCAAGGCAGGGTCGAGGTGGGAGCTATAGTGTCAGGGGAGGAGTCATTCGAGGAGTCCAGGTCGGCGTCCAAGAAGGAAGATACCACTACATTGGTCGACAAGGGCCGAGCAGAACCTGAAAAGGGGAAGCAACCTTCATCAAATATAGCATGTCGAGTAACAAATAATTTGGAGGAGTCGGGATCATAACACCAGAAACCCTTGTGAAGGCTATTGTATCCCAAGAATATACATGGTCGACTGCGAGGAGATAGCTTGTTCAAGGCATAATCGCGTAAGTATGGAAAAACCCGACAACTAAAGGGCTTGAAGTTTCCATAGAGAGGCACAGTGCCGACCAGAATTTGAAACGACGATTGACCACCCAAAATAGAGGATGGAAGGCGATTAATGAGATGAACTGCAGTAGCAAAGGCATCGAACCAAAACTCACACGGAGCACAAGCATGGAAAAGCATGGAGAGACTAGTTTCAGTGATATGACGATGCTTTCGCTCGGCGCGACCATTCTGCTGGGGTGTATAAGGCCATGACACTCGATGTGAGATTCCATGTTCGGTCATGAATGCGCTTACAACCCTGTTAACGAACTCAGTACCACCATCACTTTGAAAAACTTTTAGAGTTGACGAAAACTGGGTGCATACAAACTTGTGAAATGCGACCAATGTGGCAAAAAACTCAGATTTCGCACGGAGAGGATATATCCATGAGAAACGAGAAAAGTCATCGACGAACACCGCATAATAACGAAAACCAGAAAGAGCAGTTACAGGTACGGGATCCCAAAGGTCGCAATGAACTAAATCAAGAGTAGCAGAAGCACGTTTTTCATTAATGTGAAAAAACAAACGTTTACTCTTGGCCAACTGGCAAGAGGTGCAAACAGTAGGGTTCGGTAAAACGGAATTAACATAAATATGCCCTAATTTATTTAAATCCTTAATAACATCAAAAGGAACATATCCCAGATGAGAATGCCATAAATCAAACGACGCACGAGCAACACTGGGCTTCTTCAAGGCAGCGACTAAGGTTGGGAGTGCCTGTTCCAACACGTACAACCCCTGTTCACATCGGCCGTGAGCCACCACTTCCTTGGTAGCCCGATTCTGAACAACAAATGTCTTGTCATAGAAGCAAACATCAACTGGAAAGTCAGAGGTGAGCTTGCTAATAGATAAAAGATTTTTGGTGATATGAGGACCACAACAAGAACATCTAGAAGACCAATATTCTTAGAGATTAAATGCAAACAAACATGAGAAATCTATAATGAATTACCATCACCAACAATAACCTGACCATTACCAGAATATGGAGCCGAGGAGTCCAAATGTGAGGTACTGGAAGTCATATGAGTCGAGGCTCCTGAGTCAACATACCAATCCGAGGAGGCCAGCGAGGAGACGGTACAGGCCGAGTGAAAGGACTGAGCAAGGTTAGTGGAGGTGTCCTCGGACAGACGGGCATATGGGCGAGAAGATTGGCGAGGATCTGGACCGCGAACAAATCGCTGTGGACACTTGTTTGCATAGTGTTCGCCACGACAAATCTGGCAGCGAGGAACGTAGGGCTTACGTCCACCGCGACCACCAGAGAAAGCCACGGAAGGGTGGCACTGGCGAGAAAGCCATCCGAGTATCCGCAAAACCACTGAACTTGGGACCTAGGCCCCTGAGGAACCAGTGCGACATGTCAGATTTGTCCACAGGTTTGCCGATCGCGGCAAGTTGGTCACAAAGGACCTTAAAACGTCGACCATAGTCGGCAACGGAAAGAGAGTCACGCTTGAGGAGAAGGAGCTCCTCATGAAGTTGAGTGATACGTGACTAAGAGGAGTGGTTGAATGCATCCTCTAGGGCAAGCCAAGTCTCATGAGTCGTGTCACATTGGATAACTTCGGCCAATGTTTCCTCGGTGACAGAGGAGAGAAGGTGGACAAGTACCTTCTGATCCTTCGATTTCTAGGCAGCGGAGGTAGTATGAGTGGCAGCAGGAGGATCGGATGTGCCATCCACGAAATCAAGGAGATCGGCACAGGTGAGCATGGGGACAACTTGCTTCTTCCACATAAGATATTTGCAAGAAGAAAGTTTCACCGTAACCATATGAAAAAGAACATTCATAGGGATATAAGAGTCTGCCATTGAAAGGAGATGGTCGAGGGGGACAAGCTCGACGAGGAGGTAGAGGGAGGCGGCGACAGAGGGGAAGAAAGAAAATTAGGGTTAGGATTTTTAGGTGTAGTGTTTAGGTTGATACCATGTGAATTAGGAGTGTGCAAAAAAATTAAACCGGACCGGAAAAAAGACTGGAACCGAACCGACCGGTTAGTTTCCGGTCCGGTCTTCGGTCTAGTGAATTTTAAGATTCCGGGTTTCCGGTCCGGGTTAAGACCGGAATTTACCGGTCCGAACTGGATCGGATAGGACATAAATTTTTTATTTATTTATTTATATTCTTTATATATTTTTAATAATACAACCTTAATTATTATAAACTAAATAAAATTAGAATTGCAAATTTGAAAACTTTGAAAATATTTCTTTTATTATGCTTAAAATCAAATAATTGGTGAGTATGTGAAGTAAAAGTGTTGAGATTTATTACATTTCTTCAAGTATATAATTGAACAAAAATAATCAATTTACTTTTAGTGTCAAAATACTAGAGCTGACAAATCGGGCCGCCCAGCCCAGCCCATCGGGCCAAGTGATGTTCATGGGCTAGGCTGGCCTGGCCCATGAACTGGTCGGGCCTATAAAATTGGAGCCCAGCCTAGCCCATCTGGGCTACTCGGCTAGCGGGCCAGCTCAGCCCATTACATATATTAAAAAAATATATTTCTTGCAAAAATTATATATACTAACTAGTAACTACACATAATTTATAAATGAGCATAACCATTATTGCATTAATGTACACGGCAAGTCCCACCCCATGAGATAAAAAAAATATTTCTAGCAAAACCTATACTCTATATATATAAACTTATTATGTATTGGTCAAATTGTCACATATATTTTTTATTTATACAAATAATTATAATTAAAAATATACATTACTAATATATTAATTATACATAATTTATAAACGGACACAATTAGTACAGAGTATAACATTACACTATATATCAAGTTCAAATAGAATTATAAATAATTAATAAGTTCAAATTTTAAAGTTAAAATAAAATTTAAAATTAACATAATACTAATATTTAAGTATATAGTATTGTAATAATTTTAATTGTTTATTTACCTTTAAAAAAATTGATCGGGCCAAACGGGCTGCACATGAGCCGTCGGGCCAAAATCAGCCTAGCCCATTAGGCCCATCGGGCCTATCGGGTCGGGCCAAATAGGCCCAGCTTTATATGGGCCTATAATTTTAGAGCCCAGCTCATACTAGGCTTCGGGTTGGCAGGGCCGGTCCATCGGGTCGGGCCCAAATTGTCGGCTCTACAAAATACCATTAATAATATTGTAAATAAAATTCACATTGGCGAAAATTGATCTCAAATGAAGAACTAACACAAATTTTCATACACAAATTTATCATTCTTGTTCTTTCTTCAAAAAACTTAAAAAAAAAAAACTTGAAAAAAATATTTGAAAAAATTAAAAATTAAAAAATAAATTAAAATTCCGGTCCGAACCGGTCCGATCTTCGGTCTTACCATTAAGATAGATTTCGGTGTCGGTTCGATTTTGGACCGGTGCACACCCCTAATGTGAATAATGAGATATGATTACCGTTGAATTGGTGAGTGTGGAGATAATTGTATTTATATTACATTAAACCTAATTATATGACTTTAGAAAAAGATAAGTACAAAAGATAAATACAATTATATATACAAGGAATGTTTGACAGGAATTACATATTTACACTACACAGCTAGCTAGCTAGTATATTAATTGTTACATTAATGCAATGAATGAATTGAAAAAAATGAAGAATTTTGGTGTAATCTGCAGAATGTGGAGCTAGCTAGCGCGCGGTTGGAGGGAAAATCTTTTGGAATCAGAGCAGTACTAATTGTAAATTAATCAAATAATTGTGTTGAATGTACGTACCCATCTCAATTATCTGTTTGGCATCAAGTTCCTTTGATCCACCTGCTGCAGCAGCGGAGCGCCGTTGATGTTGACGGCGTTCCACAAGCTGCGCGCAGTAGTAGTCCCTCGCTCATAGCTTGGCCTTTTGGAATGTTAATTAAATATTTAAATTCATATATGCATATATGGTACATTATACAAATGTGAAATTTTGTTAATTAACATTAAGATACATACATACATACATGATGCGTTGAGAATTAATTCCAGAGGATAGAGTAGGTGTACGTGGAAACATATATATATGCAGTGGCCGGGGTCGAACCAGAGATGGAATTGTACGTTGCTCTTGAGAGTAAACAGGCTCTCCTGTTGAATTTCCCAGAAATTCTAAGTCTATTTCGTCGTGCCCTGCTCCCAAAGACGACAACTGATGCAAAATCATACATACAATATTAATAAGTAGTAAAATTTAAACAATGTATATATACGACACTTTTTGAACCATATATGTACCTAAACTTACTTTACCTACCGTTAATGAAAAATGCAATATAATATTACTAACTTTGAAAATTGTAACCAGGCCTCAAAGCAGCTACATCCTTAATTATTTCTAAATTTATATGCACTTGAGTTCACACAAGATTCCTTAAAATCTGAATTAGAGAGAGAGAGTGGTGACGGTTCCAGAGCTTGAGCTGCATATCGAATCGTCCGAACAAAAAGTCCTTCTTTGACTGGAAACCCGACCCGGAGGGACAATGTCAGCGTCTGCCCGCCTTCTAGAATCTTGACGCGGCCGTTGGTGACGTCAGCGTCGCGGCAGAAGCGCAAGTGAAGAAGAATTATTAATGTTGTTATTAGTGAGAAATTAGAGAATGTTGGCATTATTTAATTAATTTGGTGAGATGAGAAAAGAAAGATATATATATAGGGTAGCTGGGTAGGGTAGGGTAGGGTTTAAGTTGATGAATGAAACTAGTGTAGGTAGTATCCGTTTGGAAAGTCAAACCCAGTGAAAATGAGCTGGATTTGCTTTGCGCGTTAAAACGGCCCCTGGTTTTTTAGCCTTTTCAGATAAAATGTGATGAAGCATCCAGTTAGTTAAATACTCCCTCCATTTTCAGGTCGTATGCATACCAAAAACAATAAACTAGCAAGTTAGAAAAGAAATAAGATAAATTAAATTTTATTAATTAAAAGAGAGTTATTAATTTATCTATAATTTAATATTTTATTAATTTATGGAACAATATAAATTATAATACTCAATTTATAAACATTCATTCAAATTTTCACGTGTAATTCATTATTGTATATCGAATGAAAAGCCTAATTCTAAAGAATTATTCAATCTTTCACATTATTATCTTCATTGTATCACTTTATGACATTAAAAAATATTATATATATAAATATACAAGATCAAAATATGTTAACACAAACAAAATTATACACATGACATGACTTCTCATCTGACAGGTGTGAAAAAAATAACAATGACCGACAAGATTCGAAGAGCATTATGCAAGCACAACAAGGATAATTCAAGTCTCACTCAAAAGCAATTGTAAAAATGAGTTCTTAGTAACTATAGTTTGTAGATGAGTCAAGCGACAATATCAAATACAATTAAGCGGGTCTTTAGAGTATCTTTCACTTGAATAATTTCTTATTGAGCTATGAGAAAACGACACCAGGATTTCTTATAATGATAAGAAAAATTAGAGACGAGGTTTAAGGTGAAATTGATTTCAAAAAAAAAAAAAAAAACAAAAAACAATTGAGTCATTTTTTAAGAAACATTCTTAAATCATTCATGTATAGGTAGATAGCATATAAGGAATTATTAATTTATATATTATATGGGGTCTATAGAAATTATAAAAAATGTATTTATCTTATAATTTTAGCGAGTTTATTAATTTAGCACCCTATCTCTGAGTCGGGACCGACCAAAACTATTATCTTATAGAGTTTATTAATTAATCGAGTACTAATTTATAGAGTTTCTACTGTATATTAATTTCTTGCTAGTTTTGATTAGAAATGTTTATCAGGCTGACTCTACAGGGCTGCTGATTAAGCCTTAACCCATCCCGCCCCGCATAATTTTTTTAATTAATTTGAAATATGCAAGTTTTTTATTTTAATATTACATAACTCAAATTAAATATATAATTATTTAAAACAACATTTCAAATTCATTTATACTAAAAAAAAAAAAAAAAAATTTTATAAACATATATACATTAATGTGCATATAAGTTTATATAAATTGAAACATCTATATATATATTAAATATTACTATATTTATATATAGCTGGTCTGGATACAGGTTGACGAGACGGATTTGACAAAAAATTACGATTCGTTCCATACTCGTTTACCCAAGTCCATACTTGATCGATGCGGAACGAGTTCAATGCAGGTTCGAATTTGAACCCGTCTCATTGTCATCCCTACATAAAATAGATAAAGTGTTGAGTAATTTTAGAAACAATGGAGTACAATTTTTTTTAGTGAGAGAAAGTACTTTGTTATTGATATCCCTCTCTTTTTGTGATTTTATCGATATCCCTCTTTTTTAATTACATCATTTTGTACTATATCTATTAGTTAATTTATATGCTAAATTGTAATGAAAAAAAAAAGTATTAATAAGTGAATGTCATTTTTCTAATAATAAAAAAAAACAAAAAAAGGTGACATTTATTCCAATTTTCCGTAAAGTGAAGATGGTAATATCCGAGTGAGTCCAAACGTGGTGTTAAAATTCAATCGTAACCGCACCCAATTTACGAAGAGAGAGAGAGAGAGAGAGAGAGAGAGAGAGAGTAGTCGGTTATCTTCTTCTGAGCATTTGAATTTTGTGTTGAACTCTGAAGAAGAAAAAGGTATGTCAGGAAAAGGTGCGAAGGGGCTTCTAACGGGCAAAACCCCAAAGGATAAGGACAAGAAGAAGCCAACCTCTTCCTTTAAATCTCTTCTTTATTAGTATAATAATAATGTTGACAATGAAATGCTGTAAATAAATCGTATGTTTCGATCAATTTCTCACAGCTGTAAGGTGAACTACTAAATCAAAACAAAACGAAGAAAGAATGCAACTGTTAAGGATAAAAGAGCGAGACTATGCTCTGCTCTTGTTCATCACATATCTTCTTTCTACTGTGTTTTCTGTTACTTTTTTTAATTGATTTGAAGAGAACCGGATAGAGAGACTCCTTGCAAATATATATAGCATGTGTTCTTAGATGATATGTAGTTTGATGCCATCTTGGGTGAACAAGAATGAATGTAGGGCAGCTGGAATTGGGGTCTCACATGTATCTCTCTCTAGGAGCATTCTCTTTCCCGTTATAATGAATTTGTTGATGATTGATTGTTAATTTACTAGACAATTGCTGGTTATGTGATTGTAGGGTCTTTTGTGCTCTTGATCTTGTGAATGAATGAATAAACAAACGGTCTCACACTGCCCATGTGATTGTAGGATCTTTCAATTCTTGAATCTCGAATGAATGTAATTCAGCAGTGGAGTTGATAGCTTACAAATTTTAATCTAGAATAATAGTGTTCAACCGTATCTAGGAGCGAGCTTTCTCTTTCATTTTGAGGTCTGTTATAATAAAGAATTGTAAACAATGGATGTAAATTTAAAAGTACCTTACTGCTCAAGTGTTAGAGTTGGCTGGAAACGCCAGCAAGGATTTAAAAGTGAAACGTATTACACCTCGACATCTACATACGTGGAACTCGACACTCTTATTAAAGGAACCATTGCTGGTGGTGGTGTGATCCCATAAGTCACTCATCAACAAAGGAGTAAAGTACTTTACTATCCCTTCCCTACCGTTTTGTTATTACAATTAACACATGTTTTAGGGCTTCTAATGTATTAGGCTTAGGCTTTGTACATTTTCACGCGCACTTTTTTGCTCGATATTTAGAATTCACACGAAATTGTTTTCTAATATTCTGATTAACACGTGTCGTTTGCAAATGAAAGTACAGACCCGATTATACCTTTACGACAAGGGCACGACTATACTATTAACACCCTCCAAATTGTTTTTGAGTATATCCGAATGTACAGCTTTTTTTTGAGCTACTTGTGCAATCAATCACAAAATTTGTGCTAGTTAATAGCCAGGTTCTTATAATAATAATCAAGAATTAAATTAACTGGAAACAAAACTCTTGACTCGGCATCTTTAAATAATTAAATTGGAATGCGACTTTTTTCTTACACAGTGAAAAATTCAGGCAAGTTACAATCACTTGCACACTACAAAAACATAAATTATACTTCATTTGACTCACTTTCGACCATAACTGATGAACAATGAATGATTTACCCGACAGTCTTCAGATCCCAAAACTGGTTGTTCTTCATTCGACTCACTTTTGATCAGGGCAACAGAATAAATGTTCAGGAAACTAGTTCAAGGCATCATTTCTTTGTTGGAGATTGGGTGATGAACTTGGTGACAATGTAGCAATCTGGTGGAGTGATATTCGCATAATAGTTTTGGATCGTATCTGTGATTTCGAATCCAAATTTCTTGTAGAATTTGATGGCATCGTCGTTGTTTGTCTGCACGTGCAAGTAGATCTCCCCAATGTTCTGCTTCGCACAAAGATCAAGCACGTGATTCAACAGCTTTGTACCTACACCACATCCAGGAATGGACAAACAAATAGAAAGACCGTCTTTTAAAAAATGTTAAAGGGAGAACAATCAGAATTTAGTTTCAATATAACTTCATCTAAAACCAGAAAACAGCTCGGTGATTTACACAGTTACAACCAGTTTAGAGTGGAAAAACGATTCATAAAAACAATGAAAAGCCCTCAAAATTATCATTGGATGAAAATTTAGTACCAACATAGGAACTTATCAAAAGAACATGTCCCACTTCTTAACAGTTCTTCATAAGTTACAAATATAATAATATATATATATATATATGTAAAAAGACAAGGTGACTTACCAATGCCTAACCCACGATATGGAGCCAAAACACCCAATGTCATTATGTATACTCGAACACCACCACTTTCCTTCTTCTCAAGACGGCATGCAATAGACCCAACACAAATGTCGCAGTAATAGGCTGACAAGATGAATAATCCAAAAGTCAGATGTAAGCATACTCTCAAAAACATATATGTATAGAGCATGATGAAATATAGAGAAAAAGCCTTTTTTAGATAGGAAACAACAAGCTTGTATTGACAAAAAAATATGAAGTACAAAGGACGAGTCATCCTATAATGATGAGCACATTCAAGCTACATGATACAATTCCAGTCAACTAAATCTGAAAGGAGAAATGTCTTAAAGTCCTTGTAGTTAGAGACCCACCAAGCAAATCAAACTATAAGGCTCCTCACATTTCCTTAAAGATTCCTAAATATTCTTAAAAGTTCTTTCATTCCTCTTGAGACAAAGGGACCAGCTTAAAGCAGAAACTTTAAAACTATCCACACTTCCTTAAAGATTCCTCACTATTCTTAAAAGTTCTGCCATTCCTCTCGAGCCAAAAGGACCAGCCTAAAGCAGAAGCTATAGACCCCAATAAGGGACCAGCATAAAGCAGAAGCTATAGACCCCAATAGAGGACAAGCCTTTAACGTGTCTAAAATATGCAACATTTCAAATTTGGTTTCACACTGTGCTCTCTTCTACTGCAAGTCCCACCAAAACTCTGTCCTGTTACGCACACACATTTTTTTAACTATAAAAGTAACTTGAATTCATGGAGGTTTTGTCCCATTACAATTTGCTAAGTAGCCAGAATTTATAGAGATTTTGCTATCTTTCTTGCACAAAAAAAGTGATCTATGAATTTGGACTAGTCAACTACTGGATGTTGGTACAAGTATCATTCAAGAGTAACTGACTTACCATTAGATTACGCATAACTATAATACTCGTCGGATGGCAGGGCCATTGAAGGTCTATTTCTCGTTGTGATAGGGGCATAAAGCACCAGAACCATGTACGTAAAAGTAATATACTCAAATGTCTGACATCTAGAAAGGATTAGTTTTGTGTTCTTGGTCTACAGTACCAATAAGACTTTTAGCATACATATTTAGTCTTTCAAACTGCAAAATGTTAGGAATGTGAACAATTTTTAATCTCCTTGGTCTGATTGAAATGTTAAATTCCATGACTAAAACCACTAAGAATCATTTTATATAGTACCCTTAAATCCAATATAACATAACTGCAAAGCAAGATACCATCAATTTATAGTATTCACTTATATCCAAAATCCAGAATCAGAAATATGATTTACTAACAGATGAAGAAGTCAAAACTTACTAATTTACCTACTAGAGAATTCACCAGAAATCTGATTTCACTATTACCACAGATATCAATAGAATGAACTTCTAAATGAAACCAGAAACAAGAGGAAAAACATAAAACAAGAAGAACCTCTCAGTTCTCCACCCCCTAGGTTTAAAAGAAAATTAAAACTCTGTTTTATTGCACTAAATTCTAACCAAATATAAGAAACAAGAATTGAATCAATTTCTTTAGCACAGTTAAAGCAGAACATTACATATCTATTGAAACAATAAAGTGTTCAATGTACTTTACCAATTCACATCCTCAAATAAAACATCATCAATCAAGAAAAAACTTATTGATAAACCTGGAAAAGAGATTGAATAAGAATTCCGAGAAGTGAAAACACACCCAATTTGGTAAAATCACCGGAGGCGAGAGCATCCGCGTAGTATTTGTCGTTGTACCGAACTGGGAAGAGAGCAGTGTTGAGCTTTTTGAGTTGCATCAAATTCTTGTCCCTCACGCCATCCAGTGAAATTGACACTTCTCTCCCTGCAGACCCCATTTTCCTAATTCCTTTCAATCGGTTTATGTTCCTGCAATTAAGGGAAAACTAATCAGATAAATTGATGAAAAAGTAGAATAAAGATGTGATTTCAACTCTGCGTTTGCGTTGATAAGAAGAGCTTACGAACAGAGAGAGAGAGAGAGAGAGTACTCTGGGGGTGAAGCGCCGACGAAATTTCTCGAAGCAATGGCAATGGGGGTGGAAGCATGTACGACGACGTTTTTATACAAGCTCTTCAAGAAGGATTATACAATGGCAACTTTGCCCCCTCCCCCCAACTTAAATTTAATAAATAAAATAGAAAAATGTATAATACTTAGAGCTGTCAAAACGAACTAACAGGGCGGGGCGGTCCATAACGCACCTCAACCCATCATTTTGCGGGTTTTGACGGGCCGGTCCACGATTGGAACAGGTTGAAAAATACTCAATCCAACGGGCTAGCCCACGAACTTTTTCATAATATTTTTATTTTTCACATTTATTATTATAATAAATTTTAAACAATACATAAATAATTATTATAAATAAAAGTACTAATAATTTTAGATAATCTTTAATTAAATTCACCAATTAAATATCTCTTATAATTAAAAAGTAAATCCCAAATAAGATTTTTTTGTTTAATTGACAAATCAATGGAACTAAAATTGAAACATAAATATGTTTAAATCCTTATTCTTAAAATAACATAATCAACATATAATATTCAACGAAAGTTTAATGGACAAATCAACACAACTATCAGTAACAACTATCGATTTGTGAATACAGATATCACCACATATTCTCTCAATCTACTCATGATAATTATGCATTTATAAAGAGAAAGTTAAAAAAAAATCAAACCTACATTAATTATCAAATGTCTTTGAGTCATGTGAATACACGGACGACATCAGTGTATTCTCATTCTCAAATCTCAATTTAAATTTGTTTAGCATAATATTTTGTAATTTTGTATATTGATTTAAAGTTGAATTGAATCCATGAATTTCTAATATCACATCTTTACTCACACACAGTCACATTTCTAACTTAATAATCATTTAACCTAAAAAAAAAAAAAAAACATGTCTGCGGTCCAACCCACCAAAATTTACAATCCATACGGTGTAGCTCATACAAACCCGCATCTTAAACGAGCTTATATTATTCAACCTAGCCCACATTTTTAATAGGCGTGGCAGACCGACCCAACGGACTTAGCCCATTTTGACAACTCTAACAATACTTCTAGTAGAGCTGTTAAAACGGGTTGACGGGACGGGTCAAAACCACAAAAGTCCGCTAATTAACGGGGCAAGCCGACAGCGGGCTGCTAGAATCTCAAGTCTCAACACAACAATTATCTTCATTTTTAAAATTCAAAGTCTCTTAATATTTACTCCCTCTGTCCCGGAATTACTTGCATAGTTTGACCGACACATTGTTTAAGAAAAGTGGATTTAGTGGTTGATGATGTAAGATACAAGAGGGGTATTTTAGGTAATTTGATGATGTGTAAAGTGGATTTGATGATGTGTAAAGTGAAATGTATGGAAAAAATGAGTGGCAAATTTGAAAATAAAATGATGTTGTGAGGTTATTAGTTTTGTGGGGTATTTCCATATTAAGAGTGTGCAAGTAATTTTGGGACGTCCCAATAAGAAAAGTGTGCAAGTAATCACGGGGCGGAGGGAGTATCTCTTATTGCAGAATCATTATTAAATCTATTATCATAATCTAAAATTTAACAATGAAATTATAACTAGAAGGTCGACGTCTTGTTTGAACTAAAACAAGCGGCGCGAGCGGCGCGAATTTGTAATGCGAGACAGAGACTTGTTGTGCTTGATTATTTTATTTTTTTTGTTAATTACATACAATAACTAGATTTTGAGTTGTTGAATAATTCTCAAAGACGTGACAAATTTTTGTTATTTTTCTATAATATTAAACTATTTATAATAATAGAATAATAATAATATTATTAATTTTTATTTAAAATAAAAAAATGCGGGTTGGCGGGCTGGCCCCAACCCGTCAAAACTCGCGGTTCAAACGGGATGATTTCTGTAGGCCCGTCTTTTAACGGATTGAGAAAAATTGAGCTCAATTCATTTTTTTTTTATGACGAGACAGGTTGATCCAACGGGCTCAACCCATTTTGACAGCTCTAACTTCTAGAATAGTAAACGAGTTGGCGTTTCCCCATCCACGGAAAGTGGGTT
Organism: Galeopsis tetrahit; assembly: GCA_963675135.1. Lineage (NCBI taxonomy): Eukaryota > Viridiplantae > Streptophyta > Magnoliopsida > Lamiales > Lamiaceae > Galeopsis > Galeopsis tetrahit. Next base: position 16,497,896 of record OY776127.1, on the reverse strand, counting down.
TTCAATAAGTTTGGGTGTTAAAAGTGAGTTATTAAAAAAAAAGAGTTATTAAATTTTTACTTCTAAAATTTCAAAGTATAAAACACTTTTAAAAATTATGAGAAATAACTATAAAAAACTATTCATCAATACAATTGACTAAGTTCATGTCACATGAATTCAACAAGTATGAGGTTGTAGTTTGAGTTTTGCTAGGATTTTATTTCTCATACCTCAAATTTCGATCTTGGTTGGTTCGTTGATTTCATTGTAGTGTTTCAATTAAATTGATCGAAAATTGTACACATTTTCAATTAAATTAATCGATAAATGCACATCTTATTAGTCAGATTGGTCGAAAATTGTACAAATTTTGTTTAGTAAGGTTGAAATATGTAAAAATAATGAGTTTATAATTTATATATGAGTAATCTAGACATTGTGTATTAAAGTAAAATTATACAAAAAAATGTAAATAAAGATGAATGTAAATATCTAGCCCCTATTTTTTTTAAGGTCAATATTTTTTTTAAGGTCAATATTGAGTCATTAATATATGAACTTATACTTGTGTGAAAAACATTGTAATATCAAGGCATTAATATACACACTACATATATAATTTTTTAAACTTATTGAAAAGTAGGTATTAACAAATTTATCCTTAATTAAATAATAGTTCTCTTAACACATCTCAGAATTTTAGAAGTATTTTTTAAAGTAAAAATGAAAGAGGTCGGATGATTAATTAACAAAAATAAGTTAAAAATTATGAGCATTTTTTAAAGTTAAAATAATAGTAAAATCGAGAGAAAAAATGTATATAAAAAAATAAATAAAACACAATTAATTATGTGATACGGAGTACTAAAAAATTTATTTATAAGGGGAATATATATTTTAAGACCACACGATGAAAAAAACAGTGTGTGAAAATCCCAAAGTAATATTGGCTGATTACACCGCCTAAATTCTCAGAGTACGAGAAAGCCTTAAAAAGCAGAGCAAATTCCTATGATAAAGACATACGCCAATATTTATAAAATCGATCTAATATTTCATCATATAACATGATTATATCAAAGCACAAATCTTTGAATCATAATACTAGGTAATTTTCAATTTAAGAGGGAAACTCGTACAAAAAATGGAAGGTGTAAAAAAAATTCAAGGGGTAGGTTACCCACGGCCCCACCCCACATAAGTTCCATAAAAATAAATATGTTTTTCATTATTCGTTTATCTCACACGTTACAATGATAGATCAGTTGTCATATTCAATAATCTCCGTCTTCTAAAAGCTTTCATAGGAGTGAGAGCTCATTTTTTTAAGAAAAGTAGGAGTAATAATTTACTGATTTATTCAATACCGTATTTTTACTCATTCATGTGTTCAAATGATGAAAGATTTAAATTTTATGATTAAAGTTAATATTTCCCATCATTTTGAATTGTTGGAGGTAATTGCAATTCCACAATAATAGAATAGTTATCATTTTTAATATTATGGTTGTTTGTGAATAAAATTGATGACAATTTGAATAATTAAATGATGGTTGAAGGGTGATGAATTTTATAAAATATATAAAAATATGTTTTATAAATAAATAATATAAATCAAATGAAACTATATTTCTGGAATGAAAACATGGAGAGAGTGGTAGTATTAAGTTTTCATTTTTTCATCATCCAAATTTAATGTATCTTATTTTATTTCAAATCAGTACCTATATACAAGTTTAGTAATGATTGTGGGAAATGGGTAAGATATAAAGGTAACATAGGAAAACAAAACTAACATTTTAATATTTAACTTATAATAACTTTAAGGCCAACAAGGTGCACCTGCAAACTCTAAAATTTATATGACTAGTGTAAAGCACAATATTTTTGTCTGTTTTGTATTATTCAAATTTTAAAAAAATATCATAAAAATATGAAAACACTTCACTTTTTTGTTTCTTGAATATGCATCAATACTTCCATTTCCATGTTCTAATAATCTCCTCAACACGTACCCAAATAACATCATCAATATGCAACAAAACCTACACAATACTAGTTTGATTCCTCTATTTTTTTTAGCCTCTGTATACTTTTTTTCATCCATTTTATAATTCACATTTTACCTATATAATATTATAAATTTCACTTTTAAAAAAATATATATTATCCACACTCATTACTTTATCTCCATCATCAAACTTTAATCTTATATATAAATAATCTGTATTCCTCAAAATATTTTATCAACTCAAATAACAGTATCGTTTATCCATACTTTAAAACACAAAGGTCATGTTTGTTTTGAAATTATGTAGGATAAATAAAATTAGAAAGAGGAAATCTTGATGAATCGTGATTGTGTGTATTTGTTTTGAGATTTTGAGTAAGATAATTTTATGTTTTCCACTTTTCTTTTAGAAATGTCCCACAATAAGTTTCTCATTTTATTTTTTTTATATTATTTTCTCTATCTCAATCATATCACTCACTATATTTTATGTATTATTTTATCATATTTTATCTAATATTTTCTCACCATCACATCACTTGTACTAATACATATATTATTTTATCATATTTCTTAATCAAAACACTAAAAAGAAAGGTAAAACTTATAGTGAAACGAAGGAAGTATAATGTATATTTATATGATCAAATTAATTGTGTAAGAGTGAATGATGTTATATTATTGTAATAGTAAAATATATAAATATTTATAGATGGTGAAATTTGAACGTTAAATTTTGAACTAGAACAAGACAAGAAGATGGTCCCCCCGTCCACTGTTGCTTTTAAAACACATTCCACCACGCTTTCTCTTCTCTGCTTCCCTTCCACACTCCAAATTAACACAAAAATAATAATGCCTCCTCCTCATCGTCAACTCAAGTGCAAGATCATTCCCGGGCCCATAATCATTGGCGCCGGGCCTTCGGGCCTCGCCGCAGCGGCATGCCTCCAGGAAAACAACGTGTCATCATCCCTTATCCTCGAACGAAACGAGTGTTTAGCCTCCTTATGGCATGAAAAAACCTACGACCGTCTCAAACTCCACCTCCCTAAACACCTCTGCCAACTCCCACTCCTTAATTTCCCACAAAACGTCCCAAAATACCCCTCCAAGCACCACTTCATCTCCTACATTGAGTCCTACGCCAAGCACTTTGGCATCGAGCCCGTGTTCGGACAAACGGTATCACGGGCCGAGTTCGATATGGCAGTGGGGCTGTGGAGAGTGCAGAGCCAGGACTGCGTCTACTTCACGAGGTGGGTGGTGGTGGCGACGGGGGAGAATGCGGAGCCCGTGATACCGGATCAAATACAGGGGATAGAGAAGTTTGAAGGGCCCGTGATTCACACGAGTGATTACAAATCCGGGGGTGAGTTTAGAAATAAAAGGGTGTTGGTTATAGGGTGTGGTAATTCGGGCATGGAAGTTAGCTTGGATCTCTCTAGACATAATGCAATTCCTCACATGGTCGTCAGAAATTCAGTAAGTACATTTTTTATTAATTTAATTTATTTCTTTACATTATTTCAAAATCGATAATGTACTCATAATAAGAGGAGGGTAGATATAAATATCCGTACATCTGGAGGACCAAGAGCTGCAATTCTTTATTTCCAATTTTGCAATGATTTTGAACCTCAACGTTATCAACTGCGACTGGATTCCCACCAAAATTGCAATGTAACTCATAATCTGAAAATTGGAAGAAAAAACCAGAAACTGGTTCCTTTTTCTGCAACTGAATGACCGATCGGAGACAAGATTTTGCCACTCTTTAGAAACATTCTTCAAATTGTGCAATTTTTTGACGGATATTAATCGGCTGAGGATGTTAGTCATCATTCGAAAACCAACGTCCCTTCATCTTCTGCAAAATTGCATTTCAGAGTCGAAAGTTTTAGATACCGACAAACAGTACTATTGTATATTATACCGTCATTTTATCCAATTCGTAGGTCCAATTAAGTTTCTTTCTCCTATCATGTAAAATAAGGAAAAAGAAAATAATTTTTTTGATAAAAAGCAATTTATTTCTAGTAAGTACATTTATTTCTTTTTTTGATAAAAAGAAATTCAGTAAGTACATTTTTTGATAAAAAGAAAATATGTAAAGTTACTAGTATTATAGTAGGGTGAATTTAGTTTGGTGTAATTAATTTATTTCTGCAGGTTCATATTTTACCAAGGGAAATACTTGGAATTTCAACATTTTCAATAGCTATGGCTCTTCTCAAGTGGTTGCCTCTAAGTGTAGTGGACAAGTTCCTCATTGTGCTCGCTAACTTGGCCTTGGGTAAAACCGAGAGATTAGGTATCCGGCGACCCAAAACCGGACCCATCGAGCTAAAAAATACTACCGGAAAGACCCCCATCCTCGACGTTGGAGCCTTCTCACAAATTAAATCTGGCAAAATTAAGGTAATTAAACTTTATATAACAATAAATTAATTACATTTTTGTATTTCGTCCCTCGTTAAATTATCCATTTTACGATAAATAATTAGTTATGATCGATCCCTACAGATTATGAAAGGTGTGAGGGAGATAACAAAAACAGGAGCTAAATTCATGGATGGCCAAGAGAAAAATTTTGATTCTATAATACTAGCCACAGGGTACAAGAGCAATGTGCCAAGTTGGCTCAAGGTATATTGTATTTCATCACCATTTTTTATTTGTTTGGATGATTAAAAAATATTTTTTGTTGGGTGCATGTATCATTGTGAAATAACAATAATTCTTTTAATTTTTACCTGCATTTTACCAATAAAGTGCACTTTCTAGAAGAAAAAAATCATACCTTAAATTGTAGGTTTTTTAGGTTAGAAGAAGATTGAGTCAAAAGGTTAGGTCCAATATATTTGGTTATATATATATATACATTCTCATCAAATTAATTAATTTGAATATATATAATAATCCACCCTTAATCAATCTTACACAAAAGTTGTACTCCAATAATCTTGATGTATAAGTTGAACTACTTATCTTTTATTACCTCAAAATGGTAGCATCTATTGAATATTGCTAATAATTGATCTAAGTATATAGCATTAATTAAAAGTAGTAAATAGTTGTTGAAATTAAAATATATTCATAAATGAGCTAGCTAGCTAGCTAGTCTTTTTTTGTAAAACTAATTTAATTTCATAGGTACAAAAATCTCCACCCTTATGGACCACACTTATGTGATGTCGTATATATTAGTTGCACCACATGCAACTGGTTCCTGCTTCTATCAGTATTAGCATTTTTACAAACAATATATAATATTAATTATTTTTATTACACAAGTGTTACTTTTACTTATGACGTTGCACGCGATTGTACAGGGTTCCGATTTTTTTACAGAAGAAGGAATTCCGAAAGCATCTTTTCCTCACGGTTGGAAAGGCAAAAATGGTCTATACGTGGTGGGATTTACAAAGAGAGGGCTTCTTGGAACTGCATCAGATGCACCCAAAATTGCAAGGGACATTGCACATAGATTTAGGACAATGAAAGGTCTCTGGTGAATTAGTAGTAATTAATTTAATTTCTGGAAATTATTAAAAAAAAAAAAAAAACTTTGATGTTTTGTCGTTTTAATTTCCATAAGTTGTAATTGTAATTAATTAATGATTTTGTTCGTATTAATTAAGTCTTTAGCTGTGTTTATCAACTGTTCTAATTTGATGCTATTTTTTTTTAAGTCGCATGATATTTAATACTACCCCACCGTCCTAGCTGAAACTTCTCTGTTTTTTTTTTATTTTAGATGTCACAATACAAGCTTCTCGTGCTATTTTTACATTAAATAATTATCTCCTCCTTTCAATTTATTTACATCGAATAGCCATTTTATTAACTATTAAAATATTACATTAACAATCAATATCATGATACTACATTACTTTTTCATAATTTTATTTATTTACAATCAAATCACTTGTACAACATCACATTAAATTTTGTAAAATCCTTCCATGAGAAACTTCTCCCAAGAGGTAGGAAGTACTCCATTATTTATATAAAAATAAAGTGAAGCACTTACTATTACGAGATGGATCCACAAGGAGATTTTTGCTTTTTCATTTGGAAGATTCTATATATATATATAAATAAAGGCAGATAAAAAGTACTACTAGAATATGATATATCTAATTAAAGTGATGTGACTTTATCCTAATGCTTAGTATCGACTATACCCTACAAAAAGTTTTTTTATTTATGTTGCCTCACAATTTACCCACAACAAATTGAATTGGTTTCAGAATCTTGAAATTGTTGTCCTCCTTTCGTTTTATAATGTTTTTTTATTCTGTTATTTTGTATAGATTTAAAAAAAAAAAAAACATAAATTTACCTTTCATTATCATTAAAGATAAGTGAAAAATGAGAGATAAAAAAAAAAGAAAATTATGAATAACTTGTTCTAATTACCGTGAAAAAAAAGAATGTATAGAAAGAAGGATACAATAATTACATATATGGAGAAAAATGTTAAAATATAGCTTAAACAATCAACATTTTAAAATTTTTAAAATTTAAGTAAAAAAAAGATGATAAATATAAAATAGAGGAAGTTGACTGAGTCACCTCGTTCACTAGTCTATTTTGACACCTCCTCTATCCAAGAGTGGGAAGTGCCTTTGAAAACTTTTCACATCTAAATACTACTTTTTGGAGCACAGACAGAATCTATGGAAATTGCTTTTTCTGATTCAAATCATTGTAACTCCATTACATCACAATGACCTTTTTTTCCTAAAATCTTCTTTAGTCCGATGTTATAAATGATAGTCATTTTTATTAAAAGTATTATTATTATTATTATTTTTTTGTAAATATAAATTTGGAAAAAAAAATTGATCAACCAAAAATTTAGAATATAAGTTAAAATGGATATTGTAAATTATCGAGTTTTTATCAATATTCAATTGAGGATTTTGTATAATAGTATTAAAATAATAATAATAATAATAATGGTTTTGGATAGATACAAATTGAATGTTTGTCTTTAATGAATGAGCATAGGAAATAGGAAAGAGACTTCAATTGCAATAGCAATAGCAATAGCAGTTGGCTTATTCAAAATTTATACACAAGGTCCACGTGGCGTGCTGACAATCAATTTACAGGGCCCTTTGACCAGTTTAATTCCTATTCTCTTTTTTTTTTTTTTTGACGGGAGTTTAATTCCTATTCTCATTTTGTTGTACCTACAGTAAGTACTTCTTCAATAATACCACGTCTGCAAAAATATCATATCATATTTAAAATAAAATAAAATAGGCGATCATGTGACTTTTAGCATACAAGCTACATCCTTTATTTTCAAATAACATTTCATCCCCAATTAATCAATTATATACATGTACATATTACTCTAACACAAGAAAGACCAAAATATATATATATATATATATATATATATGAACAGTTAGTTCTTATAGAGTTTTGTTGGGATAGTTCAACTTCAATTGAAATCTGCTAATGGACAGTGAAATTGATCATTCGATTTGTAGATCGGATACTTATATCTTAATATATATATATATATATAAATTTAAAATTTTGGCAGGGAAGGAGATTAATAGCTCCCACTTGCATGCTTGCATGCACATCATATATATATATATAAAGGGTACATGAAACAAGATTTGAATATATCATAATAATTCAAAATGTCAACATCTATTTTACAATGTAAAGATATATACTACTACAACCTTAAGAAATAACATCAATTTAGGAGTTAAAGAAAGTCAATAAACAATCAATTTAAGTTTAAAAGATTTTTCATGTTGATTCAAGATGTGAAAAATAGAAACTATCAATTTAAAATTTAATAATATAAAGACGATGTTTATCTATATGCATTATTCTTTAATTTTCATTCCTACTTTCCATTCTTATTTTTTAACATGTGATTTATAAAAATATTGGTATATAACTAAGAATTATATAACGTCAAACATCTTCTAATATATATATATATATATATATTGATAATTTCTGTCTTTAAAGTTTGTATCGGTATCTGTCTTGAATCAATAGGAAACACGATTTAAACTTATAAATCTACAAAACTATCATTTTAATTCATTTCATATAAAGTTAAACGTAATTATAATAAGGTATAGCTAGCATGATTAACTGAGGTATGAAAATCATTCCTTAATGAGAATGACTTTAAACATGGGAAGAAATTAAGTCCATTTTCCCTAAAGTTGGGGGGTTATGGGTTAAGAACACACTAACGTTACGGGTCTACGTACATTCAATAATCGAGTTCAAGTTAGGCTAATTAATCGCACATAAGTTGCACGATTGCCCTACATTTACTGATTTAATTATAACGGTACGTCTTGTAAATACAGGGCACTATGTTTTTAAAATCTATAAATGTAGGACGATTGTCTCATGATTCAAACTGGATTGTTGTACATCGAAAACATATATATATATATAACATGTATGATGTTTGGTAGGGTATAATGACCGGGGGAAGCAGCTAGCTAGTATAAATTGGAATGATATGGCATGCATAAGTAGAGATCAAATCAACAGTGTTGGCATGCATGCTACCTACTTTAATTTCAGACGACAAATCGATACTTTCATTTTCTACACAATGCACATTTCACTTTCTTCATTTTATAAGAAGCTTCTTACTAGCTTGTACATCAAATCTTTTTAATTAATTATAATATTCATTCTTGTGAATAGTCAATTATTTGCAGCTGCTACATCATAACATGCCAATTAACGTACGTGGACCCAAAATCCACACACAACGGTCACCTCCTTCCCGGCCTAGCATCAATATTATATAATTCAAATCTCTCTTTTTATTTCATTTCATTAATTAATTAATTACTCAATCTATTTTTTTTTCACTTAAACTAGCTAGTTTTAACAACTAATCAATGCATTTTAAAAAAATATTATATTAACGAAGTGAGACCGTTCAAATGATTAGAACAACATCATTGACACTTTGAGGTCATGAATTTGCATGAGTAATGAGGTGGGACTAGAAAAATATTTACCACATCTATCATCCAACAAGTTTTCCATTAAAGCTTGGAACAAATTCTTTAATGTGAGAATAATTGTGATTGGAATTTAAATAAAATTTATTTTCTCCGTCTACACATTTTATCTTTGGGTCCTTACTAGTTTTTCTTACTACTATTCTTTTACCCATATACGAAAATTTTAAGATACCATGTGAGCGTCTCATAATTAAATTAATTATATAAACACTATACTCATTCCCAAAACTGAATTTTATAAAATAATATTAATCTTATAGAATATTTTTTTTAATTCAACGTTTCAAATCAAAATTAATTAAATAAAATTAAAATTTTAAGTCGGATATTTTTATGTATGCAATCTGTATGTCAAACTAAAGATGGTAAAATACGATTAATTTGATACATAATGCGTTAAGAATAGATTTAGATATGAAAATATTATCAAACTTTAAAAAAGTGAAACAAGTCTGAAATAAGCGTTGAAGAAAATTTCAATTTTTATATATGCATAGATGGGAGAAGCAAATCTGAATAAAATACTTACTCGTGAACTTCGACTACTCTTTTACAAATTTTTTTAATCAATTGAGAAATTTTGAATGTCTTCCGTTAAAACGGTGTTACATGAATGTCCCACTAAAAGGTTTGTTGAAATTGAATGAGACCATCTCATTCTGCAAAGCTCGATATAAAAGGTGATAATATTTAAATAAAAACATACACCGAAACCACACTTTGACAAACATAAAAATAAAAAAATTGTTCAAACCAAAAATTTGAAATACGAATCAACAGGCATCCGTCTCACAAAAAAAAATACCATAAGACGGTCTCACACAAATTATACAGCTTCTCAAAAAAATAAAAATGAAATGCAAACATTCACAAATTATACAGTTCATACATATAATTGATTAGTAAATAAAAGCAGGAGATGATAAAAGACCTCCAGCGAATATCATTCATGTGTTTGCTATAAAAAAATTAGCAACATAAATAAATGCAAAATAACAAGCACAAAACAAAATACATAGAAAATAATACTACAGCCTATTTCCCTCCTTTTGGGTGTAGGGGGTAAGGTAGGCTGGTAGCACGGGAGATAGAAAAACAAAAAACAAAACAAAGTACTGTAATAATTAAAAACAAAAGAGAAGCAAAATTTTAACCAAAAAATAGTCTCAAGGGGGTAATATAGAACTATCGCCTCCTCATTCCACGGCCACCCATACCGCCTCTGCCTCGACCTCTACCGCCCATAGCAGCTTCTCCTTGTGCACTCTCAGACTGCATCATAACATATCATCAGATTAATTGTTGAGCCTCAGCTATTTCATTATTTTTTTCACCTTTAATCAATTTAGTTATTATAAATGATCATACCTACCCTATATGTGTGTATATATAGGGTAGGATCGAAAGAGGTAGACTCAAAAATCAAATTACCTTGGGGTTCTTCACGGTTTCATCAACGCTCAAGACAAGGCAAGCTGCTTCTGTAGCAGCATTTATGGCATTTATCTGCGAGACAAAACAAAAAAGATTTGGAAAGTGAGTTTTAGAAGTGTAGTACGTAAAAGACAAGGAATTCCACAAACAAATGAAACTAGAAATACCTTCACAACTGACGGCTCCCAAACAAAGTTAGCAAACGAATCAGCAATTCCACCAGTGTTGATGTCTACACCATAAGGTGCACCCTCCCCTGTGTATAGTTGGAGATTCCACCAATAATAAGTTTCGTATTTAACAAATTCAGAAAAAATAGCAAAGGCCTCTCAACTCATCTCACATTCGAATTGAAAACATTAAGAAACATCAAGGAAACATCTCATTATTACAAACTGATAGCAAAAGATAGAGGCTAACCTGATGGAAGGGCGTGTTTTTGTCTCAGTTTGTTCAACACATCAGTTGCATCAAAACCAGCATTATCACAGAGTTGTCTTGGAATTACCTGAAACACCGCAACAGATAGCAAGCTTGATTATTGGAATAACCAAATCGAGCAGAAGCACAACACTCTCATAATCAAAGGAAAAAGCACTCTTTCCATAAACCTATGTTAAAAATAAAAAATGGAAAAGACACCCAACAATGAGATTGTCTCCTAATTCCCATCAATATTTTGATTCATACTCCGAAATGGTCACAAAATATCGTGAAAGAGCACCAGGGGATTTTGGATGTAGATTGCATGTTTATATATCTCATATTGTTTGATATCCACAGTCGACGAGAAATAATTAAGAACCTCAAACTACTTCATCGAATTATTTATTTTTCATAATCTTCATATGGTGGATATTCAGTTGAATCCTCATAAAATTTACCTCAAGGGCTTTGGCATAAGAGTTTATAAAGAGCTGTGACTTCCCAGCAATGGTACGTGCATGCTGCCTCAAGTACCGGCTTATCTCCATCTGCAAACAAAAAATTTAAAAATCAAAGCTGCAATTTCAAAAACTTCAATTAAATAGTATTCCAAAAGCAGAAGATGATGCTTACATCAATAGCACCACCACCAGCAACTATGGTTGAATTTTTTAGAGCCCTTCTAACAATCATAATAGCATCATGTAAGCTTCGCTCTGCCTCCTCAATAAACTAAAATTATCAAAGCCAGAAATCAGTGCCTAGTTCAAATCATAAAGTAGAGAGAAAGATTATGATAATCACAAACCTGATCTGCACCACCACGAAGAACAATTGTCGCAGTCTGACCAGATGGGCATCCGCTAAATATGTTAAAACGCTCATTTCCAACTTGTCTTTCTTCAAATAGGTCACAAGTACCAAGGACCTTTAAAACAGAAAAAGGAATTACAGGAGTCAGCAGGGAGATATAGATAGTTTAATTTTTTTAAATTAAAAACAAAAAATTTAACGGCAAGACAAAAGCAAGAGAATAACCTCATCAATGACATTGTTCACAGTTGTCTGAACATTTCCACCAGTAGCTGCTGCAACTCGATGCAAATCTTCTTCAGTAACACGACCAGCACAAAATATATCACGATCTGCAAAATACTGCACACAAACAATACATTACATGTCTAACCAATAATCTCTTTCTGCCCCAATCTACGACATGAAGATTTTTAAATTACATTAATAGTATATCTCTATCAAATTAACTTAGATCCATCACGATCCTGTTGATCCTTGAACAAAATAATAAGTAAAAACTAGACACTTAATTCTGGTGTAAATTAAGTGCTAACAATCAATGTTATGATCTTCATCAGAATAAATACGAGTCAATAGCAAGTAAAATGTTGATATTTGTACCTGAGTTGCCAGATCACCTATAGCAAGCCGTGACAAAACAACCTTGGCTCCACTCTTTACACATTTATCCAATTTGTCGTAAATGATATTCCATTCTGCATCTACAATTGACTGATATTGCAATGGATCTGACAGCCTGTGATATTGAAATTTTGCTAATGAACTAAATGGGAAGCAACTTTGCAGTGATTAGGGCTGGGGCAAATCAAAAGTGGCAGAATATTCTAACCTGATCTCTGCATTTTCTTTCTCTGATTTTAACTCCAATTCTATGTTTAGCAAAAGTATCTTGGGATTTACAAATTTCTTTGGTTGCTGCTCGAAACCAGCATAGGAGAATGTCTTTTTGAAGGCAACACCATTCACAAGAAAAGAATCTCTCATGGTACCTCCAGGAACCTACAGAAGTAAATTAGCAAGAAATTAGAAGCATGAAGAAGGAAAGAGCAAAGGCAAATTGCATAGATTAACAATATGTTCATTTAGTAATTTACTGAGATATATTATTTCATGCAAACATGACAAATAAAGAATAGTTTTAGCATACCAAATGTGCTCATGTGGGAAGGTGATCCCAGTGTAAAACATTCAAAACAACGATAACCTCAGCTATCAAGAAAATATCTATTTCTGGTCCAGATATTCAGAGCGAAAACATCTGACAAATTGGTAGTGCACAGAAATAAATTTTAAAGTGAAAAAGTACCCCAACTTAATGAAATTATAAATTATTGGGAAACTATATGCTGATCAGGTGCTCCTTCGTTGATTAACATAATGCCAACCTAATGAAATTAGCGTATTTACTAATCATATACAAGATAATTACTTACATGAGTGGGACTACATGTTATGAGACAAATAACGTTTTTGAAAGAGTGATAGTTAGGGGCACTTAACTGGGAAAATAATTTAAAACTGTCAAAAACTGCAAAGGCCAGTTGTTCAAAACCACAATGGACAAAGATAAAGAAGATTTGCAGAAACATTGTTTGTCGAAACCTGACTAAACATTGCATGAGTAAGACCATATTTGAATACTTTGATCCTAGAAAGAGGTTTGATCCCAGGACAGACTAATACTATCCTCATTCAACATATCAAAATCATTACACCCTATCTTAAACTTGCTCCTATTTCGTTTATGCGATGTCCCAAATGAGGCTTTATTACACCTTTCCAAAAAGATAACCATCATTTAAAGCAATGAGGTGACGCCACTAATATTTAGACTGCATGAATCACGATGAAGGATCTACACATATACCACCAAAACTAATGGCCTTGGTGTAAGCAAGATAAAAAATCAATGGATAGCTTTTGGAGCAGCCTTATACATACAAAAAGGAGAGTCATACACGATTTGTTTCTGAAAAATAATTATTCAGAGCAAGTTTTCCTGAAAAATCTAGTATGCTAATTCATTGCATTGACCATGTGCCGAGGAAAGAAAAGGTTTCAAATTACATGTAAGAAGAATAATATAGAGGAAAAACAATAAGATTTGTAAGAGCAAGCTTTTTTAATAATCTATTTCAAGATATACGTTAAGGTTCTAAGCACATGTTATGCCATTGTAACATGGAAATGATGGAAAAAGAAACGTCGGAAGAGAACCATCAAACTCTCACACCGCATGTGTCTAATATCACTAAAGCTGCAAGACACAATAAGAAATGATATGATACATAAGAAAACAGCACAGCACCAATATCATGGTGATCTCTCCTAAACAAGTAAGCAAGTTAACAGGATCAAATGTTACACATATTATTCATATACCTTTTTAATTCCAATCATGTTTAACCTATCTTCATTTCCAATGGCAATGACAGCATCCACTACCATTTTTGCAAAAAACTCCTTTTCACCACCAATAAGCTTTGAAGATAGTGTCGTAGCAGCACATTTTGCCAGTAAACTCTTCTTTTCTTCCAAGCTTTTTCCCTCTATACTAGTAGCCAACTCTTTGATCTTCGCAATGGCCTGCAAAATTTAAAAAAAGAACCAGATAATTCAAGTGCCCTAGATGTTAGACCTATACAAATTCAAAACGAAAAAAGTATCCTACGACTCTTACCAAATTAGAAGCTATTCTATAACTTCGTATAAGGTTCTGAGGATGAACACCATCTTCAACAAAAGGCTTTGCTTCCTTAAGGAATTCTCCTGCAAGCAGAACCACTGTAGTGGTTCCATCACCAACCTGCAGAACAAGCACAACACAGCTACAGTTTAAATGAGTGTGCAAATAGAGAGGGGAACTGTGATGGATAAACCAAGAGAAAGATGATATAAATCAGTTTAAAATAGCTACAATTACATTTTAATTTTCAAATAACATAGGACTCATTAAGCAAAATTACTCTAACATCTTAAATGGAACACACTCACGGTGTTTCATATCCATTTATTTGGATAAGGAGATTAAGATAGTGTATAAAGGGGGAAGTGAAACCAAAAAAAACAACAAAGATAATACCTCAGAGTCTTGGGACTTTGCAATATCAACAAGGATCTTAGCAGCAGGATGAACAATATCAAGAAGCTTCATTATGGTGGCACCATCATTGGAGATGGTGGTGTTTCCCTTCTCATCATGTATCAATTTGTCCATGCCTCTTGGACCAAGAGTAGTTCGCACAATATCAGCAACAGCCGTGCATGCATTTATGTTGCTTATTAATTGTGGTTTGCCTTGAGAGGTATCTGTCCCTTCCTTGAGCAATATGATTTGTGGTTGCTGTTGTTTGATCCCAAATATAATTGATTTCAAGGAAATTTAAAATTAGTTTACAAAGAAAGTAATCAACAATTGATTGAAGAAAAAAAGGTGCAAACAAGCCAAGTAGGTGCAAATCCTTTACATACAGTTGTTGGCTATGTAGCTTACTATGAGTTATATACATGAAGCTTACACACATTTTTTGTAAAATTTACTTATAACAGAAAAATGGCATGTTGTGCATCTTGATATATCCTATCTGAGCTTCAAATTTCCAGGGATTAAATAATACAACTCACAGAGTTAGCTAATTAAAACATGATTTAGTTGCTTCACACATCTTCAAATACATACAACAGATAAAATCCCTTCTAGAGGTTTGCAAGCTATCAAATTTATGCTCTGTAAGTAATGATAGCTAAAAAAATCATTCCCCTTGATTTGTTACTTGACAGCTGAAGACAACACTGCCCATTAACGGATACAATTTAATTGTACTTTAGTCTACTTCCATTTCTCCAATCTACTCGAAACTTCGCATAGAAAAAAGAGATACTAAATATACGAAGAAGATTCCCTTGTATCAGCAGAAATTTCAAGTAACGGAAACTTAAGAAGCGTCGTATAATGTGAAGATTGAGATAGAGCATCTGAATCTAAAAACAAAAACATATATACTATATAGACGAAGAAAGACAGATCGAGCTCACCATCATGGCAGACATTGTTAGATTTGATTTTCTGCTTAAGATTGAATCTTTTTCGAGAGCGAGAAGTGAGAGTAAGAAAAATGCTCTAGGGTTTTACAGATCCTTCTTGTCTGGGGTTTGCCTGCTGTTTTTCTAATTTGAAACTCAAGGCCGTGTTTGGTTTGTGCTTATCTAACTCTACCTTTTTATTTAAATACCAACAAAGATTTAATTGTGCTAGGAATAGATCAATAATCACGAGTTTTAATGAATATACTAGTAGTATTTTATTTAAAATTATTTGTGTAAAGTGTAAGAAAAGTAAAAAAAATATATGGATAGGAGAAATTAGTGACTTATTTAAAAGTAAAGATATCTTATTTTTATTCAATTAATTTCTTTATTCTCACTTTTTATTTTTATTGTTCAATTTTATTTTTTTTATTTCTTTTTTTTAAATAATTTTATTAACACTATTTTATCTACATCATTCAATTATGAATTAATTATTAAAACTATCATTCACTTTATTTATAAATAATTATTTTATTAATACTCTATCATATCTACCATATATTTATTTTATATATAAACTACTCGAATGGTCAAATATATAAACTACTCGAATTAGAAAATAGGATCTAATAACTTTAGACGAAAAGGGTATATGAAATACATCCTCTCGAAGCTCTTCCAAATAAACCACATATCTCAAAAAAATGGATACAATAAATTTTAAACGGGGAGAGTATATAAATAATACACCATTAGTTCATATATAAATTATATTTTTAGTTTTTTTTTTTTAAAGGATTTACAGGATCAAATCGATTACATAAAGGTATTTTTAAACACTAGATCTTCAAATCGATTACATATAGTGTTAAGAAGCAAAGAGAAAAATAAAAAGGCAAATGTCACCAAGCACCAACATCAGCATTCAAGCATTCAATACCTCAAAGTAAGGATGAAAATATCGCGAAATATCGCGGATATATCGCAAATTTGGATATTGGGGTCTAGTGTATTTTTTTCGAGTATCGCGGATATATGCACAATATCGCAAAATCTGAAAAAATCGCAAACTTATTTAAAATTTTAATTTTATATGAATAAAGTTATATTTTATATTTTATTTTTAATAGTGTAAAAGAATATATTCTCAATTCACCTCATATATTTAGTAATTTTTTAAAACATATGAATTATATGTACATAACTATATTCTAAATTATTATAATGCAATAATGTTGTTTGGACATATCAGTTCACCTACTATATTTGAACCTCATAGATCATCATTTTGATATTAACTGTATTTTATCATGTATACTTAATCATTTTGTATTGTATATATTATATTGTCAATTAATTTTCGTCAGCCAGTATTATTATATTTTATCAATGTTGTTTGGACAAAGATGTCATTTCACCTACTATATTTGAAACTCATATATAGGTCATCATTAATTTGATATTAATTTTATTTTATGATGTATATTTAATCAGTGTTTATATAATTTACTATTTATATGTTTGTTTTAATAATTTTATTGACTTTTGGATGGAATACATGCATAATAGTATGTAATGAGTAATTCCTAAAATTTAATGTTAAATTTCAAGGATTTTAATAAGATTTCAGTCATTTTTTCAATTCTTTTGTGATATCGATATGCGATATCGATATATCCAGCGATATATCCGTAAAATTGAGGTTGCGATATTTGCTGCGATATCGATATTTTCATCCTTGCCTCCAAGCACCACAACAGAATAAAATAGGATCCATAAAGGGACAGAAACCACATCATGCTCACAAACCAAAAGAAAGCAAGAAAAAAACATAAAACAAAAGCAAAAAAAACGTACTAAACTAAAAAAAAACGTAGGAAAATAAACGGGATCAATGGGCCTCTCACCAGATTGGCCACCGTAGCGCCATTAGGGAGAGCTGACTAGTTGATCCCACTAAGACAAAAAGTAAAGATTTCTAGAATCGATTGTCCTGATCGTCAAAACTGTTAATTTTTGCACTTGATCGACAGATCTCGACGGTGCCGACGAACAAGCGGCTGGTGGACGGCGACGATCAATCAAAATAGCTTCAAGAGTCGAGGAAAGGGAGAGGGGAAGGTGGGCGGTGTTGGCTGAAGAAGGTGGGCAGTGGGTGTGAAGAGAGAGTGAGGAGAGTATTTGATAAACCCTAACTCCTTCAGAGAGAGTTTGCTTTAGTAGAAATTACACCAATATATTATTTTCTTATGAGTAAAAAATATGTAATGACGAGTTTGCCCTTAATTGTGAATGAGTATTTTATAAAACAAGAATGAGAGATGTAATAAACCTAAGTTATGAATTATTGGTATTTTCTAAAATTATAAGATGGTAAAATTAAAAAAATAGTATAAAAAAATGTTAAAATACCGCTTATGTAATTGTCTACAAGCATATTAGGCTAAAAAATTATTTATTTATGAATGGAAGAAGTGTTTTTTTTTTTTTAATATAGTGTGTCATTTCAGGTAAAGTTTGCGTCATTTTTTAGTCAATACTAGTACTTATTTTATTTACTTGTAATTGTTTATATAAACTAATATTATTCAATTTTATTAGTCAATATGTTTCAGTTCAAATTGGTGACACGTTTGTGTTTAGGTACAACTAGTGCAAAAGATACATAAGCAACACTTTGTGTGAAATGTTTTATACATAAAATATCTGATTACGGTAGTTTTAAAAAAATTGTGTGTCATAAGCCCGTAAGCCTAAATTCGAGTCGCCCAAAAAAATCATGGATTGCTAGTAAGTGGTTCCAAAATATAGTTACTATAAGTTCACAAATATTATGACAATAATTTGATCATATAATAACATAGTTTTAGTCTTGTAACAAAAGATATGTTACTACAAAGTAAAAAAAATATACTCCCTCCTATTTAAAATACATGTCATCCTAAGCTCATGCACACATATTAAGAAAATAATTGACTTCTCATTTTACCCTTAATTAGTGCTTGTAATTTTCATTTAAAAAAAATACATGTATGTAAATATTTATTGATGTTAAGGATAAATTTGGAATAAATGCAATTAATTTGCATTGAAAAGTGCAAAACGACTTATATTTTGCAAAGAAAACGAAAGGTTAAAACAACTTATAATATGAATAGGAGGGAGTATATGTTATTATAAAAGTCAGGGAAAATACATTTTTTTGTCCTTTAAGTTATGCCAATTTTGATTTTTGTCCTCTACATTTTTTGACTTTGAAATTAGTCCCTTATATTTATAAATTTTAAGATGTTTATCCTCTAAGTTTTTCGACTTTGAAATTAGTCTCTTATGTTTACAATTTTTAAGATTTTAGTCCTTATTACCTACAATCGAAGGTATACATCATGCAATTATTTGCAAATCGTTGATTTTGTCGTTTACATGCACATTCAGCCTCAATCGGGTATCTACAAATAAACGACAAAAAGTCAACGATTTGCACGATGTTTACCTTCGATTGTAGGTAATAAGGACTAAAATCTTAAAATTTGTAAACATAAGACACTAATTTCAAAATCGAAAAATTTAAAGGACAAAAATCTTAAAATTTGTAAACATTAGGGACTAGTTTTAAAGTTGAGAAACTTAGAGGACAAAAATCAAAATCCAAACAACTTGAGGGACAGAAAAATATATTTTCCCTAAAAGCCAAGATATGTTGTAATTAAAATGCAAAAATATAGTTATTACTAAGTCAAAAAATATACTATTATATGTAAAAAAATATTCAAGATAATTCGCTCAAAAAATTAAGTGTCTAAAACATTTCTATTTTTTTTTAAAAGGGTTTACAAGATCATCAAATAGAATTATAAATCACGAACTAAGAATAAAATTACAAATCACAAACTAAGATCTTGATCTTCAAACCATTGCAAAAAAATTTATATAAGTTTTTGTGAAGTTACATACTCTATTTTGTATGTTAACAATATTAATATTTTTTATTGCAGAAGTAATATTTTGTTCGCTCTTTTTTTAATTTTCTCTATAAAAATAGTTTTCGAAAAATAAAAGTTACTTATTAGTAATTGAAAAATTGTGGATTTAATAATGTGAATATTTTAGAGCCACAAGTGTAATTACAAAAAATCATAGATAGCGTGTGTGCATGCTCTTCTCAAACTAGTATGGCAGCCATGAGTTTCTCCTCCGTATCACTCCGCCCACCGGAAATCCCCCTCGCCACCTCCTACCACCGGAGCTCCGCCGCATCTCTTCTGAGAGGGAGACCTCTTTCAATTTCATGCGCCACTGCCTCGCCGGAAACCTCCACTGCACCTCCGGAGAAACCCGAAATTGAGCTAGAATTTCTTGGGGTATACAAATAATTAATTCTCCCTATCCGCGATCATTAGGCACATTAGCTATTTCTCTAATTAGAGTTTACTTTTACCTATTAAAACCCTAATTTTGCTTAACTGCTTTTTTGTTGCTCGTTTGCTACTTCACAATGCTAAATTGATTGCCTAGGTTTGACCATTGCAATCAAATTGACGAATTTTATTGTAATTTTCAGATTAATTGATGAACAATTTAGTAATTGTTGTTCATATGTTTTAATTTTAGCCTAAACCTGGGGATGCAGTGAACAGAGCCAAAGCTATAAGTGGAGAAAAGCTGCTTAGAAACATAATGTCGGATAACAAGATTGAACTCTATGCTATTTATGTAAGTTTTAAGTGTATAATATGTTGTATTTGTTCATGTTTATATTCGAAGTAACCATTAATTTCAGAAAGACAAAGGGACATGATTAAATAAAAAGGTTAAAAATAGAAATGTGGAACCCATAAAATTCACAGAATGGAATGTAGAGGGTCTGAATTTGTGTTTCATCATGTAATTACTGTTTATAGATGTAGTTTATGGAGTAGTTAACTAGATTAGATCAAAAGTGATGTGCTGCTACTATGATGTGTGTAGATTTCTTCTTCTGATGGGGGATTTTCTGTCCAATAGGGGAAGTTAATGAATTGTGGAGGTGGTGGAAGCTGTGGAACATGTATTGTAGAGGTAAGATAAGGAGCTTAAAATTTACATACACTTTCTCTATCGCTGCAGTATTATAATGCTTGGGCCTTAGTGTTTTCCGTAGAATGTTTTGGTGATGCGCTTTGATTTCATGTATGATGTGTGCCCTTAGGTCATATTTTGAACGCTTAGCTTGTGTTTGCAAACACAATTCATTACTTTGAGAATCACTTATTTTCAAAAGCTCAATTCTAAAAATAAGTGATTCTCTTCTAGATTTTGGAGTTTGCAAACACCACCTTGTTGGTGTCTCGAAGAGTGTAGTCACATAATGTATGGTGATCATGCCTATTAAAAGAAAGCCTTGCAACACTTGTATGTATATGTTGTCACATTGAGATTGAATTAGCTGCTTTGAAATTCTTCAACTTTACTGATGTTCTGATTCGTATCAATTTACGATTAGTATATGTTGGCATCTGGTACAGATTGTTGAAGGAAGTGATCTGCTGAATGAGAGAACAAATACGGAGCTTAAATATCTTAAAAAGGCATGTTTAATTACCCCTACAACATTTCTTTGATTTATTTCGTCTCTGTGTAAGTTTAGATGTAATGTAAAACCAATCTCGTGGAGTTTTTTTAATGCTTCTAGTGACTAATGAGAATAGTAGCTACTGAAGCATTAGATGACATAATTTAAACCTCAATGCTGAATTATAGTATTTTCAGTAAAACTTGGTTTCTACGTTTACATCTCACAGAAACCAGAGAGTTGGAGGCTGGCATGCCAAACTATAGTAGGAAACAAAGACAACTCTGGAAAGGTAACTTGCAAGTTAATTTCTTGATTTGTAACCTAGATTTTTCTCGACATTTTAAGGTAAAAAATTGAATACAATTCTTCATTAGCTATCACACTATTTAAACGACCGTTTGTTGCAGGTGGTCGTCCAAAGGTTGCCCCAACGGAAGAAATGATGGGCAAGAAAAAGTATATATCTTCTGTATGTGAAATATGGATTGTTGCATAGAGAATGTAGAGAGGTAATTGATTTGAATATATAATATTTTTCATCACGGTGTATATATTAGTATACCATGCTGTTTTTCTGTTTCTGACGCCAAATGGAATTATTTATAGCTTGTTTCTCATGGCCCAACCACATGCATGCTATTCCCTCACATGTAATGTCTATCTACTGATAAAAATCAAATGATTTTATGGATAATCATAAGATTGCCAATCTAGAAATTTAACTGTGTGCTGGAATCTGGTACTGGCTGTAAATGTAATGAAGGAATTTGTTAAAACTTGGGTAATGTTTACTTTGAATTTTTTGTGATTTTTTAAAATCGTTTCAATTTTGAGTTTTTTAAATTCTAATGAATACTACTAATTTGTGTGTTTCTTTTAGGTTTTTGAATAGAAAGTGATTACTTTATATCACACTAATGTGTGAGATTGAATTATTATATTATTGTTGAATTAAATTATAATTATTAGATGATTGGGCAATAATTGAAAAATTGTATTATATGAATGTAAAAAATTGAGTGATAGGTTTATTTTTATTAATCGATAGGTTTAATAGAGGTGATTTGAGTAATTTTTTAAAATTAATTTTAAATCACAGAAGTAAAATCGGTTCATGTATTACCCAAAATGTTTGTAGAAATCAACATCAATAATATATACTCCCTCTGTCATTATACAGAATGAGTACTATATAATTAATTATTTTTCAAAAAATATTGTATTAATAAAAATGAATAATGACACGCTAGTAAAAAAGATAAAAGCTTGTGTGAACTGTCCACCGGATGAAACCATTTTCATCCATTATCATTTTTAATGTAAAGTGTATCACATTTTAAACTTTTATCTTAAAATGAGCATCTCGAAATGAGATGGTCTCATACAAAACTTGTTCGTTTTAAAATTTTCATGAAAACACATGCCCCACGCGGTCAAAAAATAACAATCGCCATAAATTGTTTAATCAATTAAAACCGAATTAATGAATAATTATAAATTGAAATTATTAAAAAAAAAAATTGCACATAACAAACTATATATACTTCAAAGCAATGATTAAAAAAAGATTTTAGAGATAATAGGGGCCATTGACAAATAGTAAGATAAATTTTTTACCCGCCAAAATAAAATTTGCACTAATTGCATGTGACTCTAAAGATAAATATAAAGATTCTTGTTGGGCTTAACCAAACATTGGACATTGGATCCACATGAGCAAGTTCATTGGCCCTACTTGTCTCCCACCCAAATAAGAATTTTTTAATTTAACGACCGAAAGTAAGAAAAATAACTCAATTTCTTCCCATTTGTCTCCTACAACTACAAGATATGAATGGTAACCAAATTGAGTTGCCGTTTTTCTTTTTCACACACGCGTTCTACAGTTATATCAAAACAATCTCATGCAAACAAACACAAAGATTGATTTTACCAGTCCACTAGCAAAAGATGCAATAATAATATAAAGTCCAAAAAAAAGATAAACTGTAGTTTACACTATCCTATCCACTGGTGAGACCCTTCTCATAAATTAAGATCAGAAATTTTACAACAACAGCAGCAGATGAACAGACTTAATTTGCTGAGTTATAAACACGATGTATGTAGAGGAGGTTTTTAATGAGTTACTAGAACAGCAGTGTACCGGCCAATTGGTTGCAGGCTAGCAGCATTTTCCAAGTGCTCCCAAACTTCCTTGCGCTTTTCAACTGATGCATTCACCTTTTCTCGTTCCTCTCGATAATTTGAAATGCAAGCAGATATGAGGGTGTCGTCCATATCTGTCAGCATCTTTCGTACATTCAAGGTTAGGTTCAGGACAGCGTGGTTCCAATGGTTTTGAGCATTGACTTCCAGAGCTGGGAATACTATTGGCAGTATAACTTGCCGGTTATGACTCATTAGATTCACAATACGGTCGTTATTCCAAAGGAAAAGAGTCCTCTCAGCTACCTACAAGGCAAAACCAGGAAAGTATCGAGTTATTTCATTGATACAAACTTTTTATCAAAAGCAACAAATAAATCATTCGCTGTGATGATTTTTTTTTTTTTTTTTGCAAATCTCCCTAAAGATTTGAATATCTTCACCATTAATCTACTAAACATAATGAAATGAGTTCAGCGCTGGAGAACCACTCATGTCTTTCTTAGGGTGTGTTTGCAAACACAACTATAACAACTTCCATAATCACTTTATTCAGAAGTTGTTAGGGGAAGCTTTTGAAAAGAAAAAAATAAGTAATTCTGACTCACTTTCTATTGTTTGTAAACACCCCCTTAGTTTGAGAATACAGTTTTTCAAAATGAAAAAAATATAGAAGCCCGATTTTGACGAAATCTCCTAACATCCTTTCAAACATGATGATGTCTTTCTTATCTAGTTCTTGATCTCAACAACTAGTACATCATTAACTGAGAAAATTTACACCCTGATGTCTACTAGAATTGTTTAATCCGCAAACCCTATCACAGAAATTACATTACGCTTTCCAGCATGGCCTAACAACCACCACAGAAACACACTTCATCATACTTGCAAATTTTGACCCGTGGATTTAAGCAAATATTCAAATTTATACAAGCTTCTAACAATTAAGTAACATAAATAAGTCGCCGTTCCAATAATAAAATTTTTTCACCTAACAAAAGTTCTCTGTGCCTGGACAGATCCCAAAAAAATAAGGAAAGTAGAAATTGACCCCAAGTTTTTTGCAGGTTTAGGCAAATAATTGAGCAAAATGAACAAAATATAAAACAGATTTACAATGACATCAGGATATAACTAATCAAGGAGAAGAAAAGATCACCAATATAATTCTACGGTCAAGTCAGTAAATGTCAACGGTTGATCATTAACACTATCACAAAAGCCAATGCCTCTATCTATTGCTCTTCATAGTCTTATACTTTTCCATAAACACAAATAATATTTGCAAGCCCAGACGTTAATATTACACGTGTCACATAATAAGTAAGTTAACAAACTCGAGCTTAAAAGGCAACTATGGCAGATAAAGTATTACCTGAAAATGATAACTATTTATGCAGTGTCTGATGCGACAAAATAGCTCAACCATAACTTTTTGGAAGTCGGCCATGCTAATTACTTCAAGGATCTCTTCCAACTCACTCAAAAACATCACCTCCTTCTGGCTATTAGTAATTGGCCAATATTTGAGGAGTCCCTTAATCAAGCTACAAGCCAACTTTGGCTCTTTCTCGATAAACTGATTAACACAATACGTAAGCTGCTGAAAGTATATCCCCAATGACTTTGGTTTGTGCAACGGAATCAACACCCTCCAAAAGAAAATCTTATGCTCTTCTTTTAAAGGTAAAGCGAATCCCGTGATCACACTCCCAAAAATCTCCAACAATTCCGCGATCCCATTATGTTTCTCGACCTCAAACACAAATCTATAGAAAACATTGCCCATACACTTCCTGATAAATGGCCGGTGAACCATAAATTTTCCATAAATCCTATGCAGAATCGCTTTCAAACAATCCCTTTCACGAGGATCTTCCGACTCAAACAAGTCAATAATTTTCGATATAAAGGAATTGTTTATGTATTTCTTAGCAACCTTTGTTTCCAAAGAAGATGAAGTCACAAACTTAAGCAAGAAATCGTACACTATCTGTAAGTGTGACCACGCTGGATCAAACATGGGCTCGTCGTCGTTATCATTTTCACCTGAACTAGTAGTTCTTGATCGACAATTAGGTGGAAAAGCACGAAATAAATTAATCGCACACATTTTGCAAGAGGCTAAAACTGCAGGCTCTGTGAACTTTGGGGGGTTGTCGGATACAAACTCAAGAAGCTCGAGCAATGTGGCTCGCTTGAGCTCCTTTTCTTGAAGGTTTTTTGCAGGATCAGTGAAATCAAATACAACACAACAAAGACTCAACTTACTAATGAAGAGATTCATCTTCTCTGAACTTGATACATCTTTAAAGGCAAGCAACGGCTCAATTCCC
Source organism: Galeopsis tetrahit (assembly GCA_963675135.1). Taxonomy (NCBI): domain Eukaryota; kingdom Viridiplantae; phylum Streptophyta; class Magnoliopsida; order Lamiales; family Lamiaceae; genus Galeopsis; species Galeopsis tetrahit. The sequence goes on along the minus strand of OY776127.1, from coordinate 16,472,114 downwards.
GCAATCACACTGGCTGGAAACACTGCAGCTGAAGCCCGTTTGGCCGGCCCGGACTGAGTGTTGGGGCCCAAATTAGGGTTTCTGCGCGATTCCTGATCTGATTTCTGAGACTTGCGCGGAAATTTATTGAGAATTTGCTTCCACATTCTGATAATTAAACTTTCGAGAAAGTAATTAAAGTTTATGGTACTGAAATCAGGATTTGGAATGAAGGGAGCGAGTTAAAACCTAGGTCAGACAAGTGGTGCATGTGTGATAAAATTGAGGATCTGAGATCGAGAAATCCCCACAAATTATCACAAAAACGAGATCTCAGAACAAATTAGGTCAAAAGGAGGGAACAGAAGAATCAGAAATCGCAAATGCATGCCATAAATTCAACTTGAATTAAGAACAAATCAAAAAACAAAAAATCTGTACCGAAAATTACAGCATGTATTTCCACATGAACAGAAACCGCTACAAATGTGTACCAGTACAAGTCTGAGACAAAGAAGGTGAATAAAATGGGGCAGCAGAAATAGTACTAGTATTTAATTTGAAAAACACCTAGGATTCTGATACACACAACAGAACAGAACACAACACATGCAAATTGAGGGAGGGGAAAAGTTGGATCTTCAATTACACATAATAATCCATGTGTTGTGAGAGAAAGGGGGAGGAAGTGCGTGTGTGTGTCAGAGCTAAATTATGAAAAATGCCATTATTGAAGAGGAGGAGGGAGGAGGAGATTCAATAATTTCTTCTTTCTTTCTTTGTTTGTTTGTTGTAGAGAAAAGCAGCAACAAGTACTGTATTTCAAATTATGAAACCACTTTTTCACTGCGCCCTCATATGCTTATGCTTATGCTTATGCTTATGCTAATGCTAATGCTAATGCTAATGCTAATGCTAATGCTAATGCTAATACTAATACTAATGCTCACAGTTAAAGTTTTTTTTTTGAAAAAAATATACTCTTGCTAAAAGTTTTATGCAAAAGTCATTTGGGTGATTGTTCACACTTTTTTAGATAAAGTTATGCAGCTAAAGCAATAAGATTATGTTTACTTTTATTTTTAAAAACCAGGTTTTAAATTTTCAGGATACAAAACTTGTTTTACTTCCAAATTTATAAATTGATTTTCAAAATCAACTCAAAACGACTCATGTTAAACATATTGATTTGATATAAAGTTATATCTATATAATATCACTCCAATTATTATAATTTTTCTCAATAATAATATAATATGGAGTACATTTAATCATTACACAATCAACTAATCATTATAATCTCACCAAACAATAATACTATGTATAATAATACAAACTCATTCAATCTCACAACTTGATTTGACATAAAGTTAAATCTTCCACTATTCCGAAATTCAAAAAAAACACTCATAGTACTATTTATCAGGATTTCAAAAATCCGATTTTTAAAATCACTCAAAGCCCAAAGTAAACACAGCCTAAGTGATTAAAATCTGTTCGAGATTCATTTTTTTAGATGTCTGAAAGCTCTTTAAAAACTTTTTAGTGTATTTTAAAATAAATTATTGTATTATCATTAACATTAACTCTTTAAATCTCAAAATAAAGATATAACAACCACAACAAATTAATTAAAAAGTCCATAAAATTATACTCAAAATGCAAATATTCTTATCAATTATTTTCAACTACAATTACAAAGGGAAAAAAATCATTTCTTTAAAATAATCTCATCATATATTGAACACTTCCTCGGTCTCAGATCAATTTACACACTGATCTTAGCACGAAAACTAAGAAAAAGTGATAAAGCAAAGGTATTTGGATCATTTCAACTTTATTAAAGTGATAAAGTAAAGTTATTGTGTAGGAAAATGTAATGACATAGAGAGTAAATAAGTGTGAATTTCGAGGGTATGAGTCGTGAGATTTTTTTTTTTTTTTTGGAGTATGAAAAAAAGACTAAAAATGAAAGTGTGAAAACTAATTTGAGACAAATGAAGTATTATTTATGACAAATTATTCTATACAATTGAGTGTATATATATCATATCTTATCGAACACTTGTAAATGATAAGGAGAACTTGTATGCAACAAGATAAATTAGAGTAGATTTAACCGGGGGCGGAGGCAGCTGGAAATATGGGGATATAAAAAATGTGGCTCCATATCTTTTCGCAAGCCTGCACCCCCATTCCCCAACTAACCAACTCAAATTAAAGGGGTAGAGGCGGTAACATATAAAAGGCGTTGGGATATATACCATTCAGCTTTGATTAATGTACTCCCCCCTTTCATTTATTAATTCAATATTCATGCAAAATACTAATTTTAGGGCCGCACTTATGTGCAATATTTCACGTGAAATATTAGGATATTTAAGGAAGGGTCAAAATTCGCGGATCTGTAGCTGGTTTGACCGTTCAAACGAATATTTCCTTAAAAATCGCGCAAAAGTCGCGCGCAGGAGGCTAACAGGATAACGAGTTTCAGGTCTGTGTTACTACAAAGGTAATTACTATATGCTACTGTAAGATCAAATATGTGTTCCTGTAAGTATAAATAACACATAAATTGACTTTTCAAATGAAATATTAATATAAAATAATTCAAGGAAGGATAAAATAGAAAAATTTGCTCTTAATCCGTGTTACTATAAATACAATTATATGTTACTGTACGAACAAATACGTGTTACTGTAAGGACAAGTAACACACAATTGGCTTTTGAGTAACACATATTTGACCTTAAAGTAACACAGAAAATTGTGCTACTATATAAACACAAGTGTATTACTTTATAGAAAAAAATGTGTTACTGTATAAACAAAACGTTATTATTGAGAGGGAATGAGATATGCACATTAAAAAGACGAAGAACAATAATTGAAAACACGAAAAACGCAACCATGGTGAGTAGTTTATCAATCCATACAATTACAAAGACATAACTATCAATAATTAATTGGAATAAATCTGTGTGGTATTATTGTTGATTTAATTCATTCAAAATAACAAATAATGATTTCTCCCAATGTTTCCAGATTAACAGATCTAAAATCTGAACTGTAAGACCAAATATGTGTTACTGTAAGTATAAATAACACATAAATGGACTTTTCAAATGAAATATTAATATAAAATAATTTAAGGAAGGATAAAATAGAAAAATTTGCTCTTAATCCGTGTTACTATAAATACAATTATATGTTACTGTACGAACAAATACGTGTTACTGTAAGGACAAGTAACACACAATTGACTTTTGAGTAACACATATTTGACCTTAAAGTAACACAGAAAATTGTGCTACTATATAAACACAAGTGTATTACTTTATAGAAAAAGATGTGTTACTGTATAAACAAAACGTTATTATTGAGAGGGAATGAGATATGCACATTAAAAAGACGAAGAACAATAATTGAAAACACGAAAAACGCAACCATGGTGAGTAGTTTATCAATCCATACAATTACAAAGACATAACTATCAATAATTAATTGGAATAAATCTGTGTGGTATTATTGTTGATTTAATTCATTCAAAATAACAAATAATGATTTCTCCCAATGTTTCCATATTAACAGATCTAAAATCTGAACTGTAAGACCAAATATGTGTTACTGTAAGTATAAATAACACATAAATTGACTTTTCAAATGAAATATTAATATAAAATAATTCAAGGAAGGATAAAATAGAAAAATTTGCTCTTAATCCGTGTTACTATAAATACAATTATATGTTACTGTACGAACAAATACGTGTTACTGTAAGGACAAGTAACACACAATTGGCTTTTGAGTAACACATATTTGACCTTAAAGTAACACAGAAAATTGTGCTACTATATAAACACAAGTGTATTACTTTATAGAAAAAGATGTGTTACTGTATAAACAAAACGTTATTATTGAGAGGGAATGAGATATGCACATTAAAAAGATGAAGAACAATAATTGAAAACACGAAAAACGCAACCATGGTGAGTAGTTTATCAATCCATACAATTACAAAGACATAACTATCAATAATTAATTGGAATAAATCTGTGTGGTATTATTGTTGATTTAATTCATTCAAAATAACAAATAATGATTTCTCCCAATGTTTCCAGATTAACAGATCTAAAATCTGAACAGTAGAATTGATAGGATTGAATTTTCTGAGTTTTTTTTTTTTTTTTTAATTGAAGTTGAGCGCTACGCAGGAGAGAGAATGAGAGAGAGGAGAATGAAGAAGAGGCTGAAGAAGAAAGAAGAGGGAGACGCGCAGAGGAAGAGAGAAAGAAGTCTTGCTGAAGAAGAAGATGGAGACTGGCTACCGGATAAAAACATAAGAATTAGTCAAATTGCACCATATGACTATTGTGAAATATTGTATATAAGTTTTTGTCCTAATTTTATCCTTTTACTAAATCATGTTAGATACGAACAATTTTTTTTTTTATTGGACCTTTAATTTGAGAACTTGTATACAACAAGCTAGAGGGGTATATACCCCACACCCATATAAAAGGGTGGGTCTATTTACACCTCCATTTCGGTTTAGAACACTCCCCCTTTGAGTTTAATAATAAAATAATGAGGTAAAAAACCAAAAATACCCTTCAAGTTCTATTACACTACTAAATGCACCCACTTCACCTTTTTATCCAGCCCCAGCCGCTGCCACCACCGCAGTCGTCGTCGTCGCCGCCGCCACCACCACCACCACCAAACAACAAACAAACAACAAAATTTCACCACAAACAACAAACAAAAAAAATCCAGAAACTTAGAAAAATTTCAATTTTTTTAAAAATTTTCGACAAACCAGTGTCGACCATATTTACTCTCGTCGACACCCTGTTGTCGACGAAAGTGAATATGGTCGACACTGGTTTGTTGAAAATTTAAAAAAAAAAATTGAAATATTTCGACAACTTTAAGTCGACCAAAATACACTCTCGTCGACAACAATATGTCGACGAGAATGTATACGGTCGATTTACAAAGGGCAAAAAAATTTAATTTTTTTTTTTAAAAAAACCGACACAGTTGGTCGACCATATACATTCTCGTCGACAATAATTTATCGACGAGAATGCAAAGGGTCGACAGACCAATGTCGATGAAAAGAAAAAAAAATTACCTTTGTAGTCGGAAACAAAAAAATTGACATTCGAGGAGAAATGGAAACAAAAAAACCAAAGAAACGGAGAAAAAAGAGAAAAAATGAAGAAGAGCAAAAAAAAACCCTAAACCTAAAATTCAAACCTGATGGGCGGCTGCGGCGGGCAGCGGACGACGAATCGGGGTGGGGCGGCCGGAGTTTGGGCGTGGGCAGGGGTGATGGGTGGTGGGTGGGGTGGGTGAGTTGATTTGAGGGGAGTTGAATTTTTATTTTATTTTTGTTTCTGCTGTTGTACGCAGCTTGAGAAATGGGAGGAGGGAGGGGAGGGTGGCAACCAAGGAGGGGAGGGCGGCGACGGCAGAGGAGGGACGGCGGCGGATAGAAGAAAGAGAGGGAGGGGAGTAGAAAAAAAAAAGAGGGTGAAGAACGATCGGAGAAGAAGGAGGGGGAAGAAGGAGGAAGAAGGGGAAAATTAGGGGGTGTGTTTAGTAAATAGATTTTTAAGACAAAAGGGTATTTAGGACAATTTGAGTGGGGTGCATCTATCTTGACGAGAGTGTATATGGTCGATCATTTATGATCGATTTTTTTTATCTTTTTTTTCGTCCTTTGAATGTCGACCATATACATTTTCGTCGACAAATCGTTGTCGACAGAAGTTTATACAGTCGACAATACAATGTCGATTTCTTTTTTTGAAAAAAATTATTTTTTTTCGATCTTTGAAGGTCGACCATATATAATCTCGTCGATAAATTGTTGTCGACGAGACGAAAATAAAAAAAAAATTCTGAAATATTTTTAGATTGTGGTGGTGGTGCCGGTAGTGGCACGAAGTGGTGGTGGTGGTGCCGGTAGTGGCACGAAGTGGTGGTGGTGGTGCCAGCAGTGGCACGAAGTGGTGGCAGCTGTTGCAGAGCTTAAATGTTGAATGAGGTGTAGATAGTAGTAGGGGTGCATTTAATAGTAATATTTTACTCAAAGGGTATTTTAAGTATTTTACATTACTATTTAATTAATAAATTAAAAGGGGGAGTGCATCTCTCCGAAATAGAGGTGCATATAGTCAAATCCATAAAATGTGGCCCAACATCTTTTCGCAAGCCTGCATCACCATTGTCCAACTGACCAATTCAAATTAAAGGCCCAATAAAAATTAGCAAAAAGAAAGACCCAAATAAAGGCCCCACCCAACTTTCAATCTGAATTAAATAGTTTAATTCTCCACAATCTCAAAAGTTAGCACAAACATTACGCTATATGTTTTAACATCTTCTCCTGTTCTCTCTGCAGCGACCGCTAAAAAAGTACTCCGATCTAAGTAATTATTTAATTTATATTTTGTTTAATTAATAAATTTATTCATACTTATTGTTTATTTGATTATTATTTTTAATTTATGAATAAATTTATTTAAGTTTATAATTTATAAGTTATGAATTAGGGTTTATATAATAATTGTTAATTTGCTACGTTATATTAAATTAATCTAATTGAAATAGATAAAATGGTTTGAAACTTTGAAATTTGATTTTTTTTTTATTGTAGATTTATTATAGAATTATATTTGTTAATTTGTTACATTATAATTGTTAATGGACTATCTAATTCAATTAGGAAATGATGAAAATAAACTTATGTCAAATAAACTCAAGATAGTGAAAAAATAATTTGATCTTTGAGAATTTTCGTACACCCTTATTTCAAAATTAGACATAGGTAAACCATATTTTGGATTTAGAACGGTGGCAATGTCATACTCCGTAAACACTATCCAATAACATTCCAAAATACATATAAAATTGACTAATTTGGATTTAGTTCTACAGACAAAAAAATAGAATCTTTTATTCCATAAACACCAAACAAGAACAGACAACATATAAAATAACAAAAGTGTATTTTAGAATGGAATTGTTCTACTAAATCTCCTTAAATACATAATCATGGGAATAAACGAGAGTGACAACACTATAGATAATGAGTAAACGAGAGGGACAAGACAAAAAGATAACGAGTAAACAAGAGTGATGCCGTTGAACATACCGATTTCTTCTTGCTAGGGTTTGATGAGAAATCACAGCCGAGTTGGGGAGCTTTCGAGAGATAGAGTGGAAGAAGATGAAGAGTACCGAGGAATCTTCTTAAGTAATTAATTTTGATGTCTATTGAAGAAGTATTAATCACAATCAAACAAGTTACAAACTTCTAAAAAATAGGGGTATAAGTGTCATTTCATCATATTAATGGGGTTTTATGCATTCTATATATCAAACAAGAAATAACTTTATACATCTGTTAATACATGATATAAAATAAGAATTAACACAATTTTGGGGTTTTAGTACAAGTTTTAATACCCTATATCAAACAACAAAAACCTCTTATATGCTCCAACCTCTTATATGCTCCAACCTCTTATTAAATAAGAATCCACACGTGTATTGCGCTGGCCTCAGATACTATTAATACCCTAGACTATCCGAGGATTCGTGGGTATATGACACTGAAGGTGGACATGATTAAGGCCTTCGACACGATCTCTTGACAGTTTTTGGAGGCGGTTTTGTCTAGGATGGGGTTCAAAGCAGACTTCATTTCTATGGTTAGGAGAGTTCTGGATTCAGCTAGGATCTCGGTTCTCATTAATGGGGAGCCGAAAGGCTACTTTTCTTGTACGAGGGGTGTCCGTCAGGGTGATCCTTTATCTCATTTATTGTTTTGTATCACGGAGGAGGCTCTTGGAAGATGGATCGATTGGGAGACAGACAGAGGCAGACTCCAGCCCATTCGTAATGTCCCCTGCTACCTCTTTTAAGCGGATGACATCAATATATTCTTACGGGCCACAAAGGCTAACGTCAAGAACCTGCACTCCATCTTGCACGGGTATGGGCGACTGTCGGGTCAGATCTACAGTCCTTCGAAGTCCAGGGTGTTCTTTGGGCGATCTGTACCTCGGAGGTTGCGTCGTAGGACATTCATGATTACTGGCATTGCTGAGGGCTCACTCCCCTTCACATACCTGGGTGTTCCAATATTCCGCAGTAGTCCAAGGAAAGCACATTTACAGCCAGTTGCAGATTCTGTCATAGCTAACTTTAGTAGGTGGAAGGGTAGCACTTTGTCCCTTATCGGCCATCGTTGCCTGATTAACTCAGTCATTACGACCTCTTTGGTACATTCGATGATGGTCTACAAATGACCCAGTTCTTTGCTACGACATGTGGAGTTGGCTATGAGAAACTTCCTTTGGAAGGGGGATGTGAACCGCAAGAATGGGGCTTGTTCGGTTTCTTGGCAGCGGGTCTGTGCCCCTTTAGGGGAAGGAGGACTTGGGGTTTGTTCTATACGACTGGCGAATGCCTCATTTCTCTATAAGCTGAGCTGGGATATTCTTCAGAACAAATCGCCAGATACGAAGCTCTTGCATCAAAGGCACTTTAATTCAGAGCACATGCTGAGACCTTATGGTAGAGTCTCTTCTATTGGACCAGGCCTTCGTCCGCATGATACAAGACTTAGAGATGGGTCGAGGTGGCTGATTAGTAGAGATTCCCGTATCAGCTTTTGGCACGACAATTGACTCGGTTATACTATCTTTGAGAGGATGGGTCTTCCTGACTGGTTTGCTCCTACCCTCACTTCCACGGTTGGGGATATCTTCTATTATGATTGCTAGCACTTCCCGAGGTGCTTTATCATGAGATTTACGGAGATTGTCAGGGATATCCTGCAGATCACGGTGCTTAGGGGACTTGACAAACGTATTTGGGTGGGCTCCCTTTCAGGAGAACTCTCCTCCAGTATGGCATATGATTTGCTCAGATCACCCTTACCCAGGCTTGGTTGGACATCATGGATTTGGGGCACATTCATGCCAATGTGTCGATCCACTGCGATTTGGAGAGCAGTTTGGGGCAAGCTGCCCACGACGGATTGGCTCTCGTCTTTTGGGATTCAGGGTCCGTCGATTTGTGTGATGTGCCGCAGGGATTCTGAGTCGCAAGACCATCTGCTCGCCCATTGTCCGTTCACGTTGGAGATTTTGCGCAACTTGACTCACATGTTTGGGATCACGATTCACACAGGGGTCAGCTTCCTAGACATCTTCCTTCAGGCCACTAGAGTTTGGTTGGGTCCGCAGTCTTTGGAGTTGTGGAGGGCGGGCTTCGTCACTACTATTTGGGCCGTTTGGACTCTACGGAACAGGGTAATATTCGATGGGGTTTCGCCCTCTGTTAGGAGATGTATGGTTCAGATCATTTCAGAAATCAAGGAGGCCAACAACATAGTTATGGGTTTTTCGAACGACACAGTTCGGGATCTACTGATTGCTAAGGCTCTTGGTGTTTCGAGCAGACACAGGCCAACGAGACAAGGTTCATCTATGATTTGGTCCCCGCCTGATCCGGGTTGGTACAAGGTTAACACGGACGGTAGTGCCTCTTCTTCCCCGGGTAGTCTGCATGCGGGGGCGGTTTTCAAGACCTTCAGGGGATTCTTCGTGGCTGCGGTCGCTACTAAGGTGGGTTGGGGTCTCCCTCTTGAGGCTGAGTTGGCAGCGATACTTATGGCCATCAAGTATGCACACGATCAGGGATGACACTTCCTTTGGATTGAGTCGGATTCGACACTCACGATTGAAACTTTTACGAGCACCAATCCCCCTATTCCTTGGCATCTGCAAGGCCTTTGGAGCTATATCCACTTTCTTACACAGGACATGCACATTAGATACGCACACGTCTTTAGAGAGGCCAACCAAGCGGCGGATGCTGTGGCCAAGACTGACCTTGATTGTGTCTGGAGTGGCTATCCCCCAGACTTTTTACTCTCATTTCTGCATAATGATTTATATACTGCTTTCTATAGACATTGATTTTTAGAGGAATGTACCTTTTTCATTGACCTGAGTTTTATCCCTAAGGAGGGTTTTCCCAAGCAAGGTTTTAATGGCACTCCGGCCACTGGCTCGACATGTGAGCTTACGGTCCTAGATTTCTTTTCTTCTTTTATATGATCTACCTTTTATTGTCTTATTAAATTATATTGATGGCCTAAATTAAGGTTTTCTCCGCATAAACTTATAATGCTATCAAACACTCTCTAACTATACAGAGAATATACAAACAAGTATATTATATTATATTATATTTACATTGTATTTATATAATTAATGAGAGGTTACATGCCTGGTTTATATATATACAATGAGAAGAGAACTTTTCATATATAAAAGATATGGAGAATATATTCCAAAATATGGAGGATATGAAATATAAAATAATATTATACAAATATTATATTCGTCCCTAATATGATCCATCAAGATGAAGCACTATTGGTGATTCCAATCTTGTTCACAAAAGGTTGAAGACGAGGACGGGATCGATGGACGACATTTGAGCTAATGTGATAATCGAGGCGAAGAATGTCCAACGAACAAAACGGTTATGGTGAGTGGTTTTGTGCATATGGCGCAAGAGGATCTGCACCTTATAAGCGAGATGAACATTTTTCTTGCTATTCGTGGTGAGTGAAGCAGTATAGGGGAAGAACGTGGTCTCGCTCTTGATGAGTTGTTAATTAGCCGGGGGTAAGTTGTTGCAGAAGAGAGCGGACCCTCTTGGGCGTATGCAACAACTCGAGGAGAAGAATAAAATTTATCTTCTTGGGTTTGGAAGAACGTGGTCTCGCTCTTGATGAGTTGTTAATTAGCTGGGGGTAAGTTGTTGCAGAAGAGAGCGGACCCTCTTGGGCGTATGCAACAACTCGAGGAGAAGAAGAAGATTTATCTTCTTGGGTTTGGAAGAACGTGGTCTCGTTCTTGATAAGTTGTTAATTTGTTGGGGATAAGTTGTTGCAGAAGAGAGTGAACCCTCTTGGGCGTATGCAGCAACTCGAGGAGAATAATTGGTAGCAGTATTGTTAACCAAATCTTGGTGTGTTTTGGTGATCCCGAGGATCAGAAAAGAAAATAAATGAGACGTTAACCTTATAGGGCTAAAGAAAAAAAAAGTTTTATGTGCAAGGTTGATGAAGAATAGATAAATTTGACCTAATCTTAAAAAAAAGATACGAAGAATCAACACATTGTTTTGGTTTTAATAAATAAAAGATCAATTAGACTTCATCTTAAAAAGAAAGAAGGAAAAATGAGATATAGGAGATGGGAAAGTATTCCTCAGTCTTGGAGATGTGAGTGTGATCGTGAGGATCGAAAGAAATAATTTGTGTATGAGTTTGATGAAGAATAGATCAATTCGATCTAATATTGAATAATATAGAGACAGATGATACTTGAGAGATAGGTATATATACCTAGATCTCGGAGACGGGAATGTGATCGTGAAGATCGAAAAAAAAAGTGATTATTGTGGAAGTAGGAAGGAGAAAAGTGCATTCGCAGGAATTATATCTAGTGGTAGGGTTTAGAGAAGAAGAGAGCAATACGCTCTAATTTTGAAAAAAAAAATCGTGCATACAAAATTTTCTTGAAGACGAGGGTGCAATCGTAAAGATCGAAAAAAAGAGGTGTTAGCCTAAAGACCGCTCATTACTCTGGCTTTAAACGGGGCCCCCGCAAGTGGGTGGTGGGATTGGTCCCCTCGGATTAGTTGATTCTTGGACCGGATACCGTGGCATAAAAATAAATAAATTTACATTGTATTTATATTTACATAAGTAATGAGAGTTACATGTGTGGTTTATATAGTAAATAAGAGAACTTTCCATATATTCCAAGATATGGAAGATATGAAATATAAAATAATATTATACAAATATTGTATTATCCCTAATATACTAATATATTAATATACTTTCTTTTTCTTCCTTTTTAACCCTAAAGAGTTGGCCTAGTGGTGTAGGCTTGGGACTTAGGAGTATGCTCCTCTCTAGGTTTCAGGTTCGAACCCTCTAAGGTGCAAACAATTTCTATGGGGCCATGTCCATACAGAGCGCAAAGTTCTGGCTTTAAACGGGACCCCCGCAAGTGGGTGGTGGGATCGGTCCCCCGGGATTAGTCGATCCAAGAGGACCAAGACCGGATACCCGAGACTTAAAAAAAAAAACTAATATATTAATATACATAACACATATAATTCTTATGTTGAAAGAAACCTTCACACAAAGACATTTTCTTGAATACACTCACGTGTACCGTACAATCTAATTTAACATTCAATTTTCCAGTTTTAATTTGTTAACCCTTACCTACTAACCCGATTTCCCCTTCCGACCCGTTTTCATTTTCCCATTGCAATCGCTCCTTCCCTTTCCCTCAAACCTCACTCACATCGGGCGATTTCAGTTTGCCTTTGCCATTTCGATTTCTATGTTTATGCCCAAGGCGATTTAACAGTCAGGTTTGAAGGTTCTATTTCACAGTGGTCTTTGTGTTGCGATTTAACAGTCGATTTGAAGGCGGTTCCTCAAGTCGGTGATTTAACATTAGGTTTGAGACTTTGAGACGCGGACGACGGCGACAGCGACTCAAACTAGGGCCGCCGAAGCAAACTAGGGCGGCGGAAGATCACCTTTCATTTTATGCTTTGATAGTTGCGCTTTGATGTTTCTTTGTTGATGGATTTGTGTTTTGTGTTCAATTCCGATGCATGTAATCGATTTTCGCGAATTTGATTGTTCATTTGTCTTGTTAGGTTTTGAAAACAGGTTTTAATGGCGTTGAAAAGGACATTGAAGGAGCTCAAGGATTTGTAGAGGGATCCTCCGACATCATGCAATGTTGGTATACTTCATTATATCTCATTATAACCACGTTTTTTTTTCATTTTATGTTTAGCTTGTAATGGATGTTTATTTCTGGAATACAAAAGACAATCGAACGAGGGGGTTGGTTTGGCTGGTGACTCGTTTTTCCTGGACAAATTCTAGCTTCTTTCTATTGAGCAAACCACTTGATAACTTAATTTTGGTTTAATGATTGCAACTAATTTTGTAAATTGGCGTTAGTTATCTTTAGTCATCTATTTACTAATTCAATTTTAAGGTATCAAGAAACTGTTTTATAGTTATCTCTCTGATTTTTGGTGGTGTTGATGTGTAACATGCTTCTAAGTATTTTGTGTTTCATTTGTTACGGTTTTGTTGGTTTATCTTATCATTTACACAAGTATTCTTATTGGATGAAGTCATGAAAATATCCATATAGCTTACCTAATTAAAAAAAATCTTGTTTATAAGTCGTCCACATTGTAACTGTGAACAATGAAATATGATCACCGTTGACTTTGGTAAGGTGTTATGACTTGTATATATAGTGGAGATTTACAATAACAGGATTACATGATTTTAGGAAACTAATATATACAATAAATGTGCAATCCCTATATACAAGGAATGAGTCAATCATTCCTTAATATCCCCAGTCAAGCGATGCGTGGGATGAGGGCAAACGCAGAGCTTGGAACGAAGGAATTCAAAAGCTGGGCGAGGAAGACTCTTCGTGAAGATGTCGGCCAGCTGAAGGTGTGTGGGGACAAACTTTGTGGACAACTTGCCAAGTGACAATCGATGTAAATGTGCTTGGCCCGTTTGTGAGCCACTGGATTCTAACTTAGAAAAAGGGCATTGTTGTTGTCCGAGAGGAGAACTGGGCGAGCAGGTAACGAAATGCGGAGCTCGCGGAGCAAAGAAGTTAGCAAAACGACCTCGACAACTGCGTTAGCTAAAGCACGATACTCCTATTCACAGCTGGAGCGAGCAACAGTGGGCTATTTATTTGCACTCCAAGACACCAGATTCCCACCTAGGAAGACCGAATAACCATAGGTGGAGCGACGAGTTTCCACACAGCGAGCCCAGTCAGCATCAGAATAGGCGACCACAGAGGAGTCTGGTCGGCCAGCGAATGAAAGGCCGGAGGTGATGGTGTGTTTGACATAGCGAAGAATCCTCTTTACTGTCGAGAAGTGGTCGGTGGTCGGTGCATGGAGAAATTGGCTAACATGGTTTACCGAGAAAGAGAGATTTGAGCGAGTAATGGTGAGATACTTTGTTTTAGTGAGATTAAGCAGAGGGGGAGAGAGATATTATTAAAAAAGAAAAGAAAAAAAAAATACCTAAAGCCATAAGTTCACATAATGAACCAAAGGCTGGGGAGCCGTTAAAACCTTGTCCGAGAAAACCCTCCTTAGGGACAAAACCCGAGTTAAGGGAAAAGGTACCATCTCTAAGTAACAATCTTATTGAAACGAAAAATACTCAATGTTCATATCACTATACGAAAAATGAGTGATAATATTCAGGCATTTCCCTCTCCAAATGGTGGAGGTGGTCCGATGCTTGGCAAGATAATCAACTACTTGGTTCGCTTTCCTCAAGATATGGGTGAAGCGGACCGTCATGTCCTCCAAAAGGTGGTGTGTAATGCTCCACAGGCCCCGTTGTCTCTAAGGAATAATCTAAATGAGACCCTGCCAAGTCTGGACTGCCAACTCCGAATCAGACTCAATCCATTAGTGTCTCCAACCCTGAGAGTGTGCAAACATAATAAGATGAAGCCCCACTGCAATCTCAGCCTCAAGGGAAAAGCCCTAACCAACACTACGAGTGAAAGCCACCACAAAGAAACCTCTCGAGTTACGGAACAATGCCCCAACAAAAAGTGCCCTTGGAGAGGAGATACAACTACCATCCACATTCACCTTGTACCAGAATGGGTCAGGCGGGAACCACCTAATTGGGACCAGGACCCGAACAGATCGAGGGCGATACTAAAACCCCAAGACTCAGCAAACAACCAAGTCACGAATCGAGCTATCCCGCGAACCCCTAGAAAGGCCAACAAAATCACGCACCCCTGAGAGGACAAGGGCTAAACATCTATGAATAGAGGGCCCTGCGCCGTCAAAGATCACCCTGTTACGATCATACCAAATAGCCCAAACAATAGTGACAAAGGTCACCCTCCAAAGCTCCATAACTTGTGGACTAAACAACATACCCAACGCCTGGAGAAATAAATCATGAAATCCTAACTCAAAGTATAAATGAACCTGAAAGTAGGAACCAATGATAGAGAAAACCTGGCGTGTGAAGCTGCAATCACAGAGGATATGATCAGTGGTCTCCTCCGCAACTCTACAAAGGAGATACATAGAAGGACCCGAGACCCCATAACGCAACAACTAATCCACAGTGGGGAGCTTGGCCTAAATTGCCCTCCAAATTGTAGTGGAGCGGCACATAGGGATAAAAGAGCCCCAAATCCAAGAAGACCAGCTGACACGAGGGAGGGGCTGCCGAATAAGATCATAAGCCATAGTTGAGGTTAACTCCCCTGAAACCAAAAAATCCCAAACAAGGCGATCCGAGCCCCTAGCAACATGGATGGCAAGAATATCCACAACCACGTCAGTGTATGCCAAAATAAATGGCAGTGAGAAGTGCCAACAATCATCGTAGAAAAAGTCCCTGACTTTCCCCACTAGCGAATCCTGAAACGGGCTCTATAGGTCAAAATGAACAGAGATGATGTACCCCAACCAATTGTCATTCCAGAAACTGACTCTAGAATTGCTACCAACGGGATCCATCATATAGACGAGGGAGGTGTCTCCGAATACCCGGTCCAATAGAAGACACTCTACCATAGGAACGAGGGCGCCCAAACGGCGTCACAAACCGACATTGTATAATATCCAAGTCTGAAGAAGAGTTGTGGAGGACGTCCCAAGCGAGTTTGAAAGTGAAGGATTCATTGGCAAGCCGTAAAGATCTAACCCCGAGGCCCCCTTCAACTAAAGGAGTACTATAACGCTCCTAACTGATCGAGCAAGAATTATTACTTTTGTTCACATCTCTAGTCTAGAGAAAGTTCTTCATAGCCATTTCCAATGTCTTCAATAAAGTCCTAGGCCAGCGATACACGGACACCATCATAGTGTGCACGAGAGAGGTTGTGATAACCGAATTAATGAGGCAGCGACGCTCAACAAATGAGAGAGAACTTCCCTTCCACCTACTAAACTTTCCTATAATAGAATCTGCAGTTTGCTGTAGGTGGGCGTGACGAGGGGCACCCCTGAAGATAGGAACCCCCATATAAGTGAATGACATGGAACCTGCAATAATACCAATCTCACGAGCCATGCGACGACGAGTCCGAGGAGGAACATAAGACCCTAGATTCCGGGGCGTTGAAGATTTGACTCGACAACGAACCATAGGCTTGTAAAATCCTCTTCAGGGCCAAAATATTATGCACTGTCGCCTGAGCAAAGATCATGATGTCGTCTGTATAGGGGTTTTGGTAGATAAAAATGAATATTGAGATGGATCTTGTGGCTTTTGTTTAAGAGAGATTATGTAGAGTGACCCACACACCGATTATAATTAGTGGTTTATGTTTAAGTTATTGGTCTAGTTTTTATGGTATTATTGTTAGTGGCATCACTAGTTATTGCTATTGGTATTACTAGTCATTGATTGTGGTATTACAAGTTATCTTTTTTATTATTATTGATTATTAAGGTATTATCGATTATACACACGAGATTGAATTAGCATTACTTGTTATTGTTTATAGTATTACTGGTTATTGGTTAAGGTATTACTAGTTATTGTGCATGATATTATTGTATTGCTCACTTGTATTATTGATTATTATGTTATTACTGATTATTGTTTATAAATACAAGATTGAAGAAGTATTATTGATTATTTTTTGTGGTATTACTGGTTATTGTTTGTGGTACTATTATTTATTTTTTATAGTATTACTAATTATTGTTCATGATATTAATAATAATTGTTTATGGTATTACTTATTACTGTTTATGATATTACTGGTAATTGTTTTTTACATTCCTAAATATAATTAGAAGTATGTAATTATTTGTTACTCCATTGTATAAGATATTACTTATTAATGTTTATGGTATTAATTGTTGTTGTTTATGGTATTATTAGTTATTACTTAGTACTGGTTATGATATTAGTCGAAATAAATATAGACATCTTTCAAAAAACTGAAAATAATTATACTTTGGAGAAGTAATTTTTTCCTTCATTTGTTTATTGATCACACCTGTTTTAAATATGTTTTGTATATACAAAATGATCTTGTGAAAAAAGTTTAAAATCATACCTATAATATTATTTTGTATTAAAAAAAAATTCACATGCAAAAAAAAATGAAAAAGGAATAAAGGTAGAAAAATAAAAATAATAAAGGTAAAGAAAGTAAAAGGGAAAAAATTAAGAAATTAAAAGTATGGAATAAAAATTGAAAATGAGAAGATAAAAGGAAAATGAGGAGTGAGAATTAAAAAAAAATCGAGATTTGTGGCCAATTTCGATAATTTTTTCGAAAATTATATTTTTACGATTTTTTTTCTAAAAATATGGATGACTCGGTGGTGACTCGACAATGGTTCAGTGGCATATTGTAAATGTATAAATTAGGGGTGATTGTGTTATATTTTGTGTAATTTAATAAAAAAGTAATATAGTCTTTTAAATGTAATTTTACAAAAAAATATATTTTAGAGTAAACTCATGAAATGAGCTGAAAATAAAAATTGGATAGAAGGCCCAAATGAGAGACCACAATTTTTTTTAATTTGATCCCCTTGTTATTATTTGACCCATATCAAAATATGGATCATAGTTGAAATTAAAATTCAATTGCACCCATGCAAATTGGGGTACCCAAGTACTACCCTCACACAAATAGTATTATCATTCACGCATTTTATCGAACACCTATAGTTTGTGCAATACCAAAGCGTTAGCGGCATAGTATGCCAATGGCTAAAGGTGGTGGTTCTTATGGATCGAGTCGGACTTCAGTCTGACAGTTAGCACTTTGATAAGCTCCACCCCTTCAGTCTCTTGACGTCTGCAGGTCTCTGGAGTCAGGTTCATCCTCTTACCACAGATATGCACATTCGGTATTTTCACACTTTTAGAGAGGCCAACCAGGCGGCTGATGCAGTACCAAGACGAAGATCACACTTTTAGAGAGGCCAACCAGGCGGCTGATGCAGTACCAAGACGAAGATCAACTGCATTTGGAGGGGCTATCCTCCAGATTTTTTACTTATTTTCTTGCATAAAGATTTGTATACCGTCTTTTATAGACATTGATTGTTAGAGAAGTTTACCTTTTTCGTTCGTCTGGGTTTTGTCCCTAAGAAGGGTTTTCCCAGACAAAGTTTTAATGGCACTTCGGCCTCTAGCTCGACTTGTGAACCTGTGATTTTAGATTTTCTTTTTTATTTTATATTTCATACCTTTTTATTTGACAAAGCATTTTAAACTAATTATACCATACAAAATCGCTAGAATGCTTAAATCTAACATACCCTTACAACTTTACTAAGAAATATCACTTTAGTAAATTAATATCTTCCCGTTTATCCCTCTTTCGCATTTGAAAGAAAAAAAATGTGTGTTTTTTAGTTTCTTTTACTTCCTACGTTGTTATTTTCTATCTACTGTATTTTAGTTTTTCCCCCGTTGTTTTGGTTTCCTCCCTGATAAGATGGGTTTTCTTCCCGTTTACGGGTTTTCTCAGAGTTTTTCCCCTGTTGTTTTGGTTTCCTCCCTGATAAGATGGGTTTTCTTCCGTTTACGGGTTTTCCCATGATGGCGCTTTGTTGTGCCTGTTAAGGAGCTGGTAGCCCTTGGGTCCGTATTTATATGATTTTGAAGATTTGTATTACGAGTCGTTGTGTGCGACAATCTGTTCCTTCTCTGGAGCCGATTTGCTATCTTCTTAGATCGCGGAATTTCAAGAAATGTTGGCTTGATCGATGATCCTTCCACTCTCTCACGATTGAGTTTGGTATATGTGGTCTTTTGGTAGAACTCTTCTTTTAGGATAGGTGAGGGCGTTGAAATGTAATTTATTCCCTATCTGTAATTTTACCTATTGTCAAAAAAAAAAAAAAAAATAAAGAAAGAAAAAAAATGTGTCAAACGAATCTAATAAAAAAAATGAAATAAATAAATAAATTAATATATACCTCCCTCCCTAAAATATTACGTAATGTATGTGTTTTTTTTTTTGAGAGAACATAATGTATGTGTTTTTTTTTTTGAGAGAACATAATGTATGTGTTAGTTTTGGGGAAAGTTATTAAAAAGAACATTTTTTTTTAAATAACATTAAATACCCATCTCTTTTAATCTACCCATTAATTAAATCATAAAATTACATATAATTAATAAATCAACCATTAAAAAAAATGGAATTTCACATAAAAGGTCATTTCACCTAGTGTTTTTTTAAATAAAGACATGATTCAAAATAGTTTCAGAATAAGGACAAAATGGCTCATAAATGTACCATCATGCCCTTAATACATAAAATTCGGAATTAATATGGAGAAATTCTTTAAATGTTTGAAATTTAAAGCTGACTCTATCAGCTCATTAATTCCAAGAATTACGCAATTAATTAAAACCTTATGTTTGAAATTTAAAGTTGACTCTATCAGCTCATTAATTCCAAGAATTACGCAATTAATTAAAACCTTCCTAAAATTAATTAACACCGGTCAGAAGAGCTTAATTTCCTAAAATTAATTAACATCGGTCAGAAGAGCTTAATTTTGTGCAGAATTTTGGGGTTTTTCAATTTGTGAAGAAAGGAAACCGTGAAGTACGGAAGAAGACGAAGTGAGAAGTGAGAAGAACATTTTGCTCCCTAGACCATGGTTGGAAAAGTAATATAAAAGTTAAATCTGCATAATAAAATGAATAATGCAGAACAATGACATCTAAAACTGCATAATAAAATGAATAATGCAGAAAAAATAGTACGATGTCTTCATATTAGAATGTGATTATGCAAAAATACGTATACATATGCAAAATAAGATCTGCATTATCCCTTGACCAAACCAATAACAAATAATCATGAACTACATTTCAGCAACGCGCACGTAAATCATCACAATTACACGAAAACGGAGCAAATTGAACCTAAATTAAAATCATCTCAAAAAATCCTAAATTTTTTGCAAATTATGTGTGTACATGTGGAATTAAAAATCATACCATTGGCAAAACTCTTCATCTGACCCTTGGAATTAAAAGTTTCTACTGTATCTCCGGCGGTTTCGCGTCCGTCATCCATAATGAAGAAATCGGTGAAGTTTGAATCCCCTAGGAATATAAAGAAACGATCGCGTGGAAAGTCTCTTGATCATGTGCAGTCGAAAGAACAGATCGAGGAAACAATTATGGAAGAGCAAAGGAGACGAGACCTTTATAGCCATGGCCGTCGTTGAAAGAGAGGAACAAGCCTCTAAGCAGCAGAAACTTTGAGAATCATCGGAAATCAGTTTTTGGGCGTGAGGGGTCACCCAAAAGTGAAACAAAAACTAAAAGAAGAAAAAGATCCCTCGATTTCAAGAGGAAATCGAGGATTGTTGCTTCACCAATCTGAAATCTATGGCCAATCGTTTGTAGATGCAGCGGGATTATGTTTGATTCATCATGGATTAACCAAAAAGCTTGAAGATTTGAGTTTTCCGGCCAAGAAACCCGTATGGGATTCTAGTAGAAACTATGAGCGCCTGGATCAAGTAACATTTGCCAATGTTGATAATCAATTGAAGAGTTATGTGGTTGAATCTATGGCGACAAATAAGGAAGATGAAGACTTGTTATTTAATTATTAAATTAATTTCCATATTTAAATATAAGGGTATAATGGGTTATTAACATGCGTTTTTGTCCTTTTTTAAAAAGATTATAATAGTTGTCATTTATTAAGAAGCTAGGTGTCTAAATGGCCTTTTTTATAAATTTTCTCTAAAAAAAAAAGAATTTTGGAAAACAATCTAAAAAATTGGTCATTTATTATCCTATCAAAATTAAATGGATAAATAACTAATAGAGTCATCTCACCCCATCTTTTCTCTAAAAGAACCTATCATAATTTTTTTAATCTAATAGAGTCAAAATGGATTGTTTGAGACAATTATGCCCTTTCACCATATTTTGAAAATTTGAATTTATTAATTCAAAATTATTAGTCAACTAAACATTCAATCAATTCGTAAATGCATTTTCTCCAAATCCCGAAAATCTATCACCTTCTAAAATTTAAAAACTTTCCTAAAAGGTAGGTCTCTCAATTTATTTTGTTTAATTTTGTTAAGCTAAGGAATTCTGGAAATCTGCATTTCAACCTACAAATTTCGACAAAAACGCTACAAACACCGGCGACGGAGATAAAGATCTACTGCAAAAGGTAATACGATCATATGCATGCTTCCGTTTAAATTATAGCGATGAACTATGTACTGTTCTGTATTCAAAATGCATATCTACAACATTATATGACACATATATTGAATATAAAGTGTAGATGACAAGAAAAATCGCAGGGTATGTATTATAAACAGATATGCAGTGTCGAATGTATATTCATATAACCTTGTAACCTTTTAACTATAGAATCACGTAAACTATCAACAACTAGGACATTGCATATCCGTATGACATATATCATGTGCATATATAATAATATGCGTGAGTAGGTGCATATCAGTTATACACTTACATATTAGTAGAATATGTTTGTCCACAGGAGTCGACATGTTTGTACAGGTTAAAACTGCAGCAGTTAATGCACATGTAGGATAAATGTCACTGCTGTATTTGGTGCATGTGCATAATATTTGACATGTGTTTGGAAATGAGCATATGTGTAGAACACTTAAATACTATAGATCTCAAATATATGCAACGAAACAATAGAAAAGTATTGGATACGTACCAAAATCTGGATCTAATATCAATATGAAATTTCTTATTCTGGTTTCAGTGCATAATCGAATATGAGAAATTGAAAATCCAATTTGGAAAATTTCTTATTCTGATTTCATTACATATCCGAATCTCAGAAATTAAATTTGAAGATCGAATTTGAGAAATTTTCTTATTTTGATTTCAGTGCATAACAAGAATATGAGAATTTAATTTTTGAATTTGGAAAGTCTAGTGACTTTTGGTAACATAAGCTAAATTATAGGAATAGACTAAATTAATTTAAAAAATCGAGTTAGTTTTAAATCACGAAATTAATTTAAATAATTAGATTAAGAGTAGTATGAGTTTTTTTTAATTTAATTTAACTCTATTAGAAAATTATTAAAGTTGATGTTTCGCAGGGGCTAATAGTGACTCTATTAGAGAATAATCTCAAATTAAAATTTGTTATGCCAGACCATTATACACCATTAATTACTACTCCATATTTTAAAATAATTAATTAAAATTTATTAATATATTTTAAAAATAAATATAAATCTTTCACATTCAAATATATATTTTTAATATCTTATCTCTAATTTTCATTAAAAAAATATTTGAATTTGAAAGATTTTTATTTATTTTTAAAATAGATTAATAAATTTTAATTATTTATTTTAATTTATAATTGATCGTGGATAATGATTAATTAGATGGTTGATTCTATATCATTACTAGGGGTGGGCATTCGGTTGGTTCGGTTCGATTTTGAACTTTTTTTCAACCGAACCGAAATAACCGAATTTTTTAAAAGATGAACCGAACCGAACTTTTTGTAAAACTGAACCGAACCGAATTACAATTCGGTTTGTTCGGTTCGGTTTAAACCGAATTTTCATGCATAATTTTTTTTAATGAAAACAAGTTAACAATTCTAAAAGTTCAATTCTGCACAGTGCATACTGCATAAAATCAAATTAAAATTCCCATAACATAATCTCATTACAAATCACACATAAAAAAAATACATAATCAAACAAATTACACATAACATATAAAAAATCTGAAAATATAATTAATATACAATGATTACAGGCTATATATAACCCATTCTTTATCCCTCACTCCCTCACCAAATTTATTTTGCCATTTTTGCTGTAGAAGAAATTGAAGGAGAGAATATGGAAAATTAAAAACGAATGAAAAAGAAATTGAGTATTAGATATAGGGTTTTTGGAAAAATTTGAATATATATATATATATTAATTAATTAATTAATTTTATTTTTATTTATAATTCAGTTGGCTCGGTTTATTCGGTTTTTGGAAAATATAAACTGAACCGAACCGAACAACCGAATAAACCGAAAATCGTCGGTTCGGTTCGGTTTTTCAGTTTTTTCGGTTTTATGCCCACCCCTAATCATTACCCTGTTGGATTTGAACGAGTCAATATAATATTATATTATAAATAAAATTAATAATATAATATTACTTCACAATTTATTTATATTTTTAAATAAATAAACTATTCAATTGTTGTGTAATTACATTTTAAGAACATATCTATTAACATATAAAAAATATGAAAATAAATAATTTATATATTTAACAATATATGTCATTTATATAAAATATGCAAATATGTAAAGGTTCTCCTTATAAACCCACTGTTTTAGGAAATACACTTCCTGATTAAACCCAATACTTCTAGTATTGGTAAATACACTCTCTGCCTCATATCTCTTCTAGGTCATTAGTTTGTTAGTTAGTTATTAACAATTAATTTCTCTTAAAGCCTATAAATGTTGATTAAGGCTTTGATATCAATTTACGGTTTCAATGCATCTTTTGTAAACATTTGGTTTTCTTCAATCAAGAGAATTCCTTTTCCATTCTTGTTCTCAATTCATGAGAATCTTTCCATAAAATTCTACATGGTATCAGTTTTTTTTATTCATATATGCCAGATTTTCGTTCCTGATTCTCCCAAATCCTCTTGAGTTTCTTCTCCTTTTCGTTGCCTCAATTCATCAATGGCGCCTACAGTTACTGATCCTGATTCATTGGATCCTGCACTTAACCCCTTCTCTCCTCTAGCCCTTCACCAGAATGACAACCCTGCTGTTGCCATCGCTCTTGAGCCGCTCGACGGCACCAATTAAGTTTCCTGGAGCCATGCCGTCAAACGGGGTCTCAGCGTCAAGAACAAAGTTCGATTGATCAATGGGTCGTTGGAAATTCCCACTGAGGAGGACGATTCGGCTGTGTCACGCTGCTTGGGTAAGAGCTAATGATTTAATTTTGATGTGGATTTTGAATTCCATTATACCTGAAATTAAGCGAACCCTAGATTATTTTTCTAATGCTAAGGATGTTTGGGATGAATTAAAGATTCGTTATGCTCAATCTGATGGTACTAGAGTTTATCACTTAGAGAAATCCCTTAGCACTATAAATCAGGGTTCTTAGACCTTAGTCTCATATTACAATCAATTCAAATCCCTATGGGATGAGTATCTTAGCTTTAGGCCTGTTCTTAAATGTTCTTGTGGTGCCATGGATGGTTGCACATGTGATTTGCCTAAACTTATGACCACCACTCAAGAACAAGATGCTGTTATGAAATTCTTGATTGGTCTTCATGAATCCTATAGTTCTCTTAGAAGCCAGTTCTTGTTGCAATTACCATTCCCTCCCCTTTCTAAAATCTATGGTCTCTTGCTTCAAGAGGAATCTCAAAGAACCCTAAACACTGTCCCTGACCCCATCCTTCCTGACTCTATTGCCATGGCCACTAGAAATAACAGATTCTATAAGGACAAGAAAAAGGCCCTCAAGTGTAGCCACTATGATGGCATTGGTCACACTATTGATAGATGCTTCCAGATTATAGGTTTCCCACCTGGTTGGAGGGGTCCTAGAGGCCTCCCCAACAAAAACCTTCCCAAATCTTCCAACCTCTCCATCAAAGATAGCTCCATGGTTTCCAATCCTCTTTTGATCAAGATCTCTATAACAAATTTGTGAGCTTCTCTAAGATGCAGAGTACTAGAGAAAACAAGGATGTTTCTCATTCTGTGGCAGGGGCTTCTGTTTCCCATATTGATGAGCCCAAGAACTCAACTGATTCAGGTATGTTTCCTACCATCTGTCCCAAAAATAACAATGTTTTCACTTGGATTTTGGATACTGGGGCCACTGATCATATGATCTTTGATTTTTCCATGTTTACTACCCCTCCATCCATAGCTAATGTTAAGATTTCTTTACCCAATAATGCTACTTCTATTGCTACTCATATGGGTAATATTGTTATCAATGATCACTTAACTTTGTACAATGTGCTTTATATCCCTGATTTCACATTTAATCTTTTATCAATTAGTCACTTAACCAGATATTCCAACTGTTCTGTGTGTTTTCTTTCATCCCATTGTATTTTGCAGAACAATACCACCAAGATGGTGATTGGTACTGCTGACCAAGTTAGGGGCCTATATCTCTTGCAAACTGCACCTCACACTAGCAATTCTGCCGTAGGATATTCTGCACATTTTAGTTCTTTTGTTGACACTACTTTTACCTCTGAATTGTGGCATAAGAGACTTGAACACACATCTATGAAATGCTTGTTAAACATTCCTGAACTCAATGTAAAAGTTGCTCCCTTACATGATCCTTGTTGCATTTGTCCTTTAGCTAAACAGAAGAAAAGGTCTTTTCCTATTAGTACCTCTGTATCTACTCGTGCTTTTCAATTAATACACTGTGATGTTTGGGGCCCTTTCTCTATTGTTTCTGTTTCTGGACATAGATATTTTCTTACCATTGTTGATGACTTTAGTAGATGCACTTGGATATATCTCTTAGCTGCTAAAAGTGATGTTAAGCTTTCTTTGCAAAATTTCTATAACATGGTCTTGACACAATTTCATGTTAAAATTCAAACCTTAAGAAGTGATAATGGCACTGAATTCTTTCTCACTGATTTCTATCATAACTTGAGAATTATCCATCAAACTTCTTGTGTTGAAACACCCCAACAAAATGGTATAGTAGAAAGAAAACACCAACACTTACTTCAAGTTGCTAGGGCTATTATTTTTCAATCTTCTTTGCCTCTTAAGTACTGGAGTGAATGCATCAAAACTGCTGCCTACATTATAAATAGGATTCCATCTTACATTTTACACCAAAAGTCTCCCTTTGAGTTACTGTACAATAAAAAACCTGATTATTCTATTTTTAGAACTTTTGGTTGCCTTTGTTTTGCCAACACTTTGCTGTCTCACAGACACAAATTTGCACCAAGAGCTTCAAAATGCATTTTTCTTGGCTATCCTTTTGGAACAAAGGGGTACAAACTCCTTAACATTGACACCGGTACTCTTTTTGTATCCAGAAATGTTAAATTCTTTGAGAATGTGTTTCCCTTTGCTGACAAAATCATTATTCCCCCTAAAACTATACCTGTTACTACTGAATATGATGATTTTAGTGATAATGATGATCATATTCCCAATTCTCATGCTAATAATGTCCCTGATACTCCCATTTCTGAAATTGATGTTTCTGATCACAATAGTTCTATAACTAAGTCTACTTCCAGACCTACTAGGGTCAAATCTCAGCCTGCTTACTTATAAATTTATGAAACTACTTTACCTGCTTCTGTGGATCATGCCAAGCTCAATCTCTCTTGCAATGGTAAACTGTATCCCATCCAAGATTACTTATCCACATCTAAGTTGTCTTCTCATTTCAGACATTTTACTGCCTTCATTTCTCATATACAAGAACCCAAATCATATAAGTTAGCTGCTCAAGAAAAAAATTGGGTGAATGCTATGAAATATGAATTAGATGCTCTAATAAAGAACAATGCATGGACTCTTGTTAACTTACCCCAGAACAAGACTTGCATTGGGTGTAGATGGATTTACAAAGTTAAATATAACTATGATGGCTCTATAGATAGATATAAAGCTAGATTAGTAGCCAAAGGCTTCACACAACAAGAAGGCATTGACTACTTTGACACCTTTTCTCCGGTTGCCAAAATAACCACTATTAGAATCTTGCTTGTTGTTGCTGTTTCAAAAAATTGGCACATTCATCAATTAGATGTTAATAATGCCTTTTTGCATGGTGATTTAGAGGAAGAAATATACATATTACCTCCTCCTGGATATTGTTCTCCTAATGACAAAAGGGTTTGTAAATTGAACAAGAGTCTTTATGGCCTAAAACAAGCATCTAAACAATGGTTCACCAAATTAACTTATTCGTTACTCTCCATTGACTTCACTCAATCCAAAGCTGACACATCTTTGTTCACTAAGCACAATGGCCATGATTTTACTGTTATTCTTTGTTATGTTGATGATCTTATTGTAACAAACACTAATCTTAGTATCATTCAATATATTAAAAGACATCTTCATCACAAGTTTACCATAAAAGATCTAGGTGTTTTAAGGTATATTTTGGGAATTGAAGTTGCTAGGAATAGTACTGGCATGACTTTATCCCATAGAAAGTATACACTAGATTTACTTCAAGATTTTGGATATTTAGGGAGCAAACCTTGCTCTACTCCTATGGACTCCAAAATTACCTTTGATCCACAATCACCCCTTCTCCAACACCCTGAACAGTATAGAGGATTGGTTGGTAAACTTCTTTACTTAACTATCATAAGACCTGACATTTCTTATGCAGTTCAAACTGTTAGCCAATACATGCAAGCACTTACTGCTTCTCATCTCACTGCTGTGCATAGGATTCTAAGGTATGTCAAAGGTAACCCTAGCACTGGCCTTTTTTATCCTAGAAATAATATTTTTAAGTTGCATGCTTTTTCTGATTCTGATTGGGGGAGATGCCTCCAAATTAGAAGAAGTATAACTGGTTACAACTAGGGCTGTTATTCGAGCCGAGTCGAGCCGAGTATTTGAGGTTCGAGCTCTTATCGAGCCGAGCCGAGCTCGGCTCGATAACATTATCGAGTTAAAAATTGAGCTCGGCTCGACTCGTTAACGAGTCTAACGAGCTTAACGAGCCTATCGAGTCGAGCCGAGCCTAACGAGCCTAATGGAATTTTTTACAAAAATTTAGTTATCGAGCCTAACAAGTCGAGCTCGAGCCGGCTCGTTAGTAAATCGAGTATTTAACGAGCTCGAGCTCGGCTCGTTAAGCTAAACGAGTCGAGCCTTATCGAGCCTTAACGAGTCGAGCCGAGCCGAGTCTCGTTAAGGCTCGGTTCGAATAACAGCACTAGTTACAACATTTATTTTGGCAATTCTCTGATATCTTGGAAATCCAAGAAACAAAGTACAGTTAGCAGGTCATCTGCTGAGGCAGAATACAGAGCCTTGGCCTCCATCAACTGTGAGCTTCAATGGGTGCATTACATCCTTGATGACTTGAAGATTCAACACACTACTCCATCAAATATGTACACAGACAGCAAGAGTGCATTCTCCATTGCTCACAACCCTTGCCTTCACCAAAGAACAAAACACATTGCTTTGAATTATCATTTCACTAGAGAAAAGATCAAGGAAGGATTGCTCACTCTCATTCACATTCCTACTCAAGAGAATTTGGCCGATATTCTCACCAAACCAATGCCACCAGCTGCTTTCATTGACCATAAAGCCAAAATGGGAATGTTGGATATACATTCTCATTTTGA
The DNA here is from genome assembly GCA_963675135.1 of Galeopsis tetrahit. NCBI lineage: Eukaryota > Viridiplantae > Streptophyta > Magnoliopsida > Lamiales > Lamiaceae > Galeopsis > Galeopsis tetrahit. The sequence goes on along the minus strand of OY776127.1, from coordinate 16,443,580 downwards.
GGGGTGTAAAGGTTCTCCTAATAAATCCACTTTTTTAGGAAATACACTTCCTGATTAAACCCAATACTTCTAGTATTGGTAAATACACTCTCTGCCTCATATCTCTTCTATGTCATTAGTTTGTTAGTTAGTTATTAGCAGTTAATTTCTCTTAATTTTTTTTTTTTTGAAAAGGTCAATTTCTCTTAAATTGATTAAGGCCTTGATATCAGTTTACGGTTTCAATGCATCTTTTGTAAACATTTGGTTTTCTTCAATCAAGAGAATTCCTTTTCCATTCTTGTTCTCAATTATGAGAATATTTCCATAAAATTCTACAAAATATATATAAAAAAACTGATGATGCATGTGTAAATAATCGGTTGCATATGCACCCTTTTTTACCAATTACACCGGACCCATCTGTACCAAAACAATTAAATTTTGTATAAATACTTAAAGACTTGAGGTGATATTTCAAGGCAGATCATATTTCAAGCTTGTAACTTGGTATTGAAAACTGAAATAAATTTAAGTTTACAAATTTCCTTTCTTTCTTTCATGAAGGAAAGTTAATTGGAACATACATGAAATGAAATTTAGACAATGTGGAACATTGTGAAGTTTGCAGACCCCACCTAGCACGCCCATTAGCACCGATACATTCCATAATACGCACCCGACCCGAATACCCATGTACACGTACACGTTGTCACTGCCTCTAACGGCGCCATGGCCCTGAAAGTCGGCGCCATCGCGATCTCTGAAAGTCCTCGTTATTGAAACACCGTCACAGCCAAAACTACGCTAAATTGACCGTTAATCCCAATAAGCGGCCACTGCGGCCCGGCCCGTAAAAGGGTCGAGCGCGGCGCCAGATTTGTTTTTGAAAGGATCGGCGCCAGATTTAAATTACCATTATAATTATAATTTATATTAATTATGATTATCAGTGATAAACGTGTTTTTTATGTTGGTTTTTGATCTTATTTATAATTATTAATGTATTAGTGTCTATAGGATTTTTTTTTAAGAAAATAAACTCTTTCTTTTTTAACTAATAACTTATCATGTATTCTTTCTTACCAGCTCTATATACACAATATCACCTCGGAATAAACATTGGAAACAACTTTAATCAAACGGTTGAGAGATGCTTCATAGTTTCTACACAAATTAAACATTCTAAAATATTCTATCTACTATTTATATATGTTCACACGTTTTTAGAAAGGCAAAAACTTGGTGTGATCGTTTTACCGATCTTTTTCTGTGAAACGGATCCATTTTAATTCATATTTTAAAAGTTTGGATAGAATAATTCATATTTTTTTTCCAAATTTTTATTTTGTAAAAAAAGTGATAATGTTTAAATAAAAAGTGATAATATATTTAACAAAAGTGACTGCTCACTTTTTACTTAATAATTATCACTTTTTACTTAAACACTATCACTTTTTGCTCAAACATTATCACTTTTTATATGAGGGTTAAGGGCATTCCTTCAAGTTACTGTCAATTTGTTTTAGGCGTTCAATAAGATAAATCTTACAAAAACTATGATTGGAGAAGTTTTTAAGTACGGGCTAAAATTGATTAAAAATGAAAAGTATAGACTAAAATTGATAAAAAAATGAAAATTATGGGGTATAATAAATTATTTGAACCACGTCAGCAATCCACGTGGAATGCGACAGCCACGTCGGACTAACTTTGCCGAAAAATGTGAACAAAAATATTTTTAATTACTAATTGAAAGTATGAGTATCATTTTAAGAAAAAAAATAGTATGTACTAAAATTAATAAAAAATAAAAAGTATAGGCTAAATTGAATATTTGGCCTTCTTTTTTAATAAAGCGTGTGAATTGGCCTTCCTGTGAAATGAGTTGAGGTTGGTAGTTTTCAGCCCACCCGTCAAATCTGATCAGTTGGCCTGTTTCCATAGCTCAATATGGCACCACGACTCATCCGTAAAAATATTATCGCTTCCATTCTCTGTTTATTCTCAATAGGTTAATTGGATTTTTTTTGCTTCTACTCTCTGATTATTCTCGCTTCTTTAGGTTCATGGATTAATTTTTTTGAGATTATTGACTACTACGTCCTACCTTTTAGGATTTAAAGCAACCAACCCCCTCTTACTTTTTGGCCTGGAATCCACCCCCAATTCTTATATCAATTGTCCCTTTTGCCCTTTCATTTCAATTTGTTTTATTTTATTTATTTGGGTTCCAATTATGTCATTCACCCTTCGAATCAAATTTTCTTATTTTCATTTCATATATCCTCTCTCTCTCTCCACTCCCCACGTCTCCCTTTCTCTCTCCACTCTCCTCTTTTCTTCAACCTCCATTTTCTCCCCCTTCTGCAAACGAACGCCGCCGTCGCCACCAATCCAGATGCACGTCGCTCGTCGTCGTCGCAGCCCAGGTCGCCCGCTCATCTTCGTCATTTCCTTCAACCACCCCTTATCCCCTCCCACCTAATTCCTCTCCCTTCTTCCTCAGTCGTGAGTCGCCCGTTCGCCACCCTGTCGCCTACCTTGAATCGCCCAACCCCCGTCGCACAACCCACCCCAGTCCTGATCACTCCAGGTGAGTGGTGTTTGATGTTTTGTTTGGAGATCTGTACATATACCAAATAAAAAAAATCAATTTTTTTGAAGATGGTGCCATTCTTACAGTAGCCTCTGGCGTAGAACAAGCAGGGCTTCCACCCGAGTGTGATTATTACAACAAATGTGGTCCATTTTCTGTTTGTTTTGTTAAAGATTCGCCAGTTTGTAGTTGCTTGAGAGGATATGAGCCTAAGAACAAACGGGAATGGGAAAATGGGGATTGGAAAGGGGGTGTGTGAAGAATGTTCCATTGCAGTGTGATAGAGAGAGTAATGCAAGTGATAAGAATAGAGAGGATAGGTTTTCGAGGCTGGGTTTTGTTAAAGTGCCCGATTTTATGGAGTGGTCATCAGGTTTGGAATCGGAAATGTGAAGATTTGTGCTTGAGTAATTGTTCTTGCTTGGCTTACGCGCATGATCCCGAGATTGGGTGTATGTTTTGGAGTCGAACTTTGATCGATGTTCAGCAATTCCCCGGGGATGGTGGGTCGGATTTTTACGTTCGTGTAGCCTATTCGCAGATTGGTAATGTGCATCCTTTGCTCTAACTCTAATTATGTTATCTTAGGATATTTTTTCTTGAATTTAAAGTAGTTGTCATTGATTATAAGATGTTGTTTGTTTGTTTTAGATAATATAAAGTTCTAGTTTTTTTTTTCTTTTTCTCTGTTTGAGTAGGAAGTGGAAAAAGATATAAACAGACATATTATGTCGAATAAACAACAATAAAGTAATGGAATTTTCAAATGCTATGGATATAAGTGGGTGCGTATTTGTTAATACTGGACTGTAGATATGGTGTGGCTAAGAAGCAAGATAGCTACAGCATGCTCCTTAATACAAATCCATTGTTTATACGCTGCTGGATGACTTGGAGACTTGATGTATCACTTTGATATACTGATGAATCATGAATGTTGAAGAGACAGGATATATTGATGTTTAACATTTTTTTGTTACTTTATTACTAAACAGGATATATTCACATCAAGTTTCATGCTGAAGTGTTGGTATGGACCAAATTAATGAAGATGGTGGTCAAGAGTTTGAGATTAAATAAATGTGAATGTGATGAGCGAGGAATGCTCAAAAGAACGGGGAACCAACCCAATGAAGTACAAGGAGAAAAAATGGTCAAGTACTCTTGTTGAAAAATGAATCATCTACCTTCTCATTTGCTCATTTGATGTAATATTTTAGTTGTACTTCCTTGTGTACGTTTGAAGTATGAATTTATTTTGACATTTCTAGTACTTTTACATTGTGTTGATGAAATTGATGTAATATTTTAGTTAAATATGTGTTTTTACAAGAATTTCAATATTTTAGGTAAATATGTGTTATTATAGAAATTCGAGCTCGAGTTCGAGCTTTGTCGAGCTCAACAAAGTTTGTTAAACGAGCTCGAGCTCTATCGAGCTCAATCCAATTTGTTAAACGAGCTCGAGCTCGAGTTCAAGCTCTATCGAACTCTTTGTAGGATGGGCAATTGAGAAATAGTTTTATTGTAATTTATGTTGCTGGTTCTCAAATTGCAGGGTGGGAAGGTTTACAAGCCCTTAACAGTTAACACCTTGATGGTCGTTGATTCTCCCAATATTACTTAAGTTACTAAAACAAAAATATTTTGAACATTAAGTGTTTCAAGGTTGAACACTAAGTGTTGCAAAGTTGAACATTAAGCGTTGCAAGTTTGAACACTAAGTGTTGCAAAGTTGAACACTAAGCAAGCATTGCAAGATTGAACACTGAGACAAGTATTCTGACGTAAGAGAGAGTTTCTCTTGTAATTATTTATGCCAGCTGATTGATACACCCATTCTTAATATTCAAATTCAATTTAGGGTTTAGTAACTTAAAAAAAAAAACTCTAAGGTTGTGTTTGGATGAATGAATTTGATTTAAGAAACACTTCAAATGAACAAATTTAAAAATACAAATAACATTAATAACATGGTTTTATTGAAAATTTAAATTTCTCTTCATTTTAACTAAAAGAAGATGGACATAAATCTAAATATTTAAAATTCATTCATTTCCTTTTTAATCAAAACAAATACACCAAAATCCCTTCATCTCAATGGAACCTAAATTGAATTGAGAGAGTATATTACATTTTCTAAAGTACAAACCAATATAAACCCTATATTAAATTTGAATATTATATAAGTTAGTAAATTTAAATTGAAATTATGATTCTTAAATATATAAATTAAATATCATGCAAGACCCTATATCCTAACCATGAGATACTATAATTTACATAACTTACTAAAAATTTAAATTGAAATTGAATTTACACAAGTTATATAAGACACTAAACTTAAATTGATATTAATACATCCATTCATTAAATTTTCATATATAAATTGACGTACTTGTACTTTTAAACATAAATTGAGTTTGAAAATTACATAAATTACTAAAACTTAAATTGAAATTGAATTTACACCAGTTACTAAAAAGACTAGTCTTAGGTGAGACAGTCTCACGGAAAGATATTTGTGAGATGGGTCTCCCTTGACCTCAATTTGTTAATATCCTCTTTTAAACCTAAATTGAGTTTGAATATTACATAAGTTACTAAAACTTAAATTTAAAATTGAATATTTCATAAATTACTAAAACATAAATTGAAATTGAGTTTGAATATTACATAAAGCGAATATTTGAATATAAGGTACCAAACATAAACCTTAAACCTAAAATTCAAAAAACGACTCTCTTGTTCAGATATTCATCCTCTGTGTTCAAATATTTATCTTAGGTTTAAGGTTTATATTTAGTACATTATATACTATTTAAGTTTAACAAATTCTATTATATTCAAATTCAATTATGTAATATTTAAACACAATTAAGGTTTAAGTCTTATATTTGGTACCTTGCATATAAGCTTAGTAACTTGTGTAATATTATTCAAATTCAATTTAACTTTTAGTAACTTTTATAGTATTTAAACACAATTTTTTTTTATTATTCTCATCTTCATTTCCATCACCATTATACCTCGGCCTGAACCAGAGAGGAAGGGGACTGAAGAATGGAGAGAGAACTACCACAAGAATCAATGTTGAGCTGAAGAGATGATTGACTGAAAAAAACGTTGTTCTTAGAGTAAATAGAAAAAACAGATCATATAATTAGAAAAAATAACGTGCAATAAAGAAACAAGTAAAGGTATTTATTTTTACCGTTTAGTATGAAATTATAATTTCATTGAGTGATTGTAAAAGGGGGTATTTATATATACAAAGTGTATCTTTATCTACCAAATATACATCAAATATTTAAGAAATAAGGATAAACATAATATATTATAAAGATGTATATACAAATCATGTTAATATTATATTCACCATAATACAGAGATATAAATTATGTAATCTTTTTCACGATAATAATGGTAGTGAAGCTCTCACTCTTCGCAATTTATTCAATGACATAATTGACGTGAACTCTATCTATTTCTTTGAAGAATTCTGATTAATTCTTTTTTAATGGAAATAAAGGTTAAATTGAAATTGAAATCGAAATTGAATAATTCATTAAAATTAAATATAAAGCACTTACATAAATTACTAAAACTTAAATTGAAATTAAATTTACATGAGTTACTAAACTTAAATTGAAATTAAATTTACACGAGTTACTAAAAACTTAAATTGAAATTGAGTTTGAAATTAAATTTACATAAGTTACATAACATATTAAACTAAAATTGAGATTAATTCATTCATTAAATGTATATATATAAATTGAATGTCAATAAGGTAATGAAACTTAAATGGAGCCTAAATTGATAAACCTTAAACATAAATTAAATTTGAAAATTTTCATAAATTACTAAAACTTAAATTGAAATTGAATTTACATTGGTTACTAAAAATGGCTAGTCTTGAGTGAGACCGTCTCACGGAATGATATATGTTAGACGGGTCTCCCTAATGTAAATGAAACTTAAAAATTGAAATTGAGTTTGAAATTGAATTTATATAGTTAAATGAGGATTGAAACTAATTAATCTCCTCATTAAATTGAAAGAAATTGAATGTGTTTCATTTTTATCAGAAACATTGAAATTTTATTTTATAAATTAAGGGACATATTTGTAACCAAATTACAACAATTAATCATAAACGGTTTCTCAAAGATGAAGAAAGAAAGGAGATTGTAAATTTTGTTTGTTGAAGTAATTCATTGAAAATGCTGAGTCATTCCGGCATTATAGCAAGCAATTGGTGGGCACCATCTCAAAAACCACTGTTTCCTCTGTTCCAGTGTTGTTTCTTCTCCCCTAAATATCTTCCTTCCCCGTCGTAATCTACAGGCCATTTGTTGATGAAGATTGCAGGGATTTTCTCCATTGGCTTGAAGCCAAGGTTGGGCAAAGTATTTCTACTGCACTTGCCATTGGGAAAACACCCGCCTATGAAAGGAAAACAAATCGACAGCAACAAACAAATCGGCGGTGGAGATCGGTGAGCAGCGCCCGCGCCCGTTCGACTTGTATCCGGCGGCGGCGCGCGACATGGAAACAGGCTATAACAGCTACAGATCTTTATTCAAGGCCGTCCTCTCTTAGTACGGCATCACAGCCTCATCCGCCGTCTAAAAAGCCCCAAACAACACCGTCCTTTTTCTTGGAGGTAATAAGCTCGCCTGAAAAAATGATAGGGTTGGGACGGGAGAGAGGTGAGAGAATATGTATGGGTCTAGAGTAGGTAGCAGTCTCGGCAAGATAAAAAGTGAAAAGCAAGAAAGGATTTTTTTAATTATAAAATTTAAACTCACTTCAGGGTATTATGGTCATATTCCAGTATTATTTGGGAGCTACTTGCAACATTTTTTTTGGTGGGAGTGGGTTGCTTTAGGTCTCCCCCACAAGGGAGTTAATAGTGAATCCCCAATTTTTTTTATATAAATTACGTGTATTGTGCAAGACAAACACTTATATACAATAATTTCACATGCAATGTTAGTATATTTAATGAAAGATCAAATATTTTTTTTTTTGGATTCTAAGTGGGTCAGATCGGGTCAAACGAATCTTTAAAAAAATTTGCTTAAAGGAAAATTGATTTTTCGTTTGAGGTATGTGTTACTATAAGAACAAATATGTATTATTATAAAGACAAATATGTGTTACAATAACACGTGAGTGATTTTTTGTCCTTATAGTAACAAAAACATGTGAGCGATTCTTTTTATTTTATTTTGCATGAATTTTTTTAGAGAGATTCGTTTGAACGCGTTCATAATCAGTGAATTTTTCAAGAATATAGTAATTTTAATATTATATTGCACATGAATATTTCATGGAAGAGTAGTTGAATAGTATTAGTTCTTATAAATAGTAGTAACAATAATGTCAATTCATACTCCTCATCCATTTTATTTCTCATTTTTAGAGAACAATTTTTTACCTCAAATTCCCATCCATTAGCTGCATTCTGAAAACGTATCACACCTCTGGAGGGTTCTCTCTACCATTCATCACCACTAACTACTCTTATTAATCTTGTAGTAACTTCATCTTTCAAGAGATTTCTTTGGTGTAGTGACTTGGTACAATTTTTTAACTTTTAGTTTAGTTTATTTTTTAAACAAAGCAAATAACCTTAAATAAATAAGATCAATTAAAGAGCATAAGAAATCATCGGTTAGACTCTCCTCCCAAACGAACACCTTTACGCACCACTTCCAAGCAGATTTAAAAGAAATTTCTCAGCCAAATGTCCCTCTTCTTTGTTTTTATTTTTACGCTTTTGTGCGTTTCTGTTGGGTTTCTTACTTGACCTTGTGCTGTGGTGTTGATTTGTGTTTGAAATCTTGGTGCTCGATGGATCTTTACCCTTTTATTTTTCTCTGTTTTCCTTGACATGAAAATACTTTATTGTGGGTATTTGTCTCGTATTGAAAATAAAAATCTAGACGTATTTGTTGACAAGATTTACACTCGTCTCTTCACTCCCTCACAAAACGTTGCCGAGTTAATTCATTTCGGGTTGAAGATATTGTACGTTAAAATGTGCTGATCTTGGATCAAACAATAATATCAATTGGAAAAAAAACCAATTTAATTCCCCCAACATTTTAGCATTTTTGAAATGGTCTAAATTTTTTTTAAATGTATCAATTTAATCCCAATTTTTTTAATTTAATTTTATTTTTATTCCACTTTCGCCTGAAAGATGACAGGCCGGTTGTATTCAGCCAAAAAATGTTGAATGTATAAATAAAAAATTATTTTAAAATTCAATCCAATCAAATAAAATCCACATCTTTATTTTATAAAAATAAAATTATTATATTATTAAACTAAAATTAATTACTTCAGAAACATAAAATAATACTCCCTCGATAGCCACTTATTCCTTTTTTTGGATATCCCAAATTATAGTCACATTTCCTTTTTTACTTTAGCATTAAATGCTTTATTGTCAATTTTACCCTAATTGATAAGAGTAATTAATGTTTAGCAAATTTTGGAGTATGAGATTATAAGGACAAAATTGACACATTAGCTAAATTTGACTACATTTATTGAGTTTTCTTAATCTGTGTGTAAAGTCAAATGTGGCTATCTTTGTGGGACGGAGGGAGTAATTAATTTTATTATTCCAGAAACATACTCCCTCCGTCCCAGGATTTTGTGCATGGTTTGACCGGTACGGAAATTAAAAAAATGGAATATAATGATGTGTATGGTAGAATAAAGAAGATGACAAAGTGGAATAGCTCAAGTGGTTAGAGCACCACTACCTAGCCTTAGATCCTAGGTTCGAGTCATGGGGAAGAGAATGTAATTAATTATTATTAAAAATAATAGTTTAATTAAACTAATAAAATTAATAATATAATAATTTTATGTTTAATTTTATTAATTATTATAATAAGCTGCGATTTGGGGAACATAATAGTATAATTTTATGTTTCTGGAATAACATTTTAATTAATTATTATTTTGTAAAAATAAAACTCATGCGATTTGGGGAAGATAAGTAACGCTGCACAATAGTTTTTATGTTTGTGGAATAATTATTTTTAGTTTAATAATTCAATAATATAATATTTTTTTTATAAAATAATGAAATGAATTTTATTTTATTATATTGGACTTTAAAATAATTTTTTATTTATACACTCAACACTTTCTGACTGAATATAACTGTCCAGTCATCTTTCAACGAAAATGAGATCAAAATAAAATAAATTTTAAAAAATTGGGACTGAATTGATACGTTTAATTTTTTTGGAATTATTTTTAAAAAGGTAAAAAATTACGGAACTAAATTGATTTTTTTTTTCATATCAATTCAAAAGAGTAATATTGGAGTATATAATGTTTTTTTTGGCTTTAAATAATATTGCCCTTATAAATAATCATATTAGTTTTTTTAAGCATGATCATAATCAAAGTCAACAAAACCTAGTAGAGAAATTCAAAATTAGAATGGGAATATTCCTAGCTGACGTCATAATTAAAATAAAAAAAGAATAAATATACATAGATAAAAACGCGTGAATATATATTAATATTTGGAAAAGTGAAAAACAAACGATTCAAAGCTTTCATCCGCAGAAAACTTCGTCTGATTGCCCTTTCCGTCAAATATTCGCTATCTGGTTATTTCTTCACTTTAATTTTCCTTTTTATGTATATATTGTAGCTGGGAAATTTATAATTTGGTTTTAGTTTGTTGCATAATTCTTTATTTCTGGGTTTATCATTCTGGGGGTTGAAGGTTTTATTGGAGGGTTTGTAGTATTTGTTTTAATCTTGCAAAGGGTGATGGTCAACGATCTATATTTGTGTTTCTGCGGTTGATTTGAATCGATAAATCACGGGTTTGGGGCTATGACGTGTTGTTAGGCTCTAAATAATCATTTCACTTGTCGCCTATTTTTTGTGGTTTTTAGCTCGTGAATTGGTATTTGTTACTTGTAATTTATGGAGAATGGAATTGAAACAATAATTAACTTCTGTTAGTTGATGGACATGTACAGTGTGCTTGTATTGGTATGAGTTTAGTATTCTTAGAGTTTTGTTCTGATGGTTTTCTCTAGTTAAATGAACGCGTAATATTTCATCACTTGATCGACGTGTTGCTTTATTTGGAGAGTTGTAATGGTTAGTTAGTGTTGTGGAAGTGGCGATTGCTATGAGCTCATAACGAAGTAAACTGTAATGATTTCTGTGATTATATGTAATTGAACGAACATAGGATGAAGTATTCAATTCTATGTAGTTTGTTGCTTTAGTGTTGGGGTTTCTTGAGTTGAGTGCATGCATAATTTTTAAAAATGTGAACCAGTTCTAACCTTGTTGCATTGTGCATTACTTAGAACAGGACGTGAGGGTGTAATCTGGTTGAAGTTGTGAAAACTGAAGAGCACTAAGATTTAAGATTTAAGTGACCACACATATCTTCCATTTTTCTGAAAAGGTCTGAAAACTATTCTATCGTCCCATGTTTTCTCTGCGTGGTGTCTGGTCAGAGGAATCGGATGGCTTTTCCCGCACTGGGACTTCATCGTAAAAGCCAAACAAACAAAGTGCCTTTGTTAATGGAGCGTGGAGATACACGTAATGATAGTGAACATGTTATTGACATTGCTAGTAGCAGTGATGCTTCATCTAGTGAAAGGCCAACAAGTGGCTTAGAGAGGCACCTTAGTGAAGATCAACCATCTACTAGCTCAAGGGTTCCTGTATATCAACCTCAACTCTTTTCTTCTGGATCAAACTCGAGGAATACATCTCTAAATCGGAGAGGGAATAGTCGAGGCCGCCAAAGGAGTCCATTAAATTCAGGCTTATGGATATCTGTGGAGCTCGTGTTGACAGTTAGCCAAATTATTGCTGCTATTATTGTTTTATCATTATCAAAGCATGAGAAACCACGTGCTCCTTTAAGAGCATGGGTTGTGGGTTATACATCTGGATGTATTGCGATCCTTCCCCTTTTATATTGGCGATTTAGATATCGAAACCAGGGTTCTGAACAGGATACATCTCAGAGTCGTCTAGACTCTTCTCAGGGAAACAGTAATGCTGGTTCCTTGACAAGGAGAGTTATGGAAGGGGAAGATCGTCGCACAATTAGTACAGCAACCAGAGGCACTCAGAGTAATGGAATACCGAATGCTAGGTATTTACAATGTTTGTTCTTTCTGATCTGTTTCTTGGTTTGTATGACACAAGTGCATTGATCTATTTCTTAGCTGTATTATTTTATTTTATTTCTGCACCATCTTCAGTGACTTTATCTGGTCCCCGGATTTGATCATAGATATAAATAGTTAAAAAATGATCAGCATGTTTTATAAAGACTTGTCGCCGTTTGAAATAGGCTAAAGACTCTAGTATCATCTTTGAAGCGTAACTTACCTTGTGAAGTCTCTGTTTAGAGGTGGTGGATCATATTTGCAAAATTTTGAAGGTATTTGGTACCCTTTAACTTATACTCTGCAATAGACAAACACGATTTATAAACTTCTAATATGACTTGATTAAAGTAGTTCATAGTTTTGATAGTGTGGAACTGCCGACTATGCCCTCTTACATATGCTTGGATTTGGACCATACATACGTTTGTATTACCTTTTCCAACTGCGGAGATTGGCTGGTGTTTGATCTAGAGGTCGCTAACTGTTGGCGCTACATTTCTATAAAGCTACTCTCTATTCTGTTGCCGTGTTATTGGCCATTTGCTCTTTTGTGTTAGAGCTGGGATCACCTTTCCAAGATTTCCCTAGATAATCAAGTTAATCTTTAGATTATTGCAGTCGAAGATTTTAGACCCGAAAATTACGTTCTCTTTTTGGTTATTGTTACTGCTGTTTCACAGTTTGTACGTATCAGAGGAAGGTTACTGAAGTAAAAATTGGTCATCATTGTTTAGACCTGAGAATTACATTCTCTTTTTGGTTATTGCTACTAATTATTTCCCCTTTGTGTTATTCGTGTTCGACTTCTTTTGTTTGGGAATATTCAGAGATCAAGTATGATAAGTGCAATGTATGAATAGTCTGGGCTTATTCTTGCAGGCTTAAGGTATTTGTCGAATATTTCAAGATGGCTTTGGATTGCTTCTTTGCTGTTTGGTTTGTGGTTGGAAATGTGTGGATCTTTGGAGGGCACTCCTCGTCTGCTGACGCTCCCAACTTGTACAGGTAATTCGAAAATTTATACTCATGAATTTAGGGGATGTTTGCATATGAGGAAGTGGTTTAATTTAGTGATTGTGAGAATAATTGCTTAATAGAAAGTGGGGGTGCTTTGTAAAATTTGTAAAAACTAGAGGTTGAGTGTTTGGTAAAAGATTTAAATAAAGTAAATTATTGAGAAATGAGAAGCAGAACCAGCTAGAAGCATACATCACTCAGCTTTTAGATTATGGATTTTAAATGATTAATTTAAGCAGAAGCATTTTATTTTAACACACTCAAATCTACGTTTTTTTGGAGCAAAAGCAGAGATTGTAAGTGATTATGATCTCTTACATACATGATACACCCCCTTAATCTGTTTCCCTTGTAACTTGCTCAATCTTCTTCACTTTTGTATATCATATGCTCAATTCATGCACAATTTCTTCATTTACAGGTTGTGTATAGTATTCCTCGCCTTTAGCTGTATCGGATATGCAATGCCTTTTATTCTGTGCACAACAATTTGCTGCTGCCTCCCTTGTATAATATCAGTTCTGGGCTTCAGAGAGGATTTTTCGCAGAATAGAGGAGCTACTCAAGAGTCAATTAATTCTCTACCTACCTATAAGTTCAAAGTGAAAAAAAATAAGAGCAGTAGTGATAAAGACAAAAGCTCCGAAGGTGGGATAGTGGCTGCTGGAACAGAGAAAGAGCGTCCAGTATCAGGGGAGGATGCGGTAAGCTTCATTTATCTCGATCTCAAGCTATTAAAGTTGATTAACGACTACTGCTTTATTTGATATCGAATCTTGATCAACTTGTTTCTTCTTTAAAGCAAGAAGCTTAAGAAAATTATTGGTTCCTCCATGAATTTTAAGTTGATGCAGGGTTGTGGAATACTTTTCAGAAAGCCAAAGTTCATTCACTGTTATAAAGTAGATTAGTCAAATATCAGTTGGTTATGGCCTTAGGAATCAATATGCGTAATAATATTGGTATTCCATTTACTTGCACTATGTGCGGACATACTAAATAGTTAGATAGAGTAAGTAATGAATGCTTTCAAATGAAAATGGGTGTAGCCCCAACCCCAATACACTAGAATGGAGATGGTTACAGAATCATTAACTCAAATTAAACGGAGGGGAATACTTAAAAGACCTGAAATTGAAAAGAAAATCTAATTGAAAATTAATATAAATGAGAATATATGTCTCGACAAAATGTAACACATTATTTTACTTCTCAGGTTTGCTGTATTTGCTTAGCAAAATATGTGAATAACGATGAACTCCGAGAGTTGTCCTGCTCCCATTTCTTTCACAAAGAATGCGTCGATAAATGGCTGAAAATCAATGCGTCGTGTCCACTCTGCAAGGCCGAAGTTGGTGAGACGGTTTTGAGTTCACTGACTGAAGCAACAGCCAGCCTACGTAACAGCACCGTTTTATAAACCTCAATCAAATGGAGCTCGTGTAGTGAAAAGGTTGCGGCTTTTTCTGCCCAAAACATTGCACTCATGTAGTAGTTTTGGATGGTTCATTTGAATTTACTGCTCTATCTTGCTGTGTATACATGATCATTAATTTCAGATGCTAGAATATTATTCTGTATGAGAAAGAATGATAGAAGGATGAACCCAAAATGGTTTGTGCACTTGTTATATGCCAAACTAAGGTCAATTATATCAAATATTATTCTCTATTGGGCTCTATATTCTCAATATATGTATATATATTCATCTCCTTTACAATTTAACTATCGTTTTTGGTGTATAATTATTTGTATAAAATGACATATTTTACAAGTTATCAAATGAATCGTTCATGATTGTTTATCCTACCTAGGAGTATTTACATCAAAAAGGGCAAAGTTGAGAAAAAAATATTCAATCAATATCTCTTCCAAAAGCGAAAGATCAAGCTTCAAGAACGCGCTTGAGAGCAGCTCGTTGATCAAGCGTTAACTTGGTAGGAAACCCGACCTCAAACCGTATTTTGAGGTCACCCCTATGACGACGCTCTTCCGTAATAGGCATGCCCTCTCCTGGAACAACGTGCTCATAACCAGGGCTAACAATGTTGGTCACTGAGACAGATAAACTGCGGTTATCTAGTGTGGTAACTTCCAGCGTAGTCCCTCCGATTGCTTCTGCCAACGTGATACGACGATTGATGATCAAATCATGGCCGTCCCTTGTGAACACATTGTGTGGCTTCTCATCAATGACAAAGACAAGATCTGCTGGAAGCTGATGCGGCTGCTCATTTCCTTTGTCTGGAAAAGTTATCTTTGTTCCTTTCTTCCATCCAGGCTTTACTTCTATTGTAACTATCTCTGTCTCTACCACTAATCGTCTGCGAAAACGTACTTTTAATTAACTTACAGTATTTTGATAGACACAGAAGAAGAAACTTACCCACTAGGATCAACAACTTGTCTTGAGATCTTCATTTTTCTAGTTGATCCAGAGTACAACTCATCAAGGGTGCAAGGCAATGTAGTCTCTGCAGGGGGTGGTTTCTTGGGATCATGAAAGTTACAATCAGCGTTGGTGTTGGACGAATACCTCGTTGATCGTCCAGCGCCTCCTCCAGACCCATACCCAAACGGGCTGCTCCCGAAAAACTCTGCAAATATATCCTCTGCGTTTCGCGGGTTGAACTCGTTTTGGCTTCCGGACGACCCGTTTAGCCCTTCTTCGCCGTACTGATCGTAGGCTTGCCTTCTATGAGGATCACTCAACACCTAACATTAACAAACAAATATATTATTATGCAAATTCTTTTTGAAAAAAATAACATACACATACTTCATAAGCTTCTGATATTTGTTTAAATTTAGCCTCTGCTTCATTCTTGGTGTTTGGATTCTTATCAGGATGCCATTTCATCGCCAATTTTCTGTAAGCTTTCTTCAAATCATCTTCTGTTGCACCCTTCTCCACCGTCAATATTTCATAATAATCTAAACCCATTTTTTTAATCCCCAATTATATATTCAAGAATTTAACCCCCCTTCCAAAAAAAAAAAAAAGATAAGAAAAGAAAGTGATTCTGAACCCTGATTGATTTCTATAAACTTGAAGAATATATTAAGGGTTCAAAATTTTCTTGAAAATGAAGAAACCAAGAAATGCAAATTCTGAATTTTGAATATCAGAAAGAATAATCTCAATTCAGAAAGAATATAATATAATAGGCCTCTGGCCTCTTCTTCTTCTTTTTATTTTGGGGGTGGGGGTGGATTGTTAGTTATTATGGTTATATGTCTTGTTTGGGAAATAGAAAATAATTTCCACCGCATTTGATGGTAGATGGAGGGGAGGCCTATCATTACAGTGGAGCATATGTTAGTTACCATATGCTTGATATATTTATTTGGAGGGATCAAATTTATTTAGTTATATACTTCCAAATCGATTTTCACACTTATTTAGGTGTGAAAATTAAGAGAATGCCATCACGTAAGAGTTGATAAACTAAGGATATTATGTAATGACATAGCTAGTAAATAAGTTTGAATTTTGAGGGTAATAGTTGTTAGAAACTTCATTTTTTGGAATGTGAAAAATAATATGGGACATGAAATAGTACTAGTATTAAACAACTCTTTTTTTAAAACTTGTATCCGGGTTAAATGGGTAGTCAACTTAGATACGGAGGTAATATCTTTTATACTCCCACCGTTTAAATTCATTATGCCCATTTTTTTTTCAGGCAAGAGTGATTGTTTATGAATAAAGTGAATGATAAATTGAGTACATAAGTAGTACTAAGTGAAAATAATGAAATTTGAATGATAAATTAGTAAATTTCCCTTTTTCAATTTTTTTTTTTTTTTTTGAGTAAAAAAGGTTTACAAACTGGACACATCAATAATCTCAACATCGCTAATAAGCAATATTGTGAGCTGAATGTGGTGATTCTTTTCAGTCAATTTACTATGGAAAATTCTCTAAAATATCCCCAAATTCTTCCAATAATGCCCTCTTTGCCCTGTGAAAACTGAACCCCCCGAATTATGAATATATAAGTTAATTTTAAAATCCATTCATGTTTAAGATGTAAATCTTGCTTGCAAACACACACTATGTTTGAAGCTTAAATGATTTTGTTAAAAGGTCTATATTTTTTTTTTCTCTCACCTAAAACAGAGTTATGCTACAATCTGTGTTCTCAGATGGGATAGTTCCAATCAACAAAAACAATTGTTTCAAACCAAGAAACAGCAGTAGCAGTAGATACAAGCTGTACAACAAACCCTAAGGTATGCAACACATCAATCTCAACTTCAAACAAGATTTAAGTTTTCTCCACATCACAACAGTTTGTTGCCACAATTTCAAAAACCACCCGTAAAACTGCTAAATCTATATAAATGGAGCTGATTTAGCTCTTCACACGCAAGCTGGATGAACCGGATGAAGAAGCTCCAACTTCAGATTTCGTCTTCTTTAAATCTTCTGATTCTGGCACATCACCTATGTCCAAAGTGTCTGGAAGCTTATCCGATGAATCATCATGGCGTACCTATAACGTGTAAATTATGGATACCTAGATTATATACAGAGAGACAACTAAAATCAATCGAACACAATAGGCAGAAGCCAAATCTTGTTTCTATTGTCTCTGTAAACTGATCATATCCAAATCTTGAATTTTGAACATATCTGGAATCATATCAATCACAAATAATTGCAGAAGCAAAAAAAGAGCAATATGACACCACACATTACAACTCTATTTTCTTTTTAGTGAATATATACTTTAGAAAATCCTTATATATTAAGTTTAAGAAATGACATGCAGTATATCAATGCTTGATCAACCACTTATCAGTGAACAATACAAACTGAATCCTTAATTATGAAGAAGGAAGGGATCTTGAATATTTGAAATTCGGAAACACCGGAAAATTACCTCAAGTTGATTTAGCATGTCAACAGCAGCATCCAGGTCACAGCTGTTGGCTAGATAGACATCAGAAAGGGAGTCGTCTGAAATTCCTGGAAATGTCATCTGTAGGTAAGCCAAATCCATGTCAAAATCTTCGTCATAGTGTGATTTTTCTGGTATCTGATTCTGATACTGTGATGTTGAAGCAACAAATTCACCACCACGGTGATCCTTCCATTGATGATACTCAGCAGACTGGATAGGACCAGCACTGTGGGCATAACTTTGGGAAACATTGCGGTGCTGACCTTGTGAAAATGTGTTGATAGGTTGATGGCCATATTGAACAAACTCGTTTCCAGTATTAAATCCTTGAGCTGAATTCTCTTTGTTCATATCAACATGCTCCCTTTTGAAAAGTGGCACATAGGATGCCGCATAAGGATTTAGAGAAGATGATCCCGTCTTCATTGCTGCAAAATGTGTAAGTGATGGATCGAATTTAGCAGCATCGTGGAAACACTTAAAGAGAGAGAGTTAAAGAAATGGTTGCATCTCTATACATGAATTTTTTCTAAGCTGCAGTACAACACATTAAAGTAAAACTGGGCAGTGCCCTGCAGGGTAGAATAGAATAAATCCTATACGGGTAAGAAGCATCAAAGAGCAAAAAAATGATCTGAAGGAACTTATGCACAAGCTGCTAATTAGTTATTTCTTGGGGGTTGCAAGGAGATAGTTGTAGTAATTGAAAGGAACACACATTAAGATTATAAGAACATATCATCTTTAAGGTCTTTCAAGCTTAGCGTATTATAAAAGAAGCATTGTGTAACACATGTTTAAGAATAGAGGTTGGAAACCAACTCCAGACCTCTTCTGATCTCTAAACAACAGAACAATGACTTTACTGAGATATTGCTTGATCAACACAAACATGTAATCATTTTTCTTGAGCAACTATAACAATCCTTGATTTCATTTTTGAATATTATTCCAGTTCTCATTATATCCATTCAAAATAAACCAACCACTGTAAGTCTCCACTCGAAAACTAAAATAGGAAAGAAATATACAGATTACAGGATCAGGGACCATTCAGAAGGAAGGTCGTTATAATTTTTATGCACAAGATGAATATATTCAGCAACTAATTGAAAGGAACAAGAACGGAAGCAGAAATTAAACAGAACAAAGAATATGGATATGGTGTCCTATGAGGCTATGAAATAGCATTAATGTCTCTTTTCTGCGCTTGCAAACAGAGAATTCTGAACAAATACTTACAGAAGATCTACAAAAATCGTTCCCATGAGGCTAGTTGCTTACTTTTAAATAACCATACATTCACCACCAAGAATTTCACCTTTGACTGAAATACCCTTCCAAACAAGTCACAACCCGTTGGAAACCAACAAGAAAAGCACTTCCAAAGACGAAAGTAGAAATTATTGCCCTCAAATCATTACTTGGATGTTTTTTAAACAGATTTATTCTTAACATCAATCTTAGTTTCTGGAAATAAAGATAACTAAACTACAACAAATACAACAGTTACGCTTCATAGGAGAAAACTCAAACGGACGTTTCTAATTTTACGAAACAAATAAACAAAAATCAAATAGACTCCCGATTTCCATCCATGACCACATCATAGAAACTGAAGAACAAAGAGAAAACTAAAGGCACAAATCATGCGACAAAACTTTGATAAGGCAAAATTCAGGCGAATAAACTGTACAATCAAACAGAAACTTGATTCAAGGAATCAAAACACACCAAAAATTCAACGAAAAAAAATCATGATTAAAAAATTGGAACTAAAACAATTTAACATAGCGGAGAAGTCACATGAGATATAAACGACCTGGGAAAAAATCGCACGTCGAATCAAGAATGCGCGAAACGAACTACGGCTGAATTCCCGAACCCTAAAAATCGTGATCACCACATCAAAAAGGAAAAAATGGGAGATTTAAAGGGGGGAATTTTTAAGAATCGTGGAGAATGATCGGAAAATGAAATTGGAAAATGCAGACGGTTTCTTTTTATTTTTAAAAAAATTATAAAAAATCGTGCAGGATGACGTCAGATATTTTTAGAATTTCCTTTTTATTGTTTTATAGAAAAATGTAATAATAATATTTCTCCTTTTCTATTTTAAAACCTATATATATAATTTAAAAAGTGAAGAGTATATTAGGAGAATAAATGTTTTTATTTCATAGTAAACTTGAATGAATTAAAAGTGAAATTAGAGTTATTGAGTTTAGGATGAGACAATATCTTCGAAAACCATTAATTAATTAACTATCATTTGCTGACTTAAAAAAAAAAAAACCTATCATTTGATTTAGGATTAATTGCAATAAAATCATGAACTTTGCTTAAATTACAATTTAATCTTAATAAATGATTAATGGTAAATTTAACACCAAAATTATGAACTCTCCTATTCTTATATTTAGAACGGACGTCTTTATTATTAAATGACGCTGTTTTTTTTCATAAAGTAATGAAAATCATTGATTTTTTTTTTTCTAATTCAATTTATGTGATTTTAGGGTTAAATTTGGGGCAAATGACATTTGGGAGGAGAATGTCTCAATTCTTGAGAAAATCGTTGTATTTTTTGAGATAATCAGAGGGAAGTAGATACAATGCGATTCCGAGAGGA
Organism: Galeopsis tetrahit; assembly: GCA_963675135.1. NCBI lineage: Eukaryota > Viridiplantae > Streptophyta > Magnoliopsida > Lamiales > Lamiaceae > Galeopsis > Galeopsis tetrahit. The sequence goes on along the minus strand of OY776127.1, from coordinate 16,423,249 downwards.
GATTCAGATAATCTGATTGCAATTCAAATTATTTTTAAGTCTTTTTTTTTTTTTTGCCTCCAGAATAATTCAGGGACCAATCCCATCGCCCTCTTACGAGAGAGCCCGTTTAAAATCAGATTTACAATTTTAAGGCATTCGGACAATTTTCTTATACTCGAATCTAATGTAACAATTTAATGTGACATCTTTATGATGAACGATATTGTTTTCTTTATAGAATAATAAAAAGAAATAGTGAACTATTGATATTTTATTCTGCTAATTATTTAACATGTGTCGTTCTCAAATATTATAGAACTTATATGAAATAAAATGTGAAACATCAAAATTAAAACATATGATCTCATTCGTTGTACTCTAATTCAGTGAATAATAGTTGGAGAATTTAATGGTTGATTATGATTTGTTTTTCGATTTATTTCTGTTATGCCTCTTACGACTAGCTAAGACTACATTTATCGGTGACACCTGTGTCACCACCAAATTGCACAAAATGACAAAACATTATAATAATAAAATAATCAAATTGTGACACTCAAAGCTTGACACGGTTGGTGGAGCAACCTCAGGTCATGCATGAGAATTTCTTTAATATTGTGACATTTGTCACTTTATTATTGGCTATCCAAATTTTTTTTTGTATACGGTAAATTATTGAAGATAATGTTTTAAAATTTTTTTTTTTATCAAAATTCATAAAAAAAAATCCTCTACAAATAGAGTTGATGCATTTTGGAAAACATATCAATTATCACTCTTTCTCTCTTTCTCTCACATTTGTATCATTTTCTACTATGGATCCAAATAATCCCAACATTTTCTCAAACTCTCAAAATTATCCATACTCCCAAGATTATTCAAATTTTGGATCTTATCTTAACTCTTCCTTTTCAAATTCTGGAGATTTTCCGAGCTTCCAAAATGATCAAAATTCTCAGTTTTCCCCGGATCTTAATCAGAAAAACTATTTCACACCTAAAAATAAAATAAATAAAATAGAAAAACTAATTATAGATAATATATTTTAAAAAATAATAAATATTTTAGGTTGGATTGGTGTCATTTGATAAAGTGAAAAAAATTTGGAATTGGATTGGATTGTAGATTATGTATGTGAATGAGAGAGAAATGAATATTATATTGGAAGGTTGGGTTGGTTGGGGTTGTGGATAAAGATAGTCTAATAGACGCTAGGCAGGGGCGGAATCCCATGTCCCAACCCCATCCTACCCATCCCCCCACACACACATATTAAATTTTAACATTTTTTTAAAATTAAGTAAATTAATGATATATTAGTTTAATATATCATTTTAATAATGAATTTATTGTAAAAAAACGTCTCAAAAATACATTTGTACTTATATATAAAAGTAATTAATTTATACATATTTTAATTGTAAAACTGTTTATTTTTTACACTATTATTGATAAAAAAATAATCCCATCTGTATTACTTTAAAAAAAAATTACAATACCTTTACGCTTATATATAAAAGTAATTAATTTATATGCTTATATATAAAAGTAATTAATTTATACATATTTTAATTAAAAAACTAATCTCAATTATTTTTTACATGTTTGAAACTATTATTGATAAAAAAATAATCACTTTTGTATTACTTTAATAATATATTAATGTCCCGTCAAAAAAAAAATATATTAATGTAGTTTAATATAAATATAAGATGCATAAATATTTAATACTACACACTAACATCATTGGAATATCATTGGAATTGGATTAACAAATAATTACACTGAAAACTACATCAGAATCTAAACATACGTCTATAATACACACTATAAAATTTCAATAAGTTTGTTTGGATACTACATTTTTCTAACAATATTCAATATCGTTTTTAATTACCAACTCATCAATATCGGTTAAATACTACATTTTCTGCATAATAATTGAACCAAGCAACTAGTCAAATTTGAATCCATAACATTTTAATTAGCAATACTTTTTCTGCACACTGAATAATTTTCATAGAAAATATAGCTTTGAAAAACTAGATTTTAACGAAAAATGTACCTTCATATATGAAAAAAATATTGTTTTTATATTGAAAAGTAGCATGAAACACATTACTAACATAAGCAGATAGTAACATTTTCAGTGAAGCGTGCTATCTTGACACGAGCGATCATGTCCAGAACATGCATAAAAAACGACACCATCGGCCTGATGATGGGACATGGGAATGCTCCCAATAGCAATGCTACAACTAAGCATTTATCCCACTATACGAGGTCAGCCATAACGACCATTCGTATTAGGTCAAGACACCATCGGACTGATGATGGGACATGGGAGTGCTCGCAATAGCAATGCACAACTAAGCATTTATCCCAACTATATGAGGTCAACCATAACGACCATTCGTATTTGGTCAAGACACGTGTTCTCGTTAATATTTAACCAAAAACTGCAAAATACTTAACCCCAGGAGCATTCATCAAGTTTCCCAACATAAAACACAAGGAGTAATATGTTACAAAGTGATGTAGCAACAAACAAAAAAACAAGTTTTCAATAACCAAAATGGTCTCACAGATATAGCATTAACATATGATGATCATGACCACCAGGGCAGGGCAGTAAATTTATTTATTAATGAGCAATAAAAAAAAACTATCTTACCGCATGGGTTGCTGGTTGTAATGATTCTTCTCTTTCTTCTTAGCAGCAGCGAGTCTTGCACTCCTAGCGGCAGCCTCTATAGCTGCAGCTCTAGAACCACTGTCCATCTCTTTGTTGGATTTCTTTTTCTTCATAGATGCAACTTTCTTCAGCCTCTCTTTCACATCAACAGCTGATGCATCTTCTTCTACATGTTCACTTTCGTCTTGTCCATTGGGCTGGTGGACCTCTTTCGAAGCTTTATCCTTCTTTTTCTTCTTCTTTGCAGTTTTCGACTCCACAGGGGGAAGATTATCCTTCTTATCTGCATTCCCGTTTAACTCTCCTTCTTTGGTAACATCTGCACGTGAACCAACAAAGAGCATATTTGAATTAGTACTGTACAAAGTTGACAGATTTTACCAAGCCCAAGAAAGTAAACAAATACATTAATGACACCAGATCCACCAACATATGGAATATCCGGTAAAAAGCATAAAACCTCCTTGTGTTTCATTAATTGCATAAGACACCCCTGTGTTTAATAATAAAAGTATGCACACAATCCCCACAGGTCACCTTCCCTTCAAAGATGCACACAATCCCCACAGGTCACTTCCCTTCAAAGAACACTAACAGCATTAAATTAAAGTGTGATCCCCTCCATATAAACAAAAAACAGGCAGACAACACTTAGACAAGAACACATAAGACACAAAACATGTACATATCAAAGGTGTCAAGAAGTGAATGGTGGGAATTTCATGCATACTTTTATCAAACAAACACGGGGGTTTCATGCATTTAATGAAACATAGAGGGGTTTCGTGCATACGTTTATCAAACAGAGGTTGTTTTGTGCTTTTAATGAAACGTAGGGGGGATTCGTGCATGCATTTATCAAAATTCAAACAGAGGGGTGTTTTATTCATTTAACGAATTTCGTGCATACTTTTATCAAACACAACAGGGTTTTACGCATTTAATGAAACACGGGGGGTGGTGGGGGTGGGGTTAGGAATCATATAACATTTAGATATCTAGAAGAAATTCTTAAATTAATGGAAGTATCTTTAAAATGATTACCAGATGGCTCATCTTCAGCTTTTTCTTTTGGGTTTACTCCAAAATCAGCTAAAATTGCCTCTAGTTCAGCAAGCTCCTTTTTCCTTCTCTCCTTCTTGGAAAGCTGTCTTTCAGTCTCTTTAGGTGCTGATGATGCCTCTATAGGCTTTTTTTCCAGAGGCTCAGGCTGATCTTCGACCTCTGGTTCCTGGTCATGCACCTCATCCACGTCGTCTTCTTCATCATCAAGAAGGTCATCCTCACTTTCACTTTCCTGTAATTAGGATTGACGCATCACAAATACAATCAAACATATCCTCATACAGAATTCATGACTGATTTTTTCACAAATCTCTGTGATATTATCTTATTCAGATGTGTTCATTGCACCCAATGCTAGTCTGAGCTTCCTATTGGTCTAAAAGAATTTGGGGAGGTGAAATAGCTAATTATATCTAGGTAACAACTACACTAACACACAGAAGTAGACACAGAGACAGGTAGAGCAGTCTAGTAGATACTTGAGAAGTTGGTAGTGATATATGAGATCAAAAAACAACTCATGAACTTTTCTGACCATCACTTGACCACAAATAAAACTTAACATAGTATTAGAGGATATATTTGTATCAATAACAGTAACATATTCAAATGGTTAGTAAAAGGATAATGATAACAAAGAAGTTAGTTGACATAGTGACACAACATGAATTTTTTAGTGCAGTTAAACAACTTTGGAAAATAAAATCACCTAATCAACTTTGCAACAGCAGTATACCAGATCAAATGTACAATACGTACCAAAATAACCTAATCGACAACTCTTAATAACAATCGGGTGAATCATAATAGCTTATAAGCAAAGAAATTTAAAACAATTAGAAACCACAAAAAAATGGCAAACAATTACATCCATGATTTTATATGTATATGCTATCTAATCACAAATTCCAATGTATTCATTTTTAAAATCCGCTCCCAATTCAATTCACACCCAGACATTACCAATCAAAGTTGGTTCAACAAAGACACGCAAGACTTAAAGAAATGAAACACATTTATCCTAAAAATAAAGTGAATTAAACAATAAGACCTCAACTGCATAAGGCCAATGAAGGACAGTACTTCAACAAATAAAATCTATATTTTCAGAAGAAGCAAAATCCATAATATGATTAAAATGTCAAGTTTCACACCATATAGATCACAAAATGAGACTTACTACACCATATAGACCACAAAATGACAGTTGATAGCAAGCTACATCTCGGTAAAAAATATCTTGATAGCCAATTAAAGAAAAAAAACATAAAATGAGAAGGAAAAAACACTAGTTGAATTAAGCCCCTCTAAAGGGGCAGAAATGAAAAAATCTAGCATATATTAATTTCTTGCAAGAAATTACCGCTTGCAGTACCGTTGCACTTGTTTAAAAAAAATCTGCTTGGCTACATTTTCAATAGACTATCTATAGAGCCAATTCAAGAAAAATTAAATCTCTAAGGCATTATTTATCATGCAAAGCATCATTTGCTATCAAGTTAGAATTTCGTTATAAAACGACAAACATGACAAGGTGCTTTTAAAAAGTCACCACCCAACAAGGACAAATGCTTAATTTGTTAGTCATAAAAGCCAAAAATTAGCGGGGCAGGGGAGCATTTCTTCCAATCAGAAATTGAATAAAAACAAATAACTCAAAAAATTCAACTACATCACCAGCAAGAAAAACAACCACATGGATATAGCATATGTCTCATTCCTTATACCTCCACAATATCAAGTTTATGAGTCTCTTCTTCTGCGTTAACACCAGAACCACCCCATATCGCCTGGGGAGGAGCCGTGGTGGCATAGTAATCATCATCATCCTCATCATCTACATCTGCCCATGACTTCACTGTCAAAGGCGCAGGAGCCCAATAAACCTGCTTCTCCGCCTCAGAATTCAGGCCCCCAGCAGCTTTCGACGTGCCCTTACCTCCCCTAGAAGAACCCTTGTCTTTATCAGTCTTCTTCTTCTTCCTCAAACTCTCCAAAGCTGCAAAAACATTAGTGTTGCTCACAGTAAATGATGCCTCGTCCCTTCTATTCCCGCCTCCAACCATCTTCTTCTATTATCTGATAAGTCAAAAACCCTAGACCAACACAAGGAGATAGCGGAATCTGATCTAAATCCAGAGTTCAGATACAGCTAATCCCGATAATTCCAGCAACTATGAATTTCAGACGTTACAAAATACTGTTCGAAAAGGCAAAAGATGAACAAAAAAAATAAAAAAAGAGTAAATATAATCACGAATACACAATATAAACTGAAAAAGCAATCAAGAGGTAAACAAATTTGCACAGAATTTCTCAATCCACAAAATATAAACAAAAATAATAATGCTTAGATTTAGATTTCCGGAAACCTTTGATCGGATTACAGGCTCCCTTGTTCCGAACGTTGAACAGATTTGAGAATGCAATTGAAGTTATGTAGGGCTAAGAGAGAATTAGGGTTCCAAATTGATGAGGCGGTGAGTGTTGTTGGGGATTCGTATATGTAATCTCAGTTGTATAATTGTGTGTGTGTGGGTAATGTGTGAGTATGCGTTATATTAGAGACGCAAATATGTGTATGTATAGGTAGAGAGAGAAAGAGAGGGTTTCAGAAATTGAGACGGAGGAGGAAATGTGGAGCAGATAACGTGAGACAGGACGCCACGGAGGGACTTTATACTTGTGGATTGTATACAATTCTGCTCCTCCTACTTTCTGTTATTTCCATTTCGACCCACAATACTTTTTTTGTCCAAATATTTTCTTACTTTAAATTTATTTATTTATTTTAAAAGATCATTGGCAAATTCTCCAATGTCAATTTTCATTTTATTGAAGTTAAATTTACAATTGAAACGCAACCAAATAATTATTATACTAGCGTTTTTCACTGAAATCTTTATTTCATTTTCTGGTACTGTATTTCATCAAATACTCCTACATTTCAATTTATTTACATAAATTATTACTCGTTATACATTTTTTTTGAAGAGTGCTTTTTGTACTCTTAATAATCCTTATATACGTTATATTTTTATTCATCACATCAATTATATTTTGTTTCACTTAACATTAATATTAATTAACTCTGTAAAATTTAAGCATGAGAAATTTATTGTTGGACGAAGTGAATATAATTTATCTGAAAGTCATGAGACTATATAATTTCATAAGTATAACTTTATTATGATTTGATTTTAAAGATAATATTATAAAATGTTCTGTAACCGATCGATATCGATTCTGATTGTGTCCATTCAAATTATGACTAATTTTATTAGATGATGCATGATATTTGATTCATACTACTAATATTAAGCTATAATTAAAGAAGGTTGACTATATCGTAAATGAGAGAGGTTTATTTGGATGAATTTGATTTGAAATTTGTAATGAAATGGTAAGTTTGTGATGAACTTAATTTGTCTTTAAATTTTTTTTTTTTTTTTCTTTGTAATCATTCATATATACTCTTGGCTATCACTTACTGTGTTTTAAGTAAACAATCTTGATCAAGTAAATAATCTTGGCTATTACTTGCTTTTCTTTATGATCTTGCCATTTTTTTAATTCTATCCTTCGAGAAAGTTTTTTTGTTTTTTTGGAATTAATCTGATTTGAAATTGTTTAGAAGTAGGTCTAACAAATGGTCTCTTTTTTCATGTTGACACAATAGTGGTATGAAATGATAAAGTCATACATGAACACGACAAGATAAGGACACGTGTCGATACAATAAAAACATGATAATTTTCGTGTTGATACAATATTTTTCGTGTCAGCGTGGCAAGATAAAACAACACGATAAGAAAATAAATAAATTTAAAATTACATTTCAATATATAAAAAAAATTAAAATATTTATTTAAATATAAAAAGTATTGTGTCATTATCGTATAAGTCGTATTAGATCAATAACAGGTAACGGGTTGCTAACAAGTTAATATGTTATCTGTTAATTTTATTGCACTTAATAAAAATTAACACGAATCCTATACAAATTTTTTGTGTCGACACGAATACGATAAAATCAAACCCTTATTATTCATCATGTGGATTCGAGTGAGTAAAGAAGCACAAACAAACTGCTCAAGCAATTTCTTTTTTACCTTTTTACATATGTTCTTGTTGGAACTTTAATGAAAGGGCACGGTTATACGCATACACAGACCTATTGAGAACACCCACCAGATATTTTTTTTTATTCTAAAGAATATGTGAAATGTCTAATATACCCCTCGTATGAATTTTTTTTAAAAACGCACAAATAAGTACGCCCACTAATTCCATTTCACGCCAGAATCATCTCATCTCCACCATCACCATCAAAACAACCACCTGACTTGTATCGTTTTTAACACTTTTTACACGCGTAACAATACGATCCCCACAAGCGTATGGGTCTGATTGTAGTACGTAAGTACGACCAAGTAGTTTGTTCGTCCAAGGATCTAGTTGAATGTAAGTGAATCCCTAAAGTTAAGAGTATTCATGTTATTGTAGTAACTAAACGTGTTTGTTGGATTTTCGGAAATTAAAAACACAAATATTAAACTAGATTAACTAAGATAATAAGAAATAGACAAAAGAAATAACAAGCTATCTTACTTTAGAGAGAAAGTGCAAGAGAAAGGTATTGCCTCAGGTGCATACGTTTTGTAGGTGATATGGTGAATTAACGAACCAATTACACAAATTAAACCTAAGGTGTTGGATTGAGCTAAAGGCTATCACTCGTGTGCGTAGACCAATTCCTTGTGAGGCTTAGGTGAACACGTGCATTTATTAGCAATTATAGGGTCTAATCAATACCATAAGCTCCTAAGATAGTGTCTCATAAACACGTTCAACACGGTTACTAATGCTTATGAGACGCCCTTTCACTAATCTAATAGACGTCCTCTAATCGATTAGTGTCTAGTGTTGTCGATCTAAGCAATCAACCCCCGGTCGGTGTATTCAATTAATCCAAGCTCACACCCACACTCTTAATCATGCAACCGAATACGGTCGTTGAAGTCGACAAAACCAACAATGCTAGCTAATAGGGTGAATTAATCAATTGAATCACGAAAATCACAACACTAGAAACCTAAACACCCAAAACCTAGGTTAATTCAATAATCAATCCATAATTACACCAATTCACCACCAAAACTTCCACACCCTATGCAATTGGAACTTAGCCCATGGTTCTAGAAGAGAATCACATGGCTACAACAACAAATAACATCAAATTCATAGTAGAATAACAAGAGATTGAAGAAATTAAGAAAATACCAAATTGAATTGCAAAATAGAGTAATATCACCTTGATCATGAGAATTTAGCTACAAACCAATGTAATAGACGATGCCCGATGATAATCGTAGTTTGATTCGAAGTAAAAACCACTATTCTATCTAATCTAATGAAGAAATTAAACTAAACTATGAAGAACACCTACTACTATGTGAATGTGTGTGAGAATGGCTTGTAAAAGGAGTAAGACTCCTTTTTAAAACTTAAATTTGGTCTATTTATAGTTGTTGTAGAAGTCTTGAATTAATTTTGCAATTAGGCCCTTGAAATATGGAGAAAATGGGTCAAAACCCTCGAAAATGGGTCCACCCGGCCGAGTGGACAAGTGACGTGTCCGGACGGACAAGTTGGGTGCGCGAAACGGACTGGAAACAGGTGGCCCGGCCGGGCCGAAACTTCGTAAGTTGATTTGGGCCAAAAATACGCGCGGGGTGAACTTATTAAAAAGGTGGGTGCAGATACTGTGGCCCGGTCGGGCGGATACTTCGGCCCAACTTCCGTCCTCCTTCTTCATCCCTTCATATCTCAAGCTTACGACCTCCGATTGACTTGATTCTTTTTTCCATTTCACTCCATTTTTCGAGACGAATCCAATGGTGCAATCCTCTCTTCAGTCCAGTGAGTGAAAATGATGATTGAACACTCATTTTTGCGATTTTAATGCCCAAATCACCTCGTATTCCTACAAAACGAGCTCAAACACCATTTTCAATCAAATCAAGCATATTAGTGTGAAAATGCATGAAAAACCCTCAAATTTTATCACTAAAACACATGAAATCTTATGCAATTTACAACCGAATCACCACCATCCTCCAATTAAAAAAAACTCTGAAAAAACACAAAATTACAAGTTCGAAAAAAAACATTTAACACAGATTAAATGTTTGAAAAAAACATGAAAAACAGATTACATATTCGAAAAAAAATATTGAACACAAGAAAAATTTCGAAAAAAGTAACTGATGTCGGCAAAAAATTTCGAACGAATACAAAAAAAAATCCAAAACCCTAATTTTTAGATTTGTAAAAACGGTAAAAAAATACGTACCTTTCAAACGACGGCAGAGGAGGGGGTGGGCGACTACCAAGGATGAAAATATCGCTATCGCAAAAAATATCGTAACCTTAATTTTACGGATATATCGCGGGATATATCGATATCGCAAAAATATTGAAAAAATGACGGAAATCTTATTAAAATCTTGGAAATTTAACATGAAATTTTAGGGATTATTAAAACATACTATTATACATGTATTCAATTCAAAAGTCATTAAAATTATATGTTTAAAACAAACATATAGATAATAAATTATCTAAATACAGGCTGACGAAAACTAATTGACAACATAATACAATATAAAATGATTAAATATACATGATGAAATACAATTAATATCAAAATGATGACCTATGAGGTTCAAATATAGTAGGTGAGATGACATCTTTGTCCAAACAACATTGATAAAATACAATTAAATACTAGCTAACGAAAACTAATTGACAACATAATACAATACAAAATGATTAAATAAATATACATGATAAAATACAATTAATATCAAAATGATAACATATGTGGTTCACAAATAGTAGGTGAAATGACATATTTGTCCAAACAAACATTCATACTAACTCATCACATTATAGTAATTTAGGATATAGTTATGCACGTGTAATTCATATGTTTAAAGAAACTACTAAATATATGAGGAGAATTGAGAATATATTCGTTTGCACTATTAAAAATAAAATAAAATGTATAATTTTGTACATATAAAAATAAAATTTCAAATAAGTTTGCGATTTTTTTAGATTTTGCGATATTGTGCGATATCGTGCGATATATCTGCGATATTTCTCGATTCCCGTCCAATTTTACACTATGGTCGAACGATATCGATATCGACATCGATATTTTGCGATATATCCGCGATACTCGGGAAAAAATACATTAGACCCCAATATCCATATCGCAATATCCAAATTTGCGATATATGCGCGATATTTCGCGATATTTTCATCCTTAGCGACTACTTTCTTGGAAGGAGGAGAAGGGTGTGCGAACTACCTCTTTCTTGGAAGGAGGAGGAGCACGAATGACCGCTGTGAACGTGGGGAAGGGGCAGCGACGAGGCCTAAGGGAGGAGACGGCCGGACGGGGACGCGTGGTGAGGCGGCTCGAACTTACCCAAGAGGAGGGACGCCGAAGACGTTGGAGAGTGGAGGGGACGCTAGCGTCGCTGTCGGCGCGACTGAGGAGGGAGGCGGCCGGCGCCGCTTGGGATGGGGAAGGGGAAATGGGAGAATGAGAAATTCAGGGTTTTGAAAGAAATTGAGGTGGGTGTTCAAATTTATTAAAGAATGTGTATTTTAGAGTTTTCTACGTGGGTGTGCTCATCTCACGATGTATGTGTTTAGCTAGTGAATGTCCTCAATAACTCTGTGTGAATGTATAACCGTGCCCTTAATGAAAATTTATTCTTGATGATAAGAGACTAGCCGTGCAACCTTATGTATGCTTAATCCTCTTCCCTTTCAGTAACAATTTAAAAAATGATACAATATTGCGAGTGAGTGTAATTTTATTATGTTTCTGTTGGATTTGTGTCAACTCATTAAACACGATAAAATATAACACATTAATTCGTTTATAACTTCTTTCTGTTAGAAAATTATTATTTCCTATATATGGGCCACATATTTAATGCAATTATATTAGCCATTTATAGTTATATCTTAATTGATTGATTCAATTATGGTGATACCATTAACTATTGAAATTGATATGGAATTATGAGTAGATACCAAATAAGACTCAATTACAGGGATTATGGGAACCTTAATTGAATACTATATAAAGAACATCATGGTTATGGCCCCCAATACACTAAATCGCATACAGTTTTCTACTTTTCCCATCAAGAGGGGAAACGAAGGACACATATGGAGATTTACTTGAGAAAGGTGATAAAACCACCCCATCGATCGTGTTGGATTGGTGAGGCTTTTCCTATACAAAATATTGTTATGGATCCAGGTATTTCACTAAATCCATCAATCCTTGATCATTGAGCATGTTGCTGTCTTAGAATTTCCGCATCTAGGATGTTTATTGTACTATATATATATATATATTCTTGTAATTGTATAAATATCTAACAAGTAGTATCAGAGCAATCTTCACTAGGGATGGCAATGGGTCGTGTACCTAGATACCCGAACCCGACCCATTTCAATACGGGTCCGGGTCGGCCCGACCCGTTCGGGTCACGGGGCGGGGCGGGGCAAAACGGGGCGACCCATTATAAAATTTTAAATTTTTTTAAAAAAAATTGATAAATATATATATTTTAAATATATAACAAAAAATTTAGATTTGTATTGAAAAATAAATAAAATAGTCTTAGAAGCAAGTTTATATATTTATTTTCACATTATAATTGTTATATGTATTAATAAACATGTTATATGCAAAATATTGAAGATATATTATATTTATATGTATAATATATATAAAAAAATAAATATAAAAACGGGTCACGGGTCGAGGGTGATACCCGGACCCGCCCCATTTCAATACGGGTCCGGGGCGGGGCGACCCAAATAGCACGGGTCGGGTCGGGGCGGGCCGGGTTGAAATTGCCATCCCTAATCTTCACTGCTTTATTGTTGGGATTTATGGATTGTTAATTAATTTATCGGATCTATCGATTTTCTGAAATTTTTGGAAGAATTTTATAGGGATTTTTTTTTTTTAGTCTATTAAGTTTTCATGTTTTTGAATTTAGTCCACCAGATTACTACCTTTTGAATTTACTCCATTAAGTTTCGATTTATTTTGATTTTGGTCCAGTTACCTGCTTCAACAAGTTTAATATGTCATTTTTTAAAATACATCACACACCCCATAAAATGTTATACGCACCTCAAATGTTAAACACACCACACTAAAATTTAAAAATCATTTTTTTATTACTATACATACCCCAATTATTTCCAATTTAATAAATTGTCAAACATGATTAATTTTTAAAAAATAAGAATTCAAATTAATATGAAAAATATAAATAAAAACCTATAAAAAATCGCCTAAATCTTCAAAAAATTAGACAAAGTTAAAAAAATTAATTAGTTTAATTAGTTTTGAAGATTTGGTTGATTTTATACTATCTTTAAATCTTATTTAGGTTTATTGTCGATATTTTTATGGAAGTTAGAAAGCAAATAAAACATTAATAAATCATTGGAGTTTTAAACTTTTAATTTTTATTTTATTTTCCTTTTAAATATTTTTTTTATATTACATGAACCTACTAACCCCATAAATATTATATACACTCTAAATGTTAAACATAAAATTCAAAAATCAATTAAAGTTAAATATAATCATAAAAATATTTAATAAATTGTCAAAAATAATTTAATTAAAAAAAGTAAGAATTCAAATTAATATGAAAAATATAAATAAAACCTATAATAAATACACAAATCTTCAAAATTTTAATAAAGCTAAAAAAATAATTAATTTAATTAGTTTTGAAAATTTAGTTGATTTTTTATTATTTTTAAATTTTTTTATTTAATTTAATAATATTTTTCAAATTGAGTTGATTTTTTTTAATTTATTAAAAATCTTCATAAATAGTAAAAAAAATTAACTAAATCTTCAAAACTAATTAAATTAATTAATGTTTTTAACTTTATTTAGTTTTTGGAGATTTATGCTATTTTTATAGGTTTTATTTAAAATTTTTTATATTAATTTGAATTCTTACTTTTTTAAATTTAATTATTTTTGAAAATTTATTAAATAGGAAAGATTTGCTGTGTGTATAGCAATAAAAAAAGTTTTTTAAATTTTAGTGTGGTGTGTTTAACATTTTATGGGGTATGTTTTAAAAAATGACCTGTTAATGGTATAGCAGGTAATTGGACCAAAATCAAAATAAATCAAAACTTAATGAACTAAATTAAAAAAAGTGGTAATTTGATGGACTAAATTAAAAAACGTGGTAACTTAATGGACTAAAAAAATATAATCCCAATTTTATAATTTTTTATCTTCTGAAATCAGGGCTTTGATGGTTGTAATTATTATTTGCGAATGATTTCTTTAATTAGGGATGATGTCTCGCATATTCAAATCCTTAATATCAATTGAATTTTTTTTGGTATCGATCAATTGAATGAATTGTACTCTTGTGTACCAGTTACATGTATGTAACTGCATCCAATAACCCATCATTTGTTATATCCAATTCAATAACTCATTACAAATAATACATGACTCATTTACTATATTAAATCCAATAACATATGACTCATTTACTATATCCATTTATCACATAGATTATTTCATAGGCCTTTATTTTACTTTAATTAATTTTTTTATTTTAATTTTATCATTAAAAAATAATACTCCATGAATTTTTAAAATTTTTTTTTTTATTGTACTCCATATTTATATTTCTCTTTTTAATATTATTTTTAAAATTTATTTTTCTTCCTATTTATCATTTGTGTTTCAAATGATAATTTTTTCCACGCACTTTCTTTTTATGCCAAAAATAATTATTCTAAAATTTTAAAGTATAATAAGAAAATTTTAAAAATAATAGTATTAATTGTTTTTTAAGTATTAAATAGTATAATAATAATTTGTTTTAAAAAATAAAACTCTCATGTCTCTTAGCGGGAAGTGTTAAATTCTATTGATATTATTTTACCTTAATTAATTGGTGTATAATTTTCACCTTATCCTTTCAAAATTTTACTCAATTCCTTACAAATTTCACTTCGTTTTACATTTTTTAATTATTTTTTTCATTCGAACTTTCATTTTTTAATCACTTTATTTTAATTTTTTATGAATATAATTTTTAGTTTATAAGTGTTATGATAACAATTGATAAGTATTATGGTATATTATTAGTTAATATGCAGTACTGTACGTATTAGTTCATATACAGTAAAATATTAGTTTATATTGGTACACGTTCTAATGTTTTCGAGTTTCGAGTTCACATACGTTATGGTACTAGTTCAAATATAGTATAGTATTAGTTAACATACTCTATGGTATTAGTTCAAATATAGTATAGTATTAATTCACATATTGTATAGTATTAGTTAACATACACTATGATACTAGTTCAAATATAATATAATATTAATTCACATATTGTATAGTATTAGTTCATATATTAAATACGGAATAATATTTTTATACCCACATTAATCTCTAGTACTATACAATATATTAACTAGTACTATACCATAGGCGTACTAATACTATATCGTATTTAAACTAATATTATATTTAACAAAAAATACATAACTTAACACATTCATAATTTCAGGCATACCATGCAAATTAATACATCAATATTAAAAGATTGATGTTAACTAGGAGTAACTAGTAAGAAGAACAAAAATGAGAATGAATCACACTGAACACACAATTCAATGAATAGATACAATCACACTCAATAAACATATGAATGCATCAACACGACGATGACCACAAAGTAAATAATAAAGCTGATGCAATATTATGTTGGTTTCTTCCCCAATTCTCCATTCATTTAAGTTTCTAAAATATAAATTTTATTTTTCAATTAGATTATGTTATTAATTAGTCTTAAAAAATAATCTATAACTTTAAAAAACTTGTAACGAACCAGATATAATTGTAAAAATAATGAAGACATAACAAAATAATCTTAGTTATTATAAATCAGATTAAAGTTAGAAAGTGAGCATGTCATATTCATACATTTATACCCAAATTAGAAAAAAAATTGAAAATTTTTAGTTTAGGGTTTTTTTTTCAATTTTTTTTTCTAAATTTTGGTCATTTTTTTAAAAAAAAAAAAACTCAAATTTTTATTTCATAATTTTATTTTTGAGTTTTATATTTTTTTCAATATATTTTTTTTATATTCGTTATGTTTTTATATTTATTTTTTGAAAGTTAAAAAAATAGAATAATATTTGACATCGTGGTGATTCATTGGTGACACGATAGTCGGTGTATAATTATAATTTTAATGAGTTATATTTTAATTTAATTGATAAAATGGTAATATAGTATTTTACATGTATTTTTCTTTTAAAAAAATTGGGGGGTGAAATTAATAAAAAATAAGGTAAATAACTAATAATAAAAAATTGAATTTAGTTACATGTATGTAACTTGTACACATAAGTGTCTAAAAGAAGGGAGTGTGGATTTATTAAAAAAGAAGGGTAAATAGCCAGTTACATATATGTAACTGGTACACATAAGTATTTGTCCAATTGAATATGGGCTTCATGATTTAAGGCGTAAGCATCTATTAGTATTTGATTTTATATTTGAGTTAATTATGCTGTTTTGGGGGATTAAGGCTCTTGTTTGTGCTGTGATAATTTGACAAATATTAAATGAGATGTTTTTTGGAATTTTGAAGCATTGCTATGACTGTTCCTTTTTTTTTTTTATAAATGATAATTCATATTTTGGTGATTGAGTGGACGAGTAAACGCTATTATTAATTAAGGTGTAATTTGGTTTCTAGACTTTAATTGAATTAAATTGGGGACATGACAATTATGCTGTTTGATTGAAAATATAATTAAAATCAAGTTAATATTAATTATTTTTTTGTCTAGTAATTTTAATATAACCAATCAAAACAACAAGTAGCCTTAGCAACCTCTGTGGAGAGTGATTTTATTAAAATTACACAAATGTTGGTGTAAAGTTATTTATGCACGTTGTGATCGGCCCTTCGGTTTGACGCAACTTGGCCGAATGACAATACATCTGTGATGATAAGCACGTAATAAATAATTTTTCTTCATGTGAACATTAGTCCGTCCTTCGACAGACTTTTGTTTGACCGAATTTATTATTAGTGCTTGATCATTACACCAAGAATACTACTTACAATTAACTTTCTGTCCTTCGACGGAGGTTAATGTTTTACTCGGTATCTTGCTTGGGTCCTCAATTTATTTGTTTATTCATTCATGTCTTATTTGTTTTATGACATATAATTTTGTGTGAGTATGCTTATAATTGTTCTCTCTTCAGTTTCTGTTGCTACAACTAATAATGTGTATGCTCAAGTTAATAACATCCCAAAGTTGAGTGGGACGAATTTCAAAATTTGGAAAGAGAACATAGAGATTGTTCTCGGTTGTATGGATTTCGATCTGGTTCTTCGGTCTGATCGACCTATTCCTACTTAGGATGACCCGAAAGAGGTCAAAATTGAGAAATGGGATCGATCTAACCGAATGAGTTTGATTATCATGAAGCGATCCATTCCGGAAGCATTTCGGGGCTCTATTACTGAGAGTGAAAATGCTAAAAAGTTCATTGAGTCCATTGAGCAATACTTTCAAAGAAATGAAAAGTCAGGGGCGAGTAGCCATTTAGCGTCACTCGTTTCCATGAAGTATAATGGCAAAGGGAACATAAGGGAGTACATTATGGAGATGTCTAATCTCGCATCAAAACTAAAAGCACTAAAGTTAGAGTTGTCTAAGGACTTGCTCGTGCATTTGGTTTTGATATCATTTCCTGCACACTTTGGGCAATTCAAAGTGAGTTATAACACTCAAAAGGACAAGTGGTCCCTTAATGAGCTTATATCTCAATGTGTGCAAGAAGAAGAGAGACAACAAAGAGATAAGACTGAAAGTGCTCATTTGGCATTTAACTCTCAGATAAAGAAGACAAAGAGAGCTAAGGGTACTGCAGAGGGATCTTCTCAACAAAAGAAGCAAAAGATTGATGAACAAAATTGCTTCTTTTGTAAGAAGTGTCAAGCAATTCAGGTTGATTAGACGTCTCCAACCAAGTAGAACACTTGAATATAGAAGAAATAACTGCTCTAAGATAGTAATTCAGAAAAGTAAGCAACAAAACAAACAACACACAAGAATTTAAGTGGTTCGATCAATGTGATCTACATCCACTGGACCAGACGAGTACTTCTTTGATTGATCAAGAATGTTTACACACTCATTCACTCGGAATAGGATATTTCCTCACTTCACTCGTGAACTCACACAACTCAAAGATTACAATCGTACTTGCATCCAAAATCGTAACCTTTACAATGTACACAAACAAGAGTTTATAAAGACCAAAGGTATTTGCTGCTGTTAGGAACTGTTTTGAGTAGTTAGCAACCGTTTGCAACCACTTGTAACAACCCATGTGCTCTGTTATTGCCCAACTGAAATGGTAGTTATGCCCTCAAGTTGTTGTAACTGTAATACAGTTAGTTAAACTAACTAACTTTCATATCAGAAGACTTGTCCATAAAGATCAGAACACTTCTACTGTTCTGATACCCAACTCTTCTGTTCTGATGATCAAAAACTAACTCTACTGATAGACTCCATACTGTGCTGATCCAATACTGTGCTTGGTCCAACTCTGCTGAAGTACTGTGCTGACCAACTCTGCTGAAGTATTGTGTTGACCAACTCTGCTGAAGTCTAAGCATCACCTCCTCACCTGATTGAAACCATTCAACTCATCTGATTTCGGCCTAAGTTATCTTATCTGATCCTATCAGCTCACTACTCACTTAGTGTGCTGACTATGAGATTATGAGATAACACTCACAATTCTCCACCTTTAGCTTATAATCGAACTAATCTCCACCAAAAACAAAACACCAACACTATTCTCCTCAAAGAATAACCTCCACTACTGATCTTCTGCCACAAGAACAGTAGCCTTCTCCTCAGAGGAATTAATGCAGTCCAATAAGTCTAAGACACAAGCCAAACTTCTCTTTTGACAATGCCTTAGTGAATGCATCAGCAGGGTTCTCCTCTGTAGCAATCTTCACTACCTGGTCCACCCCCTTCTCTACAATATCTCTTACAAAGTACAGCTTTACATCTATATGTTTAGTTCTCTCATGATACCCCTGATGCTTTGCAAGATGTATTTCACTTTGGTTATCACAGAAGACAGTCACACTTCTTTGTGATATACCAAACACCTTCAAGATTCCCCTAAGCCACATGCTCTCCTTAACTGCTTCAGTCAAGGCTACATATTCTGATTCTGTAGTAGATAATGCAACTACGGACTGATGTATTGACCTCCACGATATAGCTATAAGGTGAATACATACCCTGTCAAGGACTTTCTTGTGTCTACATTGGCTGCATAGTCGGCATCAACATATCCCACAAGTGCTTCTCCCTCATTTGATATCTTCTGAAATTTTAGACCCTTCTCAGCTGATCCCAGAACATATCTCATGACCCACTTAAATGTCTCTCAATGACTTAAGCCTGGATCACTCATGTATATGCTGATTACACTTATTGCATGAGTTAAATCTGGTCTACAACACACCATAGCATACATTAAACTCCCTACTGCACTGGCATAAGGAACCTTACTCATCCGAGCTCTTTCTTAGCTGTTCTTGGGACACAATCTGATTTGATAGCTTTTGATGCTGACCAATTGGTGTAGAAACTGACTTAGCTTGATTCATCCTGAATCTCTACAACACCTTCCTCAGATAGGTAGGCTGACTAAGCTGAATTGCTCCCTCAACTCTACTGATCTCCATCCCAAGAATCACTTTAGCTTCACCAAGATCTTTCATCTCAAACTTCCTTTTGAGAATCTCCTTAACCTGATTGATACTGTTAATAGACTCCCCTGCTATTAACATATCATCTACATACATCAGAAGATAGGTAACTGAACTCCCAACTCTCCTGAAGTAAACACAGCTGTCATACAAGCTTCTTGCAAAACCAGCTGAGCAAATGTACTCATCAAACCTTAAATACCATTGTCTAGGGCTTTGTTTAAGGCCATAGAGTGATTTTCTGAGTAAGCACACTTTGTCTTCTCCATCTTCTATGTCCAACCCTTCTGGTATTTTCATGTAGATCTTCTCATCTAAAGTCCCATGAAGAAATGTTGTGGTCACATCCATCTGATGCAGCTCCAATTCATATTGAGCAACCATAGCCAACAAGATTCTGATGCTACAATGCTTTACAACAGGTGAGAAGATTTCATTAAAGTCAATACATTCTTTCTGTGTAAATCCTTTAGCTACAAGTCTTGCCTCGTACCTAATCTTGCCACCTCTCTGAGCCTCCACCTTCTTCTTGTAGATCCACTTACACCCAACAAGTTTCTTGTTCTTAGGCCTTTCAACAATCTCCCAAGTCTGGTTCTTGTTCAGAGATAACAGTTCTTCCTCCATTGCAACTAACCACTTCTCTTTGTCATGGCAGTTGATGGCTTCTGTGTAAGTTTTAGGCTCCAAAGACTCCACCTCAAGAGCTGCACATAATGCAAATGATACTATGTCAGCTTGACCATACCTCTGAGGTGGGTGGACTTCTGTTCTGGTTCTGTCCCTAGTCAGCTGATAGTCATGAAGCTCAGTACCACTATGAGTAGTCTCCTCCTCATCTGGATCAATCTGATCTTCAGTTACTATTCTGGTTTCATCATGCTCCACCTCAACCTGTGTCTCATCTGGTTTGTTGTGTGCTACACTTGAACTTGCCTCTTCTTTCAATGGCATTCTACTTTCATCAAAAGTTACATCTCTGCTGATAATACACTTCTGCATCCCACCTTCAAGGCACCACAACCTATACCCTTTCACACCTGAAGGATACCCTACAAACACACATTTCAAGGCTCGAGGCTCAAGCTTATCTTGCTTGACATGGGCATATGCTAAACAACCATAAACTTTCAAATTACTGTACTCAGCTGCATGGCCAGACCATAACTCTTCTGGGGTTTTAAATAGCACAGTTGAGGAAGGGCTTCTGTTTATTAAATAGACTGTTGTTGACACTGCTTCTCCCTAAAATACTTTAGGCAATCCAGAGCTGCTCAACATGCACCTGACCCTCTCAAGCAAAGTCTGGTTCATTCTCTCAGCTACTCCATTCTGCTGAGGTGTACATGGTACTGTTCTACGCCTCACTATACCCTTCTTCTTGCAGAAAACATTGAACTCTTCTGATATGAACTCCAGCCCATTATCAGTTCTCAAATGCTTGAGATTCTTTCCAGAGACATTCTCAACCTCAGTGAGCCATTCCTTAAACTTTTCAAATGCTTCTGACTTGGATTTCAGGATATTGATCCATACCTTTCTTGAGTAGTCATCTATGATAGACATGAAATATCTCCCACCACTTCTGGTCTGATTCCTAGCTGGCCCCCATAAATCTGAATGGACATAGTACAAAATTCCTTTGGTAGAGTGTGAACTATTCCCAAACTTCAATCTCTTGGATTTCCTAAGAATGCAGTGCTCACACAAATCAAGCTTTGTGATCTTGTCACCACCTAGCAATCCTTGCTTACTCAGCTCAAGTAGGCCCTTCTCTCCTACATGACCTAGTCTTCTGTGCCACAACATTGAGTTGTCTTGCACTCTTGCCACATCTGATCTGCCTATAACTGTTCCTCCCTTAAGAAAGTAAAGATCATTCATTCTCTCACTTTTAAGAACAGTAAGATCCCCCTTTGAAACTCTGAGCTCTCCATCTTCTGACTGAAATTTGTAGCGCAATGAATCCAGCATACCAAGAGATATCAAATTTCTCTTGAGTTCAGGAACATACCTGACCCTCTTGAGAATCCTCACTACTCCATCATACATCTTCAAGTGTACTGTACCTTCACCTTTGACTTTGTGTGATCATTCCCTAACAACACATAACCTCCATTCTGAATCTTAAAATCATGCAACCAATCTCTTCTTGGAGTCATGTGGAAAGAGCACCCTGAATCTAAAATCCAATTTTGCTGTTCTTTAGTGGAAGTGATGGATAGGGACTGAGCTGACTCATAGCCCTTCTGCTCCTTATCCTCTTGGGTTTGATTTGCTTGATTCTTATCAACAGGGTTCTTGGGACCAGATTTTCTCATAAGCTGTTTGTACTTGAAACAAGTACTCTTATAGTGCCCAGGTTTGTTGCAGTGGTGGCACACTAATTCCCATTGATTTGACACTACTGATTTTCCCTTATCATCTCCCTTGGGTTGACTAGACCCCTTCTTGGAGGCAGATTTCTTCTGTCCTCCCTTGATTGCCAATCCTTCTCCACTGCTACTTTTATCTCCTTGAGATGTCTTATTATGTAGTAGCTTGGACTTGATAGCCAAGATCACATCCTCCAATGTGATTGCCTCCTTTCTACCATACAATATGGTGTCCTTTAGGATTTCAAAGGACTTAGGAAGAGCACTCAACAAGATTAGAGCCTTATCCTCTTCTTCAAGCTTGACATCCAAATTTTCCAGATCATCAAGTATCTTGTTGAACTCATCTAGCTGCTCCATAATTGGTTTGTCATCTCTCATTCTAAAGGCATACAGCTTCTGTTTCAAATAGAGTTGGTTAGCAAGAGTCTTCACCATATATAACTTCTCAAGCTTATCCCAAACCTCCTTCGCTGACTTCTCTTTAACAACCTCCCTCAAGACCTTATCTCCAAGGCAGAGTAGGATCGTGCTTCGAGCTTTTCTGAGCAACTTGCTCCTTTCAGCCGCAGCTGCTGCAGTTTCTTCTGCAATCTCTTCGGATTCTTCAAGAGCCTCGAATAATCCTTCATGTTCAAGAAGGGCCTGCATTTTGACCTTCCACAACCCAAAATCTCCTGTGCCTATAAACTTCTCTATGTTGTACTTGGTAGAATTCCCCATCTTAGATCTGCAGCTACTTCAGTTTCCCACAGACGGCGCCAATTGTCAAGCAATTCGGGTTGATTAGACGTCTCCAACCAAGTAGAACACTTGAATATAGAAGAAATAACTGCTCTAGGATAGTAATTCAGAAAAGTAAGCAACAAAACAAACAACACACAAGAATTTAAGTGGTTCGATCAATGTGATCTACATCCACTGGACCAGACGAGTACTTCTTTGATTGATCAAGAATGTTTACACACTCATTCACTCGGAATAGGATATTTCCTCACTTCACTCGTGAACTCCCACGACTCAAAGATTACAATCGTACTTGCATCCAAAATCGTAACCTTTACAATGTACACAAACAAGAGTTTATAAAGACCAAAGGCAGTTGCTGCTGTTAGAAACTGTTTTGAGTAGTTAACAACCGTTTGCAACCGCTTGTAACAACCCATGTGCTCTGTTATTGCCCAACTGAAATGGTAGTTATGCCCTCAAGTTGTTGTAACTGTAATACAGTTAGTTAAACTAACTAACTTTCATATCAGAAGACTTGTCCATAAAGATCAGAACACTTCTACTGTTCTGATACCCAACTCTTCTGTTCTGATGATCAAAAGCCAACTCTGCTGACAGACTCCATACTGTGCTGATCTAGTACTGTGCTTGGTCCAATTCTGCTGAAGTACTGTGCTGACCAACTCTGTTGAAGTACTGTGCTGACCAACTCTGCTGAAGTCTAAGCATCACCTCCTCAGCTGATTGAAACCATTCAACTCATCTGATTTCGGCCTAAGTCATCTTATCTGATCCTATCAGCTCACTACTCACTTAGTGTGCTGACTATGAGATTATGAGATAACACTCATAAGAAGTATATGAAGAAAGAAAGCCCCAAGTACGCTGCATGGCGTGTTAAGAAGGATACACCTCTAACTTTTGTTTGTTCTGAAGTGAATTTATCTTTTGTACCAAAAGATACTTGGTGGGTAGATTATGGTGCTACTACTCACATAAGTATGTCTTTGCAGGGTTGCATGTGGAGCCGACCGCCAAGTGATGCTGAAAGATTCATCTATGTGGGCGACGACAATAAAGTTGCAGTAGAGGATATAGGGACTTTTAGATTGCATTTAAGGACTGATTTTTATTTGGACTTATTTGAGACATTCGTTGTATCGTCATTTAGAAGGAATTTAATTTCTATTTCCTGTTTGGACAAATTGGGGTTTTCTTGTTCTTTTGGAGATAATAAAGTTAACCTCTTTCAAAATTCAAATCTTATTGGTACTGGTTCCTTAATTGATAATCTATATATAATTCAGGTTGTTACTTCCCATAACATTATACTTGAAAGTGTGTTATCAAGTGTTTACGTAAAAAAAGAATAATGTTACACCGAATGTTGAGACAAATAGTGCAACACTGACTCTAACAGAATATTAGAAATATAAAGACACACAGCGGAAGACTTGAAACACTAAAAACAATGCGACACAATGGAAATAATTTTCACATAGATTTTATTTATTTATGTGAGCCTTATAGCGAAAAATCAATACTTATCTTCAAGTACAAATGTTGTGTGAAATGTTACAACAATGACTTTCACAACCGAAATTACAATCGAGGTAGGTGTCTTGATCTAAAAAACGAACTAAGTGTATAAAATATACACTGCCTAAATGCTAGTTCCTATCTATGATTACACTCTCGATAGATAAAGAAAAGAGATCAGTAGACACGGGCGGTTTCTAACCGCCGAACCGCCGAAACAGGCGGTTTGGTTAACCGGCGGTTTTGGTTTTGAAACCGCACCGTAACCATAATTTCACGGTTCGGTTACGGTTCCCCTGAAGTGAAACCGGCAGTTTATGTTTTTTTTTTTAATTTTTATATACAAATATTTAAATTAAATACTGAAATTAGATACATATAAATTAAACACTTAACATTTTACTTAAATCTTAACTTAATACACATAACACACTTAAAAAAATAACATTTAACACCTAAAGTAAACTTAAAGAACAAAGTTACAAAGACAAGATAAAAATAAACTAAAACACTTCAAATACTTAATTAGTAAAATTACTAATACTTAAATACTTAATTAGTAGAATCGAGGGGGAAGTCCCAATGCTTCCTGATGAACTCTTTCAATGTGTGACTTGAAAGCTCCGTATCCTCCACCGCGCTTAAATTTATATATTTTTTTGCAATAGTTACAACAAACTTCACGTGAATTGTTTATTGGATTTGTATCACTCACATGAAAGTGATTTTGCAAAATAGGGTAAATGTGAAAGTTTGGTTGAATTCGAGGCGGCGGTTGATTGACTTCTTCTTCATCACGTAACTCACGTTGACGTACATTTGTAACTCCGGATGATCCTTCGGTTGCCATTTGAAAAAAATGAGAGAAACTTGAGAGTTGAGAGAATAAGAGAGAAATAGAGAATTGAGATAAGAGAGTTGAGATGTGAAAAATGAGAAGAGAAAATGGGGTATTTATAAGTAAAAAATGAGCAATTTTCGGATTTAAAAAAAAAAAAAAAATTCCGGCCAAACCGGCGGTTAAAATTTTAAAAATCTGACCGTTGGCGATTCAACGGTCCAGATCTGTTGACCATTTGAATCTCAAAGGTCCAGATTAAAAGCAGATTTAAAAAAAAAAAATTCCCAACGATCATAACCGGCGGTTCGGTTAAACCGCCGGTTCAGCACGGTTTCCCCCAATTTGAATTTTCTAGCCGTTGGAGATCAACGGTCTAGATCATTTGACCGTTGAATCTCAACGACTATGATTGATCTGGCAGCCGGTTAATCGCCGATCCGGTTGTAACCGGCGGTTTGGCCGAAAAATTATTTTTAATTTTTTAAATCCGAAAATTGCCCTATTTTTCACTTATAAATACCCCATTTTCTCTTCTCATTTTTCACACCTCAACTCTCAATCTCAACTCTCTTATCTCAATTCTCTATTTCTCTCTTATTCTCTCAATTCTCTCAAGTCTTCTCAAATCTCAATTAATCAATTCTTTTCTATAATTCTCTCAAATCTCAATCTACTAATATGTCTTCTTCAAGATCATCAAAAGGAAAGGCTATCGTATCTTCTTCACAACAACCTCGACGAAGACGCGTTCCATTGTTCAACGACGTCGATGAAGAAGATCAAAATATGCGTAGAATTCTTGGTGACGATATCATCGACCACATGAATGAAATTGCTGGCACCGATGATGATGATGAAGAGGTTGAAGGTGGTCCAACTCAAGAAAGTGCAACCGAGTATCCACCACCACCACCTTCGGCGCCTTCAACCGAAATTCCACCACCTACTTCTTCTTCTTCACAAGCTCGAAGTTTTAAATCTAAAATTTTTGCACGTCACTTTCAAAAAGTTCCAACCGGTGAGGTCGATAGATTTATAATTCATTGTAATTATTGTACAAAGGAGTATAAATTTAAAAAAAGAGGAGGATATGGTACCTTCAAGCTCCACATGGAAAACCACCATCCGGATAAAATGGGAATTACAACGAGCCAAACGCAACTACGAGGATTTACCGGGTCCTCCGGAGGCGGAGTTCAAGGTGAGGTAAGTAATCCGACTTCTCTTTTTAAATATGATCAAGCATATTTTAGAAAAATGTTAGCTAAAATGATAAGTGTTCAACATCTTCCTTATAGTTTTGTTGAAAATTTTACTTTTAATGATTTGGTACAACTTTCACTACAACCAAGCATGAAAAAAATTTCTCGTTATACGGTTACTCGTGATATTGCTAATATTGTTGGTGAATATAAACTTGCTTTGATCAATACTTTTCGTTCACTTAAGAGTAAAGTTTCTATTTGTTCCGATATTTGGAGTGATAATTTTCAAAAACATTCATATATGGGAGTTACTTGTCATTGGATTGATGAATCTTGGACATTAAACAAAAGATTAATTGCTTATAGGGATTTTGATTGTGTGCACTCGGCCGATGCTATTAAAAAGAAAATTGTTGAAATTTTAAAATCTTATGGTTTAATTAACAAAAAATATTTCAATTGGTTTTGATAATGCTAGTATCGAACAACTTCGCATTGCATGTCAACCGTATGTTGGTGGAATTTTTTTTCATATTAGATGCATGTGTCATATTTTAAATTTATGTGTTCAAGATGGTTTAAATGCTTTGAAAATGCATATTTCTCCTATTAAATATGCTATTACTTATTTGACGAGGCGTAGTAGTATGATGAAAAAATGGAAACATTTTTGTAGAAGTAGGAATGTGCATCCAAAAAAATTTTCTCTTGATGTGTCAACACGGTGGAATTCTACTTATAAGTTGTTAAAAGAGTCGGTTGAATATAAAGAGACTTTATGTGATTTTTTTGAAGAAGAAAAATGTGGTTTTGGTTTACTTCCTGAAGATTGGAATCATTGCATAAACATAATTAAGGTTTTGGAAACTTTTAATAATGCTACTTTTGCTATGTCTAAAGTTTACGAACCTACTTCTCATTTGGCACTTGAACATTGTCTAAATTTTTTTGGAGTTTTAGCATGTTACAAAAACAATCCAATATTACATCTTGCTATTGCTCCTATGTTGGAAAAATGGAAAAAATATTTTGCTATAATTCCCCCTATATTTTTAGTTGCTAAAGTTTTTGATCCTAGATATAAGTTAGATGGTGTTAAAGCTATGTTAGCCTTGTATTATAAAAAAATATATCCTATTGCCGAATTTCCGAATGATCAACCGAACACCAATCATTTCATATTTGAAGTTCAACAACTTATATTATCATTAATTAAGGAGTATATGGATACACATGGTTTATCTAACCCTGATTATAGTTCTACTTCTAGTGCTAGTTTGAACGTACAAAATAATTTGGACGACAATATGGATGATGATGATGATGTTGATAACTTTCTTTTTCAACGTAATTGTAAAAAATCAAAATTTACATAACCGAAACCGGCGGTTTTCAACCGTCGCGCATGTCTAGTGTTCAGTCATACGGGTGGGATACTTCGTATGATCTAAAATGTATAGCTACTGGACACAATTCCTAACAGGGATGAACACTTAGTCTAGGAGATTGATTGAATAGTACACACTGATTTATGGAGCCATCCTTTGGTATTTATAGAGTGGGATCCGACTTCTAGAGGCTTCCATGTTGAGATCCTATTTTTTAGGAACTCAACTCCTATGATCTTTTCTGGATCCTTCTTCCATGTTCCAGGTTGATCTATAATGTTCCAGGCTGCTTTAGCACGTTCTGCAATGTTCTGGAATCTTCCAGGTTCCAAATCCTTGTAGAAGCTTCTAAATCCTACCAGAAATGCGATAACATTTAGCTCAACATTTAATGTAACATTTCAGAAAAGACTTAGAAAAAATCTCGGAAGGTCAAATAAAGATGTTGTTGAGAATGTTGATACATTTAAGAATTCACAACATCTACAATACTGCAAACAAGTTCTAAAGGTACAAAAAGGAAATTCAGTGAGGATTCTGCCATTTTGTGGCACAAGCGCTTACGGCATATCTCTAAACAGAGAATGCAAAGGCTTGCGTTAGATGGAATCCTTGATCCCCTAGATTTAACAGATTTTCAAATTTGTGTTGAATGCATCAAAGGGAAATTAACAAAAGTGGGGAAATTAGGTGCCGAAAGAGCTAAGGATATCTTAGAACTTATTCACACTGATATCTGTGGTCCATTCCCTACAGCATCTTGGAATGGACAACGATACTTCATTACGCTCATAGACGATTACTCTAGATTCAGCTACCTATATTTGATACATGAGAAATCCCAATCTTTGGACGTTTTCAAGTCTTTCAAAGCCAAAGTTGAACTTCGATTTGGAAAGAAAATTAAGGTTGTCAGATCGGATCGTGGTGGTGAATACTACGGACGATATGACGGATCAGGAGAACAACGTCCCGGGTCCTTCACACTTTTCCTCAAAGAGTGTGGAATTATTCCGCAATACACAATGCCGGGGTCCCCCAACATGAATGGTGTTGCCGAACGGCGAAACCGAACTCTTAAGGATATGTTAAGGAGTATGATTTCTCATTCATCCTTGTCAGAGTCACTTTGGGGAGAAGCTTTGAAGACCGCAGTACATGTTCTCAATAGGGTACCTAGCAAAGTAGTTACCAAAACCCCCTATGAAGTTTTCATGGGAAAGAAACCTAGTATTAGGCACTTGCACTGTACATCTGGGGTTGCCTAGCTGAGACGCGACCTTACAGACCGCATGAAGGAAAATTGGACTCAAGAACGGTTAGTTGTTACTTTGTTGGTTATCCTGAGTATTCTCGGGGGTATAAATTTTACCATCCCACATCAAGAACCTTTTTTTAAACGGGAAATGCTAGATTTCTTGAGGATGTTGAGTTTGGGAGGGAAGAGATCATAAGGAATGTTGTCTTTGAGGAGGAATCTGTTATTGAGTGTGAGAAATCATAAGGAATGTTGTCTTTGAGGAGGAATCTATTATTGACAGTGATATAGTTTCTATACCTATTGCTGCTCAAAACACAATTCTAGTGGTAGAGAATGATGTTCCTAACGTCATTCCATTGGTAGAGAATGATGTTCCTAACGTCATTCCAAATCAAGACAACAATGAGATTCTTCCTCCATTAGCTGAAATACAAATTCATCAACCTCAAGAGGTGCCATTAAGGCGATCCACTAGCGAAAGGAGAAGTGCAATTTCAGATGATTATGTAGTATTTCTCCAAGAACATGAGGATGGCATAGGTTTGACAAAGGATGGTCCAATCACCTTTGCACAAGCCAAATGTAGTTCTAACTCTCAAAAGTGGATTGATGACATGAAGGATTAGATGAAGTCTATGAGTGACAATGCCGTTTGGGATCTTGTCAAATTGGCTGAAGGTGTGAAACCCATTGGTTGTAAATGGATATTTAAAACCAAGAGAGATTCAAAGGGCAATATCGAAAGATATAAGGCTCGTCTGGTGGCTAAGCGTTTTACTCAAAAGAAGGGCATTGACTATGAAAGTGTGCGTGCGAAATCAGAGATGTTTTCTGTCGTGTTGACACTGTCCAGACAACACTATGCAACGGAAATTAAATTTCACGTGTGAAAATGAAAGTATTCAAAATTTGCGTAGATTATAAAATAATCTACGCTGTTCACTATATAAAAATATGTGAAACGGATTACAACCTCTTAGAGGTGTACAATAACACTATAATAAGTGTAAAATTTTTACTAGATCCTACGAAACTATCTCCCTCATAGATCTATGCATATAACCTAGTAAATAAGACCATGATTAACATACTACTATTCGGGTTTACAATAGTATGAAAATCTACAAGAAGAAACAAGTATTTTCCTAACTAGAAGCGTATAAAGCGTTCTATAGACTAGTAATCAAATTTAGCTTTTCTTCTTGTGTATCTTGTGTTGAGGCAACTACGGTATTTATAGGTTTCATGGACGAACTACCTTCAACTCCTATGATCATCACAACCATGAGATCAAGCGGTTATAATAACTTCTCTTCACATCTCCTTAAATGTAGGACTTGTTATATTATGCCCAATAACTTCTCACTCCCACACAACTGTGTGACCTGGTGTTGTCCACGTCTTCTAACTGCACTGGGGACATTACTAGACAACAAGTGTAAAATTTGAGTTAGTGAGAAAAGAAAGGGCAAATTCCGATGTTGTCATAAGTGTTGGGAACATTAGTTACAACACTCGACTGTTAGTGTTGGATTATTATACAAAACACTTATATCAACATCAATTCTAGCAACAGGATAAAATGTTTCATCAAAGTCTACACCTTCTACTTGTGTATACCCTTCATCAAAGTCTACACCTTCTACTTGTGTATACCCTTGAGCAACCAACCTAGCTTTATTTCTAATAATGTTTCTCATCTCACTAGTCTTGTTAGTCTACACCTTCTACTTGTGTATACCCTTGAGCAACCAACCTAGCTTTATTTCTAATAACTAGCCCTATACCCGCGTTTTTACGCGGGGTCGATTTATTAAAATTAGAGTTAGTTTATTAAAATAATAATTTTAAATACTATATTAATTTTTATATCTTTTTCATTTGTTAGGGTTTGTGAGAATAATCTTTTTTTTATTCTAATATATTTACATATCTATAAATTTGAATCTATATTATTGTATTTATATTTTTATATATTATAATATTTTTTTAATATATTAATAAAATGTGCATTAATAAAATTTTAATTTTAATTGTAAAAGTAAAAATATTTTTAATAAGAATGGGCATTGTAAAATAATTTTATATAGGTTATTATATGAATATCTATCTAGATAGAGTTTATAGATATGGCAAATTTTGTAGGGTTGACTTTTGTAGGTTAAGATTTTAAAATTTTAAATCTAAATTTTAAAGTAAAACCGTGTGAAATTTTCCATTTCAAAACAAATATTTCTTTAAAGAATTGTGACATTTTCATGGCACACAAAACGATCGCTATTCATATTTATCCGACACTTCAATTAATTAATCAAACTTTATTGGAAGATTTTATATTTTTTTTTATTGACAATTACTAAAACTTTTTCAAGTAAAATTTGTTAAATTATTATAGAATACACTTACTCTGATTATTTATTTATTTATTTATTTACAATTACTAAAAATTCTCTAAAATCCTCAACAATACTCTATATATATCTTAAAAAGTTTTTGAAATTATTTTAGAATACATTCACACTCTATATCTCAAGAAAATTATATATACATTTACATCAGATGATTCATCTTAAATTCATATAGTTTTTTGGGACTCATTCTTGATGATTGAAATGTATTTTGTTGTATCTGTTCCCTTATAAAAGAAAATAATATGCCATTAAAAAAACTTTAACAAAATAAATACATGTACGTCATGTATATTATCTAAATATAAATTTCTTTTCGACGACTAAGTTTTCTAGTTCAAATAGAAATTTATAACCTAAACCTACAATTTTAAAAAATTACTATGAAATATATATCAAGACAATAAAAAAATATTGTTAAAATTAATTTGTTAATTTAAAAATAATAAAAATATAAATTTATATATTTAAAAGTTATCACAAATTACCTCCTTGTTATCATATAGGGAGAATTTCCAAAATTATTTTTAAAAATCATTCACCGCAGATTTTTCAAATGTTTTTAAAATTCTCTAAAAGGGATTTTCTTAGGATAGTTTTTGTGTCGCCTGGACTATTAATAGTTCGGATGTCAAATTGTATCGCTCTGTGTCGATCTAACGCTTGATATGTTGCCTTTTTTTAATATTTTAAAATAATTATTTAAATTTTATTTTATTATTTACTATTTTACCCTTCATTAAAATTAATAATAATAATAATATTTATATTAAAAGAACGTAATATTAGATTTCTTTTAACAGAATTAGATTATTATTTTATTTATATTTTATCTAGTGCTCATTTAATTAGTTCACCTTCAAATTATTTTTTTACTATGGTTATCTACACCCGCTCATTTTATGAGTTCACCCTAAATCATTTTTTAACCATGGTTATCTGCAATCATAAGTTCACCCCAAAATTATTTTTTTACCACGTTTATCTGTACCGGCTCATTTTATAAGTTCACCCCAAAAGATTTTATTTTTTAAAAATAATTACATTTTAAGGACTATATTATACTTTTATTAAATGAGTTCACCCAAAAATTATTTTTCTTACTACAGTTATCTGCACCCGCTCATTTTATGAGTTCACCCCAAATCATTTTTTTATCACGGTTTGCACCCATTCATTTTATGAATTTACTCCTAAATTATTTTTTACCACGTTTATCTACACCCCTCATTTTATGAGTTCACCCAAAAATATTTTTTAAAAAATAATTACATTTAAAAGACTATATTATCCTTTCATTAATTTACACAAAATATAATAAAATCAACCTTAATTTGTATATTTACAATCTGAAGTCGAGTCATTACCGAGTTACCGTCGATTCACCATCAAGTCACCCATATTTTTAGAAAAAAATCGTAAAACATAATTTAAAAATAAAACTATCGAAATTAGCCACAAATCTTGATTTTTTTTTCTTTTTAATTTTTCTTCCCATTTCTCTTTTCTCCCATTTTCAGTTTTTATTTCAAATTTTAAATTTCTTCGTTTTTTTCCTTTTACTTTTTTTTTCCTGCCTTTATTTTCCTTTTTTTTCCATTGTTTTTGGTATTATTGAATACAATTATATGTGTGAAATTATTTGTTATTGTATAAAATATTACTAACTAATATGCATGTTATTATTGATTATTATTCGTGGTATTACTAATAATTATTTTTTGTATTATTGAATATAATTAAATGTTTGAAATTATTTGTTATTAAATAAGATATTACTCCCTCCGTCCCTGAAAAGTTTTCATACTTTTCTTTTTTGTTTGTCCCCGAAAAGTTTGCATACCCCAAAATAGAAATAATCATCACAATCTCCACCCTCACAATATACACATATTTACCCTTTATGCCATTACTTTTGGGACCCACCATACACTCAACCCACCTACTTTATTTACTTTATATATAAAAGTTTACAAAACTACCCATCAACACTCCCATCATTACACTTTTTTCTTAAACCATGTGCCCAAGATTCCCCGCAAACTTTTCGGGGACGGAGGGAGTACTAATTACTGTTAATGGTAAAATTATAATATTATTTTGTATTAAAATTAAACATATAATATTATTCATATAACATTATTTTGTGTTACCGACTATAATAAAATTATACATATAATATTATTTTGTATTAAAATTAAAATAAATACACATAAAAATAGAAAATAAAGGCAGGAAAATTAAAAAAAATGTAAAAGGAAAAAAAACCGAAGAAATTAGAAGTTTGGAATAAAAACTTAAAATGGGAAGAAAGAAAAAGAGGAGAAGGGGAGAAAAATAAAAAAGAAAAAAAATCGAGATTTGTATATAATTTCGATAGTTTTTTTTTTTTTAAAAATTATGTTTTACGATTTTTTTTAATAAAAATATGGATGACTTGGTGGTAGACATGCGCAAAATCGAACCGCCAAACCGACCAACCGGCGGTTTAGCGGTTTTTATAAAAAAAAAAAATTATTTTTTTAATACACAATTCTTCTATTTTTAATGTATAAATTTAAGTTATATAATTTTTTATTCAATTCTAGTAATGTATTTTCTAAAAAATGAGTTAAAACGAACGAAAACAGAGATAATATTGAAAAAAAAATCAAAACCGCCAAACCGGCAGTTCGTGGTTCGATTACGATTCACCATTTTCGAAAACCGTAACCGTCGGTTTCTAACCGAAATCGGTGGTTTTCAACTTGGTGGTGAATCGACGGTAACTCGGCAATGACTCGACTGTCGATTGTAAATATACAAATTAAGGTTGATTTTATTATATTTTGTGTAAATTAATAAAAGGATAATATAGTCTTTTAAATGTAATAAATTTTTTAAAATTTTTTTGGGGTGAACTCATAAAATGAGGGGTGTAGATAACTGTGGTAAAAAAATAATTTGAGGGTGAACTCGTAAAATGAGCAGGTGCAGATAACAACGATAAAAAATTATTCGGGGTGAACTCATAAAATGAGTGGGTGCAAATAATTGTGGTAAAAAAATAATTTGGGAATGAACTCGTAAAATGAGCGGGTGCAGATAACCGCGATAAAATAAATTATTCGGAAGTGAAATCATAAAATGAGTGGGTGCGTATAACCATAATAAAAAATGATTTTTGGGTGAACTCATTAAATGATCGGGTGCAAATAAAATATAAATAAATAATTAAAATTGGTGTGTATCGGTCAAGTATCACCTTAAATATATATAATAAATTTAAAATTAGATTATTATTTCTTAAAAGTCAAAAATATAATTTTGGAACGATATAAGAATTAAAATAAAGATTATATATTATTATTAATTTTTTTATTAATTATGTGAGGATAAATTTGTAATTTTATAATTATGTATTTAAAATTATTAAAATTAATTTAAAAGTGCGATAGGACGACAAAAAATGATAATAAGTGCAATGCAAGACGATGGATTCTGCGACGCCAAGTGCAACAGGTAGCAGGACATCAAATATAAGCCATTAGATTTCAGATATGATGGCTCAGATTAATGGACTGTTGATAGTTTGGGCGACAATGGACTATCGTTAGAAGACCCCTTCTCTAAAATCCTCCACAATACTATATACATTTTGAAAAGTTTTTAAAATTATTTTAAAATACATTCACACTCTATATCTCAAGAAAATTATACATACATTCACATCCAACCATAAATCATAAATCATAAATCATAAAATCAAATACATATAATTTTTTTACCCTTCATTTTTCATAATATGCAATTAAAAAAATTTTTAAAAAATAAATGTCCATGTATATTATAAAAAAATTAATTACATAAAATATATAACTGAGCAATGGTTACGTCACTTACCGTAAATTTACATTCATTTTAAAGTGTATATTTATTTAAGAGGTCTACAAAGTACTAACCATTTAATATTTAAAGAGGGTGTCTCTAAAGTACTAACCATTTAATATTTAACTTTACTGCAATGTAGAATTTTTACGCGTATCTATTTATAAATAAATTTAAAAATTAGGACATTTGATATATATTAAATATATAAAAAAAATATTAATAATAAATCAAGAATAAATATCAACAATTAATTATTAATTCTATTTATTCAAAGTTGATTAATTAAAAGATTTTTCGAAATAATGTTTTGCCATTAATTATGATGGCATGTCCTTATTGCCATTAATGTTTTTTTAAATATATACACATCCATTTAATATAGGGATATTAAATTGAATATAGAATCAAATAATCAATTTCATATGAATACAACAAAAAATTAATACAATGTGAGAGGTCGCATTTCTAAGTTTATATCTTCAAATAAATGAATTTTAGATCAAAAAAATTATAAAAATGTACATTGTTTTCATTTTGACTTTATAATTTACATTAGAAACTTCTATAGACACGCTAAACAAGAAAAATAAATCATACCTAATATTATATATGAAGATCATAAATATATACTCCTATGTTATAGACAATAAGAAAATTAGATGTGACCTATTGATTCTAATCAAATTAAAAAAATTATACAGTTTCACAGAAAAAAATAATTTAAAAATATGTAAATCTATAAATAAAAAATAAGAGAGGGAGAGAACAGAAAAATAATTGAAAAAATGAGAAATAAGAAAATTAATTAGATGTGACCTACCGATTGATTATAATTAAATTAAAAACATACAACAATAACTATCAAGGAAATCCAAATTCGAAATCTATTAATTTACCGTTTCGAAAAAAATAATTTAAGAAACTATAAATCTATAAATAAAAGGGAGAAAGGATGAGAGAACATGTAAATAATTGAAAAAAATGAGGGAAATTTAAGAAAATTGTAAAAGCAAAAAAAGTAAAATAAAATTATAAAGTAAAAAATCGATGGATACACAGAAAAATGAGAGAGAACAAAAAATATTAAAGAAAAGTTTAAAAGAAAAAATAATTGAAGAAAGAAAGGAAAATTAAGAAAATTGTAATAGAATCGCAAAAGAGAGAGTGAAATATATCAGTAGACATCTACCAAAGAAATCACACATGTTAATATCAGCTTAAAAAAACAAAAGGAATTCTGTTTCATTTAAATCTGTTTCATTTAAATTTGAATATTAGAAGATAAGATTAAAATGATTTCAAATTTAAAAATAATAATTATGAGTAAATAATATTAAAATTATTTTTTTAAAATGAAAATAGAAAAAATATATTTTTTTTAATCACAATGTCTGAGAATGCAAGGATTTTGAAATAGACGATTTTGGTGAAGAGAGAGATTGTGATAGAGTGTTGAAATTGTGACACGTGTCCCATTATATTCTCACAAATATAGATATAGAGTATTAAGATAAGATTAAGATTTGAATTAATGAATAAGGAAAGAACCGTCTATGAACAAATTAGGAGAATTATAAAATTTTAATAAGAATGCTTTGACAATATTTGGATGTTGAAATGCAAGAAAGAATTTGAAGAAGAGAGAGATTAAAAATAATAATTATAATTTTAAATTTTAAATTATAATTTTGAGATACAAAAAAAACAATAGAATGCTTGACGAGATTTTGAATTAATAAATAATGAAAGAAGGTCGATAAACAAATTAGTAGGAGAATTATAAAATTTTAATAAGAATAATAGAAGAATTTGAAGAGGAGAGAGATTAAAAATAATAATTATAATTTTAAATTTTAAATTATAATTTTGAGATTAAAATAGGAAATACGTATTTTTTTAATCAGAATGCCAATGGAGAGATTTTGAAATGAACAATTTTGGTGAAAGAGAGATTGTGATAGAGCATCAAATTGTGACTGTCCCATTATATTCTCACAAATATAGAGTATTAAGATAAGATAAGATTTGAATTAATAAATAATGAAATAATGGTCAATAAACAAATTAGTAGGAGAATTATAAAATTTTAATAAGAATAATAGAAAAATTTGAAGAGAAGAGAGATCAAAAATAATAATTATAATTTTAAATTTTAAATTTTAAATTATAATTTTGAGATTAAAATAGGAAATACGTATTTTTCTAATCAGAATGTCTGAGAATGCAGGGATTTTGAAATGAACGATTTTGGTGAAGAGAGATTGTGATAGAGCATGAAATTGTGACACGTGTCCCATTATATTCTTACAAATATAGAGTATTAAGATAAGATGTTGAAATGGAAGAATTTGAAGAAGAGAGAGATTAAAAATAATAATTATAATTTTAAATTTTAAATTATAATTTTGAGATACCAAAAAAACAATAAGAATGCTTGACAATATCGAGATTTTGAATTAATAAATAATGAAAGAACGGTCGATAAACAAATTAGTATGAGAATTATAAAATTTTAATAAGAATAATAGAAGAATTTGAAGAGGAGAGAGATTAAAAATAATAATTTAAATTTTAAATTATAATTTTGAGATTAAAATAGGAAATACATATTTTTTTAATCAGAATGTCTGAGAATGCAGGGATTTTGAAATGAACAATGGTGAAGAGAGAGATTGTGATAGAGCATGAAATTGTGACACGTGTCCCATTATATTCTCACACATATAGAGTATTAAGATTTGAATTAATAAATAATGAAAGAACGGTCGATAAACAAATTAGTAGGAGAATTATAAAATTTTAATAAGAATAATAGAAGAATTTGAAGAAGAGAGAGATTAAAAATAATAATTATAATTTTAAATTATAATTTTGATATTAAAATAGGAAATACGTATTTTTTTAATCAGAATGTCTGAGAATGCAGGGATTTTGAAATGAACGATTTTGGTTAAGAGAGAGATTGTGATAGAGCATGAAATTGTGACACATGTCCCATTATATTCTCACAAATATAGAGTATTAAGATGTTTCTCATCTCATTAGTCTTGTTTTTAAAGATCATTTAATCTCATTAGTCTTGTTTTTAAAGATCCATTTAGTTCCTATGACATTAACATTTTCTAATAATGTTTCTCATCTCATTAGTCTTGTTTTTAAAGATCCATTTAGTTCCTATGCCATTAACATTTTCTAATAATGTTTCTCATCTCATTAGTCTTGTTTTTAAAAATCCATTTAGTTCCTATGACATTAACATGATCTGGTCTAGGAATTAATGTCCAAACATCATTTCTAACAAACTGATTTAGTTCTTCATGCATAGCTTCAACCCAATTCTCATCATCTAATGCTTCTTTAACAGGTTTTAGGTTCAATCATAGAGCGATAACATTCATGGTTTACCTTACTACATCCTTTGAGTTCATACCTACATCCTTTGAGTTCATATCCATTCTTCTTCTGATTTGAACACTTGTGGATTGTTCACCAATGATTTGATCATGTGGGTGATACTTCTAATTTTCTAGAGATTATACAGATTCTCAAGGTCTGGATTGTCAGATGATTCCTCTAGTGTAATCTGAAATGTCTTCATCTTCAATGCTCTTTCCTATAATACTCATCATAAAAAACAACATTTACTTGTCACACCCCATTTTTCATAAAAATAGATTTTGAGAAAATACTTGACAATTTCAAAATAAAGGGGCGCGAACTAAAAATTTAACCTAAGAAATGAGATTTGTGAATTTATTTAACAATAAAATTACTTGAATAAGTCTCGATGAATAAATAAATGTCTCATAAGAAATTCTAAAATGCTAACTTCATCTAGTTTCAATATCTTATAAAAACTTAATAAGTAAATGAATTAGTCAAGATAAATAATATTAATTCGTCATCCACCCCTCATCCTCGCCATCAGCTCATTATCATGAAATGTTAAATATTGGGGTGAGTATGCAAGCACACTCAGTGGAGTCAAGTTATTCCAAACTAAATACAAAAAATAAATAGTCAAGTTGTCTACGTAGAACAAATAGCATTTGCATATATATACACTGCCAACATTAAAGTAAACACATATACTTTGCCAACCTTGAAGTAAACACGTATACTTTGCTCACATATATTTTGCCAACATTAAAGTAAACACATATACTTTGCCAACATTAAAGTAAACACGTATACTTTGCCCATATATATACTTTGCCAACATTAAAGTGAACACGTATACTTTGCCCATATATACTTTGCCAACATTAAAGTAAACATGTATACTTTGCCCATATATACTTTGCCAACATTAAAGTAAACACATATACTTTGCCCATATATATACTTTGCCAACATTAATGTAAAGACGTATACTTTGCCCATATATATACTTTGTCAACATTAAAGTAAACACATATACTTTGCCCATATATATACTTTGCCAACATTAAAGTAAACATGTATACTTTGCCCATATATATACTTTGCCAACATTAAAGTAAACACATATACTTTGCCCATATATACTTTGCCAACATTAAAGTAAGCACGTATACTTTGTCCATATATACTTTGCCATTGAGCACAGTGGGTTGAACCCGAGGACCCGTCGATCCTGGACCCTCGTCAGGATCCCTGGCTATTAGAACTTTGCCAATAGACATGCACACATTAACTTTGCCAATTGAATCGCATGCACACATTAACTTTGTCAATCGAATAATATGCACACGTTAAATGCATGTATCAATCACTTAAATAGTTTATTTAAAGCATTTAATAAAGAATAACAAATGCATTAAAAACTCTACCAACAACTGTAGAGTATAAAGCAATAAAAACCCCACCTTAAAAGATGAATGTGGATGCAACAAGTAAAAGCTTCGTATAAATTAATCCTCGTAGATTTGCATTAATAATAATGTGCATGCAATTATGTACAATCTAACAATTAGAACTGTTTAAGTAGTATTAAAACTACAGTAATGAGTCGAGATAGAATAAGAGGGTGTTTGGCTGACCTTATAAGCTACTTAAAACAGCTTATAAGTTGTTTAAGAGCTTATAAGCTGTGTAAATGTGTTTGGCAATTTTTTTTTTGAACATCTTATAAGTTGTATAAATAAGCTACTTGAAGTTTATAAGGTCCAAAAAAAAAAAGTAGACAACCCCAACTTATTTTTTAGAAACTTATAAGATATATGTAAACTACAAAAATATCCCTAATACTTTTAATGATTTACATGAATATTAATACAAAAAATAACAATTTCATTAATCATAATTTTTTTATTTTCTCTCTCCCCCCTCTCTCTCTCTCTCCTCACGATCTCTCTCCCCCTTTTCTCCCTTCTCTGTCGCGATGCTTCTCTCTCAAAACCCTATTCCCCAATCGCACGATCTCTCTCCACCCTAATCGAACGAGAGAATTGCAGGAGAAGATTTGGATCTCCATATCTCCTCCCTAATCGCAAGAGAAGATTTGATCATTGGTAAGTTTTTTTTTTTTTCATAAGTGAATATTGATATTTTTACAATTTGATTCGTGTGTAAAAATCTGTTCATATTGAATATTTTACAAAACTACATAACTTAGGGAGTTTATGTAATGGGAATAGTGAAGGAGATATGGTGTATGTTTATGGCTCTGGGTATTTTAGATTAAGAAAGAGAATGGATCAGATTTCTGATGATGAGTGATAGCACCTTATTGTATGGCTCTGCTTCTTCATGTCACACAATATCACTCGATTTAATTTACCTTTTCTTTTTAAATATAGGAGTATTTATTATTCCCCAGTTATGTATTTTTACAATTCGATTTGTGAAGATTTTACAATATCAATATTGAATATTGATATATATATATATTTTTTTGATAGGTGAATATTGATATTTTTACAATATTTTTACACTGTTCATCAATTTTTTTTGTCTTTATATATATATTATATATTGAGCTTGGGAAATTTGGAACAATGATGGTAAAAGTGTTTTTAAATTGAAATATTGAATGAAAATTTGATTGAGGTTGTCTCTTTGTTAATGATTGACAGGGCATTGCTATATTTCTGATCTTTTTTGCTAGCTATTAATCTGTTATCATTACCATTCAAATCCTAGACAAGTAGGTGTTGAATCAATAACGTGGAACCACTATTTTTCATCCTTTACTTTTCATTTTTGGATTTTCTGAAATATGATATTGATGTTAGTTGTCTTCCACTGTTTCTATTTTTCATCCTTTACTTTTCATTTTTGGATTTTCTGAAATATGATATTGATGTTAGTTGTCTTCCACTGTTTCTCTGTTTTTTTTAATGGGTCTTCTATGCATACCAAAATGGGTTGGCTTTTGATTAGTCAAATTCTGAGTTTAAGAAAGACAACTTTTATGTCTTGGAAGGTAGCTATTCTATTAAGAATGCCTGAGAATGCAGGGATTTTGAAATGAACGATTTTGGTGAAGAGAGAGATTGTGATAGAGCATGAAATTGTGACACGTGTCCCATTATATTCTCACAAATATAGAGTATTAAGATGTTTCTCATCTCATTAGT
This sequence comes from Galeopsis tetrahit, assembly GCA_963675135.1. Classification (NCBI taxonomy): domain Eukaryota; kingdom Viridiplantae; phylum Streptophyta; class Magnoliopsida; order Lamiales; family Lamiaceae; genus Galeopsis; species Galeopsis tetrahit. The sequence goes on along the minus strand of OY776127.1, from coordinate 16,381,402 downwards.
CTTTTTTTTAAAGATCCATTTAATCTCATTAGTCTTGTTTTTAAAGATCCATTTAGTTCCTATGACATTAACATTTCTAATAATGTTTCTCATCTCATTAGTCTTGTTTTTAAAGATCCATTTAGTTCCTATGACATTAACATGATCTGGTATAGGAATTAATGTCCAAACATCATTTCTAACAAACTGATTTAGTTCTTCATGCATATATTCAACCCAATTCTCATCATCTAATGCTTCTTTAACAGATTTTAGGTTCAATCATAGAGTGATAACATTCATGGTTTACCTTACTACACATAGATGACGTACATATGGACCTTACTACATCCTTTGAGTTCATACCCATTCTTCTTCTGATTTGAACACCTGTGGATTGTTCACTAATGACTTGATCATGTGGGTGATACTTCTAATTTTCTATAGATTATACAGATTCTCAGGGTCTGGATTGTCAGATGATTCCTCTAGTGTAATTTGAAATGTCTTCATCTTCAATGCTCTTTCCTATAATACTCATCATCAAAACAACATTTACTTGTCACACCCCATTTTTCATAAAAATAGATTTTGAGAAAATACTTGACAATTTCAAAATAAAGGGGCGCGAACTAAAAATTTAACCTAAGAAATGAGATTTGTGAATTTATTTAACAATAAAATTACTTGAATAAGTCTCGATGAATAAATAAATGTCTCATAAGAAATTCTAAAATGTTAACTTCATCTAGTTCCAATATCTTATAAAAACTTAATAAGTAAATGAATTAGTCAAGATAAATAATATTATTTCGTCATCCACCCCTCATCCTCGCCATCAGCTCATTATCCTGAAATGTTAAATATTGGGGTGAGTCTGCAAGCACACTCAGTGGAGTCAAGTTATTCCAAACTAAATACTAAAAATAAATAGTCAAATTGTCTACGTAGAACAAATAGCATTTGCATATATATACACTGCCAACATTAAAGTAAACACATATACTTTGCCAACCTTGAAGTAAACACGTATACTTTGCTCACATATATTTTGCCAACATTAAAGTAAACACATATACTTTGCCAACATTAAAGTAAACACGTATACTTTGCCCATATATATACTTTGCCAACATTAAAGTGAACACGTATACTTTGCCCATATATACTTTGCCAACATTAAAGTAAACACGTATACTTTGCCCATATATACTTTGCCAACATTAAAGTAAACACATATACTTTGCCCATATATATACTTTGCCAACATTAAAGTAAACACGTATACTTTGCCCATATATATACTTTGCCAACATTAAAGTAAACACATATACTTTGCCCATATATATACTTTGTCAACATTAAAGTAAACATGTATACTTTGCCCATATATATACTTTACCAACATTAAAGTAAACACATATACTTTGCCCATATATACTTTGCCAACATTAAAGTAAACACGTATACTTTGCCCATATATACTTTGCCATTGAGCACAGCGGGTTGAACCCGAGGACCCGTCGATCCTGGACCCTCGTCAGGATCCCTGGCTATTAGAACTTTGCCAATAGACATGCACACATTAACTTTGCCAATTGAATCGCATGCACACATTAACTTTGTCAATCGAATAACATGCAAACGTTAAATTCATGTATCAATCACTTAAACAGTTTATTTAAAGCATTTAATAAAGAATAACAAATGCATTAAAAACTCTACCAACCACTGTAGAGTATATAGCAATAAAAACCCCACCTTAAAAGATGAATGTGGATGCGACAAGTAAAAGCTTCGTATAAATTAATCCTCGTAGATTTGCATTAATAATAGTGTGCATGCAATTAGGTACAATCTAACAATTAGAACTGTTTAAGTAGTATTAAAACTACAGTACATGAGTCGAGATAGAATAAGAGGGTGTTTGGCTGACCTTATAAGCTACTTAAAACAGCTTATAAGTTGTTTAAGAGCTTATAAGCTGTGTAAATGTGTTTGACAATTTTTTTTTTAAACATCTTATAAGTTGTATAAATAAGCTACTTGAAGCTTATAAGCTCCAAAAAAAAAAGTAGGACAACCCCAACTTATTTTTTAGAAACTTATAAGATATATGTAAATTACAAAAATATCCCTAATACTTTTAATGATTTACATGAATATTAATACAAAAAATAACAATTTCATTAATCATAATTTTTTTTATTTTCTCTCTCCTCTCTCTCTCTCTCTCCCTCCTCACGATCTCTCTCCCCATTTTCTCCCTTCTCTGTCGCGATGCTTCTCTCTCAAAACCCTATTCCCCAATCGCACGGTCTCTCTCCACCCTAATCGAACGAGAGAATTGCAGGAGAAGATTTGGATCTCCATATCTCCTCTCTAATCGCAAGAGAAGATTTGATCATTGGTAAGTTTTTTTTTTTTTATAAGTGAATATTGATATTTTTACAATTTGATTCGTGTGTAAAAATCTGTTCATATTGAATATTTTACAAAACTGTATAATTGAGGGAGTTTATGTAATGGGAATAGTGAAGGAGATATGGTGTATGTTTATGGCTCTGGGTATTTTAGATTAAGAAAGAGAATGGATCAGATTTCTAATGATTAGTGATAGCACCTTATTTTATTTTATGGCTCTACTTCTTCATGTCACACAATATCACTCGATTTAATTTACTTTTTCTTTTTAAATATAGGAGTATTTATTATTCCTCAGTTATGTATTTTTACAATTCGATTTGTGAAGATTTTACAATATCAATATTGAACATTGATATATATATATATTTTTTGATAGGTGAATATTGATATTTTTACAATATTTTTACACTGTTCATCAATTTTTTTTGTCTTTATATATATATATATATATATATATATATATATATAGTGAAGATTGAGCAGTGAGCTTGGGAAATTTGGAACAATGATGGTAAAAGTGTTTTTAAATTGAAATATTGAATGAAAATTTGATTGAGGTTGTCTCTTTGTTAATGATTGACAGGGCATTTGGAACAATGATGGTAAAAGTGTTTTTAAATTGAAATATTGAATGAAAATTCGACTGAGGTTGTCTCTTTGTTAATGAAGTTAATGATTGACAGGGCATTGCTATATTTCTGATCTTTTTTGCTAGCTATTAATCTGTTATCATTACCATTCAAATCCTAGACAAGTAGGTATTGAATCAATAACGTGGAACCACTATTTTTCATCCTTTACTTTTCATTTTTGGATTTTCTGCTAGCTATTAATCTGTTATCATTACCATTCAAATCCTAGACAAGTAGGTATTGAATCAATAACGTGGAACCACTATTTTTCATCCTTTACTTTTCATTTTTGGATTTTCTGAAATATGATATTGATGTTAGTTGTCTTCCACTGTTTCTATTTTTCATCCTTTACTTTTGATTAATGGGTCTTCTATGCATACCAAAATGGGTTGGCTTTTGATTAGTCAAATTCTGAGTTTAAGAAAGACAACTTTTATGTGTCTTGGAAGATAGCTATTCTATTAAGAATGCCTGAGAATGCAGGGATTTTGAAATGAACGATTTTGGTGAAGAGAGAGATTGTGATAAGAATGCAGGGATTTTGAAATGAACGATTTTGGTGAAGAGAGAGATTGTGATTTTGGTGAAGAGAGAGATTGTGATAGAGCATGAAATTGTGACACGTGTCCCATTATATTCTCACAAATATAGAGTATTAAGATGTTTCTCATCTCATTAGTCTTGTTTTTAAAGATCCATTTAATCTCATTAGTCTTGTTTTTAAAGATCCATTTAGTTCCTATGACATTAACATTTTCTAATAATGTTTCTCATCTCATTAGTCTTGTTTTTAAAGATCCATTTAGTTCCTATGACATTAACATGATCTGGTCTAGGAATTAATGTCCAAACAACATGATCTATGACATTAACATGATCTGGTCTAGGAATTAATGTCCAAACAACATGATCTGGTCTAGGAATTAATGTCCAAACATCAATTCTAACAAACTGATTTAGTTCTTCATGCATATCTTCAACCCAATTCTCATCATCTAATGCTTCTTTAACAGGTTTTAGGTTCAATCATAGAGTGATAACATTCATGGTTTACCTTATTACACATAGATGACGTACATATGGACCTTACTACATCCTTTGAGTTCATACCCATTCTTCTTCTAATTTGAACACCTATGGATTGTTCACCAATAATTTGATCATGTGGGTGATACTTCTAATTTTCTAGAGATTATACAGATTCTCAGGGTCTGGATTGTCAGATGATTCCTCTAGTGTAATCTGAAATGTCTTCATCTTCAATGCTCTTTCCTATAATACTCATCATCAAAACAACATTTACTTGTCACACCCCATTTTTCATAAAAATTGATTTTGAAAAAATACTTGACAATTTCAAAATAAAGGGGCGCGAACTAAAAATCTAACCTAAGAAATGAGATTTGTGAATTTATTTAACAATAAAATTACTTGAATAAGTCTCGATGAATAAATAAATGTCTCATAAGAAATTCTAAAATGTTAACTTCATCTAGTTTCAATATCTTATAAAAACTTAATAAGTAAATGAATTAGTCAAGATAAATAATATTAATTCGTCATCCACCGCTCATCCTCGCCATCAGCTCATTATCCTGAAATGTTAAATATTGGGGTGAGTATGCAAGCACACTCAGTGGAGTCAAGTTATTCCAAACTAAATACTAAAAATAAATAGTCAAGTTGTCTACGTAGAACAAATAACATTTGCATATATATACACTGCCAACATTAAAGTAAACACATATACTTTGCCAACCTTGAAGTAAACACGTATACTTTGCTCACATATATTTTGCCAACATTAAAGTAAACACATATACTTTGCCAACATTAAAGTAAACACGTATACTTTGCCCATATATATACTTTGCCAACATTAAAGTGAACACGTATACTTTGCCCATATATACTTTGCCAACATGAAAGTAAACACGTATACTTTGCCCATATATACTTTGCCAACATTAAAGTAAACACATATACTTTGCCCATATATATACTTTGCCAACATTAAAATAAACACGTATACTTTGCCCATATATATACTTTGCCAACATTAAAGTAAACACATATACTTTGCCCATATATATACTTTGCCAACATTAAAGTAAACATGTATACTTTGCCCATATATATACTTTACCAACATTAAAGTAAACACATATACTTTGCCCATATATACTTTGCCAACATTAAAGTAAACACGTATACTTTGCCCATATATACTTTGCCATTGAGTACAACGGGTTGAACCCGAGGACCCGTCGATCCTGGACCCTCGTCAGGATCCCTGGCTATTAGAACTTTGCCAATAGACATGCACACATTAACTTTGCCAATTGAATCGCATGCACACATTAACTTTGTCAATCGAATAACATGCACACGTTAAATTCATGTATCAATCACTTAAACAGTTTATTTAAAGCATTTAATAAAGAATAACAAATGCATTAAAAACTCTACCAATCGCTGTAGAGTATAAAGCAATAAAAACTCCACCTTAAAAGATGAATGTGGATGCGACAGGTAAAAGCTTCGTATAAATTAATCCTCGTAGATTTACATTAATAATAGTGTGCATGCAATTAGGTACAATCTAACAATTAGAACTGTTTAAGTAGTATTAAAACTACAGTACATGAGTCGAGATAGAATAAAGCACTAGCTAAATTCCGAATTTAAAGGTAACCTTATTTAGTTAAACCAAATCAACTATGCTTATGATAGTTAGACATTGTGATGAGTTACTGTACATAAGCCTCGACGTCATAATAGGTCATAAGTCCAACATTATTGATCTAAATTCAACCAAATAGTACAAAAGAACATGATTCGTATGTTGTACTATCATAGTCTTTTAAATTATGAACATATATAATAATGTTGTGAAACAACTAAAACTTATAACTTTGTATGTAAAAGAGAACAATATGTAAAAGGAGTATAGAAATGTTTGATTCAACTTCAAGTGATTACTATAACATTTGCACCCCTATTTATAGGTCCCAATACAAGCTTGGGAAGATGAAATGAGAGGTGCACTATAAATGTAGGTACATGAACAACCAAAGGACACATAGTGGGTATTAAGGAGGAAGTAATGGACATTCATACAAATAAATATTATTCATAACACTCCCCCTTGAATGTCCAGTAGATAAAATTATGTCTTGTTAAAATCCAATGAGAAGAAACGTGTATTAACTCCCCCTGATGATTACATCACTTCACATCCTTAAGACGACGCACTCCAATTTTGTACCTCAATTTCTCAAACGTTGAAGTAGGTAAAGACTTGGTAAATAAATCTGCCAAATTATCACTTGAACGAATTTGTTGCACACTGATGTCACCCTTTTGCTGAAGATCGTGAGTAAAGAAGAATTTAGGATCAATATGTTTTGTCCTATCACCTTTGATAAATCCTTCCGCTAGTTGGGCAACACATGCAGCATTGTCTTCATAAATCACCGTTGGATTATCTTTCTCTGAGTTTAATCCACACTGCCTGCAAATATGATGTGTGACGGAACGCAACCAAACACATTCACGACTTGCCTCGTGAATTGCTAGGATCTCTGCATGGTTAGATGAAGTAGCAACTAGAGTTTGTTTAACAGAACGCCATGAAATAGCTGTACCTCCATATGTGAACAAATAACCTGTTTGAGATCGAGCTTTGTGCGGGTCTGATAAGTAGCCTGCATCTGCATAACCAACTAAACAAGGTTTTGATGAGTTTGAAAAATATAAACCCATATCCATTGTTCCTCTAAGGTATCGAAAAACGTGTTTAACACCATTCCAATGCCTACGAGTTGGAGAAGAACTATATCTTGCTAATAAATTAACAGCAAATGATATATCAGGCCTTGTGTTGCTAGCAAGATACATTAGTGCACCTATTGCACTCAAATATGGTACTTCTTGACCAAGCAATTCTTCATTTTCTTCGCAGGGTCGAAATGGATCTTTCGCTACATTCAGTGACCGCACAACCATAGGTGTGCTTAAGGGATGTGCTTTATCCATATAAAACCGTTTCAACACTTTCATAACATAAGTAGATTGATGCACAAAAATCCCATTATCAAAGTGTTCAATTTGAAGACCCAAACAAAATTTTGTTTTACCAAGATCCTTCATTTCAAATTCCCTCTTGAGGGAAGCCACGGCCTTTGATAACTCTGTAGGAGTCCCAATGATATTCAAATCATCAACATATACAGCAATAATCACATATTCACATCCAGATCTTTTAATAAAAACACAAGGGCATATAGGATCATTGTTATACCCCTCCTTAATCAAGAATGCACTCAAACAATTGTACCACATGCGACCAGATTGTTTTAATCCATATAAGGATTTGCTCAACTTGACTGAATATATGTTTTGAGAATTCTCGTTTTTCATTAAAGGTACCTTTAATCCCTCAGGGATTGTCATGTAAATATCTTTCTCTAATGAGCCGTACAAATAAGCTGTAACGACATCTGTTAGACGCATTTCAAGTTTTTCTTGCACTGCCAGACTTATTAAATAACGAAAAGTTATTGCATCCACCACTGGGGAGTAAGTCTCCTCATAATCAACACCTGGCCTTTGGGTAAAACCTTGTGCGACAAGCCGGGCTTTATACCTCACGATTTCATTTTTCTCATTTCTTTTTCGCACGAATACCCATTTATGCCCCACGGGTTTTATACCATTAGGTGTACGGACAACAGGTCCAAAAACTTTTCGATTAATAAGAGATTGCAATTCTGCACTTATTGCGTCCTTCCACATTGGCCAATCATCTCGTTTCCTACATTCATCAATAGACATAGGTTCAGGATCCTCATCATCTTCCATTATATTGAGCGCTACATTATATGCAAAGATATCGTCGACGTCGATTTCATTTCGGCTCCATCTTTCTCCTGTTCTGACATAATTGATCGATATTTCATCATTTTTAGGCGCCTGGAATTTATCAATGACTACAATATCATTTTCTGGGACTTTAAGTAGTGTGTCAGATTTTTCAACAGGAGTGTTCACATTATGGCCATCCTCATTTGCTCCTTTTCTTTTTCGAGGATTTTTGTCTTTGGAACCGAGAGGTCTACCACGCTTCAGGCGTGCCGTAGATTCATTTGCAATGGAAGATGGTCCTTCAAGGACATCAATTCTGTTAGGAGCATTAGCAGCTGGAATATGAGATTTTGTAACTCTTTTAAGGTCAGTAAATGCGTCTGGCAGTTGATTCGCAATCTTTTGCAAATGAATTATCTTTTCAACTTCAAGTTCACATTGTTTTGTACGAGGATCCATGCAATTCAATGATAATTCATTCCAAGAAATATTCTTTGCCAGCTGCTTACTTTCCCCCCCTAATGTTGGAAAAATTGTCTCATCAAAATGACAATCGGCAAACCTTGCCGTGAATAGATCTCCGGTCAATGGTTCTAAATATTTAATAATAGACGGAGATTCGTACCCAACATATATCCCCATTCTCCTTTGGGGACCCATCTTTGTACGTTGTGGTGGAGCAATCGGTACATATACAACACATCCAAAAGTTCTTAGATGGGAAATATTTGGTTCCTGACCTTGAACCATATGTACGGGGGAAATGCTATGATAACTTGTTGGTCTGATGCGCACAAGTGCTGCCGCATGCAATATAGCATGACCCCAAGCTGAAATGGGGAGTTTAGATTTCATCAATAATGGTCGGGCAATCAATTGAATACGCTTTATAAGCGATTCAGCAAGACCGTTTTGTGTATGGACATGAGCAACTGGATGCTCAATATGTATTCCAATTGATAAGCAATAATCATTGAAAGTTTGGGATGAAAATTCACCAGCATTATCAAGACGGATTGTCTTAATTGCATTATCAGGAAACTGTGCTCGCAATCGTATTATTTGTCCCAATAATTTTGCAAAAGCCAAATTGCGAGATGACAATAAGCATACATGTGACCACTTAGTCGATGCATCAATCAAGACCATAAAATACCTAAATGGTCCACTTGGCGGATGTATAGGTCCGCAAATATCCCCTTGAATTCGTTCCAAGAATATAAGATTTTCATGCTCAACTTTAGCTGGTGACGGTCTTACAATTAATTTCCCTTGTGAACAAGCAGCACATGAAAATTCATTGTGATGTAGTATTTTCCGATTTTTCAATGGATGCCCACATGAATTTTCTACAATTTTTCGCATCATTATGGAACCGGGATGGCCCAACCGGTCATGCCAAACATTAAATTCGGTAGTAACCTTTTGGTTTACTACGGCATAAATTTCAATTGTTCTTATGCTCGTGCAATATAAACCCGAGGACAAAGCGGGTAACTTTTCCACCATACATTTCTTTCCCGCAACAATTGTAGTAATATTGAGATACTCAATATTGCCTTCTTTCGTAGTCTCAAGATGATATCCATTTAAACGAATATCTTTAAAACTCAATAAATTTCTTTGAGACTTTCCAGAGAATAAGACATCATTTATAATGAATTTTGTCCCTCCGGGTAATTGAATAGTGGCTCTTCCAAAGCCTTCAATTATTTTTGTACAACCGAATATTGTATTTACATTAGCTTCTCCCCAATTTATATTTGAGAAGTATTTTTTATTGTTGAATATAGTGTGCGTAGTAGCACTATCCACGAGACATAGATCTCCATCTTCTTCCTTGAAAGTTGATGTTGCCATACCATTTTCCATTTCTTATGAAAAAAAAACAAAAGAAATACATAGTAAGACATTTAAAATTTAATTGTTTTATTTTATTTTTTTAAGGTAAATGAAAATTTAATAGTCAATCATATTATAAAGGACAAAAATATTAAGACATTGCATAACATAAGAAAGGTAAATGAAAATGTAATAGTCACTCATATTATAAAAGACAAAAATATTAAGACATTGCATAACATAAGAAAAACAAACATTACATAATAGATTATTGAAAAGAAATTATGATTGAGTATTAGAACGATCTAATTTCCACCTTCAGGGTGGGTAAGGTAATCAGCAACATCCAATTGTGTTATGTCAAACATCTCATTATCGAACTCACTATTCACAAAATTTGTTTCAACCTTTTTCTCTTTTCCCTTGATCGATTCTTGATATAGATTAATAAGATGCTTAGGCGTGCGACATGTCCTAGACCAATGTCCATTCGCCCCACATCGATGACAAGTGTCATATTTGGGCTTTGTATCAAGTGAGTCATTCTCTTTCCTTTGATATTCAAAAAAATGTTTTCCTTTGTGGGGGGCTTTAAAGTTCTGACGGGAATTATGATCATTTTGAAATCTGCCTCGGCCAAATCCACGTCCTCGGCCACGTCCAAGTCCACGTCCAAGTCCCCGACCCCGTCCACGTCCACGTCCCCTTCCACGACCGTTATAGGAATCGTGATTATTATAGAATGAGACAACATTCATTTCGGGGAGTGGAGCAGAACCAGTTGGACGAGATTCATGATTTTTCATCAAAAGCTCATTATTTTGCTCAGCCACCAAAAGACATGAAATTAGTTCAGAATATTTAGTAAAACCCTTCTCACGATATTGTTGTTGCAAAAGCACATTAGAAGCATGAAATGTGGAGAATGTCTTTTCAAGCATATCATCATCAGTAATATTTTCTCCACATAATTTTAATTGAGAAGTGATTCTGAACATAGCTGAGTTATACTCACTCACTGATTTATAATCTTGCAATCTTAAATGCAACCAATTATAACGAGCCTTTGGCAAAATCACTGTTTTTTGGTGATCATACCTTTCTTTAAGATTCGTCCACAATTCAAGTGGATCTTTCACAGTGAGGTACTCAGTTTTTAATCCTTCATCAAGATGGTGGCGAAGGAAAATCATGGCTTTAGCCTTATCTTGATTAGATGCTTGATTTGCCACTTTTATGGAATCTCCAAGACCCATGGCATCCAAATGAATTTCAGCATCAAGAATCCATGACAAATAGTTTTTTCCGGTAATATCAAGAGCCACAAATTCAAGTTTTGTTAAATTCGACATGATGGAAACTATCAAATAAACAAGAGATTGATTAATTTCAAGAACAAATGATCATCAAAATAGTAATAAAATAAGAGGTGACAAATAAATATTGTTAGATAATATATTCTAAATATTTCAATACATAACTTTGTACAATACCTGAAATTGGTCACTATCTGAATTTCGTCGGCAGGAATGTTTGATGAGCCTCGTGCTGATAACGTGTTGTGAAACAACTAAAACTTATAACTTTGTATGTAAAAGAGAACAATATGTAAAAGGAGTATAGAAATGTTTGATTCAACTTCAAGTGATTACTATAACATTTGCACCCCTATTTATAGGTCCCAATACAAGCTTGGGAAGATGAAATGAGAGGTGCACTATAAATGTAGGTACATGAACAACCAAAGGACACATAGTGGGTATTAAGGAGGAAGTAATGGACATTCATACAAATAAATATTATTCATAACAAATAATCCATTATATACCCTTTTTCCCAAAATACTAACTTAATTATAACCTAATTAATTAAACCAAGCAGAGAGGAATAGTCACGACTAGCATGCAACTCAATAACCTTAATTACATATCAACCCTATAACTATTTAATGTAATAATTATATACACAAATTTGTAAATAAAATAAAAACATGATTTATCCTATAACTATAGTCCACCAAGAACGTACACATATATGCATACTATTAGTGTTACGTGTGTATATACATTTGGGTATGAGATTATATATAAGTTCGTTCCATGTTTCACCATTAAGCAACGAAAAACGATAATTAAGCAACATAAATTGCATGAAAAGGGGAATCAAGCGTATCGGTGAAAATGGAGAATACCTTAGCAGCAAAAGTGGTGAAATAGACCGATAGAGCTAGGAATGATTAGAACAGTTGTGAGAGTGAGATATTAACTGAGTATGAGAGGAAATAATTTCATACGGACTCATTAATGATCGTGCGTATAATATATATATATATATTAATAAGAATTTAATTTTTTAGTTTAGAATTTTTAGGGATAATAGATAATCCCGCATATTGAGTCGTGGGTTCCACATTTAAAAACATGAAACTTAATTAGTCAAAACAATTTACCATATATTTTGGGGTTTCTAGATGACGTGAGATAGCAACAATTATATAAATCCATATTTTATTAATATATATATATATATATATATATATATATATAATAATAATAATAATAATCCGAATAAGAGAAAATATCAATAGCAATAATAGTATCGCATGTATAATACCTATCTATATCTATCTCAATCTCTTCAAATAATTCATCTCTAGTGTGATAAATTATTGGGTGTTACATCATATTTTAATAATATCTTATGCATTATTATAATTATAATATATGATTAAATTTTTGGGATGTTACATTACTGATTCTTGTACAATATCAGTCCTAAAGTTGTAAATTCTACCGGCCTTGTTATTTCTTGAGTAATCAAGAAAGAACCCTTTGTTACTCTTTGAATCAAACTTATGTAACTGGTCCATTTCATTCAAGATGTAACAAACACAACCAAAAATATGGAAATATTTAAGGTTAGACTTTCTATTGTTCAGAATTTCATATGGAGTTCTAGTAGAATATGTTCTAATATAAACTCTATTTGCAATATGACAAGCAGTGTTAAGAGCTCCAGCCCAAAACCTTTTGGATAGGTTCTTAGAACATAACATGACTCTAGCCATTTCTTGAAGAGTTATATTCTTACTTTCTGCTATGCCATTTTGTTGAGGAGTTTTAGGTGATGAAAACTCTTGTATTCCCTTTTGATTCACAAAATTCAATAAAAGGACTATTTTCAAATTTTCTTCCATGATCAGACCTGATTCTGCACACTTTAGAGTTAAAAACATTCTTGAATCTTTTGTACAGAATTTTGAAAATGGAAAAAGTTTCAGATTTATCTTTTAAGAATTCAATCCATGTGAATCTAGAGTAGTCATCAACCACAACTAAAGAATATCTTTTACCTCCAATACTTTCTGTTTCCATAGGACCCATAAGATCCATGTGAAGCAATTCGAAGATGTGTTTAGTTCAGTAGTGTCCCACATTTTGTAAGACACTTTAACCTGTTGCCTTTTTGACAAGGTCCACATACATACAATACCTTTTTATCTGAAAATTTCAGATCTGGTAAACCTGTAACAGCTTTCAATCTTATTAGTTTATCAAGTTGTCTGTAATTAGCATGTCCAAGTTTGTGATGCCATAAGGTACTATCATCAATTTTAGCCTTATTGCATGTAAGTTTAGATTTAATGAGATAACAATTATCAGTAGATCTGTTTCCCATCATGATACATTCAGAATCTTTGTTTAACACATAACATGAATTTTTGTTAAATTTAACATGCAAATCATCATCACATAATTGACTAATGCTTATAAGATTGGCCGGTAATCCATCAACATGCAGAACATTGGATAACTTAGGGAAACCATGAGCATTTAATGTCCCTCTACCAATGATTCTTCCTTTAGATCCACCACCATAAGTGACATTACCACCATTATAAGCTGTATAATCAGAAAGATAATCAAGTTAACCTATCATGTGTTTAGAAAAACCACTATCAAAGTACCATAATCCAGAAATACATGCTTTTAGAGACATATGAACAACATTGAAAGATGTATTTTCTTTTGGAATCTATGTCTTTTAGAGACATATGAACAACATTGAAAGATGTATTTTCTTTTGGAATCCACATAGAATTATTACTATGTGATCTTGAATGTTGAGTCATTTCAGGCAATACAAAAGTTTTCAGATGATTTTTCTTTTTCAAACATTGAGGACTTTTATGACCCTTTTTAAAACAGTAATGGCAAACCACATCTTTTATATTGATCTGAGTTTTAGCAGAAACACTTGGATTGTAATTCATTTCAGCTTTTACAAAGACAATAGGTTTCTTTTGTTCAGAATTTTTGGAATTTTTACATTGGTAGCCAATACCTATTCTTCTTGAGTTGTTGGTCATAACTCATAAGAGAGTCTTCCAGTTTCATCTTTCCTTCAGAAAATCTTTTAAAGCTCAGTGAGGCTTCCTTCAACCTATCTTCAAGTTTGAATATTTCAATATCTTTTCTTGTTAGAATACCTTCAAGCTTGGTAATTGATTCTCTTAAGTCAGAGTTTTCAAAGTTCATAAACTTAATTATGTGATTAAGTTTCTCAGTTTCAGAAGATATATTGAAAACTTTTTCATTTGTTAAAGGATTTTCATAAGAGTATTTCTTAAAATCAAGAATAGACACTTCTAGTCTTTCTTTGAGTTTAGAAATTTCTTTATCCTTGTTTGTTAAAAGACTTTCCACTTTAAAAACAGTGTTAGATAAGTCTTGAATGTCAACATCTCTTCTAGATAATCCTACTTTGCTTGATGTTCCTGTTTCTGAAACAGAACTTGTGAAACAGTTAAATTTTGGAGCATTATTATTCAGTGATTCTCCAAATGATGGTTGATTTGTCCTCACATCATAATAATCATCCAGATCATCATCAAAAGTGTCATCATATTCAATTCTTGCAGAGAAAGCTTTCTCATAATCTTTTTCAGGATCATGTTCAACATCAGACTCATCAGTTAAAGTAGCACGGAAATTAAGTTTCTTTTTTAGTGTGGTGTTGGCATATTCATTAGCATAATGACCATATCCAGAACATGCATCACATTTAACATTCTTCCTATAATCTTGATCAGATCTAAACATGTTACCTCTTTCCAATTGTCTAGAAGGGTTAAAAGTATTATTCCTAACAGGCAATTGTTGAGTGTTATTAATCTGAACCCTAGGTTGAATATTATCATTAAACTTGTTGTTCTTGTTTCTTAAGAAAGTTTTAAACTGTTTAGTAATAAAGGCCATGTAATCAAGATTGTTGAAACATTCCTCAATATCATCTTCACCAGATTTGATTTCTGTAACATAAGGAGATTTTCCAGAACCTGATGATGCAGATGATGATGCATCACTTTTGAAAACAAGTACTTTCTTTTCGTTATCAGTCTTTTCAGAAATTTTCATTTCATAAGTTTTCAAAATACCAATCAACTCATTTTGACTTAACACATCAGTATCCTTAGCTTCTTCTATAGCACATATCTTAGGTTCAAAACGTTTAGGAACTGATCTAAGAATTTTATGTACTAACCTTGTATTGGATATTAGATCTCCAAGAGAGTGAGCTTCATTTGAAATCTCAGTCAGTCGTTCATTGTAAGATGAAATAGTTTCATCTTCTTTCATCCTCAGATTCTCGAACTTGGTTCCAAGCATACGAAGTCTGGTCCTTCGTACACTATCCGTTCCTTCGCAATGCTCTTGTAGCCGAACCCATACATCCTTTGAAGAAATGCAGTTTGAGATGATCTTGAACATTGAGGCATCAATTGAGGTGAAGATTGCATTCAATGCATTTGAATTGTAACTGGCAGAGTGAGCTTCATTTGAAATCTCAGTCAGTTGTTCATTGTAAGATGAAATAGTTTCATCTTCTTTCATCCTTAGATTCTCAAACTTGGTTCCAAGCATACGAAGTCTGGTCCTTCGTACACTATCCGTTCCTTCGCAATGCTCTTGCAGCCGATCCCATGCATCCCTTGAAGAAATGAAGTTTGAGATGATCTTAAACATTGAGGCATCAGTTGAGGTGAAGATTGCATTCAATGCATTTGAATTGTAACTGGCAGTTGTGATTTCATCATTAGTCCAGTCGAGCTCTCTCTTGATTCGAGCTTCATTGTCTTCATCCGTCGTGGTTCTTGGTTGAGTCCAACCAGCAAGAACACTCCTCCAGGCTCGTTCATCAATGGATTTGATGTACATTCTCATATTTGGTTTCCAGAAGGCATAGTTCGTGCCATCTACACTAGGAGGCTTTAGTGCGGGTGAAAGTGGATACTCCATTTCAGAATTACACACTCTAAGCGGAATCTCTACTTAGTGTATCAAGTAGTTGGCTCTGATACCAACTGAAAGCGTGTGTACGTGCGAAATCAGAGATGTTGTCTGTCGTGTTGACACTGTCCAGACAACACTATGCAGCGGAAATTAAATTGCACGTTGTGAAAATGAAAGTATTCAAAATTTGTGAACGGATTAAAACCTGTTAGAGGTGTACAATAACACTATAATAAGTGTAAACAATTTACTAGATCCTACGAAACTATCTCCCTCATAGTTCTATGCTTATAACCTAGTAAATAAGACCATGATTAACATACTACTATTCGAGTTTACAATAGTATGAAAATCTACAAGAAGAAACAAGTGTTTTCCTAACTAGAAGCGTATAAAGCGTTATATAGACTAGTAATCAAATTTAGCTTTTCTTCTTGTGTATCTTGTGTTGAGCCAGCTACGGTATTCATAGGTTTTAATGGACGAACTGCTTTCAACTCCTATGATCATCACAACCGTGAGATCAAGCGGTTATAATAACTTCTCTTCATATCTCCTTAAATGTAGGACTTGTTATATTATGCCCAATAACTTCTCACTCCCACACAACTGTGTGACCTAGTGTTGCCCACGTTTTCTAACTACACTAGGGACATTACTAGACAACAAGTGTAAGATTGGATTTAGTGAGAAAAGGAAGGGCAAATTTTGATGTTGTCATAAGTGTTGGTTGATTCACGTGTTATGCAACACTAAATAAACAACCGCAAGTGTACCGCGTCTATTGTAGCGTGATAAGCACGAGGTCGATCCCACAAGGAGGTTAAGCGTAAAAGGGTAGTTTGTTAATTGAGTTCTATTTAGACGTGATCGATAAAGTGAAAGTGATGAATTACTCTAAGATTACCTACCAAAGTGTCACAAATAAGTAATAAAGAGTAAAGGAAATCGATCTACTAGCATGCGAATCTATAAAACGAAAGTGAAACGGATGTAAACTCAATTAAGAGAAGGTAGGTTCCAAGGAAATTGTAACACCTAGATGTCCGTTTATGAATGTTAGCTCATTTAAATGGCCATTAAGGTTATCTCATATAGGGTGATCACACAAGAAGAATTAATTAATCCCTCGATCTAATTAACCCAAAGGAGCATGTGACATAAGTTCGTATTTCTACCTTGCAAACATCACACCACCTAAAATAGCACCTAAGATCATTCAATTCCCTCTCCGATAACTAATCCTCTCGAGATCATAATAATATCGGGTTGCATGCTTGCATACGATTAATGGAATAAATCTCTCGATCTTACCCCAATTAACAAGGAATTAAGCAAATCATCATGGCCAATAACAACATGCTTTACAATGAATAATTAAGCATACAAATAAGAGACAAACACCAATTAAAGCAAGAAATTAATCATAAACTTCAATCCAAGTATTTACAATGCCTTAGAACCACAAATGTTTAGCCAACAATTAACATAATCAAATTAAAAAATCCAAATGAAATAACTAAGCAAAAAGAGAGAGAAAGAGAAATCTTAGTCTAAAATGTGGTGGGGAATGAAATTTGCAAGCTATTGCATCCTTTCTTCCTTGAATTGATGGAGAATTGAGAGAGATATGGCCAAAACACCTTGAATTGTGTGTTACTATGTGTGGGAATTGAGGAATTTGGGGTGAATGGCTTGAATTTCAAGAAAGAGGGTTTATATAGTGTTTGGGTAGGGTTTGGATGGCATAATTGCAAGTTGGTCCCTAAAAAATGGCTAAAATGTGAAGATGGCACCGAATTTGGGGTGACTCGGCCGAGTTGGGGTCACTCGGCCGAGTGGTCTCAATGTAAAAACGTGTTGCGCCTCTTCTAGCAGTGACTCGGCCGAGTTAGGGTCACTCGGCCGAGTGGTCTTGAAATTCCAGTGGCTACGGCTTTGGCTTGACTCGGCCGAGTTGGCTCACTCGGCCGAGTGTGCAGAAATGTTGAAATTCGCAGATTCGGCCGAGTTGGGTCACTCGGCCGAGTGTGCAGTAAACCCAAAAATCTCAGATTCGGCCGAGTTGACTCACTCGGCCGAGTTGCCTTGTTCTTCGATTTCTGCCTTTTCTTGTTTCGTGCATATCTTCCACCTCGGGTGTCGGATTGACTCGATTCCTTTGGCTAATCCACTCTGTTTTTCGAGACGAATCCAACTGTGCACTACTCTTCCTGATCCAGTAAAGTATGGTTGGTGTTTTGCTCAAAATTTCATCGTATTTCCTACAAAATCGACAAAACACAACCTTTCTCTCATTTCGGCTTAAACAATCATATTCAATGCATAATTCAATGAAATCCACATCAAAAAATGCTTCACATGTGCTCCTAAAACGTGTAAATTCCACCTGAATCATTGGTAACATTAGTTACAATACTCGGTTGTTAGTGTTGGATCATTATACAAAATACTTATATCAACATCAACATACTATAAATAGACCTTCTCTCTAGTATCATCGAAGGACTCTTTTAGAACTATTATGACACTGGTAGCTCATTTTGATCTCGAGTTACACCAGATGGATGTAAAGACTGCGTTTCTCAATGGTGACATTGAAGAAACAATCTATATGGTGTAGCCGAAAAACTTTGTATCCGGAGATCCAAAATTTATGGTTTGCAAATTAAAGAAATCCATCTATGGGCTTAAACAAGCATCCCGTCAATGGTATCACAAATTTCATCAAGTCATTACTTCATATGGTTTCGAGGTGAATGTCGTTGACGATTGTGTACATCACATGTTCAGTGTGCGTAAATACATTTTCTTGGTTTTGTATGTCGATGACATTCTACTTGCTAGTAGCGATATAGACTTATTGTGTGAAACTAAGAGATTTCTGACGAAGAAATTCGAGATGAAAGATCTTGGTGAAGTCTCTTTTATATTAGGAATCCAAATACTTAAAGATCGTCCTCAAGGTATACTTGGATTATCGCAAAAGAGCTATATCGATAAAGTTTTGAGTAGATTTGGCATGAAAGACTGTAAACCTTCGGATACCCTTGTCGACAAGTTTAGTCTCAAACAGTGCCCTGATAATGATTTTGAAAGAAGAGAGATGCAAAAGATTCCCTATGCGTCGGCAGTGGGAAGCCTTATGTACGATCAAGTTTGTACTCGTCCTGATTTGGCATTTATAGTGGGAGTATTAGAAAGATACTTGAGCAATCCGGGAGAGCAACATTGGAAGGCAGCCAAACGCGTAATGCGATACTTGAAGAGAATAATTGATTGCATGCTCACTTATCGGAGATCAGACAATTTGGAGATCATGGGGTATTCTGACTCCGATTTTGCTGGATGTCAAGATAGCAAACGCTCCACATCTGGATATGTCTTTACATTGGCAGGTGGAGCTATCTCATGGAAGTGTGTTAAGCAGACTCTCATAGCCTCATCCACTATGGCTGCAAAGTTCATTGCATGCTATGAGACATCCAACCATGGGATATGGCTATAGAATTTTGTCATTGGGCTGTGTGTGGTTGACGGCATTGAACGGCCGCTAAGGATTTATTGTGACAATAGCTCAGTCGTTCTTTACTCGAATAACAACAGGAGTTCTGTAAAGTCGAAGTTCATCGAAATCAAGTTTCTTGTTGTTAAGGAGAGAGTTCAGAATAAACAAATTTTCATAGAACATATTAGGACAGATTCTATGCTAGCGGATCCCTTAACTAAGGCAGTAACACCAAAATTGTTTCACGAGCATACTGCTCATATGGGTGTTGTTCAAAACTTTACCTTAGTTTAGTGGGAGTTAATGTTCTATGAATTTTCTTCAAATCTCTTTTTCTGCAGAATAAAGTTGATGATTATATTATTTCTGAACTCATTATGTGTTAATATGTGGTATTTTACATTGCATATGTTGATCTCGGTAAAGACCACAGTTAGGTCAGTTGGAAATAGGCATGATTAACATTGCATGAAATTTCCATGTTGCTCACCATATTTGATCTATGTCGTTGAGAGGGACGGAATTATCCCTACTATGGGGGTGGCCATGGACCCCTCCAATTTTTTTTTTTACTATTATATCTATGGTATTGAATTATATTAAAATATATTTATATTTATTAGTTTGAACTCTGGTTAACTAATGTGTATCTCATACCATGCATATTAATTGGGCCTTCAGAATTAAGTCCAAAAATAAATTAAAAACGGTCCAAATTGCACAAATAAAATAAAGTATTTAAATAAACATGAAAATTAGAAATGGAAGATTACTATATATGTTTTGCATTCATATTCCACACTGCTTCAAACTAGTAGA
Organism: Galeopsis tetrahit; assembly: GCA_963675135.1. NCBI lineage: Eukaryota > Viridiplantae > Streptophyta > Magnoliopsida > Lamiales > Lamiaceae > Galeopsis > Galeopsis tetrahit. The sequence continues at coordinate 16,361,033 of OY776127.1, read as the reverse complement.
TAGGGTTCGAGGGATTAGAGTATAATTATATCATAATTATAATTGTCATAAATTAGGGTTAGACTTACAATTTCTTTTTTCTCTCTTTTTTAATTTCTTTATCATTGTATATTGTTTCGTTAATTGGATTAATTAGATTTCATTTAGTCTATATCAAACATTATAAATTTTTATATATTAATGTCGTATTTATGTATTTTGAGATATTTAATTATGAATTTTTAATACACTTATAAATATAAAAAAAAATCTAAATTTTCATATAAAATATATGCTAATGTTAAATTTTATATTTTGGCCCCCCTCCCCCGAAGTTCTGGTTCCGTCCCTGTCTTGAGTGTACTCGTATGGTGATTATCATGGTTTAGTCACAATATATGATGTGATGAAAATTGTGATAGTCTCATTTATAGTATACTAGATAATCTCCCGCGTATTACGCGGAGTGTTTATAAAATCAATATTCATATCATATACTTTATACTTTCTCAATTCAAAAAATCTAGTCTCATATATTTTATGATAAAGATTAATTTATCCTCACCATCATTTAATTACTCAAATTGCAATTCAATTTTATTTACAAACAACCATTTTATTCACAATGAACCCCACGATACCCTACAATACCGTTAATACTTTTACTTTATATATATATTAATGAGACTACATTTTGTAAATATAAAGAGTATAATTCGTATTTTAAAACAATTATAAATAATAGGAGTAATTTATATAAACTTTATTTTTTGTAATTTCAGTATTTATAATATAAGTATAATAATTTATTGGATTAACATATAATAATAAAAATTAGATACTCCTAATTTTATTAAGATGGATATGGAGTATATTTTAGGTAAAAAAATATAAAAATGGAATCTCGGTTTAAGGCAATTAGTATAATATAATTAAGTATTTGCTTATATTTAGTATTATGATAGTCCAACTTTCCAAAAAAATTTAAAAGTAAATATGCAATTCTTTGTAATATTGACACGCGGGATGAATGGGGAGATGACACATAAGCAAAATGAATGAGGAGATTACACATAATTCAAATGAATGAGGAGATGACACATAAGCAATTTAAACTCCTTATTAGTATATAGTGGGATGAGATGGACGAAATTGTAAGGCAATAGTCAAAGAATGAATGGCGTAAAGTTGTGCACATAAGGAAATATAATTGCTTAAGGTTAATGTGTAGCCCAAGTGGGAGATTGTTAGGAAATTATTATTTTCTATATATGTGCCACATATTTAATGCAATTATATTAACCATTTATAGTTATACCTTAATTGATTGATTCAATTATGATGATACCATTGACTATTGAAATTGATATGGAATTATGAGTAGATACCAAATAAGACTCAATTACATGGATTATGGAAACCTTAATTGAGTACTATATAAAGAGCATAATGGTTATGGGTCTATGGCCCCAAATACACTAAATCGTATACAGTTTTCTACTCTCCCCATCAAGAGGGGAAACGAAGGACCCATACAAAGATTTAGTTGAGGAAGGCGATAAAACCACCCCATCGATCGTGTTGGATTGGTGAGGCTTTTCCTATACAAAATATTGCTATGGATCCAGGTATTTCACTAAATCCACTAATCCTTGATCATTGAGCATGTTGGTGTCCTATAATTTTCACATCTAGGATGTTTTTGTAATATATATATATATATATATATTCCTGTAATTGTATAAATATCTAACACTTTCCACTTAGTAATATGATACAATACAACACAATAATAAGTACATATGTGATTGTTATGAAATATATAAAAAAAGAACGTTAAAATTTGAATCCATCACATTTATATAGAATATGAATAAAAATATATAAATCACACCTCGTAACCATAAGGCCATCTTCAATCCTCGAACTCAAATTGCCATCAAAATCATCAATTTGCACCAAATTTGAGTCAAACATTAAAATCATCTCCAATCATCAAACTCAAATTTTAATGTTATCTTTTTATTTATATTTTATTAAATATTTATTTATCATTGTATATATAATTTCATATTTATATTTAAATTAAATTAATTAAATAAAAAAAGTGATATATTTAATATAAAAGTATATAAAAAAATCAATGAAACAAAACACCAAATTCAATTGCATAAAATATAAATTACATTATAATTTGAGTGGTTTAAATGAGCAGCTTAAAATTATGCAAGCAAGTCAATCTCAATCTAAAAATCTCTCCACCTCATTTGGACAATATTTTGTTAATATTTGAGAGTTTGAAAGTAGTCTATCCCAATATTATTAAAATTCGTAGTATTTATGTTTAAGTTGTATTTCATTTGCTTATTTTTATTTACGTATGTTGTATTAAATTTAGTTAATTTTCTATTGTATTTTGTAATTTAAATCCGTAGTATGTATGTTTTTATCTTATTGTATTTTGTAATTTAAATTTATAATATGTATTTTTATTTTCTATTGTATTTTATAATTTAAATTATTAACGTTGTCTTACAATTAAATTATATACATTTAAATTAAAAATATTCCATAATTATTACTGTTGGGATATGGTTTATATTAATAAAAGAAAATTTGATTTTGATTTGATACCAAAACCCTAAGTAAAACCCCAAGTATGATGATTTGCCAAGTCTAGATTTTCAGGTTAGAAAAGCTCATATATGTTAGGGAGCTTTAATTTTTAGATAGATTATTCTTTGAATCTATGACCTGAAAGCACAAAGCACAAAAGACAAGTATCATTGAAGACAAGGAGCTGAAGTGTTATGAAGAAAGTGACAAGGATTCATGAAGACAAGTATGCTGGACAACAAAAGTCAAGTATGATGAATTTGGATATTCATATACCTTGGACTTGGCATACTTATGGACAAAGACAAGGAATGACTAGGCACCTTACCCAGTACAAGGCCGTTAGCGGGAAGGACAGAATTATTCCAAATTAGCCAAGGAATGAGAGCCACCTGTCACTGCGCATAACAAATTCTGATATTGGAATGAAAATTGCAGAATGGACGTGAATACATGTACTATTTGCATGCAGGCCCCTGAACAATTTGAAAGTTCAAATTTATGGATAAGTTTTACTATCTCCACCAACGGATAGTCTACTTCATCTATAAATAGGCCATATCTTGAATCATTTCAAGAGAGACGGGACATACATCAATCTACAAGTCATACATATTCTAGCAATTGTTTTAGCATCCAAAAGCATTCAAAAACACTCGAGAGATTAAAAATCTTTTAAGCATATTCATTTGTGAGTGTTACCCTTAGTCCCCACTAGGCAAGCTTATTGTTGATTATCCAAAGCCTAGACAATGATATCCTATCCTTTATATTCGTTCTTAAATTGTAAAGGATATCACACAATTAGTTGGTACTAGAAAAAAACCCTACTTTCACCTTGAGAGATAGATTGAGAGTATTGTTGAGTTCGTAGTAGAGATTGAAAGTATTGCAACGAGAGAAGGTTGTAAGAAATCAAGAGAAGAGAAGGAGAAGAAGTAGAGTGCACCTTGGCACTGTAAAAACAAGCTAATTCCGAAGTGATTAAGGAATTATCCTATTAAATTAGGAGAGTGGACGTAGGAGCAGTTTAGTCTCCGAACCACTATACGTCTTGTGTTCTTACTTACTGCATTTATCTTATTGCTTTAGCTTTTGTGTTGTTATAACTGCTATTTGCTATTTGATAACTTAGTATCTAAGTGCATATTAATTAAGGAGTATAAAAGGGCCTATCATTTATTCCGCATACAAGTTGCATACTGTTAAGAATTCTTAGAATCTACTGTTAGTATTTTCATAGGACTTGACACACTGTGTAACTTACTTGACTCTGATTATTTGTGTCGATTACTTGCAAAAGTTTTTTGAAAAACACACACACGTGTATTCCCCCCCCCCATACACGTGTCACACTCCTTTTGGGACCAACAAGTGGTATCAGAGCAGGGGTTTAAAGACCACTGCTTTGAGGATCAACTGTGGTTACCTAAACTGATCTACTTGTGCACTTTTTGTGATATTCATTATTTCTGATTATTCACTATGCCTAACACTTCTTCTTCTGAGATTTCTGGTGTAGCTATTCCACCACCTACTACTATGGGAACCAACCCCATCAACAAGATATCTTACCAGAAACTGCCCATGTTCTCTATTGAGAATTATGACTTCTGGAAGATAAGGATGAGAGCTCACTTGGCCTGTGTCCATGATGAAATGCTAAGGGTGATCACTAAAGGTCCATTTGTGTTCATGAAATCCAACACAAATGTTACAGAAGCCCAAAGAGCAACTGGAGCACAAGAAATTCCAAAAGATGATGATGAGCTCACTCCTGAAGAAAGAAAGAAGCAGAATCTCAACTATGTTGCAATGAACACCCTATATCAGACCATTCCAGATGCTATAATGGGTAGAGTGTTTCACTGCACAACTGCTAAGGAGATTTGTGACACATTAGCTCTAATGTATGAAGGAACTGACAAGATCAAGGAAAACAAACTTCAAGTTGCTGTTCAAAAGTATGAACAATTTAGGATGAAGTCTGATGAAAACATTGATCAACTGGATGGAAGGTTCACAGACATCATGAATGAGATCAATTCACTTGGAAAAGTATACTCCAAGAGAGAAGTGGCTCTGAAGATACTTAGGAGTTTGACAACCAAATGGAATGTGTATGCTGTCATGATGCAGAATACAAAGGATTTGTCAACAATGCCAATGCAACAAGTGTTCTCAGAACTCAAGGCATATGAATATGACTTGAACAGAAAGAACAACATTGAGGAACCTGAGAGCAAAGGGATTGCACTGAAGGCCAAATCCAATGAACCTGATTCCAAGAAAACCAGCAAATCAAGCAAGAGTGGAAAAGGGACTTCCAAAGCTGACTTTTTAGATGAGTTGGCCATGATGGCTAGAAGATTTGAAAGATTAAATTCTAGATTTGGTAAATACAAAAGGTTTTACCAAGATAGAAAAAGAAGGTTCAACTCACCTGAGAAGAAGAATGATGAAAGGAGATCCAGAAGGGTCAACTCCAAAGAAGATCCATCTTCATCAACCAAGAAGAGAGATGCTGAAAAGAAGAAAGATGAAGATGAGGATACATGCTACAACTGCAAGAAGACAGGACATTTCCAATATGATTGTCCAGAGCTAACTTCCAAGGAAAGGAAGGAAAGACAAGCTAAGAGGGACAAAGAATATGCAAAGAGGAAAGCATTGAAAGCTGAAGAAGAAACCTCTGAAGATGATCAACTTCCATCTTCATCATCTGAGATGTTTACAGACAGCAGTGATGAAGAATGTCTAATGGCTATTGAAGACAATGATGAGGTACAGTCTATTTCCAGTTCTGTCAATTCTAGTAGCACAATGATGTCAAATGAAGACAACCTGAAGCTTACCTTTGGTAAGTTGATGGAAGACTTCATGAGACTACAAGAGATTCATGATCAAACCTTAGAAGAAAACAAAGTCTTGAATGCTAAGATTGAAAGAATTACTCAGGTTGAAGCTGAACATGATCTGAGAACTAATGAGTTGTGCAATAACTTAACTAAGGAGCTGAATACTCTAAAGGACAAGTCATCTGAAGAACTTATTATGTTGAAAGAAAAGGTTAAGCTTCATGAGAGTAAGGATTCAGACTACCAAGCATTGATGGCAAAGTTTGAACATCTTTTCAAGGAACATGAATGTCTTAAATCTAGTGAAGAGAGTCTGAAACTTAAACTGGCTGCCCTGTATAAGTCATCTAATTCAATAGATGAACTACAAGGGATGCAAAGGCCTATGACTCAAAGATCTGGACTTGGTTACAATCCAGATAAAGTATCTTCACCATGCCTCAGTAATACTTCAACAAGTATTACTAAGAGAGTCTTTGTAAAATCTGTGGCTCAGACTGAAATTGTTGAACCAAAGCTGCTACAGATAAAGGACAAGGGTAAACAACCCATTGTACCAACTATCCTGAATCACAAGTCAAAGGTTACAAGACCTAAGATAAGATTTCAGAGGCCTGAGACAATTCAGATGAGTAAAGGTCAATGGAAGACAACTCACCTGAAAAACTCTCAGACTCAGGCAAGAAAATCACAAGATATTCAAAGAAGACCAACTCAAATGAGAAGGCCTACAATGAATTATCAAAGGAATTTCCAGCCTAAGTACAATGAGTACAGAAGACTTGAATTCTACATGCCAAGGACATCAAGTAATTTGAATGCCTATCCACAAAGATTCAAGCATGCTGCACATGAGTCAAAAGATAGATTTAGCAGATATATTCACAAGAATAGATATAACTCTTCTAAATCATCCAAGATTCACACTAATACTCAATCTCAACCTAATACATTTAAAAGGAAGATTGTGTATTTAGATGTTTATGGAAAACAAATTAGCCTTTTTCAAGTAATGAAAATAAGGCAAGTTTGGGTTCCAAAAGGTATGTCTAACCCTCTAGGACCCAATTCTCAAAGGGTACCTAAGTTTTGATTTGTAACAGGTTCCTGTGGTGCCATCAACAAAGAAAAGAAGTCATAAAGAACTTACATGGTACTTGGACAGTGGATGTTCAAGACATATGACTGGAAACAGGGAACTTCTGTCAGATTTCGTTGAACAAGATGGACCACAAGTAACTTTTGGTGACAACTCACAAGGAACAACCAAAGGTTATGGAACTCTCAAAATTGGTACTGTAAGTATTTCAAATGTTTCATATGTCTATGGTCTGAAACACAATCTATTTTCAATAAGCCAATTTTGTGATAAAGGTTTTGATGTTAAGTTTTCTAGTAACTTATGTTACATTAAGAACAAATCAAATCAACAGTTACTACTAACTGGGTCAAGGAAAGGTAATGTTTATCTTGCAGATTGGAACAAATCCCCTGAAGATATCTGCCTAGTTGCAAAAGGTTCTAAAGATCTCAGTTGGCTGTGGCACAAAAGGCTAAACCATCTGAACTTTAAGACCTTGAACAAACTTGCAAGATTTTCCTTAGTAGATGGCCTACCAAATTAAGTATTCACAAAAGAACATATCTGTCAAGCATGTCAAGAAGGAAAGCAAGTCAAAGCATCTTTCAAGACAAAGGCTGCCATCTCAACTGCAAGAGTATTACAATTACTTCACATGGATTTATTTGGACCCATTACCCCTGTGAGCATCAGTGGGAAGAAGTATACACTAATAGTAGTGGATGAATTCTCAAGATACACTTGGGTAGTATTCATGCTAAAGAAGAAGGAGACTCAACAGAAGCTGCCAGAACATTTGAAGAAAATTACAAATGAGAAAGGCTTGAGCATTGTAAAGATCAGATCAGACAAAGGAACAGAATTCATCAACTCTTACATAAATGAATACTGTCAAGCAAATGGAATCACTCATGAAACTTCATCAGCTAGAACACCTCAACAAAATGGTGTAGCAGAAAGGAGAGTTAGAACACTCAAGGAAGCTGGAAGAACCATGATAGCAGAAGCAAAGATTCCAAAGAGGTTTTGGGCAGAAGCAATCAATACTGCTTGTCACACCCAAAACAGATCCATGCTAATAAAGGAACAAGGAAAAACTCCTTATGAACTCTTCAAAGGGAGAAAACCAAGAATCTCTTACTTTCATATTTTTGGATGCACATGTTTCATTCACAATAATGGGAAGCAACAATTAAAAACATTTGATAGCAAAGCAGATGAAGGAATCTTTCTAGGATATTCTTCATCTAGCAAAGCTTTCAGAGTTTATAATTGTAGAACTCTTATTGTTGAAGAAACACCTCATGTTATCTTTGATGAGTTTTCTTTCAAGCACAGGACCTCAAACAAAGAAGACAAATCTCATGATGTAATCAACACAAGAGTGACAAGGCTAAGGGATGGTGAAAGAAAAGATTCTACATTTACTGATGTACACTATCCTGACTTGGACAACCTCAAGATATCCAACATATCTGAAGCCAATCAAGATAAAGACAACTTACCTGGAGCCAACATCCATGAGGAAAACAGCAATGTTGATTTGAATGAACCCACTCAACCTGAGGTAAGTTCTCCCAATGACGAAGCTGGTAATGCTGAGGGAGTACAAGGATCAAATGATTTAGGGGGAACTCAACCTGTAAATGTCAATATCGATGACATGGACAACACCCCTGAATATGAAACTGATCCTGCTTTTAATTTTCCTGAATTCTATGTTGAATTAAATGTTGAACCAAATGAGACCAACTTATCTGAAAATGATCAGTCTAGAAGGACATGGCTAGATGCTCATCCTTCAGACCAGATCATTGGTGATCCTACTATTGGTGTAATCACTAGGAGACAACATGGAGAGAGTGCCTTATTCTGTTGTTTTCTTTCTGAAACAGAACCCACAACCATTGAAGAAGCAATGACAGACTCCAACTGGATTACAGCAATGCAAGAGGAACTAAATCAGTTCAAAATGAATGATGTTTGGGAGCTGGTAGACAGACCAACACATCAGGATGTTGTAGGAGCTAAATGGGTTTACAAGACCAAGAAGAATGAAAATGATGTTATAGTTAGAAACAAAGCCAGACTAGTTGCCAAAGGTTATAGTCAACATGAAGGAATAGACTATGATGAGACCTTTGCCCCTGTAGCTAGGTTAGGAGCAATTAGGCTGTTCTTAGCATATGCAGCTCATATGAAGTTCAAGGTATACCAAATGGATGTGAAGAGTGCATTTCTGAATGGTGTACTTAAAGAAGAGGTTTATGTAGAGCAGCCACCTGGTTTTGAAGAAGGAGACAAAGTGTATAGATTGAAGAAAGCACTTTATAGTCTCAAACAAGCACCAAGAGCTTGGTATGAGACACTATCACAATTCCTATTGGACAATGGTTTTGTGAAAGGCACAGTTGATAGGACCTTATTTAGGATAAGTGAAGGAAATGATCGATATTCTGTTAGTATAGATATATGTTGATGATATCATTTTTGGTTCACCAAATGAGGATATGTGCAAGAAATTTTCAACTCTCATGCAAGGGAAGTTTGAAATGTCAATGATGGGATTGATGAACTTTTTCCTAGGTTTACAGGTCAAACAATCTGAGAAAGGAATCTTCATCAATCAAGCTAAGTATACTAGAGAAATGATCAAGAAGTTTGGTTGTGAAAATAGCAAACCAGTTAGGATTCCTATGAATACAAATTGGAAAATGGATCCTGACAGTGATGGATTAGATACCAACCCCACTGAATATAGAGCAATAATAAGTTCTTTATTATATCTAACTGCAAGCAGACCTGATATTACTTTTGCAGTTGGTGGTTGTGCTAGATTTCAGTCCAATCCAAAGAAAAGTCACTTAGAGGCTACCAAAAGAATACTTAGGTATTTAAAAGGTACAGTGAACTTAGGATTGTGGTATCCATCTGAAGACAACATTGAGTTGACTGGTTATTCCGATGCCGACTATGGAGGATGTAGAATAGACAGAAAATCAACTACTGGCACTTGTCAATTCTTAGGAAATAAATTGATTTCATGGTTTTCCAAGAAACAAACTTCTGTAGCTACTTCAACCACAGAGGCTGAATACATGGCTGCTGGAAGCTGTTGTGCTCAAATCTTATGGCTCAAACAACAGCTAAGAGATTATAAAGTTGTCACAAGAGATGTACCTATTTATTGTGATAATAATAGTGCCATAGCTATTACTCAAAATCCAGTGTTACACACAAGGTGTAAACATGTGGATATTAGACATCACTTCATAAGAGATCATGTAGAGAAAAAGGACATCAGAATGGAAAAGATTCATACTGATAAGCAAAAGGCTGATATTCTTACAAAACCCCTAGCTGAAACAAGGTTTAAGGAACTTTCAATGGAACTTGATTTATTAGATCCTGGAGAGAATGTTTAAAGTATAAGGAATTACTTTACTCATGCCAGAGATACTAGTATTAATCCAAGGGGGAACTTAGAGTGAAGATTTAGGAAGAATAAATTGATGAGACAATACAAAGTTCATTAATTTATTTTTCACTTTCTGATAATATTTTCAAGAACTTTCATGCAGGGAACTTGGACAAAGTACATGACACTCAAGTACGAGGAAAACTACGAAGGACAACGCAGAGGATGACAAAGAACATGAGAAACTTCAATGGAAGTTGTCAAGGGTTATTCAGTCAAGTTGTCACTTGACTGTAGATAAGTTTTCTTTTTCATAAAAGTTAAACTCTGTTCATCTTTATAGTACGCATTTAATGCTCATAACAGACAAACAAGAGATTTTTGCTAAAAGACGATCAACTGCACGATTTTCTGAAAAAGCAACTTATTGTGCGCAGGACACGACATTTGCGTCCTTTGGTGTAACAGAATTGATCTAAACCATTAAATCTTATCAATTCAATCTCAGCCCTACACCTAACACTTTTCAAATTGTACAGTTGAGGAGATATAAAAGCATAACTTAGAATTTTTCACAATTTACGTTTTCAAAATTTCTAAAAAAAAAAAAAAAAAACCCTAAGCTAAATCGCTCGAGAATCTTCAAGCTTATCTACAAGTTTTGCTCAAAGCTCTAGAACTTTAACAAAAATGTCTTTGGAAATGGGTTAGTATTTCTCATAATCTTCTGTTAGAGACATGCATATTTGTAAGGCTTTCAAGAAAAATAACATGCTCTGTTTTTAGCTCTAAATGAATCTGTTTTTACGGGTTAGTCATTTATTGAATGATATGCTGTTAAATACATGTGTAATGCTTAAGAACGTGTTAGATTCATACGCATGTTATGAGAACATGATCACAAGCTTAAAACATTGTTGGATATGGTATTATGATGCTATGAACTTGTTATGCAAATCTATCCACAGTAAATCTGAGACATAAATGCAAAATACTGTTCCAAGATAGCCTAATCTTATGTTTTAATAGTAATATTGTGCTATTAAACTATATTAATACTGTATATTGGCTATATTTTTAGTTGACTTCAATCACCCTGATTTGGACATCAACTGGAATTATTTGAGTGAAGCAACCATGCTCCACTTTGAGCAGACTGTGTGCTTTGACAATCTGTCAAATAAACACACAAGAAGAATAGTTACTTGGCTGGAGCAAGCTGGATTGAGAAAATGGCTCGAGGCCATCCCCAAGACATGCCTGGAACTTTCAACAACTCAGTTCTTAGGCACTTTTACTCCAAAAAGCTCAGGATCTGGTTACATTATGACTCATGAACCAGACACATCCAAGAAGACTGCTGAGAAGTTTGAGTTCACTGAAGAAAACTTTGATGAATTCTTTGGTCTGAATGCTACTGGAGAAGATCCTGAAGAGTATATGAGGCACAATGAACAAGAAGTTGCCAACCAATGGATGAACAAGCCAGTACTACTCAAATCTGGTCTACACAAGAGAGTTCTGAAAGAGGAATATCAACTATTGCTAGATGTGGTGGCAAAGGCTGTGATGTGCACCACAGGGAGCTATGATCAGATCAGTAGATCCAAGGTGAGATTGATGAAAGTTGTCATTGATGGAGGAAATAAGCAAATGAACTGGAAAGGTTATTTTCTGAAGAAACTGGCAGAGGAGAAAGCAAAGTTCAAAATTTTGGATGTAAGGAAGGTAGTCATTGAGAAGAAACTAGCCTTCTGTACAAAAGTTGCTGCATTCCTATACAAGTATGGACCTGAGGATATTGTTGAAGATGGAGTAAAGTTCAACACCACCAAGATATTGTTTAGACAATTATCTGTGAGAACTCAGAAAAGATTGGGGCAGGAGATCAAGTCACCAAAAGCCTCAACAAGGAAGCAAGCTAAATCTGCCAAGCAGAAGAGTGAAGAAGCAACACAAATGGTGATCAGTATTCTTGAAAAAGCCAAGAAGGAAAAGAAAGGAAAGGAGGTTGAGACAGCCTCAAAGTCCAAGAAAAAGAGGGCCATGTCTAGCCCTAGTGAAGATGAAACTGAAGAGGAGTATGTTGATACTTCTGAAGAGGAAATGGATATTGATGAGCAAGCTGAACTGGAAGGATCAGATGATGATGATGAAGGTGATGATGATGAAGAAAGAGTATCATCTGAAAACCTAGATTTGAATGAACCCTCAAGTCTTAGCCCAAAAGCTGTTGAAACTACCCCCCATTTCATTCAAAAAGTTGTCTACAAGTCTGATACTCCCATACCCATTCTTTTTGATGAACTTCAACCCTCATCCAAGTCAGATACAACCTCTGAATACACCTATGAAATGTCATTGAGAGATGAATCCAAATTTTTCCTAGACCAACTTTATCCTCAACTTACCAAATACCCTGATTTAAGATCAACCTTCTATGATCTTAGATTGATTGTAGATATAAGGAAGAAATCCATGTATGATATTGGGAAAGTGATTTAGTCCAAGGGACTGGACTGGTGGGAGAATGAGGAAGCCAGATTAACAGATTTTGCTGAAGTGGAATCCACTTTTGAATTGACAGATGAAAAGTTGTTTGCCAACTTGGTGAACATTAAGATTCAGAAGAAAGCTATTCAATCCATTATTGCTGGGATTGATCTGAACATTGAAGACTTAATGGAGGAGGATGATAAGTTATCAAAGCAAGCTCATGGAGATGTTGAAATGTCCAAAAGCACCGAGGACAAGACTGAAGAAGAGTCCAAGACTGTTGAGGACAAAGATGATGGAGAGATTGCTGCCATGGAGGCAGACATCACTGAAGGAGGAAATGAAAGCCAGAAGCCTGCTGAGAAAGATTTCTTTGATGGAGTTGAGACTGCCATTGAAGAATTGAAGATTGGAGAAATCAGTGAAGGAGGAAAGATTGATGAAATTGACCAAGGTCAATTGATTAAAAATGTTGACATACAGCCAGCTGTTGAAGCCACTGCATCCATGGAGATTGTCATTTTTGAACCTCCAACTGAGAAGACTGCTGAAAATCCTAACATTCATGATGCTGAGTTGAAAGAGCCAACTCCTGCTGAAGTCACTGAAGCTGAGGCCAAGAAAGATGAAGTGGAGGCCAATATTGCTCAACAAGAAGCTGTGAAGACTGAGGAACCAGCTGCTAAGAAGAAGCCCTTGGAAAATGAGGCAATAGCTGCAGCACCATCAACTTCGATGGAGTTCCCAATTCACTTAGATGCTTCTCCTTTGACTGAAGTCTGCATCATTGATAAGGAGGATGGAAGAATGAAGGCAGTAATGGAAGAGTTCAATTCTGAGATTGAACAAATCAATGAAGTTGAGAGGAAGAGGCTGGAGAATGTTGTAGGCTTATGCCTAAACATGGGAAAGTATGTAAGAGATAGTTTGGATGAAACTATCATTCCAACAAATGAAGCCCAGCACAAGTCTTTGATCAATTTGAACACAAAGGCAAAAAGGATGACAAGGAGGATGGAGAACCTGGAGGAAACCATTGATAACAATGCTATGGACTTAAGCATCAAGGTTGAGAGTTTGGAAGAGAAGATGAACTCCACAACCATAAAACTGGAAGCTGTTGAAAAAGGTTTTGAGACCTTTGATAAGAAAATTGACAGTGTTGGAAAGGATGTGAAGGACTCTACCCTCAAGGTTGGAGAGTCATCAAAGATTATGTCAGATGCTGTTACCACATATTTTCACACTGAGAAAGTGCTGATCAAGAAGGACAGAGAGGAAATTCTAAAGCTAAAGGATGATGTTGCCAAAGAGAAGGAAGAGATTTCCCAGATGCTGTCAAAGGACATTGAAAAGCTGACTCAGTCCATGCAGTGTCAAAAAGATCAACTGATCAAAGAAACCATCAAGAGTTCACTGAATGCTGTTTCTGATTTATTCAAAGACAACTTGGAAGGCATAATCAAGATGATGAGGAACCAAGTTGATCAAGCTGTGAAGAAGCAAGTGGAAGAGTCTGTAAGTTCCACCATTTCTGCATTTCTATTGAATCATGTTGACCCCATTTCTGTCCAGATGAAAAGAATGGACAACTACCAACAAGAGCTCTCACTTACTATGGCTAAGATTGATGCCAACCCTGCTGACCCCACCAACCTTGAGGCATGTGATGATGCCAAAAAGGGGGAAAGTGAAAAGAAGGGGGAAGATCTATTGAGGAAGGGTGAGAAAAGTAAGGGGGAAGGTAGCAAAGGAAAAGGGAAAGCAAAAGTTTTGGAGATTGCTGAGGTTACAAAGGAGGAAGATTGCCTCAAAACCAGAAGTGGAAAGATAAGGAAGCCAAATCTGAAGAGAAAGAAACTTGCAGATATTTCTGATCAAGAGAAAAGCAAGAAGTACAAGTCAAGTGAACCAGATGATGATGAAGAGATGGAAATTTCAAACTTGGTTAGAAGGGAAGATAAGCTACCTGTTAGAAGAGCTTCTCCTGAAGTTACTGCTGCTGATCTTGTGAAAGACAAAGCTCATGTGTTTGAAGAAGTTGCAAACATCTTTGCAGAAGGAGTTGGACAAGATGCAGAAACCAGAAAAGGAGTAAGAAAGCTTGTTATTGAAGAGAGAACCAAGATGTTCATAGATGCTGAAGAGTGCAGGATGAAGAGGCACAAAGACTTCAATCCAGGAAATTCTAAATCTTACAAGAGTTCTTATGCTTTGATGATGGAAAATAGAGCCAAGAGGAAGTCTGAAACCTTGAAAAGGATCCCTCATACTGACAGCTGGGTTCCTACTGAACTCAATGGTGCTTGGGATGAAGCCAATCGAGTATGGGATCATCTCTTCTTTGTTGTGAAGAGATGGGGAGACTTTGAAGACATTGATGGTCTTTATGAAGGTTTTATGATGGAGAATTATCCAGAACTGTACACGAAGATTCTTGGAGCTGCTCAAAAGGAGAAAGTGATTGTCAAAGCTCCTGAACAGATTTTCTGGACTCCACCAATGAAGACTGATGGTAAAAGCATTGATAGGAAAACAATTACTGATGAGTTTGTGCAACTTGTCAAGGATGAAGATTTGATTGGGAAGAATGAGGAGGTCATGGCCTTGAAGAATAGGCACTTTGCATCGTATGGGTTAACTCCACTGTTCAAGGAACTCCCATCTTTCCTGAAGAAGAAGTCAGATGCAGCCAAGTGATGAAGCTGCTGAAGGTCAAGTCAAGATTTAATTTCATGAACTTTTTAATCTATGTTTATTTTTATTCCCAGACAATTGTTGCTCCTTAAGAGCTAGAACTTACAACTTTCTGCTCTTACTACTGTGCTATCTTATTATCTATCATATGCACTGGACAACAACTTTTGAGTCTTTATACTTGTGTTTTTTGTCTGAAAATAGGATCTAGCAAAATGATTTTAAATTGATTCTTGCTTAGAACAAGTTTTATAGAACTCAGAGAACTTAGCCCTTTTAGGTTAATTATCTGAATTTATTCTATGAAATTCTCTAAGTACAGAATATACATGCTAGTTGTCCTGTTTTTGTCAAATCTACTGAAAAAGAAATCCCTATGGATCTTTTGAAGTAAGTAGGTTTTGGCATCATAAAAAAGGGGGAAATTGTTGGGATATGGTTTATATTAATAAAAGAAAATTTGATTTTGATTTGATACCAAAACCCTAAGTAAAACCCCAAGTATGATGATTTGCCAAGTCTAGATTTTCAGGTTAGAAAAGCTCATATATGTTAGGGAGCTGTAATTTTTAGATAGATTATTCTTTGAATCTATGACCTGAAAGCACAAAGCACAAAAGACAAGTATCATTGAAAACAAGGAGCTGAAGTGTTATGAAGAAAGTGACAAGGATTCATGAAGACAAGTATGCTGGACAACAAAAGTCAAGTATGATGAATTTGGATATTCATATACCTTGGACTTGGCATACTTATGGACAAAGACAAGGAATGACTAGGCACCTTACCTAGTACAAGGCCGTTAGCGGGAAGGACAGAATTATTCCAAATTAGCCAAGGAATGAGAGCCACCTGTCACTGCGCATAACAAATTCTGATATTGGAATGAAAATTGCAGAATGGACGTGAATACATGTACTATTTGCATGCAGGCCCCTGAACAATTTGAAAGTTCAAATTTATGGATAAGTTTTACTATCTCCACCAACGGATAGTCTACTTCATCTATAAATAGGCCATATCTTGAATCATTTCAAGAGAGACGGGACAGACATCAAACTACAAGTCATACATATTCTAGCAATTGTTTTAGCATCCAAAAGCATTCAAAAACACTCGAGAGATTAAAAAGCTTTTAAGCATATTCATTTGTGAGTGTTACCCTTAGTCCCCACTAGGCAAGCTTATTGTTGATTATCCAAAGCCTAGACAGTGATATCCTATCCTTTATATTCGTTCTTAAATTGTAAAGGATATCACACAATTAGTTGGTACTAGAACAAAACCCTACTTTCACCTTGAGAGATAGATTGAGAGTATTGTTGAGTTCGTAGTAGAGATTGAAAGTATTGCAACGAGAGAAGGTTGTAAGAAATCAAGAGAAGAGAAGGAGAAGAAGTAGAGTGCACCTTGGCACTGTAAAAACAAGCTAATTCCGAAGTGATTAAGGAATTATCTTATTAAATTAGGAGAGTGGACGTAGGAGCAGTTTAGTCTCCGAACCACTATACGTCTTGTGTTCTTACTTACTGCATTTATCTTATTGCTTTAGCTTTTGTGTTGTTATAACTGCTATTTGCTATTTGATAACTTAGTATCTAAGTGCATATTAATTAAGGAGTATAAAAGGGCATATCATTTATTCCGCATACAAGTTGCATACTGTTAAGAATTCTTAGAATCTACTGTTAGTATTTTCATAGGACTTGACACACTGTGTAACTTACTTGACTCTGATTATTTGTGTCGATTACTTGTAAAAGTTTTTTGAAAAACACACACACGTGTATTCCCCCCCCCCCATACACGTGTCACACTCCTTTTGGGACCAACAATTACTCATAAAATTTAAAATTATTTCATAAAAAAATATAAACAAGAGGGTAAATTGACAACAAACAACAAATTAATAAATTAAATAGACAAAAAAAAATTTGAGTTGAGATTTGAGTATGCATTGGAGCTGTGTTTTAATGTTAGTTGGAGATGCCCTAAGACCAGGAACAAAAAGAAATTAATTATCTAGTCAGAAGAGTACGTTTTAAAAATTGAAAATTGTCGAGAACGATTCCGACCAACTTGAATGAATGATCACGATTCACGTACTCGTCTCATTATTAACTAAATACTTACTATTTACATGAATTTTAATGTAATAATTACTTATTGATATTAAAAGTGATAAAATAACTTTTTAAAAAAAATATAATGGATAATTCAAATTTATTGAAAATAAAATCTTTTGCGGATGAAATCTCTTACTTACATCTCATGTTACATCACATCATTGACATGTGTCCTAATAATTTAGTTAATAATTAATTTATGCTAATTGTAGTCAAAAGAATATCTCTTTATTCACTCCCTAAATCTAAATAAATCTCCTAGCATTTTTAAAAAAAAAAAAATCTGTGCCAATTTTATTTTATAAAACATCAAATATGAAAACTATTGTGATAAAAAAAATGAAATTAAATTAAATACAGAACTGTAGACAAATTATTTAAAAAATTTGAATACAAACTATTTTACGATCAAAATTGAATATAAAAAAATTACGATAAAAAATATTTAAAATTTAAAGTAACTTTGAATATTTTACGATAAAAAAATCTGTTTGATATTATTAAAGAATTTTCTACATAAAATTATTATTTAAAAAATTTAAATATAAACATATTTTTCTTTAATGTAAAAAATATTTGACGTAATTGTTTTTTAAAAATTAAATGCTGAAAATTCTATTTTAAATTTTTTAATGAAGATTTAGTTAGATTTGTGATGTGACAAAATTTGCACGAGAGGATTATGTATCCTCGGGATTAAACGTCCTGTTCTTCGAACACGAATAATTGCTTCGGGTGTGTTGCCTTCGCTCAAAACCTTCAAGAACCTGCAAAGAACACGCCGGAGGGGAGTCCGGCGTGGACACTCCGATGCCTAAGTCAGTATAGGGCTTATTAATCTCTTCCAAGGATCTCAAGATCCTTGATGTATAAAAATAGTTCTCAAAAGATTTCCGAAGGATATATTGTATTCAGTGTATTAAGTGTGTAGTGTACGAGTGTCTAACCTGGAAATCTCCTCGATTTTACCTATTTATAGAGATGCTTGCTGGAGAGGAAGTCAAGCCTTCCTCCTTTTCCGGAACTACCCGCAAGACTCGGTCCTGCGGAGTGGACGAAGCCTTCTTTCCTCCACTTCCCGAAGACTCGGCCATATCCCTTCTCCTTTGACTTGATTCCCCAGATAATAGAGGATAAGGTCCACTTTCTTATCGAGTCTAAGCCGAAAATAGCGGAACCTCCCTACATTCAAGGCTCACGAACTTTCACCAAAAGTAATTCTTCTGGAAGCTTCTCTTTAGCCGAAGCTCCCTCCAAAGGGATCTCCCGAGAGGATTTCCCCTCAGAGAGTATTACATAATCTGATCCTTTCACTTTTATCTTATCCCCTATACACGTGTCGACTCCTTATTAGGTGACATTTTTAGGCCGCATCATCTACTCCCCCCTACTCTCGTAAAAGGGAGACATCTTTTGTGAGAGTAAAAAATTTTCCTAGAACTTATTACAAAGGTCCTTCTGGAGAAACGTGTATTGTTCCTGCTTCGGAGAGGAAGTTTAAAAAATGTCCTTCTCCAAGGGCTTTCCCGCCTCCAATTCTGGGAGACTTTTCGACTTCCGCGCGTGGGCTCCACGCGATCACTTTTCTCTCTCTCTTGTTATTCTCCCGAGGAAAACCCTCGATTCTTCCCCCTATCTTTCCTCATTTACTTCACGCAACCACCTCCTTTTTCTCTCTTCGCTTTTCAAATTTCACTTTTCCCAAAAATTTCTCATCGTCTTCATCCTTCTTCTCCGGTGTTCTTCACCTCGAGTTTCTGCCGTCGTCAACCGCCTCGTCTGATTCCATAGCCCTTCCACTTCAAGGTAACCCAGCTATTCTTTTGTTCTTCTTTTATTAACACTGTAAATCGATGTCAAATCCTCTCTCTCTGCCGGAAGCTGCCAGCCAAAATTCCTCTGAATCGACTCCCTCTCTGATGGGGAGTCTAGAGAATAGGATTTCCCCCGCTTCACAAATCGACCATACTCACCTAGTTAACCTCGCTCATGCCTATGGTTTTCCATCGGAGTACGCCTTTCGCGCTCCTCGCTCCGATGAACGCCCAGATATCTCCCAGCCTCGAACTCTTGCTTTTTTCGAAGCACATCTTAAGGCAGGACTACGATTTCCGATTCATCCCTATTTGGCTGCCATATCCACCCGCATGCAGATCCCTCTTAACCAGTTTACTCCAAATGCTATCCGTACCATGATAGGTTTTTTCATCTTGGTGAAGGGGAATGGGGGTGACCCATCTGCCGAACTATTTCTGAGCCAACACTCCTGTAAGGTGAATGATGGTTTTTTCTATGTTAGTGGGCGAAGGTCCCGTGTTTGTAAATTTCTGAAAAAACTCCATGAAGAAGACTCATCTTGGCGAGATTATTATTTCTTTGCTACCAGCCCCACTGATTGGCCATTTCCTCACGGGGATTGGTTATTCCACAATCCCGGAGTGATTCCTCCTCCTCTGAAAGCTTACTCTGTTTCCAATCACACTATTATGAACAATCTCAATACTCATACCCGTTTGCACGACTATTTTGATGTTATTGCCATTTGCAACAATCCTCGCATCCTCTCCCACTTCGGCTTTTGCCCTCAAGATTTTCCCTTAGGTTCTCGAGATGGTAAAAAATCTTCTATTGCTATATTTTATTTCTTGCATGCGGCTGTTTTCTGAGTTCTGAAAATTTTCTTGATTATTTGTAGCAATGAGTTGGTTGACTCATATCTCCCGAGATGCCCATGCTCTCAGCATAGTGAAGACCCCTGTGCTATCCGCTCCAGAAGATCTTCCAAAGGCTCCTCCGTCTCCCGCTCTCGAGAGCTCTGCAAAGACTCCGGCTCCAGAGGGTTCTTCGAAAATTCCTCCTCTCCCTAGTTCCTCTACTCAGGTCCCAGGTTCAGTTGCCAAAAGAACCCGTTCCTCTGCCAATGCCTTCTTTTCCGACTGTGGTATATCTAAGAAGAAGAAGGGGAAAGTTACTCGTGCTGATAAGGGAACTCCTCCTTCTACTGTTTACGAGCCTCTCCATCGCCTCATTGACCGATGTCCTGCTCCTCCGGATGCTGAGTTATCCGACCCGCCTCTTCCTGAGGATCGACTGATCCACGGCGCTCATCTTCTCTCTGAGGTATTTTCTGGCATTTTCCCTTTTTATAATCTTTGCCTTCTTCATATCTTCAGGCGTTAATTCCTTTTCCTTTGTAGTTTGGTCTTACCTATACTAAGATACTCGACCAAGGCGTTGAGATGGTAGCTGAGCTTGAACTTCTCCGGGCTGAAGCATCCTTTTTCCAGTCAACCCTCAAGGGTATCACCACGGAGAAAGATAAGGCCCATAAGCGAGCTCAAGCTCTTTCTGAGGAGTTGTCCCTCTTATAGGCTCAAAGCAAGCAGGATGTAGCCAGGATTAAGCGCCTGGTGCTAGAGGTGGAACGGATGGAGCGCGAGCTGCCAGATGTCGGAGTGCAGGCTTGCATTAAATCCTTATTCACTTCTTCTCTGGGTCAAGAGTTCTTGGAAACTCTTCATACTCAGTGGCTATCCAGCTTCTTAAAGAGCTCGAGCTTCCTCTCACTACTACACAATTGAGCTTGGAGAGCTTTGAAAAAGGGTCTTGGAGAGCTTTTAAAACCGCTCTCCAAGTGACAGCTCTCCAAGCTAAGAGAGCGGTTAAAAACCGCTCTCTAAGTAAAAGAACTTGGAAAGCGGTTTTGAACCGCTCTGCAAGTGTAGACCTTAGACAGCGGTTATCAACCGCTCTCTAAGTAAAAGACCTTGGAGAGCGGTTCAAAACCGCTCTCTATGTTAATTTTTTTTTTTATTAATTTAATATATTTAATTTTTTTTATTTTTTTTAATAATTATTTTATATTTTAAAAATTCATTTTATACAAAACCAAAATTTATTTATATACCAATAAATATATATATATATATACACACGTCAAATACCAAAAAATCAAATAAATAAACGTACACTAACATACGTCCAATATACACCAAAAAAACTAAATATCATCACAAATGTATAAGTTAATATATTACATGCTACCAAAAGTTATACTAGCTACTTTAATTATAGCTATACAAAAATCGATTGTAAATGTACCCTATCCAATCTTTTTTCCATTTGTCCATTCTTTTATCGTTGTAAGTCTTGAGCGGACGACCATAGACAAACTGCAAACAACGATCAATCAATATAGTTAGATATATAGTATATGAATTTTTATTCAATCAATAATAATTTAAATAAATCGATAAATTGACTTACATTGTGGGAGTTCCATCGTCGAGACCAAATCGTCGTTTGAGAAGCGAGGATTAAATCTTCAATATACCAACTCTAGCCTTTTCTAAATCAATGGTTGCATACATTTTGGGAGTTCCATCGCCGAGACCAACTTTCTCCTGAAAGTTATCGATCATCTAGAAGAATGTCCCACCAATGACAAAATTAAAAAAGTAAGTATAATAGTTGAAATACATCAATCAAGAGTAGAAAATTCAAAATAGATGACTCTTGTCAAACAATACTTTCTATACCTATGTGATACTATCATTTTTTTTTAAACGGACAATGCATAGTAATAACCACTATGGGCGGTATATATACTCCACACAGTGTCAATATTTAAAGATGTTAGATGTTCACTAGTTCATCCTTCAACAAAATGAAATGAATGTCACACAAATCAGAATTAACCATTATTCTCTGCTGCCCCCCAAAAAACCAATAGTATAAAACAGTTTGAAACAGTTTAAGCACTCACTACTACAGTACACTCCATTATCTCCAACCAGATTAACAATAATAAAACAGTAATGATGAATGAAGGGATAATAACAAGACTAGTATATGTATATGCCCCATCTACCTTGATTTTAGATTAAAAAATAAAAAATCATATCAATGATCAATAATTAAAAAAAAAAAAACAGAGAGCTTAAAGAATGAGAGTAAAGAGATGGAGACCTAATACAAAGATAGCAGCAGTCATTCCGCCATGTTTATTAGGTTTGCAAGGTCTCCCTCTCCAATCAACACTTGCTCCTGCTGCAGCTTTATTTTGATCTTCATCTCTATCCATTTGCTAAACAAACACAAGAAATTAAGCGAGGTTAGTTCTTTACCCCAAAGAGTTTAATAGCTCATTATACTTAGGTCCAGAAGGTTTACACTTTTTTAAGAGTCACATAGGTAATTATAAACTTCTACTATGAAAAGATAAAATTATGAAAACTAAGCACCCGTTTTGGGGCAATGTAACTAACAACAAAAAAACTAACTTTCTCTATGTATAGGCGAGTGTGGTTTATGACATACCAGCTAATTCAGGAAATCATTTTGATATTTTGCTTCCGTCTGAATTTCTTGAGCTACCTGCAGGCTGCAGCCGCAGTATTGCATAAACACATAATATTAGGACTCTCACATTAATATTAGGACTCTCAAGTTTTTGCATTATTAAAATTGTTGAAGGTAAATTCCATAGAGAATTGATTCCTCAGTGTCCTTCAATTCACATTTTCACCTTATAAAACTATAAAGTAGCATAGTATTACTAAAAATATAAAATTGAAACATGAAAACTATAATACTATATTCATGTATACCTAAACTAATTGCCTTAGTCCAAGATCTAATCCTTCAGCTAGGATCAATGGAAAAATACATCAGCATCGATATCATGAACATTAGCTCCAAGAAAATTTAGTACGAACTGCAAATGCAACCTCAATTACAGTTTATCATAAACAATAATTCGATCATTGTCTAAATTCCTTCCCTTCAAAGGCTAAGAGAGCATCGGCCATCATAGAGAAATCAAACGAACAACTGACTACCAACAACGAGTGTTAAAATGGCCTGGATGACCCATGAGGCAATATCATATATCAGTTACGCCCTGGTCCCAGTTCTCGAAATGAGAAGCCTTCACACCATTAAAATCCCCAATATAAAATAGCATGTTCCAACACAGTTTACAAACACTTTCCATAAATCTCAGTTACACTAGTTCAAATGCAATAAGCACAAACACAAAAGTTAAAGACCAATAAAAACATGAATTCATTCAGAAATTGCACATCTCATCAGCTAAACTTCAATAGAAGTAACCTGTTGACGGGCAATATAATCAGCTTTGATCGAAGCGATGGACTGTAGAAGCTCCGGCAACAGCAGAAGCTTCACCACCTCTCTCACCGCCGCCTCCTTCGCCTCCACACCTAGATCCTCCGCCATCATCTTCTCTCCACCTTCAGATTAGCCGGAATTGTTGAAATTTAGTATTATTTTGATTAGCCAGGCAAGTCCTTATTCTTCTTATACCAATAGTACATAATTCGACACTGCCATTTGCTGTAAGCCCAATCCTCAGCTGTCACAGCAACATGAAACAATAGCCTTTCACTCTTCATTTTCTTTGATTTCTCCGGAATCTTGATTACAGGATCGAAGGCCAACGCACGCCTCACATCAGCTCTAGGACTGGTGTTTTCGTTATGTACGATCATCATGACGACATTATAGGAAGCCACAACAGTTAAAATGCACGCACAAACTTCTAACAATCGCTTCATTTTTTGTCCCATAAAAGATATTCCTTCTCACATATATTGTACAACACCAAAAGAATACACTTCTTGATGTAGACTATATATATACCTACAAAACCAGTGCAATATTTGAATAAGATTGATAATGCCAGATTAAAATTTATAAACTTCATAGGATAATAACTTGATTTATCAGATTACTAGTGAATGTACACAAAATCTTGAAACTCGAAAACTATAAGAAATTTCAATTTAAAGAAAAAAAATGGTTATTCAATCCAAAACACAATGTGATTACATATCTAACTCTATTGTTGCACACCATATAAATTTACTAACTAAAAAAATCATGATAAAGAAGAGAGTGAATATAATCATCAAGCGTAACAAGTAATTAAAGATCATATATATGAAACAAATTATTACACATACATAATTTAATTCCATGAAAATCACGCTAAAGAGATTTAATCGACAAACCTAAATTCCAACCTTTAAGTGACAAAAGAGATGAAGCAGAAAAAAGTTTGACTCTGTTTGAATTGCAAAACAGAAAGAGCCTCACAAAGGAATAAAATCTTCCTTTCTATGTAATCAATAATAGGCCGTCACTCAGCATTTATGTTTCACATTTCCTCTTTTAGTCTCCATTAATGACTCTCACATAATATACAATATACTGGTTTCTAAGTTAAATTTTAGAAAGAATATAAAAACTTTAGAAATTTTATGAGCATAAACAAGCCTTCGGTTTGTGCTCATGCACCCATCTACTAAAATGTTAAAAGTATATGACTTGAACATTGATGCGGCCTAAAAATGTCACTTAATAAGGAGTCGACACGTGTATAAAGGATAGGATAAAAGTGAAAGGATCAGATTATGAAATATGCTCTGAGGAGAAATCCTCTCGGGAGATCCCTTTGGAGGGAGCTACCGCCAAAGAGAAGCTTCCAGAAGAATTGCTTTGGAAGAAGTTCGTGAGCCTTGAACGTAGGGAGGTTCCGCTATTTTCGGCTTGGACTCGATAGAAGATGGACCTTATTCCCTATTATCCGGGGGAACCGAGTCAAATAAAGAGGAGATATGGCCGAGTCTTCGGGAAGTGGAGGAAAGAAGGCTTCGTCCACTTCGCAGGACCGAGTCTGGCGGGTAGTTCCGGAAAGGAAGGAAGGCTTGACTTCCTCTCCAACTAATATCTCTATAAATAGGTAAAATCGAGGAGATTTCCAGGTTAGACTCTCGTACATTACGCATTTATTAAATTAAATACAATCTACCTTTGGGAGATTCTTGAAGAACTGTTTTTTATATATCAAGGATCCCGAGATCCTTGGGAGAGATTAATAAGCCCTATACTGACTTAGGCATCGGAGTGTCCGCGCCGGACTCTCCTCCGGCGTGTTCTTTGCAGGTTCTTGAAGGTTTTAAACGAAGGCAACACACTTGGAGTGATTGTACGTGTTTGAAGAGTGGGACATCCAATCCAGAGGACACGCAATCCTCTTGTGCAAATTTTAGCACATCAACTGGCGCCGTCTGTGGGAAAGAATTGAAAGATTTTCTCACGAATTTCTACCTGTTTGAGCAAATGGGTGGCGGAGACAAAACATCCATTTCTGGAAAGAAAAATCTTCCGGGTGAGAATCCCCCTTTGCCCATCGATCCCCTACCAATAGGAAGCCGGGGGAAAAACCCTATTCACGCGCCTTCTGGATCACATCATCCATTGGCGCCCACTCCAGATTTAGGTGATGAGAATCATCCCTTATCGGTTCGGGAGGGAATAACCGGGGATCTTGAAACCCCCGAGCCCCAGACCGCAGATCCTCAGCGAGAGGATATTCCAGACTCAGGGACACTTTTTATCTCTCCCGATCAATTGAACGCCCTCATCAGACAAGCCGTAGATAAAGCCTTTGCGGATCAAAGGGACCAGATTCCCAAAGTTGCACCAGGGAATCCAGAGATACCGCCCCATAGACCCCAGGATGAGGCACCTGGAACCTCCCAAGTGTTGTCCAAAGAGATGGGGATACGAATGGAAGAGGATGATAAGGTGCCCTCGCGCGCGGAAAGAAGCATTCCCCTTCGAAGCACTAGAAGGAACGTAGAGCCGGCACCCCGAGGGACAGAACCCCTTGAGACAGAAGAAAGCACTGATGATACCTACGGAGGGCCAGTTAGCGACCAGCTACAGGCTCTGCAGAAAGAGATGAAGGATATGAGGAGACAGTTGGACAACCGAACCAGTAGATCCGCTCACACATCCGGGTGCCAGTTCTCTCCTAACATATTACAAGATAAGTTACCATTCAACTTCAAACCCCTTAACTTTGAATATGATGGTACGGCAGATCCTTATGAACACTTAGTAAGGTTTGAAAACGCTGCGCTATTACATCGCTACGGAGAAGGAATTAAGTGTAGGGTGTTCCTAACCACCCTGGCCAAAGCAGCGCAGCAATGGTTCACTCAGTTAGAACCTAATACCATCCGATCCTGGGAAGAATTCAGTGAGTTATTTCTCCATCAATTTGCAAGTGCCCGGAGACAGCCAAGGGCCACCTTGACCCTCTTCAATCTGAGGCAGGGGGAGAGCGAAAGCTTAAGAGCTTTCCTCCGGAGGTTTAATCAGGCAGCTCTGGAGGTCCCTACAGCCTCTCCGGAGGTGAAGATCAACGCCCTCACTAACGGATTACGAGATGGGGATTTCTTTTCCTCCTTAGCTAAGAAGCCAGTTAAGAATTTCGATGAGCTGCTGCACAGGGCTGAGAAGTACCTCACTTTAGAGGAGGTCCGTAAGGCCAAAAGGCTGGAGATTAGGCCACCAGATCGAGAGAGAAGAAGGGAAGGTCCTTCCAGACGATCCAGCCCAGAGGTCCCTCGGACCTCTGGATCAACAAGAGATGGTAATCCCTCCGGAGGTCCCCGGTCGGGCCCTCGTGGGAGATTCGAGAAATACACGCCCTTGAGGATTGAGCCTGCTGAAGTACTGGAGGTAGCTGGGGACCATCCAGACTTGAAATTCCCATACTCCAGAAATCGAGGACCTCAGAAACCCAAGTCTGACCGATTCTGTCGATTCCACAATGAATATGGGCATGATACGAACCAATGTTACCACTTGAAGGACGAAATTGAGAGGATGATCCAAGCGGGTCATCTAAAAGAATTTATATTCAGAGATAGGCAGGGCCCTCGAGGGCAGAAGCGGAAGGATCATGAAAGAAAGCCAGAAGAGAAGGAAACCAGAGAAGTAGCTGAAGATTTGCCCCCTCCTCCACCGAAAAGAGGAATAATCCACATGATAGTGGGAGGGCCAGCCGATGGAGATTCTTTTCGGAAGAGGAAGCAAAATGTCCGAGCTCTAAGAGCAGAGCAAGGGAGCCAGTTCAAAGAAGTGGGGCGCATGACGGAGACGCCCAATATCCGATTCGGCCCAGAAGATGTGAAGGGAGTTAAGGAAGATCATAACGACGCTCTGGTGATCACTACCGACATAGCTGGATTCGATGTTGCTCGAATCTTCGTAGATACGGAAAGTTCGGCTGACATCATGTTCTTTGAATGTTTTAAGAGAATGGAGCTGAATGTGAAGCTGCGCCCTGTATATACCTCTCTGTATGGTTTCTCTGGAGGAGCAATCCAACCTTTGGGGTCAGTGATGTTACAAGTAGGATTGGGAAATGCTCCAGCTCGGAAGGTCCACGTGGTGGAGTTCCTTATTGTTGATATTCCCTCGTCATACAATGTTGTGATGGGACGGCCCAGCCTGAATCTTTTTCAGGCAATTATCTCCACATTTCATATGAAAATGAAATTCCCTACAGCCACAGGGGTGGGAGAAGTGAGAGGAGACCAGTATCAAGCGCGGAAGTGCTATGCAGAGTCCGTGAAAATGGCAGATAGAGCCCTAACTAGGGGCCTGGAGCGGGTGAGAGGAGATGACCCTGAGGTTAAGAGAAAGAAAGTAGAAGGAGTGGCACCTGAACAAGTAAATGTTAAAACAGACGAGGAACTGATGAGCGTGGAGCTCTTCCCAGGGAAACTCGGCTTTGTTACCAAGATAGGTACCCAACTGGGGCCTGAACTCACAGAGAAGGTAATATTTACATTACGTCGAAATTCCGATATATTTGCATTTTCTCCAGCTGACATGACAGGAGTCCCTCCGGAGATAGCAATACATTGCCTTAATGTTGATCCAAAGGCAAGACCCGTAAAACAAAAACTACGAAATTTCGGGATTGAGAAGAATAACATTGTGAAGGAAGAAATCGAGAAGCTATTGAAAGCAGGGCATGTAGTGGAAGTCCAATTCCCAGAATGGCTCTCCAATGCTGTGCTGGTGCCTAAAGGGGGAGGAAAATGGAGAATGTGCATCGATTTCAGGGACCTCAACAAGGCATGCCCTAAGGACCATTACCCGCTACCAAGAATAGATCAACTAGTGGATGCAACTTCAGGCTTCGAGTTGTTGAGCATGATGGACGCATACCAAGGGTACCACCAAATCCAACTGAATCCTGCAGATGTCCCCAAAGTGTGCTTCATAGCAGCCTGTGGAACGTTCGGATATGTTCGTATGCCATTTGGATTAATCAATGCCGGAGCAACCTATCAGAGGATGGTCGATGCTGTCTTCCGAAAGCAGCTAGGGAGAAACATGGAAATATATGTAGATGATATGTTGGCTAAAAGTGTGAAAGCAAATCAACATATAGAGGATTTGGAAGAAATTTTCCAAGTAATTCGAGAAAACGGCATCAAATTGAACCCAGCCAAATGTTCTTTTGGAGTAAAATCAGGGAAGTTCCTGGGATATATGGTCACTCAACGAGGTATAGAGGTGAATCCAGCCAAGGTGAAGGCTGTACTGGACATGCAGCCGCCAAAAAACATAAAGGAGCTCCAGACACTCAATGGAAGGATTACAGCGTTGAGTAGATTCATAGCTAGGTCTGCTGAAAAGAGCCATCCTTTCTTTAAAATTCTTAAGAAAGGAACCAAGTTTGAATGGAGCGAAACATGCCAAAAGGCCTTTGAAGACCTGAAGCACCATTTGTCTCAGTTGCCGAAACTGACGAAGCCTTCTCCAGGAGATACCCTTATTTTGTATCTCTCCGTAGGGGAATTCTCACTAAGTACTGCTTTAGTCAAAGAAGAGGGATCTCTGCAGCATCCTATTTATTATGTCAGTAAAATCATTCAGGGGGCCGAAAATCGTTACTCAGAAATTGAGAAGGCTGCTCTAGCTGTGGTCGTTACAGCCCGGAGGCTACGCCCATATTTCCTTTCTTACAAAATATTGGTCCGCACTAATTACTTGTTGAAACAGGTTATAGGACGAGCAGACCTCTCTGGAAGGATGGTGAAGTGGGCGATCGAGCTCCAAGAATATGACATAGATTTCGAGCCACGGAAATCTATAAAGGCTCAAGCCCTGTCAGATTTCATCCAAGAGTCGACTAAACCAGAGGAGGTCGAGGGATGGAAGGTGTACGTAGATGGCTCAGTGACCCTGAGTGGATGCGGAGCAGGGATTGTGTTGATAGGCCCCCGAGGAGAGGACCTACAATTCGCAGTGAGGTTTCAATTCATAACCTCAAATAATGGAGCAGAGTATGAAGCTTTGATCAGAGGGATGGAGATGGCATTGGAATTGGGAGCTCCAAAGGTAACCCTATACTCAGACTCCCAACTAGTTGTTCAGCAGGTGAATGGTGAATATGTAGCCAAAGATAGCAGGATGGCTGCTTATTTGGAGCGTGCCAAAGCGGTGATGGGCAAATTCCAAGAATGCGAGGTAGTCCAAATACCTCGAGAGAAGAACATGCAGGCGGATAGTCTCTCCAAACTCGCTAGCTCCACAGAGTTTGATGGACAGGGAACAATAACTCTAGTAGTTGCGGAAAGAGAGACTCTGGAGAACCCCATTGGCTCCATTGAAGAGGAAGATGATTGGAGAAGGGCTATATGGATAGAACTCACCAAGGAAGCAAATGCCCCTACCACCAGAGAGACCCGAGCCCTTCGGATCAAATATTGTATTATCGGAGGGCACTTATACAAGAAGTCGTTCACGCACCCATATCTGAGGTGCATATCGACTAGAGAAGCTATATACACACTTAAAGAGATTCACGAAGGTGATGCAGCCAGTCATGAAGGATACAAAGCGGTAGTGAAGAAAGTTTTAAGGGCAGGGTTATACTGGCCCTCCATGACAAAAGATGCTAGAGAATTTGTGAGGAAATGCGTCAAGTGTCAGAAAAATGCTCCATTGATAAGGACCCCTGCGGAAGAGATGGGAGCGATGCACTCTCCTTGTCCCTTCGCTAAGTGGGGAATCGACTTGGTAGGACCTTTCCCTCCAGCCTCCGGAGGGAGAAAATTTCTAATAGTAGCAGTGGACTATTTTAGCAAATGGGTGGAAGCTGCCCCCCTGGCTACGATAGATGAAGAAAATGTGATTAAATTCCTGAAGAAACAAATCTGCTGCAGATTCGGAGTACCCAGAATATTGGTCTCCGATAATGGAACACAGTTTAATGGCGAAAACGTCCGAGGATGGTGTGCAAGATTGAACATAGTACAGAGATTCACTTCTGTAGCCCATCCTCAGGCTAACGGACAGGTGGAGGTTACTAATCGAACAATAGTAGATGGGATCCGGACTAGGTTGACAAAGATAGGAGGAGGATGGGTAAACGAGTTAGATAATGTATTATGGTCATACAGGACTAGCCCGAAGACAGCAACTGGAGAGTCTCCATTTCAGCTGGTCTACGGAGCTACGGCGGTGATACCTCCAGAGGCCGTTTTACGATCGCATCGAGTTGCCCAATTTGAAGAACATCAGAATGAAAGATTGATGAGAGAGGCTCTAGATTTGATGGAAGAAGAAAGAGAGATGGTCAGGGTACGAGTTGAAAGATATAAAAGCAGAATTAAAGCTGCGTATGATCGAAGAGTGATCCCGAGGTCCTTTAGAGCAGGGGACCTGGTGCTGAGAAGAGCGGACGCCCTGAAAAACACAGGAAAGCTGGAGCCTAACTGGGAGGGACCCTACAAAATCACACAGGTGTTGAAAGGAGGAGCATACAGACTGCAGAGTATGGAGGGGGTTGACATAGCTAGACCCTGGAACGTTTGCCATTTGAAGAGATTCTTTATTTGAAGACAGTGTAAGGTCTTGAGACCACCTATTACTTTTGTTTTGTGACTTTTTGCATTGATTCGTACTTTACTTGGTGTATTTTGTGGCTTCACCGGAGCTCTTTTTCCCTCTCTGCGGGTTTCCCCTTTGGGGTTTTTCCGTAAAGAGGTTTTTAATGAGACCGGCGTAGGTTATCTATGGCCTATGTTGAAAATTGACAATAAATCAATGAAGCCTTATCCCTTTTTGAAAAATGAATTACTCAGATTTATTATGTCTTGTTTATCTTTCTCATATGTGAATGTGCGACGTATGAATATAACTATAGCGAGAGCGTGAGACACTCAACGGCCTAGAGGCCGAGGTGCTCCAGAGAGCCCTCACTCTACTTGAGACCCAAGTGGGTTACTGAAATGAGAGGATTTTATGAATTAAAATCCTTTATGAATAAGAATGTGAGACATTCAACGGCCTAGAGGCCGAGGTGCTCCAGAGAGCCCTCACTCTACTTGAGACCCAAGTGGGTTACTGAAATGAGAGGATTTTATGAATTAAAATCCTTTAAGAATAAGAGTGTGAGACACTCAACGGCCTAGAGGCCGAGGTGCTCCAGAGAGCCCTCACTCTACTTGAGACCCAAGTGGGTTACTGAAATGAGAGGATTTTATGAATTAAAATCCTTTAAGAATAAGAGTGTGAGACACTCAACGGCCTAGAGGCCGAGGTGCTCCAGAGAGCCCTCACTCTACTTGAGACCCAAGTGGGTTACTGAAATGAGAGGATTTTATGAATTAAAATCCTTTAAGAATAAGAGTGTGAGACACTCAACGGCCTAGAGGCCGAGGTGCTCCAGAGAGCCCTCACTCTACTTGAGACCCAAGTGGGTTACTGAAATGAGAGGATTTTACGAATTAAAATCCTTTATGAATAAGAATGTGAGACATTCAACGGCCTAGAGGCCGAGGTGCTCCAGAGAGCCCTCACTCTACTTGAGACCCAAGTGGGTTACTGAAATGAGAGGATTTTATGAATTAAAATCCTTTAAGAATAAGAGTGTGAGACACTCGACGGCCTAGAGGCCGAGGTGCTCCAGAGAGCCCTCACTCTACTTGAGACCCAAGTGGGTTACTGAAATGAGAGGATTTTATGAATTAAAATCCTTTAAGAATAAGAGTGTGAGACACTCAACGGCCTAGAGGCCGAGGTGCTCCAGAGAGCCCTCACTCTACTTGAGACCCAAGTGGGTTACTGAAATGAGAGGATTTTATGAATTAAAATCCTTTAAGAATAAGAGTGTGAGACACTCAACGGCCTAGAGGCCGAGGTGCTCCAGAGAGCCCTCACTCTACTTGAGACCCAAGTGGGTTACTGAAATGAGAGGATTTTACGAATTAAAATCCTTTATGAATAAGAATGTGAGACATTCAACGGCCTAGAGGCCGAGGTGCTCCAGAGAGCCCTCACTCTACTTGAGACCCGAGACCCAAGTGGGTTACTAAAATGAGAGGATTTTATGAATTAAAATCTTTTAAAAATAAGAGTGAGAGACACTCAGAGACCGAGGTGCTCCAGAGAGCCCTCAGCTTACTTGAGACCCAAGTGGGTTACCGAAATGAGAAGATTTTATAAAATAAGATCTTTTAAAATTAAGAGTGGGAGACACTCAGAGGCCTAAAGGCTAAGGTGCCGAGAAATAATTCCAAATTAGCCCACAAGACCAACAAGGAGGGGGAAAAGAGAATACACCTCCAACACATTCCATGCTGATCTTGTACGCTGCTCATGCAAGAAAGAAAGAGACGACTACAAAGCATGCAACATTAAGCTAACACAATTACTACAAAAAGCCCCCACATATCCAGGAGTGTGGGGTCCCCTACAAAGTACGAGGAGCAAATGTTATAAGCAGAAAATAAAGAGTGTAGCAAAACAACAGAAAAGTAGATTGTCTATGATGATCAGGAATATGATATTTAAACTGCTTTTTCAGCAGCAGCCTCCTGGGTAGCAACCCCCTCAACCTCAACTCCTTCAGTTACTCCAAGAGCGCCCTCTTCCCCAGCAACATGATTGCTAGATCCTCCACCTTCCTCCGGATCCTTCATACTCCCCATAGCATCAGCAGTGCCGGTCCCTACATCCATCCCTGTTGCCACTTTTGGAACAGAAACATAAGGATAAATAAGTGGCTCCAGAGGCTTTAGCTCAGCCATACCTATCTTGGCAGCCTGCAACTTGGCAATAGCTTGGCCCATCCCGGGTAGCCACCAAGGACTGTCCGGACTCTCTTGAGGATCCCCCAGGAACTTTGGAGGGGTAGCGAGTCGATCCAGATGAAACTCACGAGAATAAGTCCCATCGAATCCTGGGGCTGAATGCTCGGCGATGGCGTTGCTGAAGCCGTGATCGATAAAATGAGGAATGTGCGGCCCCATGGCACAGAGAAAGCTCGAGCTCTTCAGGAAACTGGACAACCACTGAGTATGAAGAGTTTCTAAGAATTCTTGGCCCAAAGGAGAAGTGAATAGAGACTCAATACAAGCCCGCACCCCAACATCCGGCAGCTCCTGTTTCATCCGCCCTACCTCCTGCACCAGACGCTTGATCCTGACAGCATCCTGCTGGCTTTGGGTCTGCAAGAAAGACAACTCCTCGGATAGAGCCTGTGCTCGCTTATGAGCTTCCTCCTTTTCCCTAGTAATATCCTTGAAGGACAATTGAAAGGAGGACACCTCAGCTCGGAGAAGCTCAAGTTCAGCCACCATCTCGACACCCCGGTCGAGTATCTTGGCATAGGTAACGCCAAACTACAAAGGAAAGGAAAATGATGTTGGAGATGTAATGAAAACAACGAACGTGAATAAGAAAAATCAAAATAGAAAGTACCTCTGCGAAAAGATGAGCGCCATGGAGTAGTTGGTCCTCAGGAGGGGAGGAATCAGATGAAGCAGTAGCATGGGAAGGAACGAGACATCGGTCGATAAGACGATGGAGAAGTTCATATGGAGAGGAGCTTTTCTCGACAGGAGTACGAGGCGTTTTTCCCTTCTTCTTCTTAGAAGTCCCACAGTCAGCAAAAACGGCGTTGGCAGCCGA
This sequence comes from Galeopsis tetrahit, assembly GCA_963675135.1. NCBI lineage: Eukaryota > Viridiplantae > Streptophyta > Magnoliopsida > Lamiales > Lamiaceae > Galeopsis > Galeopsis tetrahit. The sequence continues at coordinate 16,326,950 of OY776127.1, read as the reverse complement.
GCGGGTTCTTTTAGCAACTGAACCTGGGACCTGAGTGGAAGAGCTAGGGAGAGGGGGGATCTTTGAAGAACCCTCTGGAGCCGGAGTCTTAGCAGAGCTCTCGAGAGCAGGAGATGGAGGAGCCTTTGAAATGTCTTCTGGAGCGGATAATACAGGGGCCTTCACTATGTTGAGAGCAGGGGCATCTCGGGAGATATGAGTCAACCAACTCATCGCTACAAATAATCAAGAAAATTTTCAGAGTTCAGAAAAACAACCACATGCAAGAAATAAAATATAGCAATAGAAGATTTTTTACCATCTCGGGAACCTAAGGGAAAATCTTGAGGACAAAAGCCGAAGTGGGAGAGGATGCGAGGATTGTTGCAAATGGCAATAACATCGAAATAGTCGCGCAAATGGGTATGAGTGTTGAGATTATCCATAATGGTGAGATTGGAAACTGAGTAAGCTTTCAGGGGAGGAGGAGTCACTCCGGGATTTTGGAATAACCAATCCCCGTGAGGAAATGGCCAATCGATAGGACTAGTAGCAAAGAAGTAGTAATCTCGCCAAGATGAGTCTTCCTCATGGAGTTTTTTCAGAAATTTACAAACACGGGACCTTCGACCACTAACATAGAAGAAGCCATCATTCACCTTGCATGAGTGTTGGCTCAGAAATAGTTCGGCGGATGGGTCACCCCCATTCCCCTTCACCAAGATGTAAAAACCTATCATAGTACGGATGGCGTTCGGAGTAAACTGGTTAAGGGGGATCTGCATACGGGTGGATATGGCAGCCAGATAAGGATGAATCGGAAACCGTAGTCCGGCCCGAAGATGGGCTTCGAAAAAAGCAAGGGTCCGAGGTTGGGAAATATCTGGGCGTTCATCGGAGCGAGGAGCACGAAAGGCGTACTCCGATGGAAAGCCATAGGCGTGAGCAAGGTCAACTAAGTGAGTATGGTCGATTTGGGAAGCGGGGGAAATTCTATTCTCTGGACTCCCCATTAGAGAGGGAGTCGCTTCAGAGGAATTTTGGCTGGTAACTTCCGGAAGAGAGGGAGGATTTGACATCGATTTACACTATTAATAAAAGCAGAACAAGAGAATAGCTGGGTAACCTTGAAGTAGAAGGGCTATGGAATCAGACGAGGCGGTTGACGACAGCAGAGACTCGAGGTGAAGAACACCGGAGAAGAAGGATGAAGACGACGAGAAATCTTTGGGAGAAGTGAAATTGGAAAAGTAAAGAGAGAAAAGGGAGATGGTTGCGTGAAGTAATTGAGGAAAGATAGGGGGAAAAATCGAGGGTTTTCCTCGGGAGAATAACAGAAGAGAGAGAAAGATGGTCGCGTGAAGTTCACGCGCGGAAGCTGAAAAGTCTCCCAGAATTTGAGGCGGGAAAGCCCTCGGAGAAGGACATTTTTGAAACTTTCTCTCCAAAAGCGGGGAAGATACACGTTTCTCCAGGAGGACCTTTGTAACAAGTTCTAGGAAAATTTCTCTACTCTCACAAAAGATGTCCCCCTTTTACGAGAGTAGGGGGGAGTGATGATGCGGCCTAAAAATGTCACTTAATAAGGAGTCGACACGTGTATAAAGGATAGGATAAAAGTGAAAGGATCAGATTATGAAATATGCTCTGAGGAGAAATCCTCTAGGGAGATCCCTTTGGAGGGAGCTACCGCCAAAGAGAAGCTTCCAGAAGAATTTCTTTGGAAGAAGTTCGTGAGCCTTGAACGTAGGGAGGTTCCGCTATTTTCGGCTTGGACTCGATAGAAGATGGACCTTATTCCCTATTATCCGGGGGAACCGAGTCAAATAAAGAGGAGATATGGCCGAGTCTTCGGGAAGTGGAGGAAAGAAGGCTTCGTCCACTTCGCAGGACCGAGTCTGGCGGGTAGTTCCGGAAAGGAAGGAAGGCTTGACTTCCTCTCCAACTAATATCTCTATAAATAGGTAAAATCGAGGAGATTTCCAGGTTAGACTCTCGTACATTACGCATTTATTAAATTAAATACAATCTACCTTTGGGAGATTCTTGAAGAACTGTTTTTTATATATCAAGGATCCCGAGATCCTTGGGAGAGATTAATAAGCCCTATACTGACTTAGGCATCGGAGTGTCCGCGCCGGACTCTCCTCCGGCGTGTTCTTTGCAGGTTCTTGAAGGTTTTAAACGAAGGCAACACACTTGGAGTGATTGTACGTGTTTGAAGAGTGGGACATCCAATCCAGAGGACACGCAATCCTCTTGTGCAAATTTTAGCACATCAAACATATTAGTAAATTATTTAGCAAATCTCAATTCAACTTACTTTCATTTACAATTTATTCTGTTTCAGTGATACTATATTGAGAATTTTAGCTATCAAATTTCAGTAGATCATTTAATAATCCATCGTCAAGGAAAAACTTGTCAAATTAGCAAGTATTGTCCTAACATGTTGCTAGTAATGAACTTCATGAGCAAAAACTCTGTTCTCGAAAACACAACAATTTTCAAAATATGAATCGCTAAAGAGGCAAATCATGATAAGAAGTTCCACCAGAAGTTTTATTAGGATCAATCAACACAGCGTTCTCAATTCTAATCCAAACTCCTAATCGCAACTACAACGATGAGAACTTACTGGTTTTTCCACTTCCATTCTTTTGCCGTTGTACGGCGACGGCACGCAGGAGAGGGAGGCGATGCGACGTCGACGGCTGGAGAGGAAGTCGACAGCGACGAGGAGTGAGAGGGAGTGAGGCGACGGCGCAAGGAGGGATAGGGAGGCGACGACGACGGTGGATTTGGGGGAGAACACTTCTCCAATCCCCCCTCTGTTTACACTTTAATTCGTTAACATTGCTACTAAGCAATAGAACCTACAAGTCAAAACTGGACTACAATGTTAATTCTGAAAACGGTACTTGGAGCAACTCTAATTTGTAGACCTTAAAATATTCCCTAAAACATAAAGCAGATTGAGGGTTTTCGCGACAAATTCAAACAAATCCGGATTAAAATCCAAATAATTGTGATGAATACCTAACCCTCGCGGCGGCGGGGCGTATGTGTGAAACAACAGAGGTGCGGCGGTGGCCGAGCGAGCAGCGTCCCAAAATTGAGCCTCTAACGACGGCGAGAAAAGCCCCAATTTAGTTCTCAATATATTTTTAACACCAAATGGGTGTGTTTTTAGTTTTCAAAAAACGAAAAAACAAGTATGGGGGAGGGCAAGGTTGGGTATGTTGGAGGAGAAAACGCGTCGAATTAATTGAATTGGGGGGATTGAGGGCTTTGACCAAAAATTCGAGCTTGGAGAGCGGTTATGAACCGCTTTCCAAGTGAAACATTTTTTTTTTAAACCGCTCTCCAAGTGTTTACTTGGAGAGCTGTTTGAAAAAAGGGCTCTCCAAGTGTTACTTGGAGAGCTCTTTGAAAAAAGAGCTCTCCAAGTGCAGCTCTCCAAGCTTAAATGTGTAGTAGTGTCTGTGCCATGGGGCCGCACATCCCTCATTTCATCGACCACGGCTTCAGCAATGCCGTAGCCGAGCACTCAGCCTCGGGGTTTAATGGAACCTACTCTCGTGAGTTCCACTTGGACCGGCTCGCTACTCCTCCAAAATTCTTGGGGGATCCTAAGGAGAGCCCTGATAGTCCTCGGTGGCTACCCGGAATGAGTCAGGCTATCACCAAGCTGCAGGCTGTCAAGGTAGGTATGGCTGATCTAAAGCCTCTGGAGCGTCTGGTTTATCCTTATGACTCCGCTCTAATCGTGGCAACCGCAGTAGATGGAGGAACTGGCGTTGCAGACACCATGGGAGGTACTACGGGTCCAGAGGAGGGCGGAGGATCTAGCAATCATGCCGCTGAGGAGGATGGCATTGTTGGAGGAGTTGAGGCCGAGGGGGCTATTGCTGAAGGGGATGCTGTTGAGAAAGCAGTTTAAGTTTCACATTTCTATGATCACATCAAACAATTTATTTTTCTGTTGTTTTGCTACACTCTTTACTTTCTTCTCATAATACTTGCTCTCCATACTTTGTAGGGGACCCCACACTCCTGGATATGTGGGGGCTTTTTGTAGTAGTCATATTAGCTTGGTGTTGGATGTTTTTGTTGTCTTTCTCTTTCGTGCATGAGTAACTTACAAGACCAGCAAAGAATGTGTTGGAGGTGTGGCTCTTTTCTTCCCCCCTTTTGTTGGTCTTGTAGGCTACGTTGAAACCACTCCTTGACTGTACAGTTTTTGTTTTTGATTTCGGGTGCCTTGGTTGTGGGAGGTCATCCTCCCTCTTCTCTTAACTCCCGAATCATAAAACCTGTTTTCTTCATCATATAGTCTTTGTAATTCTCAAGCATGGTTAGGGCTTTTTGGAAGGCTTCAGTTTTCTGAGCCTCTACGTATTTCTTACTCTCTTATTCCTAAAAGATCTTAATTCACAAAATCTTCTCATTTCAGTAACCCACTTGGGTCTCAAGTAAAGTGAGGGCTCTCTGGAGCACCTCGGCCTCTAGGCCTTTGAGTGTCTCTCACTCTTATTCTTAAAAGATTTTAATTCATAAAATCCTCTCATTTCAGTAACCCACTTGGATCTCAAGTAAAGTGAGGGCTCTCTGGAGCACCTCGGCCTCTAGGCCTTTGAGTGTCTCTCACTCTTATTCTTAAAAGATTTTAATTCATAAAATCCTCTCATTTCAGTAACCCACTTGGGTCTCAAGTAAAGTGAGGGCTCTCTGGAGCACCTCGGCCTCTAGGCCTTTGAGTGTCTCTCACTCTTATTCTTAAAAGATTTTAATTCATAAAATCCTCTCATTTCAGTAACCCACTTGGGTCTCAAGTAAAGTGAGGGCTCTCTGGAGCACCTCGGCCTCTAGGCCTTTGAGTGCCTCTCACTCTTATTCTTAAAAGATTTTAATTCATAAAATCCTCTCATTTCAGTAACCCACTTGGGTCTCAAGTAAAGTGAGGGCTCTCTGGAGCACCTCGGCCTCTAGGCCTTTGAGTGTCTCTCACTCTTATTCTTAAAAGATTTTAATTCATAAAATCCTCTAATTTCAGTAACCCACTTGGGTCTCACGTAAAGTGAGGGCTCTCTGGAGCACCTCGGCCTCTTGGCCTTTGAGTGTCTCTCACTCTCGTTATAGTTATATTCATACGTCGCATGTTCAAATATGAGAAAGATAACCAAGACATAATAATTCTGAATAATTCTTTCTTCAAAAAGGGATAAGGCTTCATTGCTTTATTGTCAATTTTCAACATAGGCCATAGATAACCTACGCCGGTCTCATTAAAAACCTCTTTACGGAAAAACCCCAAAGGGGAAACCCGTAGAGAGGGAAAAAGAGCTCCGGTGAAGCCACAAAATACACCAAGCAAAGTATGAATCAATGCAAAAAATCACAAAACAAAAGTTATTGATTCATGTGTTATGCAACACTAAATAAACAACCGCAAGTATACGGCGTCTATCGTAGCGTGATAAGCACGAGGTCGATCCCACGAGAAGGTTAAAGCATAAAAGTGGAGTTTGCTAGTCGAATTCTAAGTAGACGTGATCGAAATTTTGAATAAAATGTTTTACTCTAAAGTTACCTACCAAGTGTCACGAATAAGCAACAAAGAGTAAAGATAAAATCGATCAAATGGCATACTGATGTGCCAAAATTTGCACGAGAGGATTGCGTATCCTCGGGATTAAATGTCCTACTCTTCGAACACGTATGATCACTCCAAGTATGCTGCCTTCATTCGAAATCTTCAAGAACCTGCAAAGAGCACGCCGGAGGGAGGTCCGGCGTGGACACTCCGATGCCTAAGTCAGTATAGGGCTTATAAAAATCTCCCAAGGATCTCGAGATCCTTGATATATCAAATCAGTTCTCAAAGAATATCAAAAAGGTCTTTTTCGTTTTGTATATCAAGTTTGTAATATAAGAATGTCTAACCTGGAAATCTCCTCGAATTTACCTATTTATAAAGATACTTTCTGGAGAGGAAGTCAAGCCTTCCTCTTATTTCGGAGCTGCCCATAAGACTCGGCCCTGCTGAGTGGACGAAGTCCTCTTTTCTCTCCACTCCCTGAAGACTCGGTGCCACTCTCCCTAGTGGACTCTTTCCACTACAATGAAGGAGAGAAGAATCTTTCTTTGGTCAATCTTAGTCCGATTCTTGCGGAGTTCTCCTATATTCTCGGTCTACCAATTCATATCAAGATCGAGTCCTCCAAATGAGTCTCTCCCAGAGGGGCTCCAGGAGCTCCCTCTGGAGGGACTTCCAGAAGGGATTCTTTATCCAGAGCCCCTTCCACAATCCCATATCTTCTCTTTTATCTTATCCTTTATACACGTGTCGACTTCTTATCGGATGGCATTTTTAGGCCGCATCATCTACTCCCCCCTACTCTCGTAAAAGGGGTATATCTTTTGTGAGAGTAGAAAATTCCAGTGAGCCTAGTACAGAGGCGTTTCTGGAGAGACGTGTATTATTCTTGCTTCAGAGGGGAATTTCAAAAGTGCTCCCCTTCGGAGATTTTTCCCGCCTTGACCGCCTGTAATTTGGCAATGGCCTGACTCTTGGTTTCATAACCTTCAAAGAATTTTCTCAAGAACTTTAGGGAATCTCTCCCCCTTTCACGGAATCACCTCTGGTTTCAGGTGGCTCGAGGAGGTTTTCCTTGACTTTAGCTAAATTTCTAAGTATCCATCTTGGGTCTTGGTTATGGGGGGATGCTCCCAAGTTCTCCTTGGCCTTTGAGCCACTACTTGTCTCTTACTTTCGTTTAAAATATTTTGATTCATAAAATCTTCTCATTTCATTGATTAACCCTTTTGGGTTTCACACATGGTGAGGGCTCTCTAGAGCTCTTCGGCCTCTAGGCCTCTGAGTGTTTCTCACTCTCGTTCTTAAAAGATTTTGATTCATAAAATCTTCTCATTTCATTGACTAACCCTTTTGGGTTTCAAGCATGGTGAGGGCTCTCTGGAGCTCCTCGGCCTCTAGGCCTCTGAGTGTTTCTCACTCTCGTTCTTAAAAGATTTTGATTCATAAAATCTTCTCATTTCATTGACTAACCCTTTTGGGTTTCAAGTAGGATGAGGGCTCTATGGAGCACCTCGGCCTCTATGCCTTTGAGTGTTTCTCATTCTTATTCTTAAAAGATTTTAATTCAAAAAATCTTCTCATTTCAGTAAGCCACTTGGGTCTCGAGTAGGATAAGGGCTCTCTGGAGCACCTCGGCCACTAGGCCTCTAAGTGTTTCTCACTCTTATTCTTAAAAGATTTTAATTCAAAAAATCTTCTCATTTCAGTAACCCACTTGGGTCTCGAGTAGGATGAGGGCTCTCTGGAGCACCTCGGCCTCTAGGCCTCTGAGTGTTTCTCACTCTTATTCTTAAAAGATTTTGATTCATAAAATCTTCTCATTTCAGTAACCCACTTGGGTCTCGAGTAGGATTAGGGCTCTCTGGAGCACCTCGGCCTCTAGGCCTCTGAGTGTTTCTCACTCTTATTTTTAATAGATTTTAATTCAAAAAATCTTCTCATTTCAATAACCCACTTGGGTCTCGAGTAGGATGAGGGCTCTCTGGAGCACCTCGGCCTCTAGGCCTCTGAGTGTTTCTCACTATTATTCTTAGAAGATTTTAATTCAAAAAATCTTCTCATTTCAGTAACCCACTTGGGTCTCGAGTAGGATGAGGGCTCTCTGGAGCACCTCGGCCTCTAGGCCTCTGAGTGTTTCTCACTCTTATTCTTAAAAGATTTTGATTCATAAAATCTTCTCATTTCAGTAACCCACTTGGGTCTCGAGTAGGATTAGGGCTCTCTGGAGCACCTCGGCCTCTAGGCCTCTGAGTGTTTCTCACTCTTATTTTTAATAGATTTTAATTCAAAAAATCTTCTCATTTCAATAACCCACTTGGGTCTCGAGTAGGATGAGGGCTCTCTGGAGCACCTCGGCCTCTAGGCCTCTGAGTGTTTCTCACTCTTATTCTTAGAAGATTTTAATTCAAAAAATCTTCTCATTTCAGTAACCCACTTGGGTCTCGAGTAGGATGAGGGCTCTCTGGAGCACCTCGGCTTCTAGGCCTCTGAGTGTTTCTCACTCTTATTCTTAAAAGATTTTAATTCAAAAAATCTTCTCATTTCAGTAACCCACTTGGGTCTCGAGTAGGATGAGGGCTCTCTGGAGCACCTCGGCCTCTAGGCCTCTGAGTGTTTCTCACTCTTATTCTTAAAAGATTTTAATTCAAAAAATCTTCTCATTTCAGTAACCCACTTGGGTCTCGAGTAGGATGAGGGCTCTCTGGAGCACCTCGGCCTCTAGGCCTCTGAGTGTTTCTCACTCTTATTCTTAAAAGATTTTAATTCAAAAAATCTTCTCATTTCAGTAACCCACTTGGGTCTCGAGTAGGATGAGGGCTCTCTGGAGCACCTCGGCCTCTAGGCCTCTGAGTGTTTCTCACTCTTATTCTTAAAAGATTTTAATTCAAAAAATCTTCTCATTTCAGTAACCCACTTGGGTCTCGAGTAGGATGAGGGCTCTCTGGAGCACCTCAGCCTCTATCTAGGCCTCTGAGTGTTTCTCACTCTTATTCTTAAAAGATTTTAATTCAAAAAATCTTCTCATTTCATTGATTAACCCTTTTGGGTCTCGAATATTGTGAGGGCTCTCTGGAGCACCTCGGCCTCTAGGCCTCTGAGTGTTTCTCACTCTTAATTCAAGGTGTTGATCATATCAAGACCTTTCAAGTTCAAGTAATCCGCTTGGATTTAGAGTAGGGTGAGGAACTTTCTAGCTTCCCTCGACCTCGTGGCCTTTAATTGTTTCTCACTTTTGAATTCTCATATCTCATATATGCTCAGTGATCTACAGATCCTTCATCATTTCATCACTCCTAATTTTCAAACTTAGCCATCCGGCTACTCAGGGTGGTTAGCCCTCACGCGTTTCAGAATGCTCAAAGTATGCTTATGAATCATATCTTAAATTGTTAGGAAATATGTGCTCATACAAGTTTCCAAAAATCTCCAAATGTTTTCATCACATCTCATAAAATCTTCAAATATTCATCAAAGATAAACATACCTTTTAACATAATTTAGAAAAAATTAGACTCATCACTAATCAAAAACACGTTCTTAACCATGCCTAAATTCTCAATCATTCTCTCGATTCAATCACGAAATTCTCCTAAGTAATTACCTTAGCATTTCTCAAATCAATCATTTCTGAAGCTTTAGCAAATGCTCATATGCTTCGAGGTTTTATGCTCTAAACAACTACGTCTAGGTAACTCATATCATTTTACAAAGTAAAATCTAAAGTAAAAAAGTAAAATATACACTTTTCACTTACGTGGCTTCATATCAGCATCTCGGAGGTAGTAGGCCTAGACCCTTCATCACCCCATTTAAGCATCGAAGTGTAAGGCATTTGCAAGGTCCGTCATCATGCTCGTCTCCGAATATCGCATCTCAACACCCTAGATGATCTTAATCACCTAATAGATCGACTCTTGGGTATATCCTTCTTTACTGTAGCCTTGTAGCCCTCATGACTACCTGCTCATCCTTCATGGGTTTCTTTTATCACGTAATCTCCTTCGGAAGACATCTTAGATAGAGATGGGTCAACGATCGTTTGTATAATTGGCCACCCAAGATGTAGTATCTTAACCGCAAAGCTCGAGCTTCTCCAGAAGCTGCGGGGGCTGGTCCTTTATTCAGCTCTTCTCAACTTTTGAATATCAAATTTCAGCACCCTGGGGAGGGTTTGGTCAGCTTCAGCAGCTAGGCTCGGTGGAGCTTCAATCATACAAGCTTAATCTGAAATCTGAAGTCACATCTAGAATATCGAGGCATGTCAATCATACAAAATTCATAGATAAGTATGTTAGCCCCACATTCTGAAGTCACGAATCATTATTAGTCCTTAGTCATGGATTCTGGAGCATATAGTAACCACATAAACTCAACGTGCTACTCATGCTCTCTAGTATCTCAAGTCAATTTTCAAATTTTAACATCACATCTAGAGCGTCTAGACATAATAATCACGTAAAAGTAGGAGGGTCGTACTTGATTTAGGGAAAACAAAGTATGATACGCATATCAATCTTATAATGACATACTTATAACAATATCGAATCAACGAATATCATAGCTTATTCATGTCACACTCATCATGACATACTCATTATAAAATCACGTTAGCATAAAAGATCTAACCTTTTTTAGCTTTATCAAATTTTGTACTAACCGGTGGTATCGATATACTCGTTATTTGAGGATCAGCACCATAGCAGGCTAAATATCATAATCCAGCTACTCGTTTGGTTCTCCATAGTTCTCTGCTCTTTCGGGCTCCTCCAGGACATCTAGGTTCTCTAGGTTTACTTGTATATCAATCCCGAATTGATCCTGTAAAGATACACCAAAAAAGGGGCCTCCCACACAGGCTCTCAAATGCTCAGATAAGCTCCATAAGCCTCAATTATATAATTTAAATATGAAATAAGGTAATTTCAGATCTGGATGATCTCCAGCAACCTCCAAGACCTCTGTATGTTCCAATCTCAGTTGGGTATATTTCAAAAACGTCCCTCGAGGCCCAGATCGGGATCCTCCCGCAGCATTGCGGTTTCCTGTTCCTCCGGAGTTTCGGGGAGCTTCTGGGCTGGACCTCCTTGCTGTAGATTCTCTCTTCCTCTCTCCACTAGCTGGTTTCACCTCCAGCCTCTTGGCTTGCCTCACCTCTTCGAGGGTGAGATACTTTTCAGCTCTGAAGATTCTTAAGTTCTCTACCCGCTTCAGGTAATCAATCATCCTCTCACCCACTCTAGTTTTCGGACTTATCGTTTTGTCTGTTTAGGGCTATTGGCCTTGATCTCAGGGACCTAAATAGGCTCAATCTTCACTTTCCTTTTCCGAGCTTATCCCGAAATCCTCCAGGACTTGGATAGAATCAACCTATAATCTGAAATCTTCTGAACCTATCCAGAGATCCTCCAGAGCTTGGATAGACTTAATCTGTAATTTGAAATCTTCTGAACCTACCCAGAGGTCCTCTAGAACTTGGGTAGACTTAATCTGTAATCTGAAATCTTCTGAACCTACCCAGAGGTCCTCTAGAACTTGGGTAGACTTAATCTACAATCTGAAATCTTCTGAACCTATCCAGAGATGCTCCAGAGCTTGGATAGACTTAATCTGTAATCTGAAATCTTCTGAACCTACCCAGAGGTCCTCTAGAACTTGGGTAGACTTAATCTACAATCTGAAATCTTCTGAACCTATCCAGAGGTCCTCCAGAACATGGATAGGTTCGGTCTGTAATATGAAATTATATCTAAAATATGGAAACATGTTAATCGTGTGCAAAATCATAATCATCATCCGCGTCTAATCATTAATCATCATCAACGTCTAATCGTTAATTCTACCACATAAAGTAATCAAAAGACTCAACATGTGAATTGCTTACCCATGCTTCTACGATTTCAAGTAATTCTCAATTCTAAGATTGTTTCTAGAGTATCAATCATGTAAGCTTAGGAGAATCATGCTTAATTCATTGGAAAAGTTTGTGTCATATATGTCAATATCATTAAAATATGCTTATAGCAATATCAAATTACTATAAAAGATCTAATACTTTAGACTCTATCAAACACATGTACTAACCTGTAGTACCAATGCATTTATCATATCTCTGCTTCGTACTCCCACGTTTAGATTTTAGACCTCGAGGCCCTAAATACTCTTCCTCATACCTCCAAGTTCTGATTCTAGACCTCGGGGTCCTGAATACTCTGCCTCGTACCTCCAAATTCTGATTCTGGACCTCGGGGTCCTGAATACTCTGCCTCGTACCTCCAGATGGATTACTATCTCTTGGTGACCCGGAGGTCTGAGAGACCTCTGGACTGGAACGTCTGGAGGGGCCCTCTCTTCTTCTCTCTTGATCTGGCGGCCTAGTCTCCAATCTCTTGGCTTTTCGAACCTCCTCCAGGGTGAGGTACTTCTCTGCTCTATGTAGCAACTCATCAAAGTTCTTAACCGGCTTCTTAGCTAGGGAGGAGAAGAAGTCTCCATCCCTTAATCCGTTAGTAAGAGCGTTGATCTTCACCTCCGGAGAGGCTGTAGGGACCTCCAGAGCTGCCTGATTGAATCTCCGTAGAAAAGCTCTTAAACTTTCGTTCTCCCCCTGCCTCAGATTGAAGAGGGTCAAAGTGGCCCGCGGCTGCCTCCGAGCACTTGCAGATTGATGGAGAAATAACTCACTGAATTCCTCCCAGGATCGGATTGTATTGGGTTCCAATTGAGTGAACCACTGCTGTGCCGCTTTTGCTAGGGTGGTCAGGAACACCCTGCACTTGATTCCCTCTCCGTAGCGGTGTAATAACGCGGCGTTCTCGAACCTTATTAGGTGTTCATAGGGGTTTGCCGTACCATCGTACTCAAAATTGAGGGGCTTAAAATTGAATGGTAGTTCATCCTGTAATATGTTAGGAGAGAACTGACATCCAGAAACATAAGAGGATCTACTCGCTCGATTATTCATTTGTTTTCTCATATCTCTCATCTCCTTCTGTAGGGCTAGTATTTGGTCGCTAACTGGCCCTCCGTAGGTATCGTCGGTGCTTTCTTCTGCTTCAGGGAGCTCTGTCTCTCGGGGTGCCAAATCTGCATTCCTTCTTATATTCCGAAGGGGAATGCTTCTTTCCGCTCGGGAGGGCACCTTATCGTCTTCTTCTGCCCGCATCCCCATTTCTTTGGACAGCACTTGGGAGGCTCCAGGTGCCTCTTCCTGGGGTCTCGGGGTAGGTATCTCCAGATTCCCTGGTGCAGCTCTGGGAACTCGATCTCTTTGAGCCGCGAAGGCTCTCTCTACAGCTTGCTTGATGAGGGCATTCAATTGATCGGAAGAGATCAGGAGTGGCCCTAAATCTGGAATATCCTCTCGCTGAGGATCCGCGGTCTAGGACTCTGGGGCTTCAATGTTCCCTGTGGTTCCCTCTTCGATTGGGAGGGGATGGTTTTCCTCTCCCAAGCCTGTATTAGGCGTCACTGGTGGATTTGCTCCAGAAGGGGTATGAACTGGATCCTTCCCTCGGCCTCCCCTCGGTGAGGGATCAGTTGGCAAAGGGGAATTTTCCCCTGGAAGATTCTTCTTTTCTGAAGTAGATGTTTTATTTCCGCCACCCATTTGCTCGAACGGATAGAAATTCGTGAGAAAATCTTTCAACTCTTTCCCACAGACGGCGCCAGTTGATGTGCCAAAATTTGCACGAGAGGATTGCGTATCCTCGGGATTAAATGTCCTACTCTTCGAACACGTATGATCACTCCAAGTATGCTGCCTTCATTCGAAATCTTCAAGAACCTGCAAAGAGCACGCCGGAGGGAGGTCCGGCGTGGACACTCCGATGCCTAAGTCAGTATAGGGCTTATAAAAATCTCCCAAGGATCTCGAGATCCTTGATATATCAAATCAGTTCTCAAAGAATATCAAAAAGGTCTTTTTCGTTTTGTATATCAAGTTTGTAATATAAGAATGTCTAACCTGGAAATCTCCTCGAATTTACCTATTTATAGAGATACTTTCTGGAGAGGAAGTCAAGCCTTCCTCTTATTTCGGAGCTGCCCATAAGACTCGGCCCTGCTGAGTGGACGAAGTCCTCTTTTCTCTCCACTCCCTGAAGACTCGGTGCCACTCTCCCTAGTGGACTCTTTCCACTACAATGAAGGAGAGAAGAATCTTTCTTTGGTCAATCTTAGTCCGATTCTTGCGGAGTTCTCCTATATTCTCGGTCTACCAATTCATATCAAGATCGAGTCCTCCAAATGAGTCTCTCCCAGAGGGGCTCCAGGAGCTCCCTCTGGAGGGACTTCCAGAAGGGATTCTTTATCCAGAGCCCCTTCCACAATCCCATATCTTCTCTTTTATCTTATCCTTTATACACGTGTCGACTTCTTATCGGATGGCATTTTTAGGCCGCATCACATACAAATCACAAAACGAAAGTAAAATGGATGTAAACTCAAAGAGAAAAGGTGGGTTCCAAGGCAATTGTAGTATTTTGACGTCCGTTTATAAGAGTTATCTCGTTTAAATGGCCATTAAGGTTATCTCAAATAGGGTGATCACACAAGAAGAACTAATCGATCTCTCGATACAAATTAATCCAAAGACGCAATGTAATATAAGCTCGTATGTCTACATCACAAACATTACACCATCTAAAATAGCTCCTAAGACCATTCGATTCCCTCTCCGATAATTAATCCTCTCTCGAGATCATAATAATACCGGGTTGCACATTCGCATACGATTAAATGGAATAAATCTCTCGATACTACCCCAATTAACAATGAATCAAGCAAATCATTATGGCCACTAACAACATGCTTTGCAATGGATAGTTGAATATGCAAATAAGAAATAAACACCAATTAAAGCAAGAATTTACTCATAAACATCAATCCAAATCTCTACAATGCCTTAGAACCACAAGTTGTCTAGCCAATCAACAACATAATCAAATTAACAAAACCAAATGAAAATAACTAAATAAAAAGAGAGAAAAATAGAAAGCTTAGTCTAATGGATGGTGTTCTCCTCGTGAGCGGATTCTCCAAACGTATGCCTCCCTTCTTCTTCTTCTTCTTTTTCCTTCTCCCCTCAAAGTATGATTAGAGGGTTTATTTATAACTTGAAAATTAGGGCTAAAACTTCTAGAAAAAATTATTTCCAAAAATATAATTTCCTTTTCTCTCTTCAATTTCCAAATCTTCTCTCTTTCCTTTTTCTTCAAATTTCCAAATCTTCTCTCTTTCCTTTTTCTTCAAATTTCCAAATCTTCTCTCTTTCCTTTTTCTTCAAATTTCCTTTTCTTCTCTCGGTCACTGGCTTGGGGCTCAAGCTACATATTGCCCCAAATTATTTCCTTGAATAAATTTGACTCGTTTTACCCACGAACTCGGTTTCTTCCTTCATTGACTTCACTAAAAATTAGGTATGTATTTTTACCTTCCAAAATAGTCATTTTTCCTACAAAAACGACAAAACACCACCTTTCTCTTATTTTGACCAAAACATCAATAATCGACCAATAAACCAATGAAATCACAATCAAAATGAGCTTCATATGTGCATAAAAAACGTGTAAATTCCACCCGAATCAAACTCCCCCAAACTTAAAATGTTGTTTGTCCTCAAACAACTAAGCACTTAAAGCAATGAGGGTGGAATGATCACAATGGAATATTCAATGCAAATCACACAAGCAAAGTAAGATGTAATGATATCTCTTTCTCAAAGTGCATTTCTCAATGAAGGTTATAGGCTCATTATTGCAATTCACACTCATGGATCAAAGAATGCACAAACACACAACACATTGTGAATGGGAAACATAATTCAAATGCTCGAGTCCTCTACTCACATGACAAAGTGTTTCTCTCAAACACACAAACAAATTGAGGATATTAATGCACTCATCAACCAAGTTATGCTATGTAATCACCATATGCTTGCCCAACTTCTACTTTTCACAACACTCAAATGCTCGATAATGTGATCAATAGGACTTAATCAAGGATGTAACATTGGCTCTTTGGACAAGGTAGGATGAATTTAGGAATTTGTGACTCTTCTAGTGGAGGACAAAGCTTGTTGTTTTACAATTTGTGCTTTCACTTTCAAAGCTTACAAACTTCATCCTCACTTTTATTTTTCCTTTCTTTTTCAAGCATTCATCACCTCATCTTTTGAACCATTTTTCTTTTCAAGCTTTCGGGGCTCTTTGTCCCTCTTTTCTTTTCCTTGATTTTCTTTTCATCTTTCTCTTCTTTTTTTCTTTCAACTTCTCCAATTTCTCCTTCCACCAAAGATATTCATTTAAGCACATGTTTTTCACTTTGTCTTTTATCCCCCACTAGATATAGGTATCAAAGGCTCAAAAAGGCTAAGTGGTTAACATTGTAGTTTGCCAAGAAAATGAGGAATTAGGCTCAAGGGGCTAACTACGGAAAATTACTTTGGTTTTGGGACATTTTGGCTAAGTGACTCTTTTTTAGAACAAGACGGCCTATATCACATCACATCATCTCACACAATCATGCTTTCAAACAAGAACTTAGGCAAGTTCTAGGATTACTAGCAATAACATGGTCCACTCTCAAATGAACTAAACCGGATTACATGCTCGATTCAAGGCTCAATTCTCACCGGTTTATTCAATAGGACCCTCACATTCATCAATTGTTCCCAAACAACAACACATCATGCATTCATGCTATCAAAGATCACAAATATGAACACAATCATGATACTATATCCAACATCAATCATGCTTACATTCAAAGCAAATAGACATCACCACAACTACTCAACAATGGATCCCAATGACTATTCATGCTCACATTTCACCAAAGCTCAACTACCCAATATATGATCAAAACCAACTTAAACAATATAATCATGTGAAAGCCAAATGTGCGCCGGTGCAAAATGTGACACAAGTAGAATGACGAACCGGTGCAAGGGTAACAACTAGTAAAAAAATAAAAGAAAAATAACTCCCCCAAACTTAGAATTTTACTAGGTATAAATTCTAAGTTTGGGGCTACAAGTTGTTACCTCCCTCCTTGCACATCCAAAGCTCTTCAAAGATCACCATTGCAACACTTGCTTTCTCCACTCCAAAGTTGGTTTTGCTTCTTCTTCATTCTCCAAGACTTGCTATCTATAGTATTCTTCATCCATACCTACAAAATAAATCAAGCTATCAAAACTACTAAAGCAATAAAAACATGAAAGCAATAAAACCTTGGGTTGCCTCCCAAGAAGCGCTATTTTTAACGTCCTATGCCAGACGGTTCTTCCTTGAGGGGGATATCAAGTCACCCCATCATCCTCCTTGCTCTTGCACTTCTTTGCCCATGCAATCTTCTTAAATCCGTCAAAACATCCACTAGCTAGCCCATCCGGCTCTTCAATCATGTCATAGGAGGTTGATGCCTCATTCATCCCCAAGTTTGCACAAGTAGCCTTTTTTGATTTGGGGGAGTTTTTGAAGGAAACTCCCCCAAACTTGGCCTTCTTGCCCATCTTCAACTCATTCTTTTCCATTTGGGGGTCCTCTTTCACAATGTTGATCTTGGGCTCTTCTTCCATCTTCTCTTTCATGGGCATTGGAGAGTGATCTTCCTTGGAATACCCATACTTTTCATTCCCATCATTTCGGAGTTTGATAGCTCTAAACATGTCAATCGTAACTATCTCTTGATTCATTCGAAGCTCCAACTCTCCATTCCTCATATCAAGAATAACCCCTCCGGTTGCCAAAAATGGCCTTCCCAATATCAATGGAATGTTTTTGTCTTCCTCCATATCCAAAACCACAAAGTCTACCGGAAAAAGAAATTTGTCGATTTTGACCAATACATCCTCCGCTATACCCAAAGGGTATGTCATAGACCTATCCGCCAATTGGAGGTTCATTGTGGTTGGTGTGAGCTCTCCTAAACCAAGTGACTTGAAGAGTGACAATGGCATGAGGTTGATGCTTGCTCCCGAATCACATAGAGCTCTTAATGTACCTCCATCTCCAATAGTGCATGATAAAGTGAAGGATCCGGGATCCCTAAGCTTTGGAGGTAACTTAGCTTGAATTACGGAGCTACAATGTTCGGCTAAGTGCACCGTCTCATATGCCTCCATTTCCCTCTTGCTTGACATTATCTCCTTCAAGAATTTGAAATAATGTGGTATTTGTTCAAGAGCTTCGGCGAAAGGGATGTTGATATGGAGTTTCTTGAACATCTCCGCAAACTTGACAAACTTGATATCCAAGTTCTTCTTCTTCTTCATCCTTTGCGGATATGGGAGGGACATTACATTTTTACTAAACAAAGGAGGGATTGCCTCCCCACTCTTCTTCTCCCCTTCCTTTTCTTTCACTAAGCCATCATCTTTGTCAACACCCTCGGGTGCCATTACCACTTCCTCCTCTAACGGCATCTTGGGCCCTTCGTAGCTCGTCCCACTTCTTAACCTTATGGCTTTGCATTGCTCCTTGGGATTTAGCTCCGTGTTAGAGGGGAATTGCCCCGGAACGTGTTGCTTTCCAATGGCATTAGCAAGTTGGCTCACTTGCTTTTCTATGACTTTCATGTGGTTTGCCATATTCTTGATCATTTCTCCTTGTTCCTCAAATCTTTGCCGAGTTATGTTTGCATTCTCTCTAGTCTCTCTCATGAATTTCGTAGTTTCCCCCATAAAAGCACCAAACATATCCTCCATTGATGGCTTTGATGAAGACTCCACAATAGCTCCATCTCTAACATTAAAATTTGGAGGTGGGACAATGGCATTCCTTGTGTTGGCATAGGAAAAGTTCTCATGTTGCCTCAATCCGGGATGATATTGATTCGGATTAGGAGGTTGCCTCTCATTCCAACCCCTTTCTCGAAAATGACGATCCCTTTGATTGTTCATATAATGGGCCTCTTCATATTGTTCATCACTAGGTCCCATTAGTGACTTGGCCGCCATCATCGAAGTCAACTTATCCATCTTGTTGGATAAAGTAGCCAAATCATCCGACTCCTTAGTGGAAGCAACTTTCCGGCCTTGCCTTCTTTCGGATGGCCATTGGTGTCCATTCTTTGCCATCTCCTCTAGAAGCACATAGCCTTCATCCGTCATCTTTCCAAGCAAAGAACCTCCACCGGCCGAGGCGTCCACCATCCCTCTCGTTCGATGGTCCATCCCGTTGTAGAAATAGCAAATCAATTGATCTCTTGAGAACCCATGTTGAGGACAACTCCGTATGAGATCCTTGAAACGCTCCCAAGCCTCGGCTAAAGACTCATCATCGTCTTGCATGAAAGAAGAAATTTCTCCTCTTATCTTGATGGTCTTGCTTGGAGGGAAGTATTTCATGAGGAAAGCATCTACAAGGTCGGCCCAATTTTCGATCGTCCTTGGATCAAGAGACATGTACCATTGCTTTGCACGATCACGGAGGGAGAATGGGAACAATTGGAGACGGATGTAATCTTGAGGGACACGATTAATCTTAACCGTTCCACTTATCTCTAGGAATTGAGATAAATGGAGGTTAGGATCCTCCTTTGACAACCCTCCAAATTGGTTGTTTTGAACCATCATGATCAAGGCCGGCTTGAGTTCGAAATTGTGAGCATCTACGGGTTCTCGACCCGCTCCTCCATATGGCCTCGGAATTGGGCGGAAATGATCTCTTAGTACCCTTTGTGGTCGATTTCCCCCATTCCCATTCGGTTCCTCAAATCCATCAACCCCTTGATTCTCAACCTCCTCCTCGACCTCTTCTACAACCGGATTCTCTCTTCGATTCATTCTTTCCAACTCTAGTCTTCTCCTTTCGGCGTTCCTTCTTCGACAATTGGCCTCGGAATTGGGCGGAAATGATCTCTTAGTACTTCTTGTTGATTCCTTCTAGATCGTGTGATCATAAACCATGTCTATCAAAAGAGCAAACGAGAGTGAGAATTGCAAGTAAGATCAAGGTAACAAACACAAATATTTTTGGATTTTTGCAAATAAAGAAAGCAAGTAAATGTCTAAACTAAAACTCTCTTAGCCTACACTCTAGAGCTTATAAAAACCTCCCCGGCAACGGCGCCATAAACTTGATTCATGTGTTATGCAACACTAAATAAACAACCGCAAGTATACGGCGTCTATCGTAGCGTGATAAGCACGAGGTCGATCCCACGAGAAGGTTAAAGCATAAAAGTGGAGTTTGCTAGTCGAATTCTAAGTAGACGTGATCGAAATTTTGAATAAAATGTTTTACTCTAAAGTTACCTACCAAGTGTCACGAATAAGCAACAAAGAGTAAAGATAAAATCGATCAAATGGCATACAAATCACAAAACGAAAGTAAAATGGATGTAAACTCAAAGAGAAAAGGTGGGTTCCAAGGCAATTGTAGTATTTAGACGTCCGTTTATAAGAGTTATCTCGTTTAAATGGCCATTAAGGTTATCTCAAATAGGGTGATCACACAAGAAGAACTAATCGATCTCTCGATACAAATTAATCCAAAGACGCAATGTAATATAAGCTCGTATGTCTACATCACAAACATTACACCATCTAAAATAGCTCCTAAGACCATTCGATTCCCTCTCCGATAATTAATCCTCTCTCGAGATCATAATAATACCGGGTTGCACATTCGCATACGATTAAATGGAATAAATCTCTCGATACTACCCCAATTAACAATGAATCAAGCAAATCATTATGGCCACTAACAACATGCTTTGCAATGGATAGTTGAATATGCAAATAAGAAATAAACACCAATTAAAGCAAGAATTTACTCATAAACATCAATCCAAATCTCTACAATGCCTTAGAACCACAAGTTGTCTAGCCAATCAACAACATAATCAAATTAACAAAACCAAATGAAAATAACTAAATAAAAAGAGAGAAAAATAGAAAGCTTAGTCTAATGGATGGTGTTCTCCTCGTGAGCGGATTCTCCAAACGTATGCCTCCCTCCTTCTTCTTCTTCTTTTTCCTTCTCCCCTCAAAGTATGATTAGAGGGTTTATTTATAACTTGAAAATTAGGGCTAAAACTTCTAGAAAAAATTATTTCCAAAAATATAATTTCCTTTTCTCTCTTCAATTTCCAAATCTTCTCTCTTTCCTTTTTCTTCAAATTTCCAAATCTTCTCTCTTTCCTTTTTCTTCAAATTTCCTTTTCTTCTCTCGGTCACTGGCTTGGGGCTCAAGCTACATATTGCCCCAAATTATTTCCTTGAATAAATTTGACTCGTTTTACCCACGAACTCGGTTTCTTCCTTCATTGACTTCACTAAAAATTAGGTATGTATTTTTACCTTCCAAAATAGTCATTTTTCCTACAAAAACGACAAAACACCACCTTTCTCTTATTTTGACCAAAACATCAATAATCGACCAATAAATCAATGAAATCACAATCAAAATGAGCTTCATATGTGCATAAAAAACGTGTAAATTCCACCCGAATCAGTTATAGATGGTCTCAAGACCTTACACTGTCTTCAAATAAAGAATCTCTTCAAATGGCAAACGTTCCAAGGTCTAGCTATGTCAACCCTCTCCATACTCTGCAGTCTGTATTCTCCTCCTTTCAGCACCTGTGTGATTTTATAGGGTCCCTCCCAGTTGGGCTCCAGCTTTCCTGTGTTTTTCAGGGCGTCCGCTCTTCTCAGCATCAGGTCCCCTGCTCTGAAGGACCTCGGGATCACCCTTCGATCATATGCAGCTTTAATTCTGCTTTTATATCTTTCAGCACGTACCCTAACCATCTCTCTTTCTTCTTCCATCAAATCTAGAGCCTCTCTCATCAATCTTTCATTCTGATGTTCTTCAAATTGGGCAACTCGGTGCGATCGTAAAACGGCCTCTGGAGGTATCACCGCCATAGCTTCGTAGACCAGCTGAAATGGGGACTCTCCAGTTGCTGTCTTCGGGCTAGTTCTATATGACCATAATACATTATCTAACTCGTTTACCCATCCTCCTCCTATCTTTGTCAACCTAGTTCGAATCCCATCTACTATTGTTCGATTAGTAACCTCCACCTGTCCGTTAGCTTGAGGATGAGCTACAGAAGTGAATCTCTGTATTATGTTCAATCTTGCACACCATCCTCGCACGTTTTCGCCATTAAACTGTGTTCCATTATCGGAGACCAATATTCTGGGTACTCCGAATCTACAGCAGATTTGTTTTTTCAAGAATTTAATCACATTCTCTTCATCTATCGTAGCCAGGGGAGCAGCTTCCACCCATTTGCTAAAATAGTCCACTGCTACTATCAGAAATTTTCTCCCTCCGGAGGCTGGAGGGAAGGGTCCTACCAAGTCGATTCCCCACTTAGCGAAGGGACAGGGAGAGTGCATCGCTCCCATCTCTTCCGCAGGGGTCCTTATCAATGGAGCATTTTTCTGACACTTGACACATTTTCTCACAAATTCTCTAGCATTTTTTGTCATGGAGGGCCAGTATAACCCAGCCCTTAAAACTTTCTTCACCACCGCTTTGTATCCTTCATGACTGGCTGCATCACCTTCGTGGATCTCTCTAAGTGTGTACATAGCTTCTCTAGTTGATATACACCTCAAATATGGGTGTGTGAATGATTTCTTGTATAAGTGCCCTCCGATAATACAATATTTGATCTGAAGGGCTCGGGTTTCTCTGGTGGTAGGGGCATCTGCTCCCTTGGTGAGTTCTATCCATATAGCTCTTCTCCAATCATCTTCCTCTTCAATGGAGCCAATGGGGTTCTCTAGAGTCTCTCTTTCTGCAACTACTAGAGTTACTGTTCCCTGTCCATCAAACTCTGTGGAGCTAGCAAGTTTGGAGAGGCTATCCGCCTGCATGTTCTTCTCTCGGGGTATCTGGACTACCTCGCACTCTTGGAATTTGCCCATCACCGCTTTGGCACGTTCCAAATAAGCAGCCATCCTGCTATCTTTGGCTACATATTCACCATTCACCTGCTGAACAACTAATTGGGAGTCTGAGTATAGAGTTACCTTTGGAGCTCCCAATTCCAATGCCATCTCCATCCCTCTGATCAAAGCTTCGTATTCTGCTCCATTATTTGAGGTCATGAATTGAAACCTCACTGCGAATTGTAGGTCCTCTCCTCGAGGGCCTGTCAACACAATCCCTGCTCCACATCCGCTCAGGGTCACTGAGCCATCTACATACACCTTCCATCCCTCGACCTCTTCTGGTTTAGTCGACTCTTGGATGAAATCTGACAAAGCTTGAGCTTTTATAGACTTCCGTGGCTCGAAATCTACGTCATATTCTTGGAGCTCGATCGCCCACTTCACCATCCTTCTAGAGAGGTCTGCTCGCCCTATAACCTGTTTCAACAAGTAATTAGTGCGGACCAGTATTTTGTAAGAAAGGAAATATGGGTGTTGTAACTACCACAGCCAGAGCAGCCTTCTCAATTTCTGAGTATCGATTTTCGGCCCCCTGAATGACCTTACTGACATAATAAATAGGGTGCTGCAGAGATCCCTCTTCTTTGACTAAGGCAGTGCTTAGTGAGAATTCCCCTACGGAGAGATACAAAATGAGGGTATCTCCTGGAGAAGGCTTCGTCAGCTTCGGCAACTGAGACAAATGGTGCTTCAGGTCTTCAAAGGCCTTTTGGCATGTTTCGCTCCATTCGAACTTGGTCCCTTTCTTAAGAATTTTAAAGAAGGGATGGCTCTTTTCAGCAGACCTGGCTATGAATCTGCTCAATGCTGTAATCCTCCCATTGAGTGTCTGGAGCTCCTTTATGTTTCTTGGTGGCCGCATGTCCAGTACAGTCTTCACCTTGGCTGGATTCACCTCTATACCTCTTTGAGTGACCATATATCCGAGGAACTTCCCTGATTTTACTCCAAAAGAGCATTTGGCTGGGTACAACTTGATGTCGTTTTCTCGAATTACTTGGAAAATTTCTTCCAGATCCTTTATATGTTGATCTTCTTTCACACTCTTAGCCAACATATCATCTACATATATCTCCATGTTTCTCCCTAGCTGCTTTCGAAAGACAGCATCGACCATCCTCTGATAGGTTGCTCCGGCATTGATTAATCCAAATGGCATCCGAACATATCCGAATGTTCCACAGGCTGCTATGAAGCACACTTTGGGGACATCTGCAGGATTCAGTTGGATTTGGTGGTACCCTTGGTATGCATCCATCATGCTCAGCAACTCAAAGCCTGAAGTTGCATCCACTAGCTGATCTATCCTTGGTAGCGGGTAGTGGTCCTTAGGGCATGCCTTGTTGAGGTCCCTGAAATCGATGCACATTCTCCACTTTCCTCCCCCTTTAGGCACTAGCACGGCATTGGAGAGCCATTCTGGGAATTGGACTTCTACTACATGCCCTGCTTTCAATAGCTTCTCGACTTCTTCTTTCACAATGTTATTCTTCTCAATCCCGAAATTTCGTAGTTTTTGTTTTACGGGCCTTGCCTTTGGATCAACATTAAGGCAATGTATTGCTATCTCCGGAGGGACTCCTGTCATGTCAGCTGGAGAAAATGCAAATATATCGGAATTTCGACGTAATGTAAATATTACCTTCTCTGTGAGTTCAGGCCCCAGTTGGGTACCTATTTTGGTAACAAAGCCGAGTTTCCCTGGAAAGAGCTCCACACTCATCAGTTCCTCGTCTATTTTAACATTCACTTGTTCAGGTGCTGCTCCCTCTACTTTCTTCCTCTTGACCTCAGGGTCATCTCCTCTCGTCCGCTCCAGGACCCTAGTTAGGGCTCTATCAGCCATCTTTACGGACTCTGCATAGCACTTCCGTGCTTGGTACTGGTCTCCTCTCACTTCTCCCACCCCTGTGGCTGTAGGGAATTTCATTTTCATATGAAATGTGGAAATGATTGCCTGAAAAAGATTCAGGCTGGGTCGTCCCATCACAACATTGTACGACGAGGGAATGTCTACAATAAGGAACTCCACCACATGGACCTTCCGAGCTGGAGCGTCTCCCAATCCTACCTGTAACATCACTGACCCCAAAGGTTGGATTGCACCTCCGGAGAAACCATACAGAGAGGTATCTACAGGGCGCAGCTTCACACTCAGCTCCATTCTCTTAAAACATTCAAAGAACATGATGTCAGCCTAACTCCCCGTATCTACGAAGATTCGAGCAACATCGAATCCCGCTATGTCGGTAGTGATCACCAGAGCATCGTTGTGATCTTCCTTAACTCCCTTCACATCCTCTGGGCCAAATCGGATATTGGGCGTCTCCGTCATACGCCCCACTTCTCTTAACTGGCTCCCTTGCTCTGCTCTTAGAGCCCGGACATTTTGCTTCCTCTTCCGAAAAGAATCTCCATCAGCTGGCCCTCCCACTATCATGTGGATTACTCCTCTCTTTGGTGGGGGAGGGGGCATATCCTCAGCTGCCTCTCTGGTTTCCTTCTCTTCTGGTTTTCTTTCATGATCTTTCCGCTTCTGCCCTCGAGGGCCCTGCCTATCTCTGAATATAAATTCTTTTAAATGGCCCGCTTGGATCATCCTCTCAATCTCGTCCTTCAAGTGGTAACATTGATTTGTATCATGCCCATATTCATTGTGGAATCGGCAAAATCGATCAGACTTGGGTTTCTGAGGTCCTCGATTTCTGGAATATGGGAATTTCAAGTCTGGATGGTCTCCGGCTACCTCCAGTACTTCAGCAGGCTCAATCCTCAAGGGCGTGTATTTCTCGAACCTCCCACGAGCGCCAGACCGGGGACCTCCGGAGGGATTGCTATCTCTTGTTGATCCAGAGGTCCGAGGGACCTCTGGGCTGGATCGTCTGGAGGGACCTTCCCTTCTTCTCTCTCGATCTGGTGGCCTAACCTCCAGCCTTTTGGCCTTACGGACCTCCTCTAGAGTGAGATACTTCTCTGCCCTGTGCAGCAGCTCATCAAAATTCTTAACTGGCTTCTTAGCTAAGGAGGAAAAGAAATCTCCATCTCGCAATCCGTTAGTGAGGGCGTTGATCTTCACCTCCGGAGAGGCTGTAGGGACCTCCAGAGCTGCCTGATTAAACCTCCAGAGAAAAGCTCTTAAGCTTTCGCTCTCCCCCTGCCTCAGATTGAAGAGGGTCAAGGTGGCCCGTGGCTGTCTCCGGGCACTTGCAAATTGATGGAGAAATAACTCACTGAATTCTTCCCAGGATCGGATGGTATTAGGTTCTAGTTGAGTGAACCATTGCTGCGCTGCTTTTGCCAGGGTGGTCAGGAACACCCTGCACTTAATTCCTTCTCCGTAGCGATGTAATAGCGCAACGTTCTCAAATCTTACTAAGTGTTCGTAAGGGTCTGCCGTACCGTCATACTCAAAATTAAGGGGCTTGAAATTGAATGGTAATTCATCCTGTAATATGTTAGGGGAGAACTGGCATCCGGATGTGTGAGCGGATCTACTGGTTCGGTTGTTCATCTGTCTCCTCATATCCTTCATCTCTTTCTATAGAGCCTGTAGCTGGTCGCTAACTGGCCCTCCGTAGGTATCATCAGTGCTTTCTTCTGTCTCAAGGGGTTCTGTCCCTCGCGGTGCCGGATCTGCGTTCCTTCTAGTGCTCCGAAGGGGAATGCTTCTTTCCGCGCGCGAGGGCACTTTATCATCCTCCTCCACTCGTATCCCCATCTCCTTGGACAACACTTGGGAGGTTCCAGGTGCTTCATCCTGGGGTCTATGGGACGGTA
Source organism: Galeopsis tetrahit (assembly GCA_963675135.1). NCBI lineage: Eukaryota > Viridiplantae > Streptophyta > Magnoliopsida > Lamiales > Lamiaceae > Galeopsis > Galeopsis tetrahit. Next base: position 16,300,677 of record OY776127.1, on the reverse strand, counting down.
CCTCTGGATTCCCCGGTGCAGCCTTGGGAATCTGGTCCCTTTGATCTGCAAAGGTTTTATCTATAGCTTGCTTGATGAGGGCGTTCAATTGATCGGGATAGATCAAGAGTGTCCCTGAGTCTGGAATATCCTCTCGCTGAGGATCTGCGGTCTGGAACTCTGGGGTTTCAAGGTTCCCTGTTATTCCCTCCCGGACCGGTAAGGGATGATTTTCGTCACCTAAATCTGGAGTGGGCGCCAATGGCTGATTTGATCCAGAAGGAGTATGGATTGGGTTTTACCCCCGGCCTCCCATTGGTGGGGGATCAGTCGGCAAAGGGGAATTCCCCCCTGGAAGATTCTTCTTTCCAGAAGTAGATGTTTTGTCTCCGCCACCCATTTGCTCGAACAGGTAGAAATTCGTGAGAAAATCTTTCAACTCTTTCCCACAGACGGCGCCAGTTGATGTGCCAAAATTTGCACGAGAGGATTATGTATCCTCGGGATTAAACGTCCTATTCTTCGAACACGAATAATTGCTTCGGGTGTGTTGCCTTCGCTCAAAACCTTCAAGAACCTGCAAAGAACACGCCGGAGGGGAGTCCGGCGTGGACACTCCGATGCCTAAGTCAGTATAGGGCTTATTAATCTCTTCCAAGGATCTCAAGATCCTTGATGTATAAAAATAGTTCTCAAAAGAATTCCGAAGGATATATTGTATTCAGTGTATTAAGTGTGTAGTGTACGAGTGTCTAACCTGGAAATCTCCTCGATTTTACCTATTTATAGAGATGCTTGCTGGAGAGGAAGTCAAGCCTTCCTCCTTTTCCGGAACTACCCGCAAGACTCGGTCCTGCGGAGTGGACGAAGCCTTCTTTCCTCCACTTCCCGAAGACTCGGCCATATCCCTTCTCCTTTGACTTGATTCCCCAGATAATAGAGGATAAGGTCCACTTTCTTATCGAGTCTAAGCCGAAAATAGCGGAACCTCCCTACATTCAAGGCTCACGAACTTTCACCAAAAGTAATTCTTCTGGAAGCTTCTCTTTAGCCGAAGCTCCCTCCAAAGGGATCTCCCGAGAGGATTTCCCCTCAGAGAGTATTACATAATCTGATCCTTTCACTTTTATCTTATCCCCTATACACGTGTCGACTCCTTATTAGGTGACATTTTTAGGCCGCATCAATTTGATAAGAGAATAAAAGGATATACCTAAATTAGTTATTAGAACCCATGTCATCAATACACGATTGTAACAATAACATCATTATCTGATTATTTCATGATATCGAAAAATCTGCTACAATATTTTTTCGAATTTCGAAAAAATTGAAAAAATAAATATTAACACAATGAAAAAATATTAACACCCTAAACCATTCTCAAATAAATTAAATACCATTCATCATTAATTAATTAACTAGTTAATTAATTTGTTCAATTATTAATTCATTTGAATTTGATCAGAAGCTACTCCCAAGAAAACATACAACTTGATCAATCCAAGAGTAGAAGAAGAAGTTGTTGCAGGCCCCTCGTCTCAGGTCTGCTTCTCTTTTTCATTTTGAATATAACTCATGAATTACAAGAATTAATTTTCCATTAAGTTTGAACTTTTAGGTGGTGTTTGGTTAGAAATTGTGGTGAATTTGATTGAGATTGAGATTGAAAAAAAAGGATTAATTGAGTAGTAATTATGTTTAGATAGAAATTAGTTTTATGTCAAATAAAATTAAAGTAATATTTTATTATAGTGGTGAATTTGTATTTGGATTGAGAGAGATTTGATTGATCCAAATTCGGATTGCCAATTCCAAACATATCCTGATTGATAATTTTGTTTGTTTTAGTCTGCATGGTTTCGGGCACAAGTATCACAACTGAATGCCGCTATTCTTCAAAGGTCATCTGAATCCAATGCTACCGGTGTTCATCTAGGGCATAGGTTCAACGCCCACGCGTATCCACTCTCGACAAATAACGTCCATGTTCATCAAGGGCATAGGTTCAACGCCCACGCGTATCCACTCTCGACAAATAACGTCGATCATGTTGTAGCATATTCGTCTCAAGACATATACATCATGAATCCAAATGGACCTCCGGCGCCTCAAGTCTCATTAGAAGAATTAAAAGAAGTTGGTCTTGATGATTGGTATAGTCAATATCGAGGGAATTAGATGCATTTTATATATATTACTAGTGTAAGACCCACGTAATATGCGAGATTATTAAAAAAAATTATTTTATATAATAAAATTCAATATAAATTTTTTTAGTCAACAAACATTTAAAATTCATTTTTAGCTAATAGGGTCTAACAAATTGTCTTAAGCACAACCACTATGGATTTTGGAATAACCCAATGAACACCCAACAAGCTATGTGGCCAAAAGCCTTTTTTCTTGTACTGCTTAAATTTATTTATTTTCTTATTGTGTGTCGTGTGAACACAAAAAATATCGTATTCGATCGTATTGTATCTACATATATCCTTATCACGAACATAAAAAGACGATAACACTAGTACACAACATTTTCAATGTTTTTTATATGACTCTTGTACCTAAGGACACCAAATTAAGTACAAACAAATTAATTTATACGACCCAACCATATTCATTTAAATCTTTATTACATCTATTTTACAGTTTCCCGCATTCACCAAATAACTCCATTTTATAATACTCTCCTCTTCTTAAAAGTTGGATAGTAATTTTAATTCTCACTTTTTTTTTTCTATTTTCAATTTTCCTAAATAGTTTTTCCTTCTCTCATCTAACTTCTCCTAAACGTTTTCTTTATCATAAACATTTATCTCTTACTTTCTGTTAACCATTTATCATTGCTTCAGTCATTTCTAATATCTCTTATGTATCATCTTCTCTAAAATCTCATCTTGAACACTTTTTTTGTAGCCCGTTTTCATAATCGTGCCTGTTTTTTCTCCTCTCACTACCTCTTTAATTATAAGGTTCGTTGTTTCTTCACCACCTAGCAAGAAAGCCAAGTCTTGAAGTCCTTTCCCTCCTCCATTTGAAGAATGAGGTAGAAAACCATCCATTTCCTTTCTTTCTTAAGTTTCCTTGAAACCTTACTAATATCCAAGCTCTGGCCATGGTAGAAAGCCTTGTGGAACTTCCAAGACTTCTAAGGAGCTGTGACATTCAAGGATCTAAGGAATAGAGCCCATCTAAGAAGATTTTTAAAGAGTTCCTTAAAGGTTGTTCACCCAACTTTCATGTCTTGCACTTTTAATGACATCTATGTTGATTTTGTGTTTAAATGTTTGGTTTAAAATGCATGTCAATACTAGATTTATGTTTTATTTAATGTATTTTCGTTGGTGGATGATTTATTGGCTTTCAAAGCATGAGAAAATGATTTTTATTTGATTTTGAGGGTTTTGTATGATTGCATGTGTATTACCCAGTTTCTGCAGCAACTTTGTGGGCTTACCGTTTTTGTTATACTAGCTTTCTAGAAAATATAAGAATACTGGGATAAACTAAATCGAGTTGGGAATCTATTCCAACAAGAATCATGCTATTTGGATTTATATTTTGAAAGATGTGAATTTTTGAAAATTATGTGACAAACTGTGATCTTTTTCTTGTCACGAATTTTCTGGAAAGAATAGACGGGATAAAAGCTTTTATAAAATTTATATTCAAATACTATATGAAGTTATAAACCTCTGTAATTTATTTCGTGAATTTATACTGAGTAGAAATAATTCTATAAAATCGTTTTCTGTAACTGCTCAAGCTGTAAAAGTTACTGTGACCACTACACCATTTTCGAAAATGAATCAAAACTCTTCTTTATGACAGTAAAATTTTATAATGCAAATTTTATATGTGTTCTACACTTCAAGATGTACCAACTGTATAAAATTCATAATTTTCTAACATGTTTTAGTATTTTAGAAAAAGGCACAAAGTTTGCTATGTGATTCATTTTTACAAACTGCATGCACTGTGACTTTACACCAGTTTTAAAGAGGAGCTCAAAACTCTTATTTACGACCACTAAAACTCTTGGAACAAATTTTATAAATATTCTAAACTTCGATGAGTGCCTACACTCAAAGTTTCATAATTTTTCAACAAGTTTAAATATTTTAAATAAATGCTTGAGATTGAGGTAGAAACCATTTTACAAACTGCGCGCATACATGAGTTTTTCATCAATATGGAACTTATGTGTTTTCATTTGTTTACATGTGTAATGAATTCAGTGGTAGATTATATAAAATGTATTTTTAGTTATAAGTATTATTTATTTTGTAATGTGTTAATATGTGTGTATGTGTATGTGTATATGTATATGTATATGTATGATCGAGTAAGCATGCAAGCATGGTTATATGCTTGGTTTTGATACTTAGAAATTGTTCAAGCATGATTAGATGAGTATAAGTTTTATTATTTGGCATTTCAATAGTATGTGTATTATTTCAATTTGATAGTTTGTTAATATGTTTATAAGCATGATTGAATGTTATATCTGGTTGTGACTTACCAAACATGTTGATAATTTATTTGGCACCAGATTTAGGAATACGTGTTGATATTTGAGTAGGACTAGAGAGCATGCTAGATAAAAATATTTTATAATTGAAAGACTTAATGATAAAAATCCCTTAATCGGGAAATCGCTGAAACACCTTACATAAAATATGTATATGCATTATTAAGACTTAAAAGATTAAAGATTTAAATACATATATAAGATTCACTAAGAATTAAAAGAATTGTGTTAGGCGAAGTGCGGGACATGTTTGGAAACTTTGGAATGGACCTTGGTTAAGCGCAACTTTTCGAACTCAAACTTCTTAAGGAAATCAAGTGGGTGACGTTTACTGTATTGCCTTGATGTTATTTATCGGTTGGTATATTCTATGGTATATATCCAAATGATTAATGGAGACATAAGTCTCACAAAGACGACTGGGGACATATGAGCCTGCTAACTGATGAATGGGACACTAGTCCACTAACAAATGAATGCATCGAGATCTATATTGAATCTCACCCAATGATGTAATGAAAGATGATGGAGGCATTAGCCTCAAGAAAATGGTATATGATGGGGAACTACGGCTAGTCCCAAATAATGTAAAGACGAGATATCACTGTTATAGCGTATGCCATATTGGGTAACTAGCGTACAGGTCATCCACACTGAGAATTCAAATCTCATCCCCCCTTAAATTAAATATTTCAGGTACATATGGCGAGAAGTTCGAGCATCGGGAGGAGCGATACGGGTTTCCCTATTTATGTGCCTACTTCGTCAATGAATATTGTTATTGCTTATCATTCCAATGCATGATGAACACAATTGGTTACTGTTTTATGTTACTGATGAACTTGACTACGTTACTGTTTACGTTTATGATTAAGTTGTTTAAATTTGATGCCAAGTAGTAAACATTTTTCATATGGCTACTTGAGAACGTGTAACATGCATGAAAGGTTTTGTCAAACTTTTAACTTAAAGATCTTGTTGCCTGTCTTTTATGCATATTTCAAAGGGGCCGCACGTTACGCTCAAATGTAAATGTTAATTGCTTGAAATTTCCGCTGTGCTATGTGAAATAAATGCCTCACTTTAAACTTTAAAAATTTTAGTCCGTAATTTTAGTCACTAAGTAACGATCGATTTTTCGGAAGTGGCGGAATTGCACTTTTGAAAAACCGGGGCGTTACAAGATTAGTGCACACTTATAAGCCCGAATATTTGTGTATTTAATCATAGTCGTTTATTAGGGAAGTACGTTAGATCTATAAGGGAGATAGTTTCGTATTTTTCTAGTAACTTTTCGAACTCGATTAGAGTTGTAATTGTTCAAAACCTTACAAGGTTGTTGATTTTGTTTCACTGATATTAAGAGATAATATAAGTGATTCGTGTAGATTAATTATTTAATCTACACAATTTTTGAAATACTCTTTGCAAAGTGTTTGTTTAAATTCCGCTGCTCATTGTTGTCTCGTGTGTGCCAACACTAAGGACAACATCTCTGTATATCGCACGCACGCACACTTTCAGTTATTCTTAATTACCATAGGGTTTTTACTAATTTAAAAAAAAAAAATTATTTTGTTTCACGTGTGATTTGAACTCATTGTTAATTCGTTATCTATGTACCCTCATGTCTCCGCTTCATTTTTCCACTTTATTTTTCACATTCTTACATTTTTTTGCAAACTTTGGAATCATTTGGTATTAAAAAATAATTTGTGTGACATTTTTACAAGGGTGTTGTGGTGATTGATTTTCTGAATAGTAAGTTTATAACAAAAAACTTATTTGTGTTTTTCATTTTTTGGGTGTCGAGAGTGGTAATGATGAATTATACAACTATATAGGACTTGAAAATGGTGAATGATATATACAGGACTTGAAAATGGTGAATGATATATACAGGACTTGAACCTGGTGGTAAAAAATGGTGAGTGATATATGTAGAAAGTGAAGGGTCATTTTCAGAATTTTTGATATATGAATTCATTATCATGAATGTTTTGAATAATGTAAATAATGTTTTGTACGTCATGGACCCATGGTGGATTGGTTTAATTACAACGGCTTCAAACTAATAATTTTTTAGACTAATTTCTCATGTTCGACATGTGGGGCTTTCTTTAGAATTTTATAATAGGTCTATAACTTTTATAATTCAATGTATTTCTTGTGAAATTTCATAAGAAGAAATTTGATAGAGTGCATATTGAGAGAATTTAGGAATATAGAAGAATTACATTGGAATTACATTAAATTGAAGGGGTAGTTAGTATATAGGACATTTCACCTATAGACAGTTTAAAAATAAGAACAACTTATTTAAAAGTTAGAAAGAAGGACAATTGGGTTTATAAATGTACAATTATAACCTTCCTTTCTAATTAAATTTGAATGTTGAATATTCAATTACTATAAAATATTATATTCAAATTCGTATTTGTTAAAAACAGTAATAATCGGAAATCGCGGTCATTAATACTCTCGAAAGTTCAAACATTCCTAAAACAGAGCTGGAGTATTGGAGAAGCTAATTTACATAATTTTCGGAAGAGAGGTGCAGAACGTGTTATCCAACTATTAACTAAGACTTTTTCAACTCTGAATATTTTTAAAAATTATTATTCAATAATAAATATATGCAATACTTTATAGAAAAATATACAATAATGCGTTCAAATATTACATATAATAATTTATAATTATATAGAATAAATATTAATGATTGTCATATTAATGATAATGGTAACTTCTCCATTAAATTTAAATGATTTAATGTTATCTTTATGGGAACTAAAAAAACGGTTTAAGCACCCGAATAGACAATATTAAACAATCTGGATGAAAAAACGTAGAAAAAAAAAATAAAGAAATACATACGATGTAATTACTTAAGTAATGTGGAACAGAATGTATGCTTGAGTATATGCAAAAACAATGTGCACATTGTAATATGTGTCGTTCATATGCAAAATACACCAGTTTTATCTATATTTATGATTACTATGATAATCATAGTATTATTACGTAAATGATGGTTTTATCACCTAACCAAAATATATAATATAATATAAAAAAACTAAATATTCGATAAAAACAAAATTGTTCCACAAAATTTTATTATGCAAAAGTGGATATCAAAATAAAAAAATTCATTTTAGAAATTGTAATATATAATATTATTTATATAAAAATCACCATTGAATATCACTATGTTTGAAAAGGTCAAATATAAATTGTTGGTTTGGACTACGTGAAATAATTGTGGGGAGTAGTGGATATATTTAAAATTAATAATATTATATTAATGATGATTGAATTAAAACTTGTGGATTGTAACTTTCCATGAAATGTAACTGGTAATAACGACCCATAATTATGATTGGTAAATTAAAATCTTTTAATATTAATTTTATATTTGTATGCATTATTTTAATATGAGATTCATTATTCTGATATTATATTAATGATCATTGAATTAAAACTTGTGGATTGTAACTTTCCATGAAATGTAACTAGTAATAATTGCCCATAATTATGATTGGTAAATTAGAATCTTTTAATATTAATTTTATATTTGTATGCATTATTCTAATATGAGATTCATTGTTCTGGTAATGAAAACATATCTAATTAATGCATATATTGAAATATATGCTAAAATTTAGAGCATATGTGAAAATATACGTTGCATATAAGCTAAGATTGTAAATCATATGCAAAAAAATATCATCTAAACAAAAAAAAAAATCATACACAAAATATAACAAAATATATTTGGAATATATCTTGCTAAAATAGTATATACTGTTTAACTAGTACTCCCTCCGTCCCTGAAAAGCTTTCATTTGATGGAACGAAGTTTAAGGAAAAAGTATAATAATTATAGTTTTGAATGTAATTTTGTAAACTTTTATATATTAAGTAAATAAAGTAGTTTGATTGAGTGTATGGTGGACCCTAAAAAATATTGTATGAAGGGTAAATACGTGTATATCGTGAGAGTCACTATGAAAACTTTTCAGGGACGGAGGTAGTATTTGTTATTACGAATTGTTCACAATATTACTTAACCACTATTAAAAATGTATGAAATTATATTTAGTACTCCATATTACATAATATAATTTCTTTAATATATGAACAAAAGATTATATATTAATAAAAATACAGTCTGCAAAATAATATAAATATGGATATTTAATTCAGGTATAAATCCAATTCATAAGAAGACTACTGAATATATAATAATGTGATTAATGAATACAAATTACATGATCAGTCCACCTTAATCAATATGATTAACCAAATATCACATTACAAAAATTAAATATAGAAGGACAATGAGAAAATGTATACCTTAGTATATTAAATTGATATTTATTAAGAAATTTGATAAATAAAACCAGAAAAGTGGTAAAACACCAGTACACCAGAATCACAATGCATAAAATAACTAAATCTTATAAACAAGATACTGCAACTGAACTACTATGCAATATGGGCCACATACCAATTATTTCATTAACAATTTCTTCGAACATTGAATATTGTTGAACACGGATCAACTTGGTTTTCTCCTCGAATTCGAACTTTAAAATCACAGCATATTCCATCTCTGATTCTGTAAATTAGCTTCTCCAATTAACTCGTTCAATAAAACCGTAAATTGCATAATATAAAACAGTGACGATGCAGAAAATATCGAAGATCGGACTTTAGGTATTTGGAATAACCATGAACTAATCGAATTATTGATTATTGCATTAAGACAACACCGAATAAAATTGCATACCTTGATAATGGAATGATTCTCGTATGAGATATCGCAAATCAGACTTTATGTATTTTGGGCAGTTCGGTGATGATCGCATATCGCAGATTGGATTTGGGTATCGAATTATTGATTATTGCAGCAACACCGAATAAAATTGCATACTTTGACAATGGAATGATTCTGGTATGAGATATCGAAGATCGGATAGTTGACAAAATCAGATCGCAGAAATGAACAACCACCGAAAATGAATCCACGACAGACGAAGAGCGTGAGAAAGCTAACCGCCGACGACGAGCAAACTGATCGGCAACGAGAACCAAGATTAGAGAACCAATATCCCTCAAATCGCCGGATGAAAGTAATGGAGCGATTAAATGTGTGAATCAATTAAATCAAATTTGAAAAGGAAAGTGAATTAGGTTAAATCAATTTCTGCATTTTAAGGAAGTTTCAAAATTGAAGGACAAATGGATTTAAAATTTCAATTATAATTTAAATTTCAATTTGAATAAAAAATGCGTGAAAAATAATATTTCAAATTCGAAATTTATTATATTAATGAATTAATATTGTTTTAAGACCAAGGGACATAATTGTATATTACCACATCAATTTGACCTTAATTCTAATACTATAATTTTTTGTCTCTATTTCTAGTTGTGTCTATAGGATTGTCCCTTATCTTAGTTAAACTCTAAATTGAACATCACCCCTCTTCTATATATTGTTAGAAAAGTTGCACCGTAGATGGCTAAAAATACTTTTTAGAAACGAAGAATCGAGGCTTGTGTAAACACAATTTCCTTAAAACAATATTCGTCCTTCACTCTCGGTGCTAGTGACTATTAGGACGTTTGTTTCCCAGGATACAACGATTAAATAGAAAAATACGAGCACACTTATTTTGCTTACGGCGAACCGAGTAGTTGCCCGAAATATATCACCGGAGTGCCAAGGGAATTTTAGCAATTTACAAGAAGCAAGAAGAACAAGGAAAATGCCGGAAATGTGTTTGATCTCTCTCCATTCTCGTGTTTCTCGTTGTGTTTTTGGGGCTATGGGTTGCAGCTACTTATATAGCCAACCCAAATGAAAATGAAACTGCTGTTAATTTATTGAGGCAGTAATGTCTTTGACAAAACTGCTGCAGGACCAAAACTGCCAAAATAAATTCAAGTTTAATGATAATTCAAGCTGGACCAAAACTGTTACAGCACTAACTTCGTAACTTTCAATTTTAATGCACGTAACCTTCACCCTTTTTAAATTCAAACGAAACTGTCCGATTTTTAATTTATTTCGACAATTTCGATTTTGATTTATTTCGACGGTTACGAGCAAGAAAATTCGAGGCAAAATTAGCTTGTCCATCCGCTACCAAATCGGTACGACATTCGTGCAATATTTACAAGCTATATTTTCCAATATAGGATAAAAATCACTTTGTTTTTTCCTACTCAAATTTTAGTTACAACAATTGTTTGAAAAATCATTTCACATTTATTCCAACTACAAAATGGGCGAATGAGATGTCGAGTCGAAGCTCACTTCGAAGCACGTACATTTTCCAACAACCCCCACATGAATGGAAATTAATACAAACACCAAAGATTTTTTTTTTTTGTGATACAAATCGACGTTAGAAACTTGCATATATAGGATAGGTAGGTGTCACCCTTTGAACCTTCCCTTGTGAAAGCACACTTACTTTACTAGTTAGGCAGTAGACGCGATGTCTTTGAACTGTTAACTGTTTTGTGTAAATGATAATGCACTCCACTCAAGTTCTTTCTAACAACTCTCAGTTCTCATGGTTATGTTCGTTTTGGCCATGAACATCCGCCTGGTTCTACAAGAGTGTTTAGAAATATGCCTTACAAGTTACAATATTCCCTTCGAAGTGGCCCCACTTCTCTCTTACATAGGTGATCCTTTCAAGAATTTCTCTCAAATTCTTTTTGAATCATTAATAGCCATTTTGCTAATCCTCATACTATATCACTGTAGCATCTTTAGGACATGGACTTTTATCTATTTTCTTATGTGACACCTTATTTAAAAGGTAATTTGCAGTCACCACTGCTTCTCCACACATATTCTGAGGTAACCCCAAATTTAGAAACAATGTATTCCTTTTTTTTTTTTTTTTTCAATGTTCGGTTTTTGAAACGCATGAACTTATCAAAAGCTTCATCTTTATTCTTTAGAAGATACACAAAATACAATTTTGTGCTATCATCTACAAACGTGGTAAAATATTTATTCCCACCACGAGTTTGCACGATTTTTAAAACACACACAATTGTATGAATTAAATCAAGTGGTTCACTATTTCTTTCAATAGTTTGGAAAGATGACCAAGTCATTTTCGCTTCCACACAAATCTCACATTTGTGATTTGTATCAATATGGAGTTTTTGGTATACTATTTAAATTCATCAATTTTCTTAATGAATTAAAATTAACAAGTCTCAAACAGCCATCTCTCGAATTTTGGTTCAAAAACCCTTTTCGAGTCAACCACTAAGAAGTTTGAGAAACCGTCCGACAATAAATTTCTTCATTTCGGCATCCTTTATTTCATACTTCTTGTCTAGAATGCTCCACGTTTCTCTTGTGGACAACACTCCAATACACATACATTGTAAGATGCATATCACCAATATTTATTTATCGAATAATTTCAAAAAATTTTGTAGCATCGATTGCAACTATTAATCTTCTTGACTTAATTCTTGTCACGGAAGAATACATATCAAAGTCAAGAAATCTTTCGGATTAAATCCAAAATGCAATTTGCCTCTTCAAGCACAAATATACATTTTTTTTAAAACATCAAAATCATCATTTGATGCTAACTATCAAGTGATATGATCCAAAAGTCTCACATCTTTCATATAATTAAAAGAATTTTAATTCACAAGGCGTCCATGAACTCTATCATAGACCCAAATAAATTCTTTTCAAATGGCTTAAATCCTTGATGATTTGACCATTTCAGTCCACTAGACCAACTCGATGGTCTAATTATTTGATTTAAGGATCCATTTAAATCCAATCAATTAATCAATTTCAGACCACAAATCTGAAAATTATACACTAGGCTAGGCCTTTTCAAGCGATAGCAATATTTTATAAAATTTGGCATATTATGAATCAACAAAAAATCAAGTAAAAGAATGACATTGTCACCTTTGATTTCAAACCCACTTATCAACATAAACATACTCTTTTGAATAAAATATGGTTTTACGTCATTAATCATTCTTTGCCAAAATAATTATAATTATCACAAAAGAGGAACAAACACAATAATGAACCTCTCTAAATCGTCATCTCTTCGTATTAGCCATCTCGAAGAAGAATATTGTTTTAAGATTGTTAGAAAAGTTGCACCGTAGATGGCTAAAAACACTTTTTAGAAAACGAAGAATCGAGGCTTGTGTAAACACAATTTCCTTAAAACAATATCCGTCCTTCACTCTCGGTGCTAGTGACTATTAGGACGTTTGTTTCTCAGGATACAACGATTAGATAGCAACAATACTAGCACAAGTATTTTGCTTACAGCGAACCGAGAAGTTGCCCGAAATATATCACCCGAGTGCCAAAAGAATGTTAGCAAATATGAGAAGTAAGAACAAGGCAAATGCCGGAATGTGTTTGATCTTCCAGAATTTCGTGTGTTTGGGATTGTGGAATGCAACTATTTATAACCAACCAAAATGTTGTCGCAATAAATATTGCAATAAAAATTGGACCAAAACTGCAACTTGGACCGAAACTGTCATTTCAATTTAAATGACATTTTGAATTTTCAAACTTACGTTGTAACCTTCACCCTTTAGGTGTAACCTCCAGCCTCCAATTTATTTCTAATTCATGCACATGTTTTAGGCCTCCAACCTTTAATCCATGCACATGTCGTAACCTCTATCATTCAACCTGATTTAATTCAAATTTTATAAATAAAATGAAACTGCTCGAATTTTAATTTATTTCAGCGGTTTTGAATTTTAATTTATTTTGACAGTTACGAATAGAAAAAATTGAGACAAAGAGTAGCTTGTCTGTCCGCTACCAAACCGACGCGACATTCGTGTAATATTTACAAGGTATATTTCTCAATATAGGACAAAAACCTCCTTGTTTTTTTCCTACTCAAATTTTGGTTACAATAATTATTTGAAAATCATTTCGCATTCGTTCCAACTCCAAAATGGGCGAATGAGATATCGAGTCGAAGCTCATTTCGAAGCACATTTTTAAACATATATAAGAGGGAGATTTACAAGAGAGAAGTTGCAATTAACAAATGAACTACTCCTCTAACAAATCTAACTAATATTCTTTCATTTCTTTACTTAACTTGTTGTTAATTTTTTTTTTTTTTTTATGTATAAATGTTTGCGATGGCTTATGCTACTCCACGTTTATAGGAAACATGTTTTGGCTAATACTTGCTTTAGATTATGGTTTAATGTTTTATCTTCATTGCCTCTTTTGTGCTACACCAAATTTTTTTTAAATGATTATTCCGCTTAAAATGTAACGTAGTTTCTTTGGACTTCTTAATCTTACATGAACATTTATTATTGAGAAGAGTCTTAAAATTTTATGAATGATCGTCTCAATAATTATTAATTGCGTGTATTTAATGTAAATTTCGAAGAAAGTTCAACATACTTGCTATTTTTTGTTTACATTTTCGTTCAATTCTTTACTTTAAAATTGGCAGAAATTAAATGTACGGAAAATGTTTTTTTTTTCCTTATATTTTCAATAGTATAATCGTTGTAGTTTATATTGAATGTTATTAAATAAAAAAATCAACTATGTTTAAATAATTTTTTTTACAATCCCGCGTGTTATGAAATACATAAAAAAGAACGTTGAAATTTGAATCGATCACAAAATATATATATATATATATATAGAGAGAGAGAGAGAGAGAGTATGAATAAAAATATATAGATTCCAACCAACTCAAATGAATGATCAAGTACTCCCATTTTTATACTATTTACATAAATTTTAATGTAATAATTATTTATTGATATTAGAAGTGATAAAATAACTTTTTTAAAAAATATAATGAATAATTCAAATTTGTTGAAAATAAAATCTTTTGTTAGTATGTAAAAAGTCATGCTTATAATAATTAATTTATGCTAATTGTAGTCCAAAAAATATCTCTTTATTCTCTCCGTAAATCTAAATAAATCTCCTATCATTTAATTAAAAAAAAAACTTGTGCCAATTTTATTTTAAAAATATGAATATTAAAAATATATATATAATATTAAAATTTCATGAAACAAAAAATATGAAAATTATTGTGATAAAAAATATGAAATTAAATTAAATACAGAACTGCATACAAATTATTTAAAAAAATTGAATACAAAATCTTTTACGATCAAAATTGAATATAAAAAAATTACAATAAAAAATATTTAAAATTTAAAGTAACTTTGAATACTCCATTTTACGTTCAAAAAAATTTGTTTAATATTATTAAATATTTTTCTACATAAAATTATTATTTAAATAAATTGAATATAAAAGTATTTTTCTTTTCAATGTAAAAAATATTTGACGTAATTGTTTTTTAAAAATTAAATGCTGAAAATTCTATTTAAATTTTTTTAATGAAGATTTAGTTAGATTTGAAGAGAGAATAAAAGGATTTACCTAAATTAGTTATTAGAACACATGTCATCCATACACGATTGTAACAATAACATCATTATCGGATTATTTCATGATACCGAAAAATCTGCCACAATATTTTTTCGAATTTCGAGAAAATTGAAAAAAATAAATATTAACACAATAAAAAAAATTGATACCCTTAATTTTATGAAATGAGTAAAACTTTCCATAAATAACCTACATTCATCTAAAAATAAGAGATATGCAGAATAATTTGTTGAGAATCTAATTGATTTCAAATAGAATAATAATACTGGAGAAGTTAATTAACACAACATTATCACTTCCGAATCGGAATAGTTAATTATAAAGGGTATGCCTGCTGTACAGGGTGTACTTGAGTCCAGCTATATAGGAAACTAGTGCAAGACCCTTATGCGTGATTGTGAATTTTTTTTTTTATTATGTATAATCAAATTTAATATAATATATATAAATTTGATGTGGTTTGCTTGTGAAATATGACTTCAAATTTAATTTTTTTTATATGCAAAATGAATAAAAAAGAAAAGAGAGAATAATTAAAATATAAAATATAGAATTGATATAAAATTTGAATTAGAAACCGTTGAAGAAGAGAGAAGAATTAGAAATGGTTGAAGAAGAGAGAAGGAAAAAAAAAATAGTTGAAGAAGAGAGAGAAAAAAATAAAAACAGTTGAAGAAGAGAGAGAAGAAAAGAAAAAAAAATTAAAATTCAAGAATTTTAGGAATTTGAGAATGGAGATATTTGAAGAAGCCATGTAAGCAAATAATGATTCAAATTAGTATATAAGGGTAGACTAGATAATCTCCTGCGTATTACGCGAAGTGTTTATAAAATCAATATTCATATCATATACTTTATACTTTCTCAATTCAAAAAATCTAGTTTCATACATTTTATGATAAAGATTAATTTATCCTCATCATCATTTAATTACTCAAATTGCAATTCAATTTTATTTACAAACAACCATTTTATTCACAATGAACCCCACAATACCCTACAATACCGTTAATACTTTTACTTTATATATATATATTAATGAGACTACATTTTGTAAATATAAAGAGTATAATTCGTATTTTAAAACAATTATAAATAATAGGAGTAATTTATATAAACTTTATTTTTTGTAATTTCAGTATTTATAATATAAGCATAATAATTTATTGGATTAACATATAATAATAAAAATTAGATACTCCTAATTTTATTAAGATGGATATGGAGTATATTTTAGGTAAAAAAATATAAAAATGGAATCTCGTTTTTAGGCAATTAGTATAATATAATTAAGTATTTGCTTATATTTAGTATTGTGATAGTCCAACTTTCCAAAAAATTTTAAAAGTAAATATGTAATTCTTGTAATATTAACACGCGGGATGAATGGAGAGATGACACATAAGCAAAATTGAATGAGGAGATTACACATAATTCAAATGAATGAGGAGATGACACATAAGCAATTATGTATAATCAAATTTAATATAATATATATAAATTTGATGTGGTTTGCTTGTGAAATATGACTTCAAATTTAATTTTTTTTATATGCAAAATGAATAAAAAAGAAAAGAGAGAATAATTAAAATATAAAATATAGAATTGATATAAAATTTGAATTAGAAACCGTTGAAGAAGAGAGAAGAATTAGAAATGGTTGAAGAAGAGAGAAGGAAAAAAAAAATAGTTGAAGAAGAGAGAGAAAAAAATAAAAACAGATGAAGAAGAGAGAGAAGAAAAGAAAAAAAAATTAAAATTCAAGAATTTTAGGAATTTGAGAATGAAGATATTTGAAGAAGCCATGTAAGCAAATAATGATTCAAATTAGTATATAAGGGTAGACTAGATAATCTCCTGCGTATTACGCGAAGTGTTTATAAAATCAATATTCATATCATATACTTTATACTTTCTCAATTCAAAAAATCTAGTTTCATACATTTTATGATAAAGATTAATTTATCCTCATCATCATTTAATTACTCAAATTGCAATTCAATTTTATTTACAAACAACCATTTTATTCACAATGAACCCCACAATACCCTACAATACCGTTAATACTTTTACTTTATATATATATATATTAATGAGACTACATTTTGTAAATATAAAGAGTATAATTCGTATTTTAAAACAATTATAAATAATAGGAGTAATTTATATAAACTTTATTTTTTGTAATTTCAGTATTTATAATATAAGCATAATAATTTATTGGATTAACATATAATAATAAAAATTAGATACTCCTAATTTTATTAAGATGGATATGGAGTATATTTTAGGTAAAAAAATATAAAAATGGAATCTCGTTTTTAGGCAATTAGTATAATATAATTAAGTATTTGCTTATATTTAGTATTGTGATAGTCCAACTTTCCAAAAAATTTTAAAAGTAAATATGTAATTCTTGTAATATTAACACGCGGGATGAATGGAGAGATGACACATAAGCAAAATTGAATGAGGAGATTACACATAATTCAAATGAATGAGGAGATGACACATAATAAATTTGAAATACAATATTAATTCATTAATATAATAAATTTTGAATTTGAAATACTATTTTTCACGCATTTATTATTCAAATTGAAATTTAAATTATAATTGAAATTTAAAATTCATTTGTCCTTCAATTTCGAAACTTCCTTAAAATGCAGAAATTGATTTAACCTAATTTACTTTCCTTTTCAAATTTGATTTAATTGATTCACACATTTAATCGCTCAATTAGGTTCATCCGGCGAATTGAGGAATATTGGTTCTCTAATCTTGGTTATCGTTGCCGAATCTCCGACGCCATGTCAACGCCGCATCAGAATGCCTTCGCTCCGACACTGGAGGCGGTGGATGAGGAGGCGGCGCTGCTGCACGTGCCGTTGTTGCCACAGTAGCATCAGTACCCGCTGCGCCTCCGCCGCACCTCCTCCAATACGGAGGCTTTGGTCGCCATTGTCGGTTCCAATGTCTGCCCCATCAAAAGCCTTGATTATGAATGAGTCTGATTGAAGTTTTATCATGTATTGCTCTGTTGTGTTGCTTTTTGGTATGAATTGCGTTTGTTTTTGTGGATCACAGTTGATGGACTGTATATTTTGATTTATACTAGTTTTCTTAATCTTGAATTGAATTTGTTGCTATATACTCTGGTTTGTTTTGTTTTGCGATGGATGCAGATTTAGTTTCTCGGGGACCGGGGAACTGAACTTTTGTCAAACATCGTCTTCTTCCTGAAACTGTCGGTCGTTGACCTTCCGGCGTACCACTTCCGATTGTCGACCCTCCCCGGTCGAGGGCGCCGTCGATCTTCTTTCATGTGGGGTCCCCGAGAAGGTCAACGACCGGCAGATCTGATGCAAAAAAGAGGTAGACCTTTTTTCATGTTGGGTAGCATTTGTTCGAGCTGTTCTTTAGTTAATTCCTCGGCAGATGAACACAGAGATCTGATGCAGAAAGGAGAAGGAATTAAAAGATTTTAAGGTATCTGGTCAACCATTCAAAAGATATGGAATCAGTGTCTATATTCCATAGAATTTCCGGACATTCGCAGCAAAGACGGCTATGAAGATCTAGCTAGAGACTACAAATATCATGGTTTCCAAAGTTTGACAAGTAGTAGTATCACATACTGAAAAGAAGTAATAACACTTGAGTTCAGTAATTTACAGGTTTAGCTTATATTCAACTTATATTTACACATGTGCATTGAATGTTTAGCATATATTTCAATATATGCAGTAACTAGATATGTATTCATTAATTACTTATGTTAGGGCCAGATATAGTTAACTCAACCCATAATATAATGTTTTCTATGGCATCGAATAAAATCATGGAATATCATAATAATTAATCTCATATTAAAATAATCCATACGATTATAAAAGTAATGTTAAAAGATTATAATTTATTAATCATAATTAATATTATTAAATTTAAATATATCCACTACTCCCCACAATTATCTCACGTAATCCAAACCAACAATATATTTTTGACATTTTCAAACATACTGATATTCAATGGTAATTTTTTTCTATAAATAATATTATAATTAAAATTTCTAAAAAATAGTTTATTTTGATATCCACGTTTGCATAATATGTACACGTCAATATTATAATAATACTTTTTATATTTAACATCTATAACCAAATGATTCACGTAATAATACTATGATTATCGTAATAATCATAAATATAGAAAAAAATGTTGTATTTTGCATTCCATACTGCACATATCTCAATGTGCATATATGTTTCGCATATACGTGCGCATATATTCCTTAGAAAACGTTTCACGTTACTGAATTAATTACATCATATGTTTTTTTTTTTTGTTGCTACGATTTTCCATTCAAATTGTTTAAAATTGTCTATTCGGGAATTTAATATTTCGAACGCAATTATGACCGAGATTATGACCGATGGATATTTAGGAAAGTTTGAAATTTCGAACGCAATTATGACCGAGATTTTCGGGAATTTAATATTTCATCAGCTCCTCTTTTGAATTTCCTATTTTATCTTAATTGAATATGCAAATAATCCATACAATTACAAAAGTAATGTTAAAAGATTATAATTTATCAATCATAATTAATATTATTAAATTTAAATATATCCACTACTCCCCACAATTATCTCACGTAATCCAAACCAACAATATATTTTTGACATTTTCAAACATACTGATATTCAATGGTAATTTTTTTCTATAAATAATATTATAATTAAAATTTCTAAAATGAATAGTTTATTTTGATATCCACGTTTGCATAATATGTACACGTCAATATTATAATAATACTTTTTATATTTAACATCTATAAGCAGTTTTCAAAAAAAAAAAAAACATCTATAAGCAAATGATTCACGTAATAATACTATGGTTATCGTAGTAATCATAAATATAGAAAAAATGATGTATTTTGCATTCCATACTGCACATATCTCAATGTGCATATTTGTTTGGCATATACGTGCACATATATTCCTTAGAAAACGTTCCACGTTACTGAATTAATTACATCATATGTATATATATATTGGCAAATACTTGTGTGTACCAGTTACATACATGTAACTTGTTCCTTTTTAATACAATTTTCTAAATAAGTGAATGTTACTAATGAGTTATGACAAATACAGTATAATATTAGTTCAAATAGAGTATAGTATTAGTTCAAATATAGTATAGTATTAGTTCACATATTGTATAGTATTAGTTCAAATATTAAATAGAAACAAGTTACATGTATGTAACTGGTACACAAGAGTGCAATTCATATATATTTTTTTGTTGCTACGATTTTCCATCCAGATTGTTTAAGATTGTCTATTCGGGAATTTAATATTTCGAACGCAATTATGAACGCAATTATGACCGAGATTATGACCGATGGATATTTAGGAAAGTTTGAAATTTTGAACGCAATTATGACCGAGATTTCCGGGAATTTAATATTTCATCCGCTCCTGTTTTGAATTTCCTATTTTATCTTAATTGAATTTCGATTTTATTTATAAAGGAGGTTAAAATTGTACTTTTATAAATCAAATTGTCCTTCTTCCTAACTTTTAAAATTTTTGTCTTTATTTCTAATTTCTATAGGTGAAATGTCCTATATACTAATTTCCCCATTTCTTTGTAATAGTTGAATTTTTTTTTGGAACATTCTATTACTTCCATTTCTTCATTTTGAGATTTAAAGAGTTAATTTTTATAATTTGATGATAATATTGTTATTGATTTTTTTTAAAAAAATACGCTAATAAGATTAAGAGGCCTTTAAAAGGCTTTCGGGCCAGGCCTATTTATTAAAAAGGCCAGGCTTGAGCCTTTAAAAAAAAGCCTATGACCCAGGTCATGGACCGGGCTCGGGCCTAAAAAATATATAACAGGCCATGTTTTTTTTCTTAAAGCCTACCAAGGTCTGGCCCATTCCCACCCCTACTTCCCGTCATTAGTGAGTCTTCTTTCTTCTCCCTAGCTACCATAATTATTTTATTTTTTTTGATGAAAATATCCTTGTTATATCCAATATATCCCTATTAAAATATTTCTGTTATATCTAATTTTCAAAATCGAGAATGGAAAGAATCAATGTTTCCATTATTTTTGTAAATTTTTTAAAAATATTGACAAATATCAGTATAAAATAACAATATCGAGCCGAGCGGACTCAGGATTGTAGGTTAGGGGGACCGATAAAATAAATTTTTTATTTTATATTTAAATCTATATATATTAGTATACATATTTAAATATCTTAAAATACATCATTATATTTTCAATATGTTAAAATCTACAATTCTTTCATGCCTATCACAAAAATTGTTAACAATGGATAGTTTGTATAGTTATTTTCTATTTTTTTTTCTCAATATATACTACAATCCAATAGATTGTTTAGAATTTTGAGATAAAATTGAGATTAAGTCTTCTTTTTTTAATGTTAAAATTGGATAAATTTTTTAATATTAAAATTAAGTTAAAAAGGTAAATATTTTTGTAATTAAAATTGTACCGAAGACATAGTACGTATTAGACTAAAAAAACCTTTTTTACTCCTATATTTTTATTTTGTATCCCTTTATTTATTAAAAAAAAATATTTTATGCAATTAAAAAGAGAATTAAAGTATATGGCTACTCACAATTCACAAATTAATTAAATTATAATGCACGTTGGGCAGCAGCCCACTTCATTTTGTTTTGAATTTTAATGATTTGGCCCATTATTTTGTTTGATCAGAATTTCAGATAATAAAATATTGTATTGATATACTACACCTACATACAGTAGTAATAAAATGAACAAAGTTGAGGAAGGCCACCCCCATGCAATGCCCCTGAGCCTAATATCAACAAAATATCGAAAAATACGAGGAAAGTGTTTTTCATGTATTAAAACTTTATTTTTAAAATTTCATAATTTTTAAAATTTACAAACATATATAATTTACGCAAATTTAAGTTCTCGATATATTTCTAACCTTTTGAGTTCTCTCAACCAATCACCATAAGAGGAGTTTCAAGTAAACAATAATTATAATGTTGTTTTGTTAATTAATGATATACTAATATTCATGATGGAATTTGTGATGTCCAAAACTGGTGAAATGAGGAAGGTGGAGAGAGGGGTTCAAAGTGGAGCGTGTGAATTCCTTGTGAAGCCTAGACGTGGACGTAGTAATTCATGAATAATAATTATGTTTGAAAAAAACTACGGAGGAAAATGCAGAAGAACACAACAAAGGAATCCCAGGTAACTGGAAGAAAAAGAGTATTTTTTGGGACTTGCCATATTGGAGTTCACTATTGCTCCGACACAATTTGGATGTCATGCACATTGAGAAGAATGTGTTTGACAACGTGTTTCACACAATCATGAACACAGAAGGCAAGACGAAAGATACTCCAAAGTCCAGGGAATAGTTGAACACTATCTGTCGCCGTGATGAGTTGGAACAGGATACCCGTACAGGTAAATATCCAAAGGCTTGCTACACACTAGATAATGCACAAAAACAGGAATTGTGTAGGTGGATTAAAGAGTTAAGATTTCCAGACGGCTACGTGTCAAACATGAGTCGATGCGTAGACACAACAAAAGGCAAAGTTGCAGGGATGAAGAGTCATGATTGTCATGTTTTTATGCAGCGCTTGATACCTATTGCGTTTCGAGAATTTCTTCCTCTGAATGTGTGGAGGGCTGTCACTGAATTAAGTCTCTTTTTTAGAGATTTAACGTCTACAACAATCAAGGTTGATGATATGAATCGTTTGGAACGAGACATTCCAGTTATTTTGTGTAAGTTGGAACGTTTTTTCCCACCTAGCTTCTTTGACTCGATGGAACACTTACCTGTTCACTTAGCGTATGAAGCTAGGATGTGTGGTCCAGTGCAGTACAGGTGGATGTACCCATTTGAGAGGTGAACAATTCTATTTCTCTCATTTAATTAGTTTTTAGTATATGGAGCCTTATTTTAATTTGTTAACTATTATAATTTTAGGTATCTCCACAACTTGAAGCGCAATGCTAAACAGAAGGCAAACGTCGAAGCATCGATTGTTAATGCGTATTTGAATGAAGAGGTTGGCATGTTTTGTTCATATTATTTTGAAGACCATGTCAACACGAGGATCAGGAATGAACCACGTAACTTCGATGGTAGAGGTACGCAACAAGAAGTCGATGGCATGCTCTCTGTATTCAAGTCTAAGGGGCGACCTATAGGAAAAGCCACTGAACGATATTGGTCAACACACACAGAGGCTGAAATAACACAAACGTACGTGTTATTGAATTGTGATGAAGTTCAGCCTTACATTGAGTAAGTATTTCATATATTTATCATCTAATTAAATAGCACTAAACGTGCGTCATTTATCATCTAATTGTGTTGTGAATTATTAGGATGTATACACAAGAACTACGACATGCAGATCAAAACATCTCAGATAGAGACATAGATACTAGTCTTCAACGTCAATTTGCCCGATGGTTCCAACGTTATGTAAGTATCATTAATTGAATTTTACGTGAACAAATAATTGTTTTGATTAATGTTAATTTTAACTGTACGTATAGGGACAATCGCACGATTTTCAGAGCCGGTTCTTACAGGATCTCAGCAAAGGACCACTACGGCGTGTGAGGACTTACAACGGCTATATTGTGAAAGGCTACAGGTTTCATACATCAGAGTATGCATCAACAAGAACGACTAACAACAGTGGTGTTTGTCTTAGGGGTGCGAATTACAATGCAGATGCAAGTGATTACTTTGGGGTGTTGCACGAAGTCGTTGAAATTGAATATCCGGGATATCCAGTGAAAACCGTAATGTTGTTCAAGTGCCATTGGTTTGACACATCCCCTTTAGGAACCAAAATTCATCCGGAGTACAAGCTTGTGGATGTTAATTCGAAAAGGAAGTATAGCGGGGATGATCCGTTTGTATTTGCCTCTCAGGTATCTCAAGTCTACTACTGCACGTATCCAGGAGCTGGAAAACGTAATAGATCAGAATGGCACGCTGTTTGCAAAGTGAAGGCAAGGTCAATGGTGGAGGTCCCCCAAAAGGAAAACAACGATGAAGATGAACCTCCGTTTCAAATGGAACAAATAGAGAATCAAACTGAAGTGTTTGCGGGAGATTTTAATCTTTCGGTAGACTTGACGGCTGCAAATCCACAATTGATTGTTATTGAAAACGATAGTGGACATGAGGAGGAGGATGAACATGACGAGGGGGAGGATGAAGAAGATGAGGATGAAGAAGATGAGGAGGAAGAGGAAGATGTGGCAAATAATGAAAATGAAGACGAAGATGAAGATAAATATTAAATTAATGTAACCTAGCTATTTTATTTTGTACAATTTATAAGATTTCATTATTTATCATTTGGTTATAACTTATAATTTAATTATTTATCATTTGGTTATTTTATTAATTAACTTATAACTTATAAAAATCCAATGGCGACGGAACATATCCGTCGCCATTTCCGTCGCTAACGGCAACGAGCCAAAGCCGACCGAAATATCCGTCGCCATTTCCGTCGCTAACGGCAACGAGCCAAAGCCGACCGAAATATCCGTCGCCATTTCCGTCGCTAACGGCAACGAGCCAAAGCTGACTGAAATATCCGTCGCCATTTCCGTCGCTAACGGCAACGAGCCAAAGCCGACCAAAATATCCGTCGCCATTTCCGTCGCTAACGGCAACGAGCCAAAGCCGACCAAAATATCCGTCGCCATTTCCGTCGCTAACGGCAACGAGCCAAAGCCGACCGAATTATCCGTCAGCATATCAGTCGGCATTTCCGATTATAAATGTAGTTTTCTCTCATTTCACGCGTATTTTCCCTCAATCTCTCTATGTCTCTCCGATCTCCCCCTCCCCCACTCCACCTCCTTTCCGAATATAAAGCCTCCTTGCCGTGGTCGCGGCCGCCGCCTATCCTCCCTACCTGCAGTCGTCGCCCATCCTCTCTCCAAGAAAGCCGTCGCCCACCGCCTCCTCTGCCGTCGCCGTCTTCGTTTGAAAGGTACGTTTTTTTTATTCATCATCGAAACATTTAATTTAATTCAATTACTTGTATATTCATGTTTATATAAGGAGTGCTTTTATTTCTTGCAATGGTAATTGTATAGTGGTGAAAACACTATGTTTCCATAATGTAACAATTTCTTTACGCCTCTCTGTCTCGATTTTTCTGCTTTATATGTCTTGGTTGCATCTTGGCTCGAAAAAGCTCTGTTTAGATGCAGATAAGATAACCTCTTGATATAAGAATATGATCAATCTGTGTAGATTAACCGACAGTTCGCGTTGAATTAATAATTATTCCTTGAATTATTGATTTATTTATTGTACTCTAAATCTCTTATCTTTGAACTATCAGCATGACCGAAACTATGCGAGCCTAATGAAGTTACTTGATCTCTGTTGAGGTATGTTCAATTTTTATGATAATTTAATTTATGTTTATGTTTAAATATATAAAATGACAATTGAATCTTGATTCTTTGGAATTGATTTTGAAATGGCAGGGATGGAGTCGAGTCAGCGAAGGACAATTTAATATACTCCACGGTACGTATTAATATACTCACATTCTTGTTAAATTATTTCTCATATAAGTTTTTGTTAATGTTTACTATGTTGTTTTAATATTTCACAGAGCTTTTTCAAGCATTCTAGTGAGGGGTATAGTTGTCATAATCAGCAGCAAAATTCTATTTGCTTCTTACTTGATCGATCCTCTGCCAATTCCGGAACACCATTCGATGCCTTAGCACGATTTTGTTTATTCTGTTGGATGTAATGTAGATTTGTGTATTGAATTATTTAAGCAATTTTGATCGTGTATTGAATTTTGATCGTGTATTGAATTTTAAGCAATTATTTAAGCAATTTTGATCGGGTCGGATCCCGATCGCAAATAAATTTTTTTTTAAAATTTTTGGTAGTTACCGACGGACTATTCCGTCGGTGTAGCGTCGGTAATACCGACGGGCGAGCCGACGGAATTTCATTTTTAAAAAAAAAATTTAATACATTTTCCGTCGGTAAATTAAAATAATAAAATTTAAGTCCAAAATATACCGACGGATCTACCGACGAAAAATTGATTTGGGATCCGTCGGTAAAGGCGACCCGGTTTGAAAACGGGTTGGCTTGACTGCCGACGGAATTGAATCCGTCGGTATAGGCGACCCGGTTTGAAAACGGGTTGGTTTGAATCCGTCGGGAATCCGTCGGCATATACCGACGGACGCATATTTTCCGTCGGTAACCACTACCGACCAATTCATTGACGACGGATAAAATCCGTCGGTAATTCCGTCGGTAAGAGCCAATACCGACTGAATATCCGTCGGTATAACCGTCGGTAAAACACCTCTTTTTTGTAGTGGCTGTGGATAATAAAATTAATGGTAATTAAATCTCATTCATCATTAATTAATTAACTAGCTAATTAATTTGTTCAATTATTAATTCATTTGAATTTGATCACACACGTACAGAAGCTACTCCCAATAAAACATACAACTTGATCAACCCAAGAGTAGAAGAAGTTGTTGCCGGCCCCTCGGCTCAGGTCTGCTTCTCTTTTCCATTTTGAATATAACTCATGAATTACAAGAATTAATTTTCCATAAGTTTGTACTTTTAGGTAATGTTTGGTTAGAGATTGTGGTGAATTTAATTGAGATTGAAAAAAAAGGATTAATTGAGTAGTAATTCATGAATAATAATTATGTTTGTATAGAAATTGGAAAGTAAGCTAGGGTGGACGTAGCTTTATGTCAAATTAAAAGTAAAGTAATATTTTATTATAGTGGTGGATTTGTATTTGGATTGAGAGAGATTTTATTGATCCAAATCCGGATTGCCAATTTTGTTTGTTTTAGTGTGTATGGTTTCGGGCACAAGTATCAGATGCCGCTTTTCTTCAAAGGTCATATGAATCCAATGCTACCGGTGTTCGTCAAGGGCATAGGTTCAACGCCCACGCGTATCCACTCTCGACGACAAATAACGTCCATGTTCATCAAGGGCATAGGTTCAATGCCCACACGTATCCACTTTTGACAAATAACGCCCATGTTCGTCAAGGGCATAGATTCAACGCCCACGCGTATCCGCTCTCGACAAATAACGTCGACCATGTTGTAGCATATTCGTCTCGAGACATATACATCAGGAATCCAAACGGACCTCCAGCGCCTTAAGTCTCATTAGAAGAATTAAAAGAAGTTGGTCTTGATGCATTTTATATATACTTCATAGTAATACGTTAACATATATGTCAAATTGCATGCAAAAATACTATGGTATTAATTTATAAGTATCAGTTACATGGGATGGTTACCCTTTCCTTTTACATATGTATCCTCCATGTTCTCGTCGATCCTGTTAAGTGCACGTAAAAAATGTTCAGAATCAGAAATTGCTTAATGATTTAAGAGTTAGAAGCTAGAATGGTTATGGGTTTGTGATGTTTTAGATGTCAAAATATACAAGGATTGACATAATAAAATTATGCCATGATGCACCTTGACCAATTGACTGAAGCTTCGAATTTTAGAAGGCAATCATTTTTCTCCAATTTTCCTTCAAGACTACTAAGATGCAAGGACAAAATCAAAATTTCTAAACCTTTTGGTCTTTTTCCTTATTGGATACCTTTCTTCTCCTAAAGGGGAACACCGTCGTAGCATTTCAAGCAATTAACAAATCACAACACATAATTATATGCATGTGAATACTGAATCAATGTATTTGAAAATGAGTTAAGTAACCAAAACCAAGAAAACCAATCAATTGCTTTTACACCAGTTCAATATAGATTTAAAAAAGCTATAATTACGAGCTAAAATGAGCAGTACATGATTGTGATTAGCATTTGATAAAGAATATCACAAAAAAAAAAAAAGAATAGGTGAGTAACAAAGAATGGTCATATTTATTAGTTATTGCACTGGTTGATGTCAATTTATCGCAAGTGCATCACGTATATAGAATGCAGACAGTATGTAACGAGTAAACAATCATATGTGACCTGATAGCAATCTCTCCTTGCTGAGAAACTAAGGTAGCTAGTTGATTGAAGATACTGCTTAGCTCATGAATCGTTGATTCGAGCCTCAGCTCTACTCTGCATGTAACTGTCTTGTAATGGAACCATTTGTTGTTGTTGTTGCAGTAATGGCTGAGACTCCCCTTCGGCCTTATTTCTATGAGAGGAGTTAACAAAGTAAGTTCTTCTGACAAATGAATTTATTTGTTCATATCTTGGCAATTCTAGTTTAAGTTTTTTAATCAAGTAATCATACAAATGACAGCACAACCTATACGACTATCAGAAGCTATACTAAAAGAAAGGGTCAAAATATATCACTTGGAATTGAAGTTGGAGAGGATAACAATTAACAAGTAACTATACACATTAATTTTTGTTCTTATAACTTAGAGAAAGGTGGGGATGAAGATTCTGCCTCATTAGCCCATATATGGAAGAGGAGGGGCGGTGTTTTCTTCATCATATTATAATTTCATAGAACCATCTATTAGAAAAACACCCACACGCTAAGCTAACCGCGTTTAAACCATAAAATTAATATTTTTCTTTGGATAGATAATAACTCTAACTTCAACACAATGGGCTTGGTTTCCAATAAATAGAGAATTTATATATGAGCATTTGTTAGTAAGCCTGACTTGAATGTGCTGATAAAGAGGAGGATATCCTTATTATAAGCATATGTAGAAGCACAATTATCAAATGATTAAGAAATTCTAAAGAGGTCCATCGGTCCATGTGATCAGTTGTTGACTAAAATTGCAGTGAAAAATGACTTCTTAATCTTAATGAAGAACACACAAGAACACAAGATATAGCTTCTTGGAGAAGCTAAAGCTTTAGAAGCTTGGGAGAGTTTATTGCTTAGGGTTGAGGGTTTTCTTAGGAATGATCACTTGGATCTTACAAATGAGCCTTTTAGGCATTATATAGTGGTTTTTTGGGCTGCCCGCCCTTTACACGTGGCGCCCTCGTAGTGGACCCTTCATTCTGCCCGAAAAGGTGATGGAACGGCGCATTTAATGCTAAACCGCCTCTGGTGGTCGTCCTCGGCGAGATGCCGAGGAGCTGGAAAACCTGCTCGTCCGGAAAGACCTGCCCGTCGACAAAACCTGCTCGCCGAGATGACGTCGCGGTGGTCGCCGGAGAACCTGGTCGCCATGTCTTACGCGCTCTCCCAAGGCTTCAACACTTCTTCTCTAGCTAAATATATGTCTGCTCGCCAACATATTTGGGCGAGTAGTAACTAAACATGTGCTCGCCAACATCTTTGGGCGAGCACTTAACTATATTAAATACATTACTTTATATTACATTTTCTTCATCTTGTTGACTGGTCGTCGCAAGACTCTTTATTGACTGGTCCTCGCCACGCAAGCTGGTGACTAGGATTGACTTGTCAAAGATTGACTTCTTTGACTAGGTATAACATTTTCCCCCTGGTCGCCTTTCTTCGCATTCGTTGAATGGTAAGGCGAGCAGTCTGATCGACATCTTGGAAGGCGGACTCGTCTCCGACAAACAAAACAATTTTGAAATCTTAATGACGAAAGTTGTAGGCGGTCGCCTCGTATCCCACGCCGAGCACGCTTTTCGAAGCATTAGTAATGATGACTGATTTGATGGGTGTCAGGCGCGTGATCGGCGCCTCAAAATTTAAATTTGGCGCATGCCGACCTCAAAGCTCGCGCATGGTGCCCACTTTCTCGCCTCGATTTCGGGAAAGAGCCAAATTTTTTGGGAAAATTGCGAATTTGACCCCATTTTTTGCACATAGGTCCCTGAATAAGTTTGCTTATAAATACCACTTCATACCCATTGGAATCACTTTTCACTCTTTGCAATTTCTGAATTTCTTCTCGAGTTCCTTCCAAGCCAAGTTCTTCAAGTTTTTTCCGGCGACTTTGGGTGGTTTCTGATCGGCAACAAGGTAAACAAAAACATTTTCTTCTTAAAAACTCTTCTTTTCCCCCATTTCTTAAGAAAAAATGGAAGTTGGTGGTGGCTCCGGTGGTGGTCCGCCACCGTCAGATAGTGGAGCTAGCCCTTCCGGCGAGGGTGGTCGTTTGGCCCTTGTGGAGAGGGCAGCCTCTTCGGGCTCTAGGGTTCACTCCCCTGAACCCATTAATGTTGGTCCTCCCCTCCTCCAAGAAGATAGTTGGGGAGAAATGTTGGATGTGGTCGGCGTTGCCGTCGCCAATGAGACCGATGAGTCCGAGAGGGAGGATGCCGACAATGATGCCGAGGAGGACGTTGAGATGACAGATTCTGATCTTAGCGACCAAGATCAGGACGAGGAGGCGGGCGAGCACCTCGACCCGGCCCGAGTTGAGGAGACTTTGAAAGGTAGTCTCCGCGAGGAGTACGAGGAGGTTGTTCGCTACGCAGCGAGCATCAAAGATATCTTGACTTGGCGAGAGGAACTCGAAGTATGGACTAGGCTTACATCCCTAAAGTAATATGTGAAAATTCTCATCATTATTGTATTAATATATGCATTCTCTAAGACAAATATGTAGGTGGAGTCGAGCTCTAAATAGGGAGATGGACATAGCTTCTTTCACGGATTAAACAGACTGTGAGGTTATTCATTAGTGTACACATGATAATCTGTGATATTTTCTTTGATTTTAGTTTCCAGTTCTTCTTGGTTGCTATTTACTCTGTATTGGTGTACATTACTCCAAGCACAATTTAGCAATGTATTGTCCCATCTTTGATCTAAACTTTCATATTAAATTTGAAATTGCTCTTAGAATTGATTCAGTTGGCTAATTATGTCACTATATATTTATTTCAAAAGCAGTCTATTGTAATTTTATGAACTATTGAGAACTTGGAGAGATCGATACCATACAGTACTATAACTTAACTTAGAGGCTAATGCCCAAATTGTGGACAGTGAAGAGGGTTGTTTTGGTTGATTCTTATGTTCAAAAGGGCATTTAGTTACCATTGATGCTTAGTGCATTGGAACTTCTAATTTCTCATATAATATTCATAAATGGAACTTTACACTCCTAATAAGTAAGGATTCTTTTTTTCAAGTGAGATTCCTCACGCCCCTGTTCATTCTTATAATGCCAATAGTGAAGATCAATTTGTTGAAGGTCGGTTTTTATCTTAGAAAGAGAAGTTTCTAGATAATATCCAATTAAGCAAACAAATATCTTCTGATTTTGTAGCAATGTTTTAAGTAAGCATGGTAGATGAAATATATGTAACATTTTGACATTTTGTTAGGCTCACTCTAGGTAAATTTGGTATAATCTAACTGTGCCACTGTTTTGGTTTGTTCATTAAGAGATGAAGTAGGGTCTGTACACAATTTGGTAAACTGATCGAAAAACCCAATCTGAACCCACATTTTGCATTTGGCTTTTGGTTTAAATTTTAAAAATGTGAAACCTCCATTGCAAAGCCAAAAACTTCTTGATTAGTCTGATGGAGGTTCTTTTATGTCCACCACCGCAGACTTCATGGAATTATGTGTACAATATACTTGCCTTGATTAGAGTTTAGCTATTATCTTACAGTTTAATATCTCTATGTTTTCTAGTCTTGATCAGTCTGATGGAGGTTCTTTTTATGTCCACCACTTCAGACTTCATGGAATTATGTGTACAATATAATTGCCTTGATTAGAGTTTAGCTATTATCTTACAATTTGATATCTCTATGTTTTCTAGTCTTCATGGAATTCGTTATTATTACTTTTGTTTTGGTTGAGAAATCTAATGTTTTCTGATTGTTCAAACAGGTTATGATATAAGAATTAAGCTCCAAACATTTGAAACAATATGAATTATTCATTGTGATCTATTTGTAGGTATTTGATTTGTGACATTGGACAACCAGAGCATGAATATTACTTACATCTCGATTGAGTCATAAAGTTCTTGAAAAGCACCTCACGTTAGATATTTTGTAATGAAGTTTATATACTAGTTTTTTTTATATGAAACTAATGTACTTATGGTTCATTGTTGATAAATATAATTTTGAGATTTAGCATTTTATGCGTGTAATAAAGCTAGTGTGGTTTTTGTTATTCGGAAATTAATATTATAACTTTTTTATAATACCATTAATTTTAGAATCAGTTGTCAATGTTTTAAATACAATAAATATAATATTGTATCAACAAATTAATACATATAATTATTCGATGCTAAATGCCTTTTTTGATACTAAAGAATTCAATCTTTTAGTATTAAAAAATATGTATTGATACAATATATATAGTATCAACAATTTTTTTGGATACTATAAATAAAATGTAGTATCAAAAAAAATTGATACCATTATCCGATACTAAATATTTTTCTGATACTAAAGGTTAAATCATTTTAGTATCAGAAAATATTTATTAATACTAATATATTTAGTATCGTTGAAAAAAATTGATACCAAAAATACAATGTAGTATCAAAAAAATTTGATACCATTATCCGATACTAAATATTATTTTGATACTAAAGGGTTCAATCATTTTGTATCAAAAAATAATTATTGATATTATATGTTTAGTATCGATAAAAGTTTACAATACTATAAATGCATTGTTGTATCAAAACAAATTGATACAATAATCCGATACTAAATACAATTCTGATACTAAAGAGTTCAATCCTTTAGTATCAGAAAATATTTATTGATACTATACATTTCTGATACTAAAGGGTTACCCTTTAGTATCATACTTTTTTTTCTGATACGCAGCCTTTAAGATCGGGAGTATAGGTATCGGAAGTGGTATCGAAAATAAATTTGATACCAATACCCTTTGGTATCAAATATTTCATTTGTAGTATCAAAAAAAATTCGATGCTAAAAACCTCTTTTTTTGTAGTGTAAGAACAAGGCAAATGCCGGAATGTGTTTGATCTTCCAGAATTTCGTGTGTTTGGGATTGTGGAATGCAACTATTTATAGCCAATCAAAATGTTGTCGCAATAAATATTGCAATAAAAATTGGACCAAAACTGCAACTTGGACCGAAACTGTCATTTCAATTTAAATGACATTTTGAATTTTCAAACTTACGTTGTAACCTTCACCCTTTAGGTGTATATAACCTCCAGCCTCCAATTTAATTCTAATTCATGCACATGTTTTAGGCCTCCAACCTTTAATCCATGCACATGTCGTAACCTCCATCATTCAACCTGATTTAATTCAAATTTTATAAATAAAATGAAACTGCTCGAATTTTAATTTATTTCATCGGTTTTGAATTTTAATTTATTTTGACAGTTACGAATAGAAAAAATTGAGACAAAGAGTAGCTTGTCTGTCCGCTACCAAACCGACGCGACATTCGTGTAATATTTACAAGGTATATTTCTCAATATAGGACAAAAACCTCCTTGTTTTTTTCCTACTCAAATTTTGGTTACAATAATTATTTGAAAATCATTTCGCATTCGTTCCAACTCCAAAATGGGCGAATGAGATATCGAGTCGAAGCTTATTTCGAAGCACATTTTTCAACATATATAAGAGGGAGATTTACAAGAGAGAAGTTGCAATTAACAAATGAACTACTCCTCTAACAAATCTAACTAATATTCTTTCATTTCTTTACTTAACTTGTTGTTAATTTTTTTTTTTTTTATGTATAAATGCTTGCGATGGCTTATGCTACTCCACGTTTATAGGAAACATGTTTTGGCTAATACTTGCTTTAGATTATGGTTTAATGTTTTATCTTCATTGCCTCTTTTGTGCTACACCAATTTTTTTTAAATGATTATTCCGCTTAAAATGTAGCGTAGTTTCTTTGGGCTTCTTAATCTTACATGAACATTTATTATTGAGAAGAGTCTTAAAATTTTATGAATGATCGTCTCAATAATTATTAATTGTGTGTATTTAATGTAAATTTCGAAGAAAGTTCAACATACTTGCTATTTTTTGTTTACATTTTCGTTCAATTCTTTACTTTAAAATTGGCAAAAATTAAATGTACGGAAAATGTTTTTTTTTTTTCCTTATATTTTCAATAGTATAATCGTTGTAGTTTATATTGAATGTTATTAAATAAAAAAATCAACTATGTTTAAATAATTTTTTTTACAATCCCGCGTGTTATGAAATACATAAAAAAGAACGTTGAAATTTGAATCGATCACAAAAAATATATATATATATATATATATATAGAATATGAATAAAAATATATAAATTCCAACCAACTCAAATGAATGATCAAGTACTCCCATTTTTATACTATTTACATAAATTTTAATGTAATAATTATTTATTGATATTAGAAGTGATAAAATAACTTTTTTAAAAAATATAATGAATAATTCAAATTTGTTGAAAATAAAATCTTTTGTTAGTATGTAAAAAGTCATGCTTATAATAATTAATTTATGCTAATTGTAGTCCAAAAAATATCTCTTTATTCTCTCCGTAAATCTAAATAAATCTCCTAGCATTTAATTAAAAAAAAAAACTTGTGCCAATTTTATTTTAAAAATATGAATATTAAAAAATATATATAATATTAAAATTTCATGAAACAAAAAATATGAAAATTATTGTGATAAAAAATATGAAATTAAATTAAATACAGAACTGCATACAAATTATTTAAAAAAATTGAATACAAAATCTTTTACGATCAAAATTGAATATAAAAAAATTACAATAAAAAATATTTAAAATTTAAAGTAACTTTGAATACTCCATTTTACGATCAAAAAATTTTGTTTAATATTATTAAATATTTTTCTACATAAAATTATTATTTAAATAAATTGAATATAAAAGTATTTTTCTTTTCAATGTAAAAAATATTTGACGTAATTGTTTTTTAAAAATTAAATGCTGAAAATTCTATTTTAATTTTTTTAATGAAGATTTAGTTAGATTTGAAGAGAGAATAAAAGGATTTACCTAAATTAGTTATTAGAACACATGTCATCCATCATTATCGGATTATTTCATGATACCGAAAAATCTGCCACAATATTTTTTCGAATTTCGAGAAAATTGAAAAAAATAAATATTAACACAATAAAAAAAATTGATACCCTTAATTTTATGAAATGAGTAAAACTTGCCATAAATGACCTACATTCATCTAAAAATAAGAGATATACAGAATAATTTGTTGAGAATCTAATTGATTTCAAATAGAATAATAATACTGGAGAAGTTAATTAACACAACATTATCACTTCCGAATCGGAATAGTTAATTATAAAGGGTAGGCCTGCTGTACAGGGTGTACTTGAGTCCAGCTATATAGAAAATTAGTGCAAGACCCTTATGCGTGATTGTGAAAAAAAAAATTATTATATATAATCAAATTTAATATAATATATATAAATTTGATGTGGTTTGCTTGTGAAATATGACTTCAAATTTAATTTTTTTTATATGCAAAATGAATAAAAAAGAAAAGAGAGAATAATTAAAATATAAAATATAGAATTGATATAAAATTTGAATTAGAAACAGTTGAAGAAGAGAGAAGAATTAGAAATGGTTGAAGAAGAGAGAAGAAAAAAAAAACAGTTGAAGAAGAGAGAGAAAAAAATAAAAACAGTTGAAGAAGAGAGAGAAGAAAAGAAAAAAAAAATTAAATTAAAATTCAAGAATTTTAGGAATTTGAGAATGGAGATATTTGAAGAAGCCATGTTGCAAAGAATGATTCAAATTAGTATATAAGGGTAGACTAGATAATCTACCGCGTATTACGCGAAGTGTTTATAAAATCAATATTCATATCATATACTTTATACTTTCTCAATTCAAAAAATCTAGTTTCATACATTTTATGATAAAGATTAATTTATCCTCATCATCATTTAATTACTCAAATTGCAATTCAATTTTATTTACAAACAACCATTTTATTCACAATGAACCCCACAATACTTACTCAAATTGCAATTCAATTTTATTTACAAACAACCATTTTATTCACAATGAACCCCACAATACTCTACAATACCGTTAATACTTTTACTTTATATATATATATATTAATGAGACTACATTTTATAAATATAAAGAGTATAATTCGTATTTTAAAACAATTATAAATAATAGGAGTAATTTATATAAACTTTATTTTTTGTAATTTCAGTATTTATAATATAAGCATAATAATTTATTGGATTAACATATAATAATAAAAATTAGATACTCCTAATTTTATTAAGATGGATATGAATATTACCACAACAAGGCAAAAAAAAATTAATACTACATGTCAACAAATTCACCAAAAAATTAAATCTTCATAATATTTTTGAACATGTATTAATACACTTTTGACTTTGTAGTGATAAAATTTTTGTATTGTAGTAACATTGTTTTAGTCATGTAGTAGCCGAATAAGTCAAAATTATTTTAGTAATTTTGCCCAAAAAAAAAATAAGTGTCCAGAATATTTTTGGACTTGCAGTAATGCACTTTTGTCATTGTAGTGACAAAATTTAGGTCTTGTAGTAACATAGTTTTGGTCATGTACGTAGTAAAATAATATTTTAAAGAAAAAATAAATATTCTAATTAAGGTTGACTTAACCCACAAATTTTGACTTAATTTACTTTAATTAGTCAATATTGCATGGCCGAAAAAAATTAAACCAAAAACGAATATAATTAAAAATTATTAAAAAATAATGTAGTGTAAATTCTAAAATTTAAATAACTTTCGAAGAATTTTATTTTGTATAAAAAAATAAAATATATACAAAAATACAAATTCAAAAGTACAAAAAAATTAAAATTAAAAAATAAACAATACGAGTATATATTTAAATATAATGTCAAAAATCAAATTAATTTATAACCCCGTAATCAGTAAATAATTTAAAAATACAAAAATCAAATTAATTTATAACCCCATAATCTAAAAAATCTAATTAATTTATAATCCCATAAATAGTAAATTATTTTAAAATTTAATTAGACAACTTTTTTTTTTATATTATACTACAATTAATAGTTGAGCTTATTTTTAAAATTGATGGAAATTTTCTATGAGACTAAAAGTGAATGAAAAGAGACCAAAAGTGATATGATCTCATTTTTACAAGATCAAAAGTGATATGATTTCATTTTTACAAGATCGAAAGTGATTTGACTTCATTCTTACAGGACCAAAAATGAAAATCACGCAAACTCTCAGTCGTTAAAACTAATGAAATTTTTTTACAGGACTAAAAGTGTATAAAAGAACCGAAAGTGATTTCACCTTATTATTAGAGGGTCAAAAGTGCAATTTTCCCTTTATATATATAATATATATATATAATATTAATTTAAAAAAAACTCTCCACATCAATAGTTTGAGCGTTGGAATTTATGAAAATCTATGTAAATCAATAAAAAAAATATATTTCATAATTTTGTCAAGTTTATCAAAATCCATATAAATCAATAAAAAAAGTCAGTCAAACTCTGCATGTACTCTATGAATTTTATAAATTCACGTACTTTTTAAAGTCCAAAAAAATTCAATAGAATACCAATTGAATATACTAGTTAGATTTGAGGAGAGAATAAAAGGATTTACCTAAATTAGTTATTAATTAAATTAAATTATTAGAACACATGTATCGTAACAATAACACCATTATCTGATTATTTCATGATACCGAAAAATCTACCACACTATTTTTCCATTATCTTGAGAGTTTGCGGTTTGAGTAGCTGGGAATTTCGAGAAAATTGAAAAATAAATATTAACACAATGAAAAAAATAATCGAATTACGTCCAAAACAGAAAAATCTTAATCTGACCCTATACTAATAAAAAGTTTATTGAAATGTAATTGTTTAATTAAATTAATTTAGGCACTGTAATTTTAAATAAAATCTCGTCGTTTCGAAAATCCTTTTATTTGGATAGACCTTCTGATGATTGTGGATGGACTATCTACTACGCCCTGCGTTTATAATAACGAAAGCTAATTCTTCCCAGCATAAAAAAAAGTAGTCGGATGTGTCTGGCTAATGAGTAACACTTGCACATACCAGGTCATTAGTTGTAACGAGAGCAACAGATACAATTTGTAATATTAATAAGCTTATAAACTAATACACAACATTTTACGCAGGACAAAGTGGAATAGCTCAAGTGGTTAGAGCACCACTACCTAGGTTTTAGATCCTGGGTTCGAGTCATGGGGAAAAATATTGTGGTATTAATTTATATAATTGTAGTGATAGAGAAAATATCAATTTTAGTCTTGCAACTTAGATCTTGTCTAATTTCAATCCTTTAACTTTCCACTTTTTTAATTGTAGTCCTAGAAGTATCAATTTTAATCCTATCATATCAATTTACCTAGCTTTTTTTTTTTTTTTTTTTTTTGAAGGTTTACAAGATCCACACAAGATACAAGCAGTACTAAAGAAACTATAGATCTTCAAACCAAGACGAATTCGAACGGTGTCGTTATCCTTTCCAATCGTGAGGAGATGGAGAAACGAGTGAAACCTTTGTCCATCAAAGAAGCACAGATCTTCATTTTTTGATTCAAGACACCCACACTAAGGCATCAACAAATCAACAAAATAAAAATAAAACATAAAGACAAAAGACCACCAAGCACCAAGATCCATCAGAAATATCAAGTCCCAAAAGAGGGAAAAAAAGTCCTAACAGAACAGAAGGAAAGCCCCATGAAGAGGAGGAGGCAGGCCACAAAAAGGCAGGAAAATCGGTGAAAACCGAAGGCAACAGAAATAAAATATAAACTAAAAGCAAAAAACTATAAAACAAGAAAAATACAGGAAAATAAAGTAAATGGGATCAACGGATGACTCACCCATCGGCCGCCGTAGCGCCGCCAGGGAGGCTCAATCCATTGATCCCAACTAAACTCCTAAAAAAGAGCCCTTAAACCCACTGACCCACTGAATAATCTGCCGAAAAAAATGGGACGACGGCGAGACTAGCGGTGGTGCGGCTGCGAGATGGGCTGCGAGACTGGCGGTGGTGCGGCGGCTAGATTGCAATGGGTTGTGGGAGGCTGTACGTAGTATCAATTTACCTAGCTTGCAATTTAGGCCGAACTCAATTTTAGTTATATAACTCTGCAAAACTGATTTTAAAATCTGTTTGATATATAGTTAAAAGATTTTTTCACATAAAATTATTATTTAAACAATTTGAATATAAAAATATTTTTCTTTAGGTAAAAATTTGTGTGAGACCACGTATACGACGGATCCCTTTTAATTCATATTTTATGTTTAATTAAAAAGTGATAATGTTTTTAACAAAAGTTACTATCACTTTTTATTTAAACATTATCAATTTTTAATTAAACACTATCACTTTTTTTAAATGAGGCGTCTCAAATCTCATTCCCTTTTAATTCATATTTTATGTTTAATTAAAAAGTGATAATGTTTTTAACAAAAGTTACTATCACTTTTTATTTAAACATTATCAATTTTTAATTAAACACTATCACTTTTTTTAAATGAGGCGTCTCAAATCTCATTCCGTGAGATGGTCTAATCCAAGACTAACCTTTATCTTTAATGTAAAAAGAGTTTGTCTCTTGTGCGTGTTGCACTTTAAATTTTATAGAAATTAACCGCTGCTCATGTGGTTTTGATGGATGCTTATATCTCAAAATTTTTTTAATTTCTAACTTTTTCAATAAAAAAGGAACCTGTTTTTTTTTTTTTAAATTTATGTTTTTAATTTCTGTTTTTTAAATACAACTTTTCAATAATAATAGCAACTTTTCATTAACAAAATTACCACTTTTCAATAATAAATTACTACCCCTTTTCAGTAATAAAATTATCACTTTTCAATAATAATAGTTATCACGTAATAAAATTATCACTTTTTCAATAAGAAAGAACTACACTTTTCAGTAATAAAATTACCACTTTTCAATAATAATAGTTATCATAACAAAATTATCACTTTTCAATAAGAAATAACTACACTTTTCGGTAACAAAAATCACCACTTTTCAATAATAACAATAGTAACAAAATTACCACTTTTCAATAATAATAGTTAATACTTTTCAGTAAAATTACCACTTTTCAATCAAAAAGAAGTTACACTTTTTAATAATAATATGACCATGCTTTTTAATAACAATAGTCACAAAAACTTATATGAAATATTGCAAAAATGCAATATTGACTAATTAAGTCAATTGGACTTAAAATATTGACTTATTAAGTCAATTGGCTGAAAATATATATTATTGGGCCACCATTAATTCATTTGGGTTAATTCTTAATTTATTTGTCAACTGGCCCGCTTGTGTTCTAATTTTGACAAAAAAATTTAACCCGTTTATTTTGTCAATTTCTGTGATTTTTTTTATCTTTTATTTTTTTGCCAAACGCATGATATTAAATGTAGTAATTCAGATCGTAATATGTAGTAACACACATTATTTTATGTAGTAATAACACAAACTATTTTATATAATAATACAAATTCTTTTATTTAGTAACCCGTTTTTTCTAGTGTTTTTGTTAATGTAGTAACTCACATTATAATACAAAGTAACATATACTATCACATGTAGTAAACACAATAAGCATGTTGTAATGCAAATCATTTGATAAAGTTACATATAGTAACAAACACATATTCAATGTAATAATTCAAACTGAAGTATGTAGTAACATATAATTTTTTATATAATAATACCGATTCTTTTATGTAATATTTTTTTCTAGAATTTTTATTGATTAAGTAACTCACATTATAACATATAGTAACATATATTATTGCATGTAGTAATATAAAATAACCTCGATCCATAATAATAATTAAAGAATATTTAAAGAAATAGAAAATATTTAAAGATTAAGGCCGTCGTAAATTGTAGTGTTCGGACGCGGCCTCGAGTGGCCGAAAACTGCTCGGAGAATACAACTAAGTACAATTTCTGCTAGTGGGTGTATTTATAAAAAAATATTTATACTAGTGGGTGTATTTATAAAAAATATGGGTGTGAATTGAACTGTCACTGGGTGTATTTATAAAAAATGTGGGTTATTGAATGTATTTATAAAGAATGTGAATGTGAATGACTAAAATGCATATATATAATATTTCACAAAAAACTAGCCCGTTACATGAAAAAAAAATATATATATATGAAACAAAAAAAACATTAGCTAAAAGGTGAAGAATACAAAAACCCACAACAATTGTACACATAAAAAACGCAACCTTAGTAGCTAAAATCGTTTGGTTTGAAATTTTCAAATTATACATAGAAATATTATTGATTTGAAAAAGAAACTTTTTAATTTTTTGTATTTTTAAACTATAATTATATATATATATATATATTTTTTTTTTTTTTTTTAATTTTCAGATTTTACATTAAACGGTTATTTGGTTAAATTATTCTTTAAAAATTAAATGCTGAAAATTCAATTTTATTTTTTTATTTTTTTTAATGAAGATTTAGTTAGATTTGAGGAGAGAATAAAAGGTTTTTACCTAAATTAGTTATTAACTAAAATTAAAGTATTAGAACACATATCATCCATTATCTGATTATTTCATGATACCGGAAAATCTGCCACAATTGTAGTATAATTTTATTCCATTATCTTGAGAGTTTGCGGCTTGAGTAGCTAACTAGGAATTTCGAGAAAATTGAAAAATAAATATTAACACAATAAAATAATAATCTAATTAAACAGAAAAATCTTAATCCGACTCTACACTAATAAAAAATATATTAAAATGTAATAGTTTATTAAATTAATTTGGGCAATGTAATTTTAAATAATTTTTTATGTAAAATTTTCTTTTAACTTTCTTTAAATTTTTACATTTTTTAATTAGTTTTCTTATACATAATTATACATTAATAAATTAATATTTAGAAAAATTACATAGAAGAGTATATCTTCCAATATGTCCATATATAATTTGTTGAGATCGAATATAATCCAAGTGATTTGAGATAGAGAGATGAGGGAAGAATAATAACATTATCCCTAATTCCCCGTCAAAAGTACTTATAAATACATATCACATTCACCCAAAATTACCATTCTCAA
Organism: Galeopsis tetrahit; assembly: GCA_963675135.1. NCBI lineage: Eukaryota > Viridiplantae > Streptophyta > Magnoliopsida > Lamiales > Lamiaceae > Galeopsis > Galeopsis tetrahit. The sequence goes on along the minus strand of OY776127.1, from coordinate 16,258,536 downwards.
ACAAACTCGTTTAATTCCCTAGCTTTCAATTCGCCAACAATACATATATATAAATACACCCAAAACCCGCAGTCTCCTCACAAATATTCTCAAACAAATTAATTTCATATAATGGATTCATCATCACGTGAATTTCTTCCCTCTGATTTTCCAGCAGGTGTTCGGGTTCTCGTCGTAGACGGTGACAAAATAGCGTTAAACAATATTGAAACGACGCTCAAGAAATTCAACTACCAAGGTATATATCGAGATCAACCTTAATTTTTTTGAGATGATTTCCCGGCCGTTTATATATATATTATATGTTAATGGTGCAGTAACAACGTGCTATTCAACAAGGGAGGCCATGGATATGCTCCGTCGACACAATAACGAGTTTAAGATTGTGATGAGTGAGGTGAATAATCTTGATTACGACTTTCAATTTCTCAAATATGTTTCTTCCAATTTTGGACTTCCCCGTCATTAGTGAGTCTTCTTCTTCAATCTCTAGCAACATGCATGCATAATTTTTTAATTTTTTTTTTGAATGAAAATATCCCATATATCCTCCTTATATCCAATTTTTGTGGTTACATGATATTAAGAAGAATCAGATGTTTCTCCCTGGCTTCATGCATAATTAATTAATTAATCTTTTTTTTTTATGAAAATATCCTTATTATATCCAATATATCCGAATTAAATAAACCTGTTATATCCAATATTCATATCCATAATGGAAACAATGTTTCCATTATTTTTGTAATTTTTTTGAAAATATTGATAAATATCGATATAAAATAACAATATCGAGCCTAATATCAACAAAATATTGTATTTGCATGTATTATTAAAACTTTGTTTCTAAAATTTCATAATTTTTAAAATTTACCGACACATATAATTTACACAAATTTAAAGTCTCGATATATTTCTAATGGGTTCTCTCAACCAATCACCATAAAACTTTGAAGTAAACAATTATAATGTTGTTTTGTTAATGAATTAGTGATGTCAAAAAATGGAGACGTGAGGAAGGTGGAGAGAGGGATTAAAAGCGGAGCGTGTGAATTCCTTGTGAAGCCTATACCAGATACATATGGCAACACGCGCTGATCACAAAAAGAGTCGACAAATTCAAGAAAGCTGTAGATAATGGTAATTATATAAATCCCATTCATCATTAATTAATTAATTAATTAATTTGTTCAATTATTAATTCATTGCATCACACACCTACACAAGCTACTCCCAAGAAAACATCATACAACTTGATCAAGTCGAGAGAAGAAGAAGTTGTTGCGGCTGCGGCTCAGGTCTGCTTCTCTTTTCCATTTCAAATATAACTCATAAATTACGGGAGTTAATTTCTCACATCTCTATAAGTTCATATCGATTTTTAGAAAGTAGGGTGGAAAGTAGCTTTATGTCAAATTAAAAGTAAAGTAATATTTTATTATAGTGGTTGATTTGTATTTGAATTAAGAGAAATTTGATTGAAAATACAAACATATCCTGACTCATAATTATGTTTGTTTTAGTGTGGATGGGTTCGGAAACTTAGCCCCAAAATGAGTCGAAGAGCACCACAAGTACCACTATTGGATGCCGCTTTTCTTCTAGGGACGTCATCTGGTGTTCGTCCACAAGTACCACTATTGGATGCCGCTTATCTTCTAGGGACGTCATCTGGTGTTCGTCAAGGGCATAGGTTCAATGCCCACACATATCTAGTACTTTCGACAAATAACGTCCATGTTGTACCATGGTCTCGAGACACATACATCAACAATCCAAACGGACCCCAGCGCCTCAAGTCTCATTAGAAGAATTAAAAGAATTTAGTCTTGATAATTGGTTTAATCAAGGGCAAAGTGTGTTCTAGTACATTTGGGAGACTCTAAGTGTGTGCAAATACAATTGATTAATAAATTGTGAGGAGATACAATTCTTGAGGAGGCAATGACTATTTTGCCCTTAAATTTCCATCCGCCTAATGTTTGTTGGAATGACCAAAACCATTTCAAAAGTAAAGCATATGTCAAATCAACCTGCATGATACCATCTCACTCCAATCTTTCAACTCTCGCTGTCTATTGTTTTGGGACTTTTATAATTTTTATTAAGATTTTATTTTTTAAAATTTTAAAGCAAATTTTAGAGTGTTTTTTTTAATTCAATTTTCTTTTTTCAAATTTTTATTTAAAATTATTCAAAATAAATTTTATTAGAGTATTTTTTTATTCAAAATTATTTAAACTATTTTATTCAGTTCATTTATTTATATTTTATTCAAATTAGTTTTACTTAGTTTTTTAGTTTTTCTAATTCATATTTTATTCAAATTATTCTGATTTCTTAGTTTTCCTAATTCACCCCAAAAAAAAAAAAATTAATTCAAATTTTACTTGATTTTTTTTTTCATTTTTTTCAAAAAAATTAAATCAGATTTTTTATTGGATTTTTTTAATTTATATTTTTTTCAAATATTTTTATTTAAAATTAATTTTTTATAGAATTTTTTAATTTATATTTTATTCAGATATTTTTATTTAAAATTAATTTTAAAATATTTTTTCTCTTATCTTCATTCAAAAGTAAATTTTTGACTTGTGAAATCATACCTTTTTATCCACTTAATTCAATTTTTTAATTCAAATTATTTTTATTTAGTTTTTTTATTTATATTTTATACACATTTTTTATTCAAAAATTTAAATTATATTTTGCTTCATTTTTTTATTGAATTTTTTTTTCAAAATTTCTAAGTCAATTTTTTTTAGTTCTTTTGTCTATATTCAATTTTTTTTAATTTATATTTTTTTTACATAATTAAATACTGAATAGCAACATTTTTTCTTGAATATCGATATGGTAAAGTCTAGTATGCACTCGAGTGCATGCTGTGCACCCTAGTCTATGTGCACTTTTCAGTTTACTGACTTACACTTTTTGGTAATGGTGTTGCACTTTTCAATTATAACTCATTTATCAAAAAGTGTAAGTCAGTAAACTGAAAAGTGCACATGGACTAGGGTGCACAGCATGCACTCGAGTCCATAGCAGACCAACCCTATCGATATATATTGAATATAATTATTGAATATCGATATATATTGAATATAATTATTGAATATCGATATACATTGAATATAATTAAATATTGAATATCGCAATATATATTAAAATAGTTGTTGTCCAATACCAGGAGCACCTTAAACACAATTTTTTTTAGTATTATTCAAGCCACCAAAAGTGGTTGAAGCCTATTCTCAATAGGTAGAGAAATTAGATCAAATCACATAGTAATAACACTATTCTTCCAGAAATGAACAGTAAATACCACATGTTCAATTCAAAATTTTAATAATTTAAGGCAGTCAACTTAAACAAAGAGCTCAAACTAATTATACTATTAGTTAGATAATGACATAAGCACAATAGTTCAAACTTATATACAATCAAGAACTAAATTTGTCCAAATAATTCACCTTCCATTCACAACAACTCGAAAAATACTATATTAATTATTACATATTAAACTTCCCAACAAAGTATTCTCCATCTCTTCGACAATGTCCATTTGTGTAAAACGAAAGAACAACATTCAACTAATTGAGAAAAAATTAAACACTATTGGAACAACATTTAACTACCATAAGCGACTCTCTCGAATTTAAAACTTTTTTTTAATTAAAAATAAACAATTTATTAAAAGCTTTTTTGAAAATAGAGTAAAAAACTATGTTCTCATAGATCTGGGACTTGAGAGAAAGCTTCAAAAAAATCAGACGCAGATTTTACAGCTCAGATCGATAGAGTTGGAATTACAATCAAATAAGCAAATCCATTATTTCAGACACAAAAAAATTCAAAACATCTCAGAGTCGATTGAGATACGTGAAGTAGATGGTGTACCGAAAACAGATCCGTAGAAGAGAGAAGGAAGGGCTTACCTGTAACAGATCCGTAGAAGAGAGAAGGAAGGGCTTACCTGTAATCTTCATTTCAATCTTTGATAATTAAAAAGCAATTGCGGCCATTAACCCGCACTTTCTCAAATTCTTTCTTATGCTCTCTTTTACTTAACATTTCTGAGGAAATTGTATGGGTCCAGTATTGTAAGAGTTAGTAGTGAAATCACTCATCAAAACTACAAACATATATATAACCGAGCGTGAATCGAATAAATATCTAAACTATTCAAGCTTTTATGATGAATTTCAAATCTGTTAAACTACAAACATGAAATATGCTTGTTTTTGGGGAAAACTTATTTTCAGAAAACCCTAGATCTACTCCGCCATCACGCGAGCGGCAAAGATCGGAGAAGACGAGCACCTTGACGGGGCAGATCGAGAAGACGATCTAATCCGGCGAACGAGCCTGAACTCCTTCTTCGTCTCAACAATATTCCGGCCAGAAAAAAGATCAGATCTACTTCATCAGGCCTTCGTCGACAGCTTCTTCTTCCATAACTCGGATCTACTCCGACGAACGATTTATTGCGTTCGTGACCGGACCTCGAGAGCCTCGTCTTCGTCGATCTCTCTGGCGCTGAACAGATCGCTATGGTCGCCGCTGATAGAAGACGAAGCCGGGAGCGGGCCGAGGAAGAAGGAGACCGTGAACCCACCACCGCCGGAAATGGAGAGGGGAGTTGAACGACCACTCCAATTTCTGGGAGGGGAGAAGAGAGAGGAAATTAATGAGAGAGGAGAAGAGAGATTTTGAACCAGGGGGTTAATGACAGAGAAAATGACCTGTTTTATTAATGCTTTTGCAAAAAGAAAAAAGAAGGGCCCACACTTTTGTATTAAACGACCATTAACAAATAAAGGGTATAAATGACCATTCACCTGAAATTTTGTATTACCAAGTGGAATAATTTTTTTATAAAATGCGAATGTATCAGCACACACTTAGGGGGCAGATTTTGTATGCTGGAGTTAATAATCTCTTTAATCAATATCAGGGGGATTAGCTGCAGTTTATATATACTTCATATATAGTATAGTAACTAGCTTGGTTAATATTATTTCAAGAGTTAATGCAATACAACTTGTTCTCAATCCTTGTTACCTTAATTTTGTGTTATTTATTTTTCATTCTTTTTACTCTAGTTATACCTCATTAATTAATTATTAATTTGACTTAATTAATTGTTACGATACTCGCTTTAATTCTTCAAAAAAGAGTGGTCTAATTCATGCCTTGCTAATATCGTTTTAGATGTGGAAGTAAATTAATACACAACATTTAACATGTATAAACATGTCAAAATTGCATGCAAAAATATTATAGTATTAATTTATAAGTGTAGTGATATTACTCAATACTACAAAAAATTATAGTATCAATTACATGGGATGAACTTGTGCATACAATAATTTACCTTTTTACATATGTATGTTTAATTCTCTAGTCATGTGTTTACAGTGTTGTATTATAAGTGTAGTAAAATTATTCGATGCAAGAGCCTACAAGAATTTTATTTGCTAATAACATGGTTATGACACAATAATTTTTTATTAATAAATGAATATTTTAATTTTATATATTCAAATAGTCTTAAATGTATTTATTTTCATGTGTCTTTCAACATGAAAAAATTATCATATACCAACACATATCCTAATCATATCACATTGTGTTCATATTTATTTAACCTTATCAAGTCGTTGACACGACTATCGTGTCAACAAGACATCACTATTTGTCATGTCTACCTCAAACCATGGCTTGTAAGTTTTCATGGAGTCTAAAATACATAGAAAAAGTTCCTATTGCACCTTCTCATTGTAAAATAGTGTCTATATATTCAGATCACCCTACCTCGTGATAATACTCACAGCTTCAAAACAATTGCAGTAATGATGTACAAAATTACAAATAGATGAAAACTAAAGAGATTTTGAAAAAATATAACACAGCACGTACAAGTATAGATACATCTCTATTTAGATCTAGGCCACAAAGAAGAGGAATATCATGAGAAAGAACATCAATACAAAGAATATCTTGATCATCAGCCACCGATTCGACGAGATGCTATTCAGATACTTGAGCAGAGCTCCCTGAGCTCCTTCCACATTTGAGAGTGTATCCTCCATGTTCTCGTCGATCCTGTTAAGTGCACGTAAAAAATGTTCAGAATCACTGTTAGAAGAAATTGCTTAATGATTTAAGAGTCAGAAGCTAGAATGGCTATGGGTTTGTGATGTTTTAGATGTCAAAATATACAAGGATTGACATAATAAAATTATGCCATGATGCACCTTGACCAATTGACTGAAGCTTCGACTTTTAGAAGGCGATCATTTTTCTCCATTTTTACTTCAAGATTACTAAGATGCAAGGACAAAATCAAAATTTCTAAACCTTTTGGCCTTTTTCCTTATTGGATACCTTTCTTCTCCTAAAGGGGAACACCGTCGTACCATTTCAAGAAATCAACAAATCACAACACATAATACGCATATGAATAGTGCATCAATGTATTTGAAAATGAGTTAAGTAACCAAAACCAATCAATTGCTTTTACACCAGTTCAATATAAATTTAAACACCTATAATTACGAGCTAAAATGAGCAGTACATTGTGATAAGCATTTGATAAGAATATCACAAAAAAAGGATAGGTGAGCAACAAAGAATGGTCATATTTATTAGTTATTGCACTGTCAAGAGTTACTTGGTTGATGTCAATTTATCGCAAGTGCATCATGTATATAGAATGCAGACAGTATGCAAAGCCAACGAGTAAACGATCATATGTGACCTGATAGCAATCTCTCCTTGCTGAGAAACTAAGGTAGCTAGTTGATTGAAGATACTGCTTAGCTCATGAATAGTTGATTCCACGTTCTGAAGAGCCTCAGCTCTACTCTGCATGTAGCTGTCTTGTAATGGAACCATTTGCTGTTGCTGTTGATTTTGTTGCTGTTGCAGTAATGGCTGAGACTCCCCTTCGCCCTTATTCCTATGAGAGGAATTAACAAAGTAAGTTCTTCTGACAAATGAATCTGTTTGTTCACATCTGGGCAATTCTAGTTTAAGTTGTTTAATCAAGTAATCATACAAATAACAGCAGAACCTATACGACTATCAGAAACTATACTAAAAGAAAGGGTCAAAATATCACTTGGAATTGAAGTTGGAGAGGATAACAATTAACAAGTAACTATACACATTAATTTCTGTTCTTACTTAGAGAAAGGTGGGGATGAAGATTCTGCCTCATTAGCCCATGGAAGAGGAGGGGCGGCTGAGGTACTGGCAGCAGACTTTGTAGCCAAAGGACGCTGACGGATAAAAGGATTTGCAGGATTCTTGGAAGTTGAAGAAGAAAATAACTGCCTCCTGTTCTCATGAACTTTCAAGTTCTGTTACAAAATAAGTGTATTAAGTTAGTGACAACTTACACAAATAAAAAGTCATCCATTCGTAAACAAAATGAAAATGGAGAAAGGTTTCCAGGTTCACCTCTGTTCGCAGGGTCAAAACTTCCTTGAACTCTTTTGTGGTGCTCATCAAACGATTCTTCAAATCATCAACAACTGTAGTGGAATGGGTCGTTGTATCAGTGGATATCTGCTCATTACGTGAATTGCTTAGAAGCTGGAGGTCAACTACTGCAGAATTAAGAGCTGTTATATCTTGCTTAATAACTGCAGTTAGCTCCTGAATTTCCATGGTAGGGTCATCAAAAACTGACGTCCTCTTTGCCACTGTAATAGAAACCATTATATTACTGATTTGGTCATAACTCTTAGAATAAAGAAAAAAACAAGTATAGAATAATTTTGGCAATGAAAAGATCAATCCATAAAGCAGAATCCCCTAAAGCTTATTATGGGCTCGTGTCCAACAATATAATGCCCATAAATAAAAAAAGGAAGAAAAACTCTTTGAAGTGTAGTTATTCAAATATCAGCTAATCTTTTTACCTCAACAACAGGATCATAAGTCGCAATGTTGACAATGCAAAACTAAATTAATATATTTGCCCAGTTCATATACAAACCCATTCAGCTACATGCAACAACTTAAGACAGCAAGTTATGATCTTAAGACCAAAACTACAACAAGTTGGTAAAAAATCACAAGCTTCTTAGAGATGCATTTATCTATCCATTCTAGAATTTCATAGGAATATCCTCTCAACCTGCATCCAGTTACCACTCATAACGAATACAAATTCAAAGAAAGAATAAAAAAATTCAAACAGGCAATAGGCCTCCAGCTCCAACTGGAGATCAAAATTTTCGAAATTATTTAGTTTCAGAATCACAAACTCATTATAGATATTTGCAGTATTAGACTAAGGCAACCAATCATAGTCATGAACAAGCTTGTTTATTGAATTCAATTCTGTATCCACAAAAAATGGTTGGTAACATAGTTCAAACTTCAAAGATCTACAAGAATCTTTCCATAAACAACTCTTGTAACTTGCAAGTCCCAAACCAGTAAATTAGCTTATGGGGTACAAATTTTCATACCCAGAGCACACTAAAACACCAAGAAATTATTATCTTCATCCAGAATTAATTACAGGCATTCAATTCAGTGTAAAAACAAAATGCAAACACATTAAGCCATAATCAACCCGCAAGCAACTCTGATAATTCACAAACTCCAGAAACAGCATACTGAACAATATTCAATGTGTAGCCAAATGGGCAGCTTATCTTGACTTGTGCAAATTTCTGTTGGAAAATCAAATGCTATGTCTAGCTCTTTGATTGAAATTCAATGACAGTAGATACAAAACAATATCAGAGGCATGCAATGCAATCAATCACTCAGAATATGTATACACAATAAAAACAAAAGCAATAACCAAGATCACTATACATTTCCCCAAACCACTATATTTACCACAAAACAGTTCTCTGCTCAAAAATGGCGAAAAACAACTAAACGTACAAAAATAATTACCCACATTTTGCCAGCTTAGCTAGCTTCTGAGACGTCTGGTGAATCCCGAACCCAATTTTCGATGCCCTGCGATTAAATTCCGATTGCATCGCCACCGCCGACCGTGGCGGCTCCTCCGACCTCGATCCGCTGCTGCTCGGCCCATTCTGCGACGAGAATGACTTTTTTACCCTCTCTGATATCCCTAAGAACTCCTGCGTCCGATCCCTAATCGACGCATTCACCGGCATTTTTGCAGCTCAATTTTTCAACACCGCAATAACGTAGATCCTTAAACAATTTATTACCCCTTAATTGTAAGACAAAATCACGTACGAATCAGTTACAAAATTTGGGGGAATTTTGCGTCATCTAAAACCCTTACATCCGTTAGATCGGGTAACCTGGATCTTAAAAAAATTGGATCAAATTCAACGAAATATTGACGTGAAATACAGGCAGGCATATTACATCTTCCTGCGAGAATCGTCGGTGCCTTGTGAATATCGGTAGATTTATGCTTTTAATATGACTGTGTTGTTTGTGTTTGATAAATTAGTTTTAGCTGATTGAAAATTAAATTGCAAAAAAGGGTCTATCTTTGCCACTAATTATAATTCAATGATGGAACTTCACAGTTTTGAAGCAGGTACCTACTTTTAAATTGTTATAAAAAAAAAAATCTTCAAACAAAAAAAGAATTAAGAATACTCATATATCCTGCTAATTAAGTAGAGTGATTGATATTGAGATTTTAATGTTTCCTCTAATAATATATTCACTCATTTTTTAAAAGATAAATGTAATATTACAATTTAGTGAGTATACACTGAATAGAAAGATCTGACATTCCACAACTTTCAAACCAAAAAAAATTATACTAGAAATAGTGTTTCTCCCTAAGCTAACAAATTTGGGGAATTATTCTTTCACGCGCGTACGTAAAGTATAACAAAGCCAGTGGCCCAAATATTAAGAGAAGATGGAGACGGAGTAAATAAGTGCTACTTCCACATAAATAGCCATTTCCCACTATAATAGTCTTTTCACCACAGTTTCAGTCATGAAAAGTCTTATACCTCGGATCAATCAATACTGGACAAAGCTTCATACATACATCATTTTGGTACTAAATTTTCTATGAAAAGGAATCCCACTATGATAATTAATATTCACCTTCATCCTGCATAATGCCTAGAAATTCATAAATTTAACATAGTTAATATATTTTTTCCATCTAGAAAATAGTTTTTCGAATACTGGCTTCTTTTTGTGTGGGTATGTCATACAACCTTCTAAACCTATTTTAAGTATATTCACTCATATGTTATTAAAGATTAATGAGTTAAAATGGATCTCCAAAACCCAATAAAGCAAGTCGGGCCTCTAAAGTCTGATAAACGAACACGGGCATCTAAAGTCCCATAAATGAAAATGGGCCTCTAAAGTCCAACAAATCAAATCAAGCCCAAATAGGGTATTCTTAGCCCATCAAGTAATTCAAATTTTGAATTAAGTCCTAACTACTTGCACAAATATCCCTTTGGCCCATGAGAAACCTAGGTTCTACACCTATAATTCATTTTCAGATCAACAAATCAGAAGCATTCAAGGCTCTAAAATTCTCTGCAGAAATTTTAGAGTGTTCTTCATCAGTTGGAGGAGCTTCAAAGGCGTTCTTCGTGCAAAGCGGCGAGAAGCAGCGTTCGAGCGGAGATCAAGGTGCTAAGCCTCTTAGATTCGGCGTTTCTTCAAGGAGGAGGTGCTTCGTGGATCTTCAACGGCGTTCGTCCTGGAAAAGTCCTGAATAAGTCCCGGAAAAGTTCCGAAAGTCCCGAAAAGTCCCTAAATTCACTACAAGAAAAAAAGCTTATAGTCACACATCTTTTATCACACTATAAAATAAATATGGTAAAATGTACTATATAGTCACATTAAGATTTTTAGTGTGTTAATATGTATGTTATAAATACACTAAATATTAGGTGTGTGGATATATACTCAATTATCACACATAATAATACAAATTATCTATCGTCACACCCATTTTAACACACTAAAAATAGATGTGTTTATAAGTATATTTTAAATACATTATATTTTAAGTGTGTTAATAAGTATGTAATTAACCACACTAAAAAAAATAATGTGTGTTAATATTAACTCTAATACCATACTATTATATTAAGAATTATAAAACTCAAATTATATTAATTTTTTATTTTCATTTTATATGGCTGATAAAATATATATTTAAAAAATATAAAAACATATTTTATTAATGAAATTTATTTTTTACCCTGTATACAAAAATTTTATAGAATAAATAATTATTTGCTTAAGTACTTTTTTTTTCATGATTCGCACAATTTTATTTTATTTACGTAACCAATCAACTACTTTTTTAATCTAACATTTTTTAATCTTAAAAATATTTAGAAAACCAATTTTTAATTTAATCTAACATTTTAATTTTTAAATAAATATAATTTAAAATAGTATATATATATATATATATATATATATATATATATATATATATATATATATATATATTCTTGTGTTTTTATTACACTAAATGAGTTGTAGTCGAGTGGTAAAGTTATTAACATACACATGAGAGATTGTGAGAGATGCAGGTGCAGGGTTCGAATATCTTACTAGTCTATCCTCACACGATTTTAGGCCACATATAAAATTAATGTGGTAATACATAAAATGTGGTAATAAATATTTTATTATAACATTTTTTCATGTGTTTAAAAACAATTTTTTTGTAGTGATTCAACGTTTAATCCAAAATACGGCGTCAAGCCCTTTAATTAACGTAACAAAGTCTCAAATTCAAGAACGATCTTCAACGACGTTCATCACAAAAGTCCATAAATTCAACGTTTAATCCAAAAATACTCGGTTTTAATCCGAAATAAATAAAATTGTTTCGCACTTTCGCGTTTTTATATTTAATTCACGAATTTGTGTTTACAAATTGGCACGCCCGGTGGGACTATCTCTACCTCTCATCTCTACTCTTCAAGCAAATCAAGTCACGACGATGACACCAATCAAGATAAAGATCAAGAGAGGTGTTGCATCCGGATCAGCTGGTCTTGACTTTGAAGACGTGAACGTAGTCACAAGGAGTATGTCAAGAAGTTCGAAGTCATCATCTTCTTCAGAGGAGGCTACTGCAGAGGGTCCATCGCCCAACACTGCGAACAAGGAGAACAACTCAGCCTGTTCCCCTACTCGTTCCACAGCGAGCTCATCAGACTCAAGCACAGCCTCAGCAATGGCGACAGACACTACGACTGTTGAGGAGCAATTGGCAAGCTTAACTCGAGCTATAGAAGGACTCACGAAACATGTCCAAGAACAGGATGCCCGAATTGCTAAGCTAATAAGCAATGCGGACAAAGGAAAACAAGTCGAAGGACATGATGCTGAGACGTCTGGTGAATGCCAGCCAATGGAAATTGACCCAACCCTTAAGGAGTTACAAGTTTCTCCCGATGGTTTGGTGCCCGTTGACCGATTGAAAGAAATCATACTCGGGGCAATCAAAGATAAGTTGGAGGAAAATCCCAAGTCTTCATTCACCTACAGCAAGCCTTACACGAAGAGGATTGACGGTTTGAAGATGCCAGTTGGTTATCAACCTCCAAAGTTGCAGCAGTTCGATGGTAAGGGCAATCCAAAGCAACATATTGCTCACTTCGTAGAGACTTGCAACAATGCCGACACTTACGGAGATCACTTGGTAAAACAATTTGTACACTCTTTAAAGGGCAATGCATTCGACTGGTATACCGATTTGGAAGCTAGCTCGATTGACAGTTGGGAGCAAATGGAGCAGGAATTTCTCAACCGGTTTTATAGCACTCGTAGAACGGTGAGCATGATTGAATTGACGAACACTCGTCAATCAAAGGAGGAACCGGTGATAAATTACATAAACCGATGGAGGAATTTAAGTTTGAATTGTAAGGATAGATTGACTGAAGCTTCGGCAATCGAAATGTGTATTCAAGGAATGCAGTGGGGTCTTCGATATATCCTACAAGCAATTCGGCCAAGGTCGTTCAAAGATTTGGCAACTAAAGCTCACGATATGGAGCTGAGTATGTCTACAACCAGAGCTGGAGGGCCGCCAACTCAGGAGTCTTGGAAGTTCAAAGACAAGCAGGAAGTTAAGAAAGGGGGCAAACCTTTCATTAAAGATTCGAATAAAGAATCCATGGCAGTGACCGCTACTACTGTCAAGTTCAGAAAGGGTGAAACTGATGCGGGGAACAAAGGAAAGAGCGTCACGCAAGAATGGGGGCAAAGGAGAACAAGTTTGAGGGAGTTGCAACAAAAGCAGTACCCATTCCTAGACTCTGACATCCCCGGAATGTTCGATGACCTGATCAAGAATGATCTCATCGAATTACCAGAAATGAAACGACCGGATGAAGTTGGGCGAACGGATGACCCAAAGTATTGCAAATACCATCGGTTGGTAGGGTATCCAATCCAAGACTGTTTCATATTCAAGGAGAAAGTTATGCAGCTAGCTAAAGAAGGAAAGATCTTGCTAGAGGATAGTGAGACAACGGCGAATGCTGTCACAATTGAGAACAACAACGAATGTAGAGACCTCTCTTTCCACATGACTAGCGAGGAAGATGATGAACGACCTCAGACCAATGATGGCCTTGATGACAAAGTTAATGGTTGTTTTTCAACGATAGCTTTCACAGATGAAGACTTAATGCTTGGTTCAGAATCCCATAACAGGCCACTATTCGTAGTTGGCCACACTCGAGAGCAGAAAGTAAATCGGATATTGATTGATGGAGGTTCTGGGGTAAACATTTTACCCTTACGGGTGATGAAAAAGATGGAGATACATATGGATGAACTCGCAGGCAGTCGTTTGATGATACATGGATTTAATCAGGAAGGACAGAGGGCCCTTGGCACCATAGTGTTGGATTTGCTAATTGGTGGGATGCCATCGACTGTAACTCTCCACGTCATAGATGCCAGGACTTCATATAACATGCTTCTAGGGCGCCCGTGGCTGCATGAAAATGGTGTGGTTCCTTCTACCCTACATCAATGCTTCAAATACTTTAGTCAAGGGGTTGTGAAAACAGTAGTCGGAGATGATAAACCTTTCACAGAGGCTGAGTCGTACTTTGCTGATGCCAAATACTTCTTTCGAGGTGCGAAAGAAACAAAGAACGAGGAAGGTCCAACACGGAAGGACTATAAGGAGACATCAACATCTCGCCTCAAAGAGAACAAATCGGTCCCCTCTATTGTTGAGGCATTGGAGGAGTTAACATTGCCGTTAACTAAACTGGATGGAAAGAAGCCATCTTCACAGCCAATTAAGGGGTTTGTTCGTCCTACTCAAGGACCTAAGGTGGAACATGGAGAGGTCATGGGACATGATGTTACAAAGTTTTATGGTCCTAAAGCTTACAAGCTTTTAGTCAAAGTCGGGTATGACACGCGTGAAAATTGTGCATTGGGGAAGGTTGTTAGTCAGTCGGAACATGGACTTAATGACACCCAGAAAATGTTGAGAAAGAGCGGCTATGCCGTCAAGAGTACCAAAATGGGACTTGGTTATACTACAAAGAATCCAGTTCGCATTGCAATTAAAAGAGCCAATGCCAACCACATTTCTGAAGAGGAATATTCATCGACAAAAGATGCATTCGATGAGGATGGTAAGAAGGTGAGACGACTTTCAGTCTTTGAGAGACTTGGGAAGTCTGCTAGCAAGAATAGTAAGAAGACAAAATGCCCCTCAGTCTTTGATAGACTCGGGCCACAAACCCATCATCAAAAGTTGGGTGTTTCCAAAGTTCGGAGCTCGAAGCAATCCCGCATGAAGAGGCAGCATACGCTGACAATAGCATATGGAGGAGGGTCCAAAGCTAGAAGGCAAACCATTGTTCTCGCATCTGTAGAGAAACGATACAGCTAACGATTTGCAGATAATTACATGATGTTTACCTTCGATTTGAAAGTAATAAGGACTAAAACCTTAAAATTTGTAACATAAGGGACTAATTTCAAAGTCGTAAAACTTAGAGGACAAAAAGCTTAAATTTGAAAACATAAGGGACTAATTTCAAAGTCAAAAAATTTAGAGGGCAAAAATTAAAATTGACACAACTTAAAGGACAAAAAAATGTATTTTTCCAAAAAAAAAACTTAGAAATCTCATAATTATTTTTATAATTTTTGACACACCGGAGTCGACCCTATACACTCTTGTCAACAAGAGTGTATACGATCTACCAACAATTATTAATTTTTTAAAAAAAATTGTTTTTTTCCAATACACTTGTAGGGGCGGTATAGGGCTGGTTGCATGGGAGAGTTTTCTGAACATAAATGAAGGTGTAAATAGTTAGACCCATTAGTAAAAAGTACTTCATCAATCCCTTCATAAGTTACTTGTTTTTATTAATTTTAAGTGTGCCCCGGAAGTTACTCATTTTTATTTTGACAACACTACTCATGTCTTGTACTCCCTCTTTACTCTAAAATTTTGCTCAGACAGATTTTTAGGTCTACAAAGTATACGTTTATTCTATTTAAATAGTTAACTTTTGAGTATTTTTTTTACTTTATTAACAAAATTGAGTATGTATCAACAATATTGTTTACTCGTTATTTCATATATATTTTTTATAATTAAAATATGATTTTTTTAAAAAACATGTATAAAAAAAAGTGAGCAAAATTTAATGGACAGAGGGAGTATCTTTTTCCTTTATGTCTCTATACGTTCTCTCTCTTCTCTCCCTCTTTTTATTTTTCTTCTCTCTACCTCAACAACACACTACATATATAAATAATACTCCCTTCGCTTTTAAATAAGTGTCACTTTGCCATTTTAATTATTTTTATAATAAGTGTCATTCTATGTTTTTTCTTTAATTTTGACAATTTTACCCTTATAAAATAATTTGCCTTCAATTTCAATTAATATAGTAGCATAAATCATGGAAAAATCATAAATATTGTACATATGAATACAACATACATTTTTGACCACATTCTTTATTAAACAAAAATGTAATATTAAAATTATTTATCATTAATGAAGGGTAATATTGACCACAATTTAATATCTTAATTTGTTGAAAAATGTTAAAGTGACACTTATTCAAAAATGGAGGGAGTATTATATATTTTTAATCAATGTCCAAATAGTAAATGAACAACTTTCAAAAGACTGAAGAGTATTTATGAACTAAACTCAGTTTTTAGAAGAAAAAAAATAATCATAAAAATAATTTCACTAATTTCATGAAAGAATTGAATCAATCAAATTTATTATATGTTTGGAAAGTTTTGGATAATAGAATAAGGGTAAGTGAACATTTTTCAAGTAAAAGAATTTGTGTTGAATCAAAACACATCTTAATTCTATATATTTAGAAATCTTATGAATGATATGTGTCACAATCTCATTAACTTATTCAACCTCCCTCTTCACAAATCTTTCAATTTTAAAATTCTTCAATTCTTATTCATTTTAACTTTATCTTCTAATCTTAACCATTCATTTAAATTTTAATCTCACCCTTAATTCTTATTTTTCACTCCTATATAAACTTCAGTCCTTTCTTTCATTTCAACCACTCAATGTCTTGAAGATTTTATCAGATTCAGAGAAGATTTTTGAAGCTTTTGAAGATTATATTATATTCATTGGAACATCATCAGATTCACACAGATTCATTGAAAGATGCGTAACAATTTCATCATATTCACAAAAAAATTTGTTTGGACCATCGATAAGTTTATGTATCAATTTCATCCATTTTCGATTCTATAAATTATCCATGATCCCCAACAATTATGAGTTATGTTAAGGATTATTTTTTTAGATCATTTCATTTTTTATAGGTATGTGTATATACATTATTTATTTATGACACAATTTATTTTCATACATCCGCATTAATTTTTCGATTATGTTAAGTATTATTTATAAATTTATATTCTTACAAAATTAAGGGAAATCTATGTTATACTATAAAATTTGAATTTCAAAATTTAATTAATAATACACCACTATTATAAATTATAATACAACTCTATATTATATAAATTTGAATTCAAAATTTAATTAATAATATACAACTATTATAAATTATAATACACTAAATAGTCGAAATTAATACCTACTTAGAAAATTTTAGGAAGACTATAAAAACAATAATTTGTGGGATTATATTTTTTTTAGTCCATTAAGTTACCACAATTTTGAATTTAGTCCATCAGGTTACCACTTTTTGAATTTAGTCCATTAAGTTTCGATTTATTTTGATTTTGGTCCAGTTACCTGCTACAGCAGGTTTCACAGGTCATTTTTTAAAACACACCCCATAAAATGATATACACACACCAAATGTTAAACACACCACACTAAAATTTAAAAATCATTTTTTATTACTATACACACCCCCACCTATTTCCTATTTAATAAATTGCCAAAAATAATTAAATTTAAAAAAATAAGAATTCAAATTTATATGAAAAATATAAATAAAACCTATAAAAAATCGTCCAAATCTTCAAAAATTAAACAAAGCTAAAAAAAGAATTATTTGATTTAAATAATTTTGAAAATTTAGTTGATTTTTTACTATTTTTACTATTTTTAAATTTTATTTAGCCTTATTTTCGACGTTTTTTATACAAGTTAGAACGCAAATAAAACATTAATAAAGAAATTGAGTTTTAAAATTTTTTTTTTAAATATTTATTTTATATTACATGAACCTACTAACACCCCATGAATTTTATATACACTCCAAAAGTTAAACATAAAAATTAAAAAATCTAATATAGTTAAATAAAATCATAAACATGTTTAATAAATTGTCAAAAATAATTTAATTAAAAAAGTAAGAATTTAAATTAATATGAAAAAAAATATAAATAAAACCTATAAAAAATACATAAATCTTCAAAATTTTAATAAAGCTAAAAAATTAATTAATTTAATTAGTTTTAAAAATTTAGTTGATTTTTTAATACTTTTAAAGATTTTTTTATTTAATTTAATAATTTTTTCAAGTTGATTTTTTTAATCTTCAAAAATAGTAAAAAAATCAATTAAATCTTTAAAACTAATTAAATTAATTCATGTTTTTAGCTTTGTTTAATTTTCGAAGATTTTAGTGATTTTTATAGGTTTTATTTATATATTTTATATGAATTTGAATTCTTACTTTTTTTTAATTTAATTGTTTTTAGCAATTTATTAAATACATTTATGATTTTATTTAACTACATTTGATTTTTGAATTTTTGTGTTTAACGTTTGGAATGTATATAAATTTATGTGGTGTTAATAGGTTCATGCAATATAAAAAAATATTTAAAAGAAAAAAAAATTAAAACTCTATTGAAAAAAAAAATTAAAACTCTATTACTTTATTAATGTTTTATTTGCATTCTAACTTCTATAAAATACGTCGAAAATAAGGCTAAATAAAATTTAAAAATTGTAGAAAATCAACTAAATCTTCAAAACTAATTAAATTAATTATTTTAGCTTTGTTTAATTTTTAAAAATTTAGGCGATTTTTTGTAGGTTTTATTTATATTTTTTTATATTAATTTAAATTCTTACTTTTTTTTTAATTTAATTTTTTTTAGCAATTTATTAAATATGTTTATGATTTTTTTTAACTACATTTGATTTTTAAATTTTTGTGTTTAACGTTTGGAGTGTATAAAATTTATGAGGTGTTAGTAGGTTCATGTAATATAAAAGAAATATTTTAAAGAAAAAAAAAATTTACACCTCTATTGCTTTATTAATGTTTTATTTGCATTCTAACTTCTATAAAAAACGTTGAAAATAAGGCTAAATAAAATTTAAAATTAGTAGAAAATTAATTAAATCTTCAAAAATAATTAAATTAATTATTTTAGCTTTGTTTAATTTTTAAAGATTCATGCAATTTTTTATAGGTTTTATTTATATTTTTTATATTAATTTGAATTCTTACTTTTTTTTAATTTAATTATTTTTGACAATTTATTAAATAGGAAATAGTTGGGGGTGTGTATAGTAATAAAAAATGATTTTTAAATTTTATTGTGGTGTGTTTAACATTTGGGGTGTGTATATCATTTTATGGGGTGTGTTTTAAAAAATGACCTGTGAAACCTGCTATAGCAGGTAACTGGACCAAAATCAAAATAAATCGAAACTTAATGGACTAAATTCAAAAAGTGGTAACCTGATGGACTAAATTCAAAATCGTGGTAATTTAATGGACTAAAAAAAATATAATCCCATAATTTATCATTACACAACAAAACTAGATGTGTATTAGTTAGAACGATTAGATCACATTTTAAATGGTAATATAATATAATTTCATTGATTGTCTTAAAAAATGGTTCGTTTTTGTTTGATTAGCCATTAATATAAAAATGACGGCTAACGTGATTTTTTTAAATTAATTTTTGTTGCATGATTTTAGGAATATAACTTTCGACCCTTTACTCTTTGTTGTCAATTAATTAATCGATTTGAAATATGACTCATCCATCTGTATATCACGGTAAGTGATCATATTAGTTTAATTTTCTGAATAGTATAATATAATTTCTTTAATTGTGTATTTCTTTTGATTGTACCTAAAATGGTTTGTTTATATAATATAATTTTCTGAAGAGTATAATATAATTAAAGAAAATATAATCACATGGAGTATATTTCTTTTGATTGTACATAAAATGTGGTTTGTTTATGTTTTTTTTTTTAATGTTTAGTTTCTATTTAATTAGCCGGGATAATATAAAATTGATTGCTAACATAATTTTTGGAAACTAATTTTCTTCCATTATTTCAGCAATATACCTTTTTTCCTTTTCATACTCTTTATTTATTGTTAGATGGGATGAAAATTGACAAATTTAATGTTCAATTT
This sequence comes from Galeopsis tetrahit, assembly GCA_963675135.1. NCBI lineage: Eukaryota > Viridiplantae > Streptophyta > Magnoliopsida > Lamiales > Lamiaceae > Galeopsis > Galeopsis tetrahit. The sequence continues at coordinate 16,238,665 of OY776127.1, read as the reverse complement.
CAATCACTCAACTTTTAATCTGTAGAGTAAATTTATTTAAATTAATTCAAATTTATAGTAGTATACTTTATTCGTAAATATTTAGATTTAATTTTTACCAAATAAATGTAAAAAATTAGGTAAATAATTAATCATTGTTTATTAATATTGGAAAGTACAAGTATGTATTTTATACCCGAAAATGTTGACTTTCAATGTAGGGAAGATATTAAATTGAGTATTGTATAATTAGGGTTGGTCTGCTATGGACTCGAGTGCATGTTGTGCACCCTAGTCCATATTGCACTTTTCAGTTTACTGACTTACACTTTTTGATAAATGGTGTTGCACTTTTCAATTATTGAACTGTATAATAATATTTTTAGTAATTTGTATTATTACATCAATAAAAACACTAGAAAAACGTGTTACTAAATAAAAGAATTTGTATTATTATATAAATAGTTTGTGTTATTACTACATAAAATAATGTGTATTACTACATATTACAATTTGAATTACTACATTTAATATCCCGCGTTCGACAATAAAATAAAAGATAAAAAAATCACAGAAACGAGTAAAATAAACGGATTAAAAATTTCAAATTAAGCTGTCAGTGGGTGTATTTATAAAAAATGTGTGTGTGAATTAAGTTTGTTGGTGTATTTATAAAAAATGTGTGTGTGAATTAAGCTTGTGGATGTATTTATAAAGAACATGTGTTTGAATAACTGAAATGCATATATACAATATTTCATATTAGACTAGCCCAAAAAAAAAAAATGTACAATCTTCTAGAACCAAATCAAATTAAAATAATAATTAATTTGAAGGTATTATACATGTGCATCTTGTCCATAGTATAATACGAGCTCTTACAAGACAATATTATTACTAGTGTACAACACAGAGTGCATATAATATTTTGACAATTAATTTTGACTTAATCTTTTTTTACATAAGTTTACAATTTTTTTACCTAAACTTTTATTGGTCTTTATACGGTTTGTATCGTCTTGGAACAAATAATACTTCAAAAAAAAAAAAAAAACTTCAAATATCATCGAATTGTTGGTCTAACGTATGCATTTTCTTTTATATGATTGCACTTCGCATTAGCGTTTGGCTCCATACAAAATGCAATTACACTCGCTCTATTAATAAATAAAAAAATATGAATATATTCTTTTAAATTTAATTTAAAATAAATACAAATAATTTATTATAAAAGGACATATATATTTAGAGTTGTCAAATAGATTGGATCTGTTGGAGCGGACTAGGTTGGGCCCGTCCAACCGGATCAGCCCGTGGCCATTGGGGTACATGTTTCTCTTGGGTTGGTCGGGCAGAGCCTATTGGACTTTCACTCGGGCTCAACCCGATTGCTATTGGACCTCAAATTTATGGTTTAGTTTGACTCAATAAATAACTCTTAATTTTTTTTTAAAGAAGTATTATAAGTACATTTTGATAATTTTATGCTTATTTTGGTATCTACCAAGCATTGATAACGTGGTAAATCTGAAATTACTTATTTCGACTAATTAATTATTAATATCCTACAGTTAGGGAGTTATTACTGTAGATGATAATCTCAACATTTCGATTTTTTTATTACTATTAGTGTGAATAGGTGATTGGGCTATATCCCATCAAAAGTTTTTTTTTGTTTTTGTTTTTTTTATTAAGGCATCAAAAGGAAATTGTGATGGGTCTAGATATGTAAGGTTACGTTTTGATGGTGGGTTTTAAGTATGAATTTTAAATTTATAATCTAAATTTACTCTATTTATTTGGAATAAAAAATAAAAGAATTGATTTTAAATACTTAACATCTTTTTTAGTTAAAATCGAGAGAATTTTAAATCTTCACTAAATTCATGTAATTTAAAATACATTTAATTTTAAATTATTTCATTTGAAATACCTACTCAAACTAAATCCCCTCATCCAAACACAACCTAAGTTTATTGTTTTAACATTACATGCCAACAAGAAAAAACTATAGGGTAATTGGTAGGTTTGTTTCAGACGAAATTTTAAATTTTACGATCTCATACTATATTTTGTTTTGAGACTTGCGCCTAAGTCCATCGAAAAATGAGATATGTGGTTGGAGTCTATAAGATGTCTCCACTAGTTCCCCCATTTTCTTTGTTGAAGGAATAGTCGAATAGATTAGATAAGACTTGGCCTCATAAGACCCTTGTTGTTTGGGTAAGCAGAGTAAGGTTTTAGAGCTCCGTGAAATTCTCGGAGTTGGTTGCGAGGAAGAAATTATAGGTCCTTGAATGAGTTTATCGATCGTGGACTAGAGTCGAGCAAGAATCTCGTGCATGTTGGTGCAGAGAGATGAGGGGGAGATAATTATCCCTCCCCCATGTACGCATGTATCATGATCATTATGTCCATGACGTGATACATCTACGATATCTAAACACATAACAAAATACACCATAACATTACTAGACTAAAACACGTATTTTGATTCTAATATAACACATTACTGAGCTAAACAAAACACTTTGATATCTGATTATTCACGATTGAAGTACATATTTCACTCGTTCATACATGCATATTGAACATCATATTGCATTCAAGGAGAACATTCTCACTTTTAATTAAGTGTTTTCCGTAACTATTCTTGAGATCGCCGATTTCTGACTTGAACGTGGAGATCTCTCCAGCATATTTTGCTAGTGCTGAAGCCAGTGGCAGGGGGAGTGTAGAACATGGGGGTAAAGCTATACTCCAAATTGATTTATTTATTTAAAGCAAAAATAAAGGGAGCCCAATCCAAAAAAAGTGTGGATGCATCCCCATTCACCCAAAATGATTTTGGTAACTAATTAAACATTTAAATGCTAATCTGCCCAGCCCATTCACTTAAAAAAATAATTAAAACAACCCATTCACTTAACATATTTAATAATATACTCATTTTGTCTCCTTCCTCCATTCTAGTGAATCTACTGTCAACGACGCATACAAGTTTCTCCATTTGGCACCGACTTGAATTAGGATTAGCCGATTAGGTGAGTAATTTTTTTAATTTAATTTATATTTTATTAAATATATTTATTTATACTTAGTTTTGGTTATTGTATTTAATTTATGAATGAATTTATTTGGATCTAAGGTTTGTATTATAATTGCTAATTTGCTACATTATGCTAAATTAATTTAGTTTAAAATTTGAAATAGATAATGATTTGAATTTTTTTTTTTTTTTTGTAGATTTATTGTGAAATTATATTTGCTAATATGTTAAATTATAATTGCCAATTTACTATTTGTTCCAATTAGGAAATGACGAAAGATAATGTATGTCAAAGAAACTCAAAACAACGAAAAAATAACCCGATTTTCGAGAATTTATGTTCAAGATAATAAAATCTCAAGAAGCTCTTTGCACTTCCCAAAGAGATGAGTCTTCTCCAATTGATAGGGAGTCTTTCTTCAACCTCATCATTTAATTCACCTCAAATTCAAGAAAATAAAAGATGTATAAGTTCAATTGATACTCCATGTGCCTACTGTGTTCATTGTTTTGCTCATCAACTTCAATTAACTCTGGTTGTCGTTGCTAAAAATAACAATGATTGTTGTTGGCTTTTTGAGACACTTGCAAACTTGTTAAATGTGATTGCAGTTTCTTGTAAGTGAACATAAATGATTCGGGAAACTCAAGCTAAACAAGTTGTTGAAGCCTTGAAAATTGGAGAAATTGAGAGTGGATCAGGTTTGAATCAAGAACTTGGTTTGAGGATGCCCTGTGATACTCGTTGGGGATCTCATTATAAGACTCTTTTGAATACTATTGACTTGTTTCCTACAATTGTTGAGGTTTTTGAGATGATTGGGAAGACTGCTTCAAGTTCAGAGGATAGGATAAAAGCTCAATCAATTTTGTACTCACTTGATTCATTTGACTTTATTTTTATGGCACACTTGACAGAACTTATCTTTGGTTACTCTAATAATTTGTGTAATGTTTTACAAAGAATGAGATCAAGATATTGTCAATGCTATGTCTCTTGTTTCATTAATAAAGGTTATGTTGCAAAAAACAAGAGATGGTGGATGGGAACCTCTCTTGGATTGTTCACGATATGGATGTTCCTTATATTCCACGAGGAAGATCAATGCGTTTTGTTAAACAAGGTACGAACCTTCAACATTTTCGAGTTGAAATTTCCATTGAATTGATTGATTTACATCTTAGAGAACTCAATGGTTGGTTTGATGAGATGAATACATAGTTACTTATATGAATGTCATGCTTAAGTCCCAAAAATGATTTCTCTTCTTTTGATAAGAAGAAAATACTCAAGCTTGTCACATTTTATCCATCTGAGTTTACAAGTATTGATGTGATGGCTCTTAAATTTCAACTTGACATATTCATTGAAAATATGCGAAGAGATGTTAGATTTCGGGGTTTGCATGATCTTGGTACTCTCTCGATGAAGTTTGTCAAAACAAAGAAGCATATAAATTATCCAACAATTTATTTGCTCATCAATTGATGTTGATTCTCCCAGTAGCTACTGCAAGTGTGGAAAGAGTATTTTCTGGAATGACTTATGTAAAAAATAAGTTGCGAAATAGTATGGGTGATCAATTATTAAATGATAGTTTGGTTACTTTTGTTGAGAATGATGTATTTCTACAAATTTCTGATGATGATATCATAGACCGTTTTCACAATATGAGAATTCGTCGGTCTCAGATGTAATTGTAATTTAATTTGAATGTTATGTAATTTTTTTTTCAAGTTTTCTCGAATCGTATGATTTTTATTATTAAATAATATTTTACTTAATATTTTTCGTATCATCGAATTTGGAATCTTGGATCCGCCACTGGTTGGAGCAACACCAACAACAAAGTAGCTTCGTGCATTTTTGTTTTATCACAAGTGGATCGAGGTTAGATTTGCCATTTTGTTGTTGCATCAATTACATATGTTAGCTTTAAGTGTAAAATGAATATTATATGTTATTTTAAACAATTATATTTTTTATTTAAATCATTTAATATTAAAATAGATTTTGTGTATATTAAAAATAATTAGAATGTAGAGCAGGTGGGTGGTGGCTGGTGAGGGTTGGACCTATCAGATCTTGTGCCTTTGAAAATCGAAATGTTCTGAAAAAATATTTAAATAATCAAAATCACAAAAACAAATCAGAAAAAAATTGCAAACAAATCTTTTAAAAAAATAGCAAACCTAATTAAACTGCAAAAAAATGCAAACATTGAATATTGATATAATATAAATTATAATTATAATATATATATAATTCAGTTACAGTAGAAAATTCGATTATTTTTGTAAAATAAATGAAATCAAATCGAAATCTTTATATTTCAAAACTGTAACTGAACCGATAATTGAACCAAAATTTAAATTTTGGTACAATTCAGTCGATTTTTTCGGATTTTTTCGAACAATGCACGCCCCTAGAAAAATGATGTTGAATTATCATTATATTTGTGAAAACTCTCCCCCCCCCCATCTCTACAATAGCATACCATAAATTCTCGCTCGATTCTAGTCCACGACTAGCTGACTCAATTTAGACTTATCTCTTTGTGGCAACCAACTTCGATAATCTCACAGAGCTCTCGCACCTCGTTTTACTTACCCAGACAACAAAGGTCATCACATCAGTCAAAATCATATATAATTTGTTCAGATGTGCAAATGGAGGGAATTAGTGTAGACATCTTATGGACTCAAACAACATAACTTGTTCTCCGATGGGCCTAAGCCCAACTCTCAATGGACCTGCATAATTATAGTTTTGGACATTCGAGCACCTTCTTCATGTGCCTAATGTTCATGAGGTCCCGATGCCCGCTTACCCTGAAATAGGTCTAATAACTTGGTTATCATTACATAAAACACAATATTTGCTTACTCTAAGGCCTCGTTGGTGCTCCATTAGGTCTACCAACCAACTTCAAGAGAGAACAAGTGCAAGACCCAACTTCAATCACTTTTTCTAATGGGTCTTATCATTATATAATTTCTTCGTACTCTACGTGTCATTTTTTTACGGGACGACACCTTTTGTTCGTATCAATATCATATGTTTATTGTATTAATATATACTTTACATATCTAAATAGAGTTAAATAGACCGACTTGTTGGACTTAAAAGACCTAAAAAAAAGCTTAAGGCTTGTCTATTTAAGTAAAATAACTTCTAAAAGGGCTTGAAAATTTTACTTGTTTATTAAACGAGTCGAGTTTTAATAGATCGAGTCGGAGGCCCCTGTTCGGTAGCCTGACCCATTCCCACCTCTACCTCGTTGTCATTCTTTTTGTATAGAGTGAATTTAATTAGCCATCTCCAATAAACTAATTTATTTTTGTAATTTTTTTCATCTATAAAATACTTTTTCGGTTCAAATTTATTATGTCTATTTCTCTGATTACAAATTTTAATGAATATTAATTAGGTTAGATTTAAAATATATAAATATGTTGAGAGTATGATAATTGTGAGTGTTATCTCATAATCTCATAGTCAACTGATGTAGTCAACTGATAGGATCAGATAAGATGACTTAGGCCCAATCAGATGAGTTGAAGGTTTCAATCAGCTGAGGAGGTGATGCTTAGAGTTCAGCACAGTTGGTCAGATGAGAAGAGTAGTTCAACAGAGTACTTGAGCAGAGTAGTTCAGCAAAGTAAAGATCAACACAGTATGAAGTCTATCAACAGAGTCAGTTTTTGATCACATAATAGAAGAGTTGGGTATCAGATGAGTAGTAGTCATCTGATCTTTATGGGCAAGTCTTCTGATACGGAAATTAGTTAGTTTGACTAACTATATTGCAGCTACAACTACTTGAGGGAATAACTACCATTTTAGTTGTGCAATAACAGAGCACATTGTAAAGGTTGTTACAAGCGGTTGCAAACGGTTGCTAACTACTCAACGGTTCCTAACAGCAACAACTACTTTTGGTCTATATATACTCATGTGGGTGTACATTGTAAAGGTTGGCGAGAGGATTAAGTACGTTTTGTATTCTTTGAGTTGTTTGAGTTCACGAGCGAAGTGAGGAAATATCCTATTTCGAGTGAATGAGTGTGTAAACATTCTTTATCAATCAAAGAAGTACTCGTCTGGTCTAGTGGATGTAGATCACATTAATCGAACTACTTAAATCCTTTGTGTGTTGTTTGTCTCATTGCTTACTTTTCGAATTACTATCTTAGCTGAGTTATTTCTTATATCTTCAAGTCTTCTACTTGGTTGGAGACGTCTAATCGACTGTAATTCTTGACAACTGGCGCCGTCTGTGGGAAACTAAAGTAGCAACAAATCTAAGATGGGAAATTCTACCAAGTACAACATAGAGAAGTTTACAGGCACGGGAGATTTTGGGTTGTGGAAGGTCAAGATGCAGGCCCTCCTTGAACAACAAGGATTATTCGAGGCTCTCGAAGAATTCGAAGAGATTGCAGAAGAAACTACAACAGCTACGACTGAAAGGAGCAAGTTGCTCAGAAAAGCTCGAAGCACGATCCTACTCTGCCTTGAGGGAGGTTGCTAAAGAGAAGTCAGCGAAGGAGGTTTGGGATAAGCTTGAGAAGTTATATATGGTGAAAACTCTTGCTAACCGACTCTATTCAAAACAGAAGTTGTATGCCTTTAGAATGAGAGATGACAAACCCATTACGGAGCAGTTAGATGAGTTCAACAATATACTTGATGATCTGGAAAATTTGGATGTCAAGCTTGAAGAAGAGGATAAGGCTCTCTTGTTGAGTGCTCTTCCTAAGTCCTTTGAAATCCTAAAGATTTGGTAACCTAAACAACATCAATCAAGATCATCAAGTATCTTGTTGAACTCATCTAGCTGCTCCGTAATGGGTTTGTCATCTCCCATTCTAAAGGCATACAACTTCTGTTTTGAATAGAGTCGGTTAGCAAGAGTTTTCACCATATATAACTTCTCAAGCTTATCCCAAACCTCCTTCGCTGACTTATCTTTAGCAACCTCCCTTAAGACCTTATCTCCAAGGCAAAGTAGGATCGTGCTTCGAGCTTTTCTGAGCAACTTGCTCCTTTCAGCCGCAGTTGTTGCAGTTTCTTCTGCAATCTCTTCGGATTCTTCGAGAACCTCGAATAATCCTTGCTGTTCAAGGAGGGCCTGCATCTTGACCTTCCACAGCCCAAAATCTCCCGTGCCTGTAAACTTCTCTATGTTGTACTTGGTAGAATTCCCCATCTTAGATCTGCTGCTACTTTAGTTTTCCACGGACGGCGCCAATTGTCAAGTAATTCCAGTCGATTAGACGTCTCCAACCAAGTAGAATACTTGAAGATATAAGAAATAACTGCTTTAGGATAGTAATTCCAAAAGTAAGCAACAAATCAAATAGCACACAAGAATTTAAGTGGTTCGATCAATGTGATCTACATCCACTGGACCAGACGAGTACTTCTTTGATTGATCAAGAATGTTTACACACTCATTCACTCAGAATAGGATATTTCCTTACTTCACTCGTGAACTCACACAACTTAAAGATTACAATCGTACTACAATTCCATCCAACCTTTACAATGTACACAAACAAGAGTTTATAAAGACCAAAGGTATTTGCTGTTGTTAGGAACTGTTTTGAGTAGTTAGCAACCGTTTGCAACCGCTTGTAACAACCCATGTGCTCTGTTATTGCCCAACTGAAATGGTAGTTATGTCCTCAAGTAGTTGTAACTGTAATACAGTTAGTTAAACTAACTAACTCTCATATCAGAAGACTTGTCCATAAAGATCAGAACACTACTTAGTGTGCTGATACTCAACTCTTCTGTTCTAGTGATCAAAAGCTAACTCTGCCGATAGACTCCATACTGTGCTGATCTTTTACTGTGCTGATATACCCTGCTGAAGTACTGTGATGGTCTACTCTGCTGAAGTATTGAGCTTGGTATACTGTGCTGATCCAGTACTGTGCTGACCAACTCTGCTGAACTCTAAGCATCACCTTTTCAGCTGATTGAAAACCTTCAACTCATCTGATTTCGGCCTAAGTTATCTTATCTGATCCTATCAGCTCACTACTCACTTAGTGTGCTTACTATGAGATTATGAGATAACACTCACAGATGCGTCTAAAATGAACGCACAACTAATTTACAAAAAATAGTATTGATCAATCGTGATGATTGGATTAAAATGACACCGATCGAAGTTTCCACAAATTTGGATTCATATGTGTATAAAATGGAATTCTCATGTGTTTACTATCTCTCAGCATGATCATAGAGTGTATGTGTGTTTAAGTGTATCAGAATAATGGATTGCGTATGTGAAAATGATACTAAAATGTACAAAACGTACCTAGTGGGAAGGGAGGGGGTGATTTTCTCCCCCTTTTATCGGACCTGATGTGGAGTAAACATGACTTATCTCGCTAATATCGGAGCGGACTACGACTCAACCTTCTTTGTCAGGGCTAAAGCCCGTTAAACTCGGAACGGGCTGTAATTGACTCCTAGAGACTCAGTCAACCCAGTATCTTATTCCGAACTTGGCCCCTTAATCTAGCCTCGAAAATGTGGGAAATGGACAAATTAATTGTGCATACTCATCCTTTAGAGTCTTCTCACTAATGGGTATTCAACCCAATCCAATATGAACTCGTCTAAGGGTGGGCCCTCAGGTCCGTTTCAACCTATATACAATATGGATAAATATAATACCAAGATTTGATGACCCAAATTCACATAAGAAGACCAATAACAATATTCACATATAATTATAGGGAGTTTCTCTCTCTAGAAAGTTGTTTCTCCCTTTCTTCTTTGGTCTCCGTTGCAGATCCATCGTTCACGTTGCCGTCTTTGTTCTTGTCTCTGTTGCTGCGGTCTTGGTTGTCGCTTCAGATCTGTTGGTTTTCGCTTCTCTCCGATCTCTACTTTTATTTTAGTTTTTGCTAGATCTGAGCATGGATGAAAATATCCGGAAATATCCCCGATATATCCTCGATATATCCATTTTTCGGGGTCACCGATATCGATATTGGGAAGAATCGATATTTCCACGATATTTGTAAAAAAATTAAAAATATCGATAAATATCGGTAGACAATAACAATATCGAGCCTAATATCGGTAAAATATCGAGAAAATATCGAAAAATATCGAGAAAATGTCGATAAATTTCGAAAAATATCGATAAATATCATACGAAATAACATTGTATATTATATTTTATATAAATTTATCACTGATATAAAATGTATTCAAATTATTTTGTTGATTTTATGTACTAAAGGTTTGTTATTAAATTTTTACAATTTTTAAAATTTACCGACATCGATATTCGATATCGATATATCCATCGATATTTCCATAAATTTAAGGTCTCGATATTTCCACCGATACCGATATTTTCATCCTTGGATCTGAGTTATAGATCTGTAATCTTGAGTTGTAGATCTGCAAATCTGAGTTTGTAGATCTATAGATCTGGTGTAGTTTTTTTTTCAATTCTTATTAGGGATCAACGTAGATCTTGTCCGTAACGGGGCCACGGTGACCGTTCGGGTATTTCTACGTTGTTCCTATTTTACTGCTTTCTTAGATAGTTTTTGGTGCTTGCTTAGTTTTTATTTTAGTTTCCGTTGGTTGTCTCTGCGCGTGCTTTGTTGTGTCTGTGAGTTTTTTTTATGGTTGGGCTTCTTGAGATAGACTCGAGAGCCCTGGTGCTATGGTACTATTGAATCGGGTACTCGTGGAACTTTGTCAGTTTATTCTGTTTCCTGTTCTCGATATGAGAACACCTTAGTGTGGGGTTGTCTCATTTAAAGATTGGAGATCTGGACACCTGTTAAAGACAAAGGGAAACTCGTCTTTCCTCTTCACGTGATTGGAGTGGACGATGATATTCGTTTGGTTTGAAGATCAAGATATTATACTCGTGATTTGTAACTCTATTTTATGATCTTGTAAACCCTCCATAAAAAAAAAAAAATCACATATAATTATCAAAATTAATAATTAAATATGATATTTCTCCTTTATCGAAATTAAAGGACATTATAGTTATTCCAACTCCTCGTGTCATCTTCTCATAAGATTACACATTTTGTCTGCGTCAGATTTAAATAGGTAAGTGGATCAATCGAGAGTTGAGAATAAGTTGAGTCGAATCGAGTCGAGCTTCACGTTGAAAAATAAGGGGTTAATATATACTAATTGTTAGGCTTAATCCAAACTTGTTATCTGTATGTGATAGACTTTTGAGTAAACTTAAGCTTGATTTTTTTAAGACAAAAATTTATATACAATATTTCACCATAGTCTTATGGTGCAATTTGACCAATTCTTATAATTTTATCCGGTAACCAGTCTCCTTCTTCCTCCTTTTGCGATCGCTCCTTCTTCCTCCCTTCTCTTCTGCGCTTTCTTCCTCCCGCTGCCTTTCTTCTCTTCTGCGTAAAATATGCAGCGCAACTTTCATTAAAAAAAAAACCTTCAGATCTGATCTGCTAATCACAAAGAGAAAAATCATTATTTATTTTTTGAATAAATTCCTAAATGAGAAAAAATCAACAATAATACCACACACAGATTTATTTCAATTAATTGTTGATAATTATGTCTTTTTATTTGTAAGGATCGATAAATTATTCAACATGGTTGTGTTTTTCGTGTTTTCAATTATTGTTCTTCATCTTTTTTAATGTGGGTATCTCATTCACTCTCAATAATGACGTTTATTTATACAGTAACACATCTTTCTTAATACAGTAATACACTTGTGTTTATATAGTAACACATTTTTCTGTGTTACTTTAAGGTCAAATATGTGTTACTCAAAAACCAATTGTGTGTTACTTGTCCTTACAGTAACACATATTTGTCTGTACAGTAACATATAATTGTATTTATAGTAACTCGGATTAAGAGCAAAATTTTCTATTTTATCCTTCCTTAAATTAATTTGTATTAATATTTTATGTGAAAAGTCAATTTATGTGTTATTTGTACTTACAGTAACACATATTTGGTCTTGTAGTAACATGTAATTACCTTTATAGTAACACAGACCTGAAACCCGTTATCATGTTAGCCTCCTGCGCGCGACTTTTCTGCGATTTTTAAGGAAATATTCGTTTGACCGATCAAACCCGCTACAGATCCGCAAATTTTGACCCTTCCTTAAATATACTAATATTTCACGTGAAATATTGCACATAAGTGCAGTCCTTTTTTTAACGAACGAGCCCAACCTAGAAGCTCACTTAAAGTCTTTTTAAGGCCATTTGACCTTTATATTAATGATGTGATTTTATGATTTATTTGCTTTGTTATATTTTTAACGAGATTTATAATTTGTTATGATTAAATTATTTTATTTGAATATTTCATTTAAATATATATTATTAGTTATAGTTATTTAATTTTATTAATTATAAAATATCTTAATATAAATAAAATATATACAACTAAATTCCCACATCCCATCCCTAAACCACCCTAGCAAACGTGTATAAATGTAACCTTGGTTGCGGTTAACCCTTATAAAACCTGCAAGGGCATATTCGACACTTCATCTGAACTGCCCCAAACTAAACCCTAGCTCTCCTACTTTATAACTTCATAAGAGCCTTCGTATCTCAATTTCCCGCAGATCCTCCCGCCGCCGCGCAGCCACCGCCAACATCTGCATTGCCATGGTACGCCTCCCTTTCTCTCTAATGAACGTATTAGTAACGCTCGACTCTGTTATCGATTTAATTGTTGTTTATATGGAAATCAGGCGTCGGAGAAGAAATTATCGAATCCTATGAGGGAAATCAAAGTTCAGAAGCTTGTTCTCAATATTTCCGTCGGTGAAAGCGGTGATCGTCTCACCAGAGCTTCTAAGGTACGATCCAATCCCGCCATTGCCTTTTTGTTCTCCACTGTGAAATTAATCTCCTTCGTTTCAATGTTACTGTTTTCCAGGTTTTGGAGCAACTCAGCGGGCAAACCCCTGTTTTCTCAAAGGGTAATTTTTTAATCTCTTCTCATTTTGGACTACTACTTATGATTTATTTTTATGAACGATGAAGAGATTGCATTTATTTTTGCCAATGTAGATTATGGAAGTTCATGAACAGCTATATTGTTTTTTTGAAAAAAAAAATGCAAGATTGATTAGATTGTTTAGTAAATCTTAATTAATGTAAGAAGCACTTTTGTAATCATTCACCTCAGCGGGCTGGTACTTGAGAAATATCCATTATAAGGTGTGAGACTTTGTTTAGTTAATGGGTCATAATCTAAATTTCCTGCAACTTCAGTTGTGAATTTATGATGGAAACTGTTTACTGAATTTAATGAAATGTTTGTACATAGTTGAACTTGTTCTGTTCATTCTCTATTCATGATTAAATGGGGATGTATTTCCAGTTTGTAGTTTTGTAGTACTTATGTGGTTTCTGTCTTATGCTCAACAGCTAGATACACTGTTCGATCCTTTGGAATTAGGCGTAATGAAAAGATTGCATGCTATGTCACTGTCAGAGGTGACAAGGCAATGCAGCTTCTTGAAAGTGGCTTGAAGGTCAAGGAGTATGAATTGCTGAGACGGAATTTCAGTGATACCGGCTGTTTTGGTTTTGGAATTCAGGAGCACATTGATCTTGGCATCAAGTAAGCAATCCCTCTGTTGATTTTCGCTACTGGTTTGATTAAGTATAAACTATCTTGTGCCTCCGTCTTTGAAAGACCAATTAAACGTATCTCTTGAAAAGAAACTCAATGCATGATTTATGGCAATTATATAAAAAAGATTAGTCCTCCTGCAGATTTTTCATTCTAGTTGGGCTGTTCCTTCTCAGTTAAACTCTTGATTTATGTTTTCCTGTTTGGCATTGCCTGGTATTTGGCTTTCTGAGTTAAATGTCGTGAACACGATGGCAAGTAATGGATAAAAAATTAGTAATGTCTAAATAGTGTATTTAGGGCTTATAGATGTTTATATATAAGGTTTGTAGGCATTTATATGATTGACTTTTGTATGATTTATAGGTATATATAAAACCCAAATCCCAAATCCCAAATCTGGATATTCAAACCTGAAATAAACCTGCTAAGGTTCTAACACATTTGTTGAAGCATAATGTTTATGGGATTAATATTTTCAGGTATGACCCTTCAACCGGTATCTATGGTATGGATTTCTACGTCGTCTTGGAGCGCCCGGGTTACCGTGTGGGTCGTCGTCGTAGGTGCAAGGCTCGCGTTGGAATTCAGCACCGAGTCACCAAGGATGATGCGATGAAGTGGTTCCAGGTGAAATACGAGGGTGTTATTCTGAACAAGGCATCCAATATCGCTTAGTTTATATGCTTTCATTTGGTCTGAGTTATTGCTCAAAGTTTTGTAGAATTCATTGGTTTGTCAACCATTTGATATTGCTCACATCATTTACATTCTCAAAAGGATTATTTTGTTGTGCTTTGAATTGGTTTTACCAGCTTATTTATCATGCCATGTTAATCAATGCTACTGGTTTTTTCTTGAAATTTCATTTTTAGGGTAATATATTTCCTAGTATCAAATTAATACTTATACAAATGTTGGTGAAATACATTTGATATACTCCAGTATTTACTTAGCACCACAATAATTTCACACTTTTTTTTTTTAGTATGTCTTGCCATAATTTTCACTCTTAAATGGAGAAACATTTATAAATTATATTCTCAAAAAAAATCTTTAGTTTTATGAAAAATGCAGGCTTACGTGTCAAGTTAACTCATTTCTTTATTTTATAGTTTATATATAAAAGTTTATTAAAAACAATTCTTAAAATTTTACTCATTATTACATTCTTTTAATACATCTGTCAACATACCATTGAGATATATATGATCACGTTTAAATATTTCAATTGACTCAACCCGTTAAATAAATTGCATCGTAAATGATGATGTGTCTCCTGGTCATTTACATATTGGTTCTAATAGATACATATCGTATTATTTGAAAAAAATATAAAAAGCATCATCATAATACTGTAGATACATATCATCGTATGTATTTTATTCGGTATGGCAATTTTAAGATTCACCTTTCCTTCAAGCCTTTCTTGCATCGGCCACCATCCAAACTTTACGTTAAGTTGATATATTTTGTCTGGTTTCTCTCACACACACACATATATATATATATATGTTTTAAATTCGTTTGGATTTTTGTTCTTTCGAAAACTTAAATTCGTTTGGATAAATACGTAATAAATGGCATGGACCAATTTCGTGGAAATAAAGCTTTCCACATGGACTTTTTGTTTTTATTTGAAGGGAATACTTTCACTATTTTGTTTAAACCTATCTATTTCAAAGCCTATATTAAAAATAAGTTCTTAAAAATTATATTTAAACATCAGCATTTCACCTATTTATGTATTTTAAATCTTTTTAAATAGTTAATATTAAATCCATAAAATTAAAGAGAGATTATTTCGTATTTATAAAAAAGAATAGCTTGATCCCATAAGGTAACATTGTTCTCACTTTTGGTTTTTTTTTTTTGACGGGCACTTTTGGTATTAGATATGTGATAATCTTCCAACTATTTCGTCATAATTCTTAAGATTAATCTTTTATACTTCCATAAATAAGGTTCATATATCCTAGACAACTCAAAGTTAAGAAAAGTAGCGATGGATTAAAAGTTTCAATGACAGCTCGTTAGGCTTTATTAGACGATAACACGTAAGAGTATGTAACATAAATATGTCATTCGATAATTAAAGCATTACAAGCAAAAATGTCTTTATCTTTCTAAAGATGCATGCCCACAAATTAGCTAGCAACAATATATATTCATTTCCTAAAATAAAATTCATGTTTAATTGTTTTCTCAAATGAGAATGGAGTTTGATTGAGATGTATATATGAACAATTTATAATGAAAATGAAAGAAATAATAAATATTCTTTGAAAGACAATGATTTGGGTGCCACGTTACCTGTGAAGATGTTGCAATAAAAAAAAAAACGTAAAATGAAGATATTAATATTATATATGTAAAATCATGTTTATAATTGAAATGGTGACTGAAAATAACAAATATTGTTTGAAAGACAATGATTAGGGTGCCACACATGCCACGTAAATAGCGAAGATATTGTAAATAAATAAATAAAAATATAAAATTTAGATGCTAATCCTTAAACGTCAACATTTTGACTACTCGGACAAAATTTTCCATTCAGCGATCCTCCCTATTCAAATACACGCGTCATTCCATTACAGCTAAATCAGGAGTACTAACAAAAAACAAAACATTATCCAAATTTTGATTAGGACCCCACTAATATTAATTAGTTTTTATAAGCATTTCATTTTGGATTTTAATACGACATAATTATATCGTCTTTTATGATTCTATTAAACATAATAATAATAATAATATACTTTGTATTGTGAATTGTTTGTTCACATTTTTTGATAGTGTAATATTTTCTAATTCATTTACCAATATAACTATATACATTAATTACATTAGAAAGTATAATATTTATTAATTTTGGTTATAATATAAATTTTATTTGTCTAATGTGTCTTTACAATAAATTTAATTTTTGTGAAAAGTCAAATCAACCTATCTAATTGAGACGAAAGGAATATATGTTAGTATAAGGAAAACTGTATATTACTATAAGGGCACATATGTGTTAGACCCGTGTTTACAGCTACACACATTTGCTCTGAAAGTAACTCAGACTTGGGTAATGAACGAGATATTTTGGTGGTGTGTCGAACCAAGTAAAACAAGTGCAATCCATTGAAGCTAAGTTATCCGCTGCTGCATTTTCTTCTCGGAATATATGTGTCACTCTGAGATGGACTCCCTCCATTTCATTTGTTCGAATTTGCTCCCATAGCGATCGCAGCCTTCATGGAATCGAGGTGGCTACTGTAGCTGAAAGCATCCTCTCCACATATGTAGAATCCGTCTCTAACCAGATGTTTGTTCATCCTCGACTTACCGCTTGTCGCAATGCTTATAGTGCCGTGTATAATTATGCTTCGTAAGCAAAGCCTTGTCTGTAACTCATTGTGAATGCACCTTTGAAATTTCATGTTGTTTCTAAAAATTGCAGCTCCCTTTATGCGCCCAGGGGCGCCTGTCGCGGCTCCGTCCGTGTTAATTTTGATGACCCCTGCTGTCGGTGCGTGTCATTTCACTACCACAACTCTCTGCCCTTTACCAGGAACACATTTTAAGTTAATTAATCTAACAATAATTAATCACTCAATTTTATATAATTATATTATTATTATCATAATTATCATTTCATATTAAAAAATTGATACAGTTTAATGAAATAATATTATTAACTAATAAATTAATATTTCTAATGAAACTATGTTATGCTTAAATACACACATAAAATACAAAATAATTACACCGTAAACTCCATCAAAAACTTATACTCCACTCCATATAAAAGCGTTAGGCATATCAAAATTCACAAATTAATTAAAAAAATATTTCAATTTCATTTGTTGTCTGTTTAAATTTAATATGTACAATTTTATTTTAAAAAAATATATTTTATAAATATTAAATTATTAAAACCATTTCTCATATTTTTCTCATTTTGTAAAATTAAATAAAATACACGGTTTTGGATAAATTATTAAAATCATTTCTCATTTTGTAAAATTAAATAATAAAAAAAACACGTTTGGGGATTTGACTTATTTTAAGGGTGAGGAAAGTTCGCTTTTCAAGATTTTTCCGAAGTGTCTAGAAAACGCAAATCCATCATTATCACCTCTCTTTCTGCTTCCTACTTTCAATCCCAATCAACATCTTCTTCTGATGATCCTTACAATTCAACCGCCACATTATATATACAACGCCACCTCTATCCACACTCCATCGCATAATTTTCTCTATTCTTCTCACTAATTTGCGCTATCTTTATATTTCTGGATCTATTTGTGTGTATTTGCTATTGTGCTGCCGTGAAACAACTTTTGGCGGGAACAGTATTGGAAGAGTTAATTAGGGGAAGCTGATTGCAAAGGAGATCGGAATCTAAAGGTCGGTATTCTCAAATTGTGTGTTTTTAAATTAAGATCTTAATAGTTGAGTTCGTTTTGTGTTGTTGATTGTGGTTTGCTTGTTTCGGTTCTCTAAGCTGATTGAATATTGTATTTTGAGGTTTGAGGACTTTTTAGTAGTTTGAATGAAAGTTAGGAAAATAGATGGTTGAATTTTCGTAATTCGAATAGCTTGATAGTAGTTGGAAAGTAAAATATAATGAATCTAATGCTCTCTTTTTTTCTTTTTTTTTTCGATTTTCTGGTAGAGATCGAAGAAAATAAAGCGCAGTTTGTAGAAGAGTTGGTGTTCCATTTTCACTTTTATATTACATAAAATAAAAATGTTTTTAGGATGATTGATCATTGATATTTATCTTTAGTTACACATATCTGCGTTGCTAGAAGCGTGGTGCTGTCTGAATTTCAAATTGCGATTTTTTAAATCTTCCCTTGCTAATTACTCCGTATTGTTGTAATGACGATTGAGCGGCTTCTGGTAGGTTATAGTTGATTTAGTGCCATTTTCTGATCTTCGATTTTGTTGATCTTTATAGAACGTCTTCTTTGTTTTTTGTTTTTTTTTTGAAGGATTAGAACGTCTTCTTTGTTAGTTATATATCAACCTTAATTTAGCAGCTATGGGTTCCTATCAGGGAAATAAGGGAGATTTTTTTTTTGATTCGACTCATCTCTGCATGCTGGAGATATATATCTCATGATGGTCTTGTGATACATACTGTGCGCATCTTCTGTGGTGTGGGGTCACTTTCAAATAGTGCCAAGTAGATACTAAGTTATTCTCAATTTTGTCTTTTTGTTCTTCACCACCCCCTGAAGGATTGGGGATTTATAGAAGTGTTTAGTGTGGATTACCTACAGATATAAAAAAAAAAAAAAAAAGGTCCTCGGTTTTAGCTTGATATAGGTTTTGTGTATATTATATACATGTCCATATAGTGTATTTTGGTTTCATGTGGAAACTGCCATTTAGTCCAAAAGTAGGTTGCAAGAGTTTCTCAACCAGGAACTTCCCTAGTTGCTTACGTATTGCAGTGGTTGTGTTCATACTGGAAAGGTCTGACAGCATCACTTTGGCCTCAGTGTTAAATTTTATTGTCATTTCACTGGCAAAATTTCTTACCAAGTAGCAGGAATATTCTTAGGATGCTAGAAATTCCCTAGTTTTTATGTGACTAAGTTAAAAGTTAGATTTCCATTCCATGTCTTTCTAGGTTCATCTGTTACCTATATTAACTACGAACCTTATGCAAGTCACTCCAGTGGGTGAGTTGTTTGATGTTTAACTCAGAAGTGGCTTCTATTCTTTCCACCCACATCTTGGAAATTCTTCCACCAATTGCATGCATCATTCGACACCAGCCTAAGTACCTAAATTCCCATTAGTTTATAGTGTTATGTGACGATGCACATCATTGCACTTGGTTATGTTGTTTTAACTGAGAATCAACTGCTATTCTTTTAATTTACATCTTGGATTTTCTCTACCTATTGCATGCCTCATTGAAAACTAGCCATATGTACCTAAAAGTGCCTATTGTTTTTTAGTTAAATGTGACTGGAGCTAAGATTCACAATAGTATGTAGTGCATCATCTCATAGAGTAGGTCAGAGTGTACTTCCACCTGTGAAATAGTCTAGGAGAGTGAATTTTCTGTTTGTGCTGTCATTCAGTGAAAGAGAGATCATGCCGAATGGAGGTAGGTCTGTCCTCTTGGGGGCAAGGATCAAACTCGCCCCTCAATCTCTCAGAATTCAACCTTTTCTTGTTTTGACTTTTAAAAGGCACATGATTCTTTTCTCCTGCTTTGACGATAGGTTGAGCGTTCCATCGTGCTCTCTTGTTAAGATGGATATCTGGAAATGGTTACTACCTGCAGCTTGAAGATCTGAGTTCCAGAATGCTGCATGGTATTTGTTAGTCGGGATTCTTTGTTTTGAGGAATCCCTCTTTGAGGTTTCGTGATTGGAGCTCTTCAACCATAATTGATTTTGTTGCTCTGGAGCAAATGTGCAAAAGCTACATGATGTTGCGGTGTTCGCCCATCTGGAGGGCGACTAGATTAGAAAAAATGAGTAGGCTTAGGCTTTTCTTAAATTTGTTTCTGAATGCAGGTGCTTTGTGCATTCCCCAGCTGCTAGTTATTTGTTATTCTTCCACACAACTAGATGGCATCACTGGCTGTCGAATATACTGGCAATCCAAGCATTGAACCAAAGATCTCAGTGTCTGTGGTAACTGAAGAGAATGAGATCAGAACCAGGATAAAGGCTCATGAGACAGACTTGCAGCCTTCCTGTGAAAACTGCAGTGCAGAAAATGAATTGTTGAATCAGACAAGGGTCACTGCCACTGAAGTATTAGATAAAGGATACCTGAAATATGGGTATGGCCTTCCAGCTTGATGCATTATACTGGTTGATGCTATGTTTGTTGACCTCATGCTAACTAATATTTGATGCTTGGTTGGCAGATGTTCCCATTATCGTCGAAGGTGTCGCATTAGAGCTCCATGTTGCAACGAGATCTTCAGTTGCCGTCACTGTCATAATGAAGCTAAGGTACTGTCACATATATTCAGTTTGTAAAGATTCTGTTTATTTTCTGAGCATTACTTATTTAGGGTTATCAGTAGGCACATTAAGTTGCTTTTTTACGACTATTGTTAAAATGTAAAATGATGCTGACCCTGCTATTTCTTGGTCATTAGAACAATATTTGCATCGATCCAAAGCTCGGGCATGATATGCCCCGCCACTTGGTTGAGAAGGTAGGTTCTTACTTGAGTCTTTCTCTTTGTATTTCTCCTATTTTCTATGTGTTGCTATATTTTGTTAGGAAGTTTACTTTTAACTCTCTGCTTATGTTTTTCTTTTTCTTTTTTGTTTATCCTACTAATTTTAAAAATTCTGTCATCGTACCAGGTCATATGTGCACTTTGTGATACTGAACAGGAGGTTAGTATTTTTTATTTACAGCTGTAAATGAACTTCATGGATTATGCCAGTCTGTTCTGTGCTGTCCTCTCTCTCTCTCTCTAAGGTATTCTTCCTGTTTTGTGGTCATTCTCAGGTTCAACAAGTTTGCAAAAACTGTGGCGTATGCATGGGTAGATACTTTTGTGAAATTTGCAAGCTATTTGATGATGATGTAAGAAAAATGCATCCTCTTGTGCCTGTGCTTGTTGTTTGTTAAGAGGGCACATAATTTTGCAAGAACTCAGTATATTGAACGATTGAGGCATAAACATTTACAACTAAAATTCATTTTTTCCTTTTGCAGACATCTAAGGAGCAGTATCACTGTGACGACTGTGGCATTTGCAGGTACTTATAGCCCCATCCCGTGCTTTATTCACTCAATTATAGTAGCAAGGAAAGGAATGATGTGAACTACATGAACCGTGTAATCCTTAGAGAATTCATGTTTTGATCCAATGAGTTCTTGTTTATATGGCAGTTCTTTCACTCCAAAATCGTAGATTTTAGTAGATGAATCTTTTACTGTAAATTTTGTGAGTGCAAATTAGGATATAATGACACATTTTCAGCTAACAAATGGCATTTAATCATGCTTCCTTTGCTGTGTTGCAGGATTGGGGGCGCCAAGAATTTCTTCCACTGTAATAAATGCGGTAAGTCTTGTTTTAACATTTTGTACACTTGACATTTAACAATGACCCATATATGGAGCTTGGTAGCTAATGGATGTCCGTTTTCTTTCATCTCTTGTTTATGCTTCTCCCTCTGCTCTGCTATTGTAGGTTGCTGCTACTCTGCGGTTTTGAAAAACAGCCATCCGTGTGTGGAGAGGGCAATGCATCAGGACTGCCCTGTTTGTTTTGAGGTAATGATTTTGCAGCTCAACTTCTTTTTTCTGTCATTTTCCTGTTTCCGTATTTTCATTTATTTTAGGCAGCCAGCAGCAACTGAAGTAAAGTTTTTATATGTAGTATCTGTTCGAGTCGAGAAATGATGTCGTTGCTTTGCCATGTGGACACACCATTCACAAGGCGTGCTTGGAAGAAATGCAGGAGCACTATCAGTAAGTTTCTCCGTCTCTCTCTTTCTCTCCCTCTCTAGCTTTGGTCATTTAGCTGATGGTGTCCTAAACAGGTATGCTTGCCCCATCTGCTCCAAGTCAGTATGTGATATGTCCAAAGTGTGGGAGAAGTTCGACATGGAGATTGCAGCTACACCGATGCCACCATATTGCGAAAACAAGATGGTATTGCTCTTCCTCCCCCGATTTTGGATATAACATGCATTTTCAAATTCTCTTCTTTCTGTTAATGTCTAGTTTTTTGATTTTAGGTTTGGATACTTTGTAACGATTGTGGATGCAATTCGGAAGTGAAATATCATGTTGTCGCCCATAAGTGTCCGAATTGCAAGTCTTACAACACGCGTCAAACGAGAGGGATTGGCAGATAGCAGAAGACGTGTTTACAACCTACCAATGGTTTGAACCACACAAGTGCAATGAAAGCAATCACTTTAATTGTTGCTTGAAGCACATTTGTATGATTTCTTGGTTACAGTTTTACATGTTATGTGGCAAATTTCAAGTCGTGCTCCTATCCTATGCCGCCAGCACAAAGGAAACATAAACATGCCAACTTGTAATTCTATAAACTGTTCCATCTTTTATAAGGCGTTTTTAGAAATTATAAATAATGATGAGTTGTTGAATATTTATGTAAATTAAAATATTGGAACTTATTTGCAATATTTATCGATATATCTTATTTGCAAACAGGATGTTAGTAATTGCAATTGTAAGCAGTTTGTCAAAGCAATACCTCATTTTCAAAGAAGATGCTTTTTAACCCTAAGCATTGGTCTTGTGGTGGTGTAGGCTTTTTTCATTTTCTATAAAACTGTTTATAAGCTCCTGAAAAGTCTTGCATGGAGCATTTGTTTTGGTGGTCTCTCTTTTTGGGCTAAACCTTTTAGGATATATTCTGGGTGGGACTATTTACACCTCCATTTGCGTTGAGAACACTCCCCCTCATTGGTTTTATATTATAATATTCATGTGAAATACCAAAAATACCCTATTAGTAAAATGGTACATACTAAATGCACTCCACTTACTGGACGCACCCCCCCTAATTTTTGACCTTTCCCCTTCCCCACTAAATCCCACACTAAACTCCTTCTTCACCATTTTCTTCACTTTCAACTTACCGAAAAAAAATTCGGCCACTCTCATTTCTTCAATTTCGGCCACACCATTTTAACAAAATCGTTCCTTTATATTCGGGGTCCTTGAAGGATAACAAAATGGTTGAAACACGAGAAGGATTCTATAGATATGTAAGTTTAATGTTTTGTTTTTTTGACACTTTTTATTTTCGTAATGTAGGGATATATAAGGGTGTTTTCTTAGTTTAATGCATAATATATTGTTCCTTGCTTGGTTTTGAGTAGTTTGTGATATATATTTGGAAGAAAATTGATTTTTGGGATGTTGGCGCGTTTAAAAAATATGAGTTTTGCGCGTATGTTTTCGGTACTGGTTCGTCGACGGAATACTTCTTGGTCGATCGCCCGTAGTCGACCATCGCCATTTTGGTCGATGGGAAGAAGTCGACCATCGCCATTTTGGTCGATGGGAAGAAGTCGACCATCGCCATTTTGGTCGATGGGAAGAAGTCGACCATCACCTTAAGTGGGCGACGAAACATGGCCGAACGAAAGTATGTTGATCGATATTATGATGTCGACGGATTGTATTTTTAGTAGATTTGTCCTTTTCATTACTTACGCTTATAGCATGATTTAGGGTTGAGTGTCGGCACATAAGTTAATCCTAACGTATGATACGAGGGTTGAGTGTTTGAATTATTATACAACTATATTATTTTCGTCAACATCCTTTGGATTGATTATAGCATGAATTTTGTGTTTGTTTTTCAGAATTTGGCGGATGATGAAGAGTTTGATCCGGATTTCTTTTATTATTCGGATAACCCGGATAACCCATTGGGGCCTTGTGATGATGAAGCCAACAAGGGTGCTTCAATTAATGAGGATGCCCCGGTTAATGAGGATGCCCCGGTTAATGAGCATGCCCCGGTTAATGAGGATGCCCCGGTTAATGAGGATGCCCCGGTTAATGAGCATGTCCCGGATAATGATCTTGTGATTGACTACACCAATGTCTTCACCAATTTTAACTATTTCGAAACTCGAGAGGCCTTACAAGAATGGGTTCGAGACGTAGCCTTACAACACAACATTGTCATTGTTGTAAAACGCTCAGATAATTGCAGTGGCAAGAAGAAGGCACAAGTTTTATTGACATGTGAGCGTGGTGGAACCTATCGTCAAAATAAGCCAAGGGGAAGAAACCAATTAGTTGTGTTACCAAACGATGATGATGATGTTGTTGTTGATTTTGATGATCAAAAGGGCCGAAAAAGGACAACGGGGTCGAAGAAGTGTGGATGTCCTTTTCTGTTAAGGGGTATAAAAATATCGGAAAATGAGTGGAGGTTGGACGTGAGATGTGGGACCCACAATCATCCTGTAGCTATGTACCTTGAGGGCCACTCGTACGTTGGTAGGCTAACGCCCGAAGAAGAAGAGTTGGTTGTTGATATGTCCAAGTGCAACGCTCCACCGAAGGATGTGTTGAAATTGCTTAAGTCGAGAAATCCGAACAACTATTCTACCATCCGCACCGTGTACAACGTTCGAAGCAAGTATAAATTGGCAGGTTTTGCTGGAAAAAGTCAACTACAACAGTTGATGACATTGTTGATTGATAATCAATATTATCAAAGCCACAGATATTGTGCAGAGTCGAATACTATTCGAGATCTATTCTTTGCACACCCCACAGGCCTTCAGTTGTACCGTGCATTTCCAAGTGTGTTGATAATGGATTGCACGTACAAGACTAACAAATATAAGTTGCCCTATTTTGAGATGGTAGGATTTACATCCACAGGCATGACCTTTTCGGTAGCTTCTGTATTTCTCGATGGGGAGAAGGAGCCAAATTTGAGAAAGGAGGAAGATGTGATAGATGTGAAAGAGGATGTGGTTGAAGATCTTGACACCCGATATGAGGATATTATTAAAGGTTTGTTGATTGCCTACAAGGAGCAGGAGGAGCCGACGCAGAAGAGGGTAATGTTGAGGCAAGCCATAGAACTTGGGAATCCAAAGACCACTTCTCTTATTGAACCGGAGCCGAAAGTCAAGACCCGTGGTCGACCCAAAACAAATAAGAAAAAACCTAAAGCTTCTTCGACAAAACGGGATCCTAGCCTCTTTGAGTACATAGAATCAATGCCTTTCCCAACCAAAGAGGATGTTGTTGACTTGACGGAGTCTTCAAAGACTTCTAATACAAAAAAACAAGAGGCGAAGGTGTCTACTTCGAATAAAAAGAAACAGGAGGCGAAGGTATTTGTCTTTTCTATATGTTTTGTGGCTCATTGCTTATTAATACGTTGCTTATTTTGAAAAATAATTTGGTGCATAGGTGGTTCCTCGTAAGCGTACGCGCTCATCTACCTCACAACAAGGACTTATAACTCTATTGCCCGTTCGTTTTCAACCGTACGTGATGGAATGTGTTGATGTTGCATCAGACGGCCATTGTGGTTTTCGATCGGTAGCTAAGGCAATGGGGTTTGGGGAGGACAACTGGGCAAAAGTTCGACAAGACATGATGACGGAGTTGAGTCACCATGTCCACTTATACACGGGTGTCTTTAGAGAGGATAAGATGATCAACCAGATATTGACTGCCCTAAATTGTTTTGCTGATTTTGCACGGTCAAAGTTTTGGTTTCATCTACCCTATCTGGGGTACTTGGTGGCATCGACCTACAATGTGGCCTTGATAACTTTGGGTAATAAGATATCGTTGACATTTCTTCCTCTACGAACTTCGCCACCTGAAAACCCCAAAAGAATTTCCGTGGGTCACGTCAAAGATAATCACTTTGTGCAGGTATTCTACTAATTTTTATATTTATGAAAAATATATAGATGTCCAATTAATGTCATTATTGGTTGCTACAGGTAGTGTTGTCTGACAATGTCCCATTTCCTCCCGTTGGAAGTTCGTGGGTTGTACACAAAAAACAAATTGCAAGTGGGTGGATGGACGCGTATAAGGAAAATCGTATTAGTTAGGGTGATTGTCATTCTTTTTGTGAAACTATTGTAAATGACTAGGAGTAGTCATTCTTTTTGTGAAACTATTGTAAATGACTAGGAGTAGTCATTCTTTTTGTGAAACTATTGTAAATGACTAGGAGTAGTCATTCTTTTTGTCAAACTATTGTAAATGACTTGGAGTAGTCATTGCTTTTGTGAAACTATTGTAAATGACTTGGAGTAGTCATTGCTTTTGTCAAACTTTTAACTTGGCCATACTAAATACTCATATATCTTTGTAAGTTGGTCATAAATTGTGTACATTACAATTACATTTGAACTCATTTTGCTTTGAATAGAACATGGTCGACCAAACTTGCCCAAGTCGACAACCAATTGTCGACCAAAACTGCCCAAGTCGACAACCAAATTCTGAACAGAGGTGTTTTGGTCGACAACATGCTGTCGACCGACACCCAATTGTCGACCAAAATTATTATAACCGACCACGAAGTGTCGTCGACACTAGCATTCTTCGATGAATTGTGATCGACCGAACCACATCTCGTCGACAACATAGAATCGACCACCACCATTTCAGTCGACTACTGACTATCGACGACATGAGCACTCGTCGACCAAAAGTAAGCGACCAAACCACAGCGTGTCGACAACCTAATTTTGAACAGAGATAGGTGGGTCGACAACATGATGTCGACCGACAACACATCATCGACCAATTGTATTATGGTCGACCACATGTAGTCGACCAAACTACATCTCGTCGACATGATAATTCTGAACAGAGAGGCTTTGGTCGACATTCAGTGGTCGACCGACAACAAATCGTCGACCAATTGTGTTATAATCGACATCAAGTGGTCGACCAATTGTTAATAATTCGACCAATTGTTGATAATTCGACACCTCGTAATGGAATTTTACTAAGTCAAATTTAACTGTAATTCGACATTAAGTCACATTAATTCGTCATTAAGTCACATCGCATGTACAGGAAGTCACATTAATTTGTAATCATGTGAAATACTAGAAACACATCAAAACGCAAGGACATCATACCAGTGATATTCATAAAACACCACATGTCATAAAACATCAAATTATCCAATTATCCAAAGAAACATAAATTCATCCAAAATAAATTATCCAAAGAAACATAAATTCATCCAAAATAAACATCAAATTATCCAAATAAAGTAAACATCTAAATTATCCATAAGTATTCATAAAACACCACGACACTATTTAGCTCCTGGCCCGTTTCTTTCCGCTTCCTCCCCTGCCCCTGCCTCTTGTTGGCCTTGATGATGATACCGACGGAAGAGGTGGCGGTTGTAGTGTTCTACAAGCCGATTCCATAACCTGCATTGCCTCATCCGCTGTCGGTGTGTCTCCGTCCTTCCACCTTTGAACCAATGGAGCCATCATGTTTTGAGTGATACTGATCATAAGCCATGCATCATCTGTGATGGGTACTCGATCAGACGATGCTGTCACACGTGTGGCTGGGTTTGACAAAAACACGTGCGTGTTCTGCGTGAACCATGTTCTATAGTCCGGAGCACTCTCCCACGGTAGTCTGGCCTTCTCTCCGAGTCTTTCAGACGAAAGCAGGTGCATATCCCACATCTCAAAATAATCAGCCAAATAGCCCCACACAAGCTTAGTCTTCTTTGAAGTTTTAGCACTTCGTTTAGCACGTGCAACAAGAGGCCTCTCTGGAATCGTTTGGACAAATCCAAACTGTCGAAGCACTCAATCTGGCATGTACGGCTCCACGATATCACCACATACCAAACACCCATGAAAGTACGCGACTTCATACAAAGGATAATCTTGTCTCATTTTTGCATATGGATTCCACATAACCTGCATTACAAGTAAATTATTGATTAAATACCATTTATTCACACCAAATAAAGGATAAGACAAGTTCTCACCTCATGTGGTTCTAGTGCATCCATACGCTCTCGAAATGCTTGAACACGAGCCATCGATGGGCCGACATATCCTTCAGGGGCCCACCTAGCTGATAGTGGATCACCAGTCTTGAAGTCCATGTTATGGGGAGGTTTGACCAATACGGGAAAGTGTTCATAAATCCAAGCCTACAAACAAACAACAACGGGTTAAAATTATTGATTAAAACGCAAATTAAAGACCAATACAGGAAAGTATGAATTTTACCTCTAATAGAGTCAAATAGCCTGATATCTGTGCGGTCTTATGTCTGGATGCCAAACCCAATTGTCTGTATAAATAAGCCAATGTGGCCGCTCCCCATGCATACTCATGCAAACCTTGCATATCCTCCAAATACTAAAGCCAGGACGTGGACACACGAGTTCCAGTCTTATCCGCAAATAAAGAGCAGCCAAATGTATACCACACGTACGCCCGTGAAGCACGCAACACCTGAACACGGTCATCAGAATACTGTTTCTCCATGAAGTTCTCTCGCAACCATTCTAACTTCACCGAAGACCCCCGTGAACCACTTACTAAACCCCTCGCAACATCGGATTTTACGCCCAATAACTTACTAACATCAGAATATGCAGAGATGTGATCAACACGAGTAGACCGTACTGGCCGTCCTTCAACAGGTAACCCGGTAATGCAGAAAACGTCATCCAGTGTAATGGTAATTTCACCGAATGGAAAATGAAAAGAGTTGGTCTCAGGGTGCCATCGCTCAACAAAAGCAGTGATGAGGTTCTTGTTAGTGGATCTGTAGGAGAAATTCCTAATCTCAAGCAGTCCGGACTTTTTAAAATACTTAACCCATCGTCGATGCTGTGGGATATCTTCGTTCTCAGCAAATTCCCATGCCAAAAGCTTACTAATGTGGTTATGGCACTTGAGCACGACGCGCTCTTCCCCCTTCCAAATGTAGTTGGCCACGTGAGTTTGGAAAGTGGTCAACAGTGGAGGATTGACCACATCATCATTTGCTTCCTCTTCTTCATTTGCTACCTCATGTCTATCATCGAACTCATCGTCAAATATATCTTCGGATTTTACCTCATCCTCATCCGCGTCTTCAGATTCTTCACCTATAGCTGGGGCAACTAGTGGTTGGGGTGCAACTTCTTGTTGTTCTAGCGCAGGGGAAATTTGTTGTTCTTGCGGTGGTGAGGAGGTACCTTGTTCTTGCGGTGGTGTGGAGGCACTTTGTTCTTGAGGTGGAGGTGCAATTTCTTCACCTATAGCTGGGGCTGGGGCAACAAGTGGTTGAGGTGCACTTTGTCCTTGAGGAGGCTCAACCATTTGCTCATTCTTTTTTCTGTTAGAAGCGGTTGGCCTTACTCTCTTCTTGTAAACTACAAACAGGGACACAAGCATTTCATCAAACACATTGCATGCACCATTAAACATTTAAACATCTCCACAAAAAGAGTCTTTTTTTTTAATCGAAACACCTACACAAATTACATCACATAATACAATAAAGATATGTCCCCTAAACCAATGAGAAAAGTACTAAACAGAGCACGCCCATCGCGAGTTTCTCCTTCAAATGTCCAAAAAGCACAAAAATTCAAGAACCAATCCAAACAAGTGAAACAACTGCCCAAATCAGTTGTGGTCGACCCCCCGATATCGACCAAAAACAAGTTCGATCGACCCCCCGACGTCGACCAAAAAATGGGTCGTCGGTCACCCGATATCGACCAACAATATTGTTGGTCGATTACCCGATGTCGACCAAATAACAGCTAGTCGGTCACCCGATGTCGACCAACAATATTGTTGGTCGATCACCCGATGTCGACGGCACGCCACATCCGCGACGAACCAGAGTCGACGGGGAGAAAGTCTGTCGACACTGGTTCAGCGACAAAAACTAAAAACGACAACAAATCGCGTACCAAATCACCATACATACATAGCCTTACACCCAATCGCGTACCAAATCGACCTAAACCATAAACCCTAAATCGCATTCGCCTAAAAACCCTTACAAAATCAACCATTTCATTCCTAAATCACCATACATACACCATTACACCATAAAAATCAAACAAATGCAACATAAAAAACTAAAGAAGTTCACCATCACCCTAAACCCATTAAAACTCAAGAACATTAATTTTTAAATTACATACCTGCGTCTTGTTTGTCCATGATGTTTCGAGCGAAGGGGGAGTGCGAATGGGGGTGTCTTCGTTCGGTGGTTGTGGATGGTCGACGGGGAGTGCGAAATCAGTGAGAGTGGGAGTGGGAGGGAGGTGGTTGTGGGGAGTGCGAAATTTTTGCAAAGGGAGGGAAAGAGGGAGGAAGATAGAGAGACTTTTCAAAAGGGGGGGTGCATCTATAAGCCATGGTGTATTTAGTAAAAATACATTAAATGATACAAAGGACATTTATGACAATTTGAGGGGGGGTGCGTCCAGAGGGGGAGTGTTCTCAACGCAAATGGAGGTGTAAATAGTCGGACCCTATATTCTCTTCCAAGACCGTTTCAAAATTAATTTAATCATCATACCTTTTTTACAAAATACGGAGTAATATTTTTTTGTGACAACTGAATAATTTGTTTTACGAGATCATCGAATCTGCAACTATTACAAATGAGTTTTTCATTTAAATCGAATCTGCAACTATTACAAATGAGTTTTTCATTTAAATCGAATTAGTTTTCAAACTCTCGTGGGTTTTTCTTAGTGTAGTCAAATTGTACAAAGTAACTATATAGTCAGCGCGTCGAATTGCGCCACGTGGCGTTGTATGCGTCGTATGAACCTGCTACCTGTTATACAGGTTTAAATTAATTAAATTATTTTTTAAATTATATTTTGTTATTTACTATATTACCCTTCTTTAATACTCAAAAAAGAGAAATTTAAAAAACAAATTAAATTATAATCATTTAAAACAAAATTGAACTAAATAGAATAATTATAAAAAACAAAACAAATAGAATAGAATAGGGCATGCTAATTGCAGATGAACTATCTTGCTCCACTCTGATTCTCCTCTCCATCCAATCGACATTAAAAGCGCCCTCTTCAGATCGACTGGTCACCTTTGTGTGTGAAGGAGTCTCCAGAACGCGTCGTCGTTTCTCGGTCGTTGCTTTCTTTCCCTTGCGCTGAACCCTTGCAGTCGCCGTCGAGGCAGCTCTACCGCCTTCGTGCTCTGCGTCCTGCGCCGTCTGCGTCACTTCAAGGTATGTTTTCCTCTTAATATTTTATAGAATAGGGTAGATTTTTATTATTTCTTGTTAAAAATTATATGTGTAGAATCTCATGAATAGTGAGTAATATATATAGCATTTCGAAATTGGTTATGATTAAGCATGGGTAATGTGATTTTGCCTTCAATTTTTCGGTTAAGTGTGATTTTTCTTTGAGACATTTTCACAAACACTTGGTGTGCACATTTTTTTGTGCAAAAATTTGAAGTTATGGTACTATGGGGTTGCAGTTGCAGCTACTCACCGAATAAGTTAATAGACTTTTCATCTTATTGTGTTAATAGGCTTCATACATTGCAACAAGAAAATCAGTTTTAACTTATTTGGTGAGTAGCTGCAATGCAACTGCAACCACATAGTTTTAATTTGCTCTGGACATAATTATTGGCTTCATACATAGTTTCAATATTTCTAATTTATCACCAGTTTATTGCCTTGAACATGAAAAGCAGAGGAGCATATACTAACATTTAGAACTGAAAACATATTATAGAAGACACTCAAATAAGTGTTTATTGTTCTCCATACACATACAATATAATTTAATTTTCTTTAATTGTTGCTCTCGATTGGGTGTGTTTTTTCGATGCATTACAAAACTTCTCCAGTTTTGTCAGAATTGGTTCTTCAGTTTCAAAGTTTGGCATGACTATACACTTAATTCTTTGAACACACAACACTTCTTAGTCAATGTAATTGTTTGCAATAAAAGCTGTGAAATTCTCAAGGAGCTCATAACTTAAATTTATATACTTCAGAGAAATGCATACGCCATATAATCCCAATAATTAGTTTATCTTTTTTTTTTTTCTTATGCTCCTGAATCATTTATTTTATTTTCATTGGAACTTAGGGTGGAAAAATGTGTTCTTTGAGTTTGATAGGGGTATGGTATCTTGAATTGCATTCATTTTCCACACTAATTGCACTTTCTCTTTGTTTGTGGTGTGAAGTGTGAACTCTGTGATAGTAGCAAAAACTCTTTTTGTATAAATTAGTGGGTGTATCGTTGTTAATCTTAATATTATTTGTATTTACTCTTGTCACTAAGATTTCAACAACAGTTGGGACAAAATGTTCTACTCTCACCAGCTACTAGCTCGGAAAGCTCCTCTTGGCCAAATATGGTGGGAATTTGATTCACTTTTTATCGCTCTTTTTTTAAGCTTTAATAATACAATTTGTAATCAGCTCTTAATGGCCGCTGATATCATGTGGCTGCCTCTCTTTATGATGTTAATCAGCTCTTTCAAATCCTGCATAGTGTCCTAAAGTCTTTTGGGTCATGCGGGATATTTTTAATTCATTTAGTTTGTTGATGGGTTATGAAAGGTTTTATTGTCTGTCCATCGCCACGATTTATGCTATCAAATGGATACTTAGTGGCACACAATGCGAATTGAAACTAAATGAATGAAATTAGTACTACTAACTTCTGGGTGACATAGATTGAATGTGTACGAAGTAAACTAATTGAGGTGTCATTTGTGCATGTATATAAATGGTTAGTAATGTAAGTCACAACTAAGCCAATTTTGTTTCTTTCTCCTGTGTTTGGGAGTAATGAAAAATTTCAGCAAGAAGCAAGAGTTTATACTCTTGTTTTTCCTAAGTGTGTTACAGGAAGTTGATAATCACGATGACATATTCTCATTTCTTTAATGTGCAAGTAAATGTAAAGAAAGACATGAATCTTCACTTTGTCTTTATGTGTCTTATACATATATTATGATTCTGTATGCTTTGTGATTCAAATGTTATGTCCTATGTGTAGAGTTGGTTTGATTTAATCTAGTCAGTTTATAGTATAATATACTCCCTATGTAATTGATTCATTTTGTCATTTTTGTTGTTCTAACCTAATTGTCATATTTTTAAAATCTCACAATTTCTCTACATTTTACCTTTTCTATCTCTTTTTTTTTTTTTTTTTTTTATCACTTTTCACCAACTTAATACTATTTTAATGGAGTACTATTTTAAACTTGTGTAAAAAGCAAACATGTCACAAATTAACAGAGGTAGTATAATTTTAATTTTGCAGGTTGGGTCGTGGAATAGTTTCGTTACACCAACCTCCATCTAAGGTTCTCCATTTGAGGAATTTACTTTACCATGAGAATGTAGTTTGAAGAGAAACTGATCGAACTAAGGAAGCCATTTGGGAATGTAATGGAGAGGAACTGAATAGTGAATAAAAATTGATTTTTATTTAAATGGTTCAAATTTCAAAACCAACATTGCATTTGATTGGATATGAATGATATTCAATTAATATATTTATTTATAATTTTTTAAATTATTATTGATATGTATTATTTACTTAATAAATAATATATATTTCTTCCGTCCATACTTAATATACGCATATTTAAATAAAAATATGTATTTCTTCAATATACTAATACACCTTACACTTTTTATTTTACATAAACTATCAATATTAACACACAAAATACTTGACAATTGCACTATAAATTGGTTTACATAAGACTATCTAAAAATTTCAAGAATTAAAATTTTGTGGAATAATTCAAAAACTACTTCGACACATGAAGACATATTAGTGTTTGTAACGTCTCGTGCTTCATTATAACGTCACACATGTCGTTATTATGTTTTACTTAAATTTTCAAGCCTTGGTTTATGTCTATATTCAAATTTTGCACATTAATCGTAGTAACGAGAACGTGAAGGTGAGAAAATTGTGAGTATATAGTCGTTAGTTCTTATAACGACCCGCGTTTCGCTATAACGTCACAAGAGTCGTTATTATATTTTTTAGAGTGAAATTGAAAACCTTTTTTTTTTAGAGATCCTCATTTTATGATTCCATAACATTTTATTTAAAGAATACTATGTTTGAGAGTGAGACTAGATTTGATTGTGAAAGAGCTGATGGTTGATCAATTGTGTATTGTTCGATGAACATGACATCTAAAATGCACTAAATCTTCTAAACATGTCTAAAATATGGTTCTGAAAGTTATACCATTATTTAAAAGGGTCTAGAGTGATTATTTGCGTTTCGAATGCCATGTTCATTGGATAGTACACCACTGATTAATCATTAGTCATTTCACTCAATCACTATATTCTAAGTTATATAAATCATTTGTTGTTTATCAATCAAATCATGCATCGTTTTTCGAACACGTTAACTTTAGTAAAATTATGTCGTCCTCTTCTTAAAAACATGTTAAATTGTAAAATGATGATATCGGAAAACTTAGGTTTCATATTTGACACACGAAAACGAGATAACGACTCGTGTGACATTATAACGAAACGAAAGTCGTTAACGTCACTAACGACATCGTACGGACCATTCTCCTAGATCCACCTGATATTTTATACGAGTATTGTGTATAACGTGAATATCGATGTATAACGTGTGTTGAATACCCTGATAAACGAGAGAACGACCCGTGTAACATTATAACGAAACGAAGGTCGTGCACATTTTTTTAATTTGCACGGTGTAATAGGAATTGGCCATGTAGAGGTGCACGACTCCTAGGTCGTGCTCTTGTGGACTTACAGAAAGTTTTTGAGTTTGCACGGTGTAGTAGGCATTGGCCGTGCAGAGGTGCACGGCTCCTAGGTCGTGCTCTTATGGACTTACAGAAAGTTTTTGAGTTTGCACGGTGTAGTAGGCATTGGTCGTGCAGAGGTGCACGACTCCTGGGTCGTGCACTTGTGGACTTTCAAAAAGTTTTTAAGTTTGCACGGTGTAGTAGGCATTAGCCGGGCAAAGGTGCACGACTCTTGGGTCGTGCACATGTAAATTACAGAACTATGAATTAGATTCGTGCACAATCAAATTTTCAAAATTATATTTATTTTTTCAAATAATTATAAATATAAATTATTATGGTAAATGATTGGTGATATTTTATTATTACATCATATATATTCTTATAAGTAAAATTAAAATTTTCATATTTAAAACTTCTCCTTAAATAATGGAATACACCAACAAATATAAAAAAAAAATTATTACGTAAAGATAAAAATGTAATTTTATAATTATATATTTTAATTAATTAAATTAAATATAAAAATAAAAGTGTATGACACCATACGACACATACGACAAAGTGGGATAGCTCAAGTGGTTAGAGCACCACTACCTAGGCCTTAGGTCCTGGGTTCGAGTCATGGGGAGGGGAAAAAAGGGATGGGTATTTAACTTCCATAAAAAAAAAAAAAAAAAAAAAAAAAAAAACCATACGACACATACGTTGAATATTTTCGACACAAAGTACAAAAGGTAACAGGTCATCATATTTAAGCCTTCAGATTTAATTTTTAATGGTTCAGTTTTAAGCCTTCAGATTTAATTTTGAATGGTTCAGATTTAATTGACTACGGTAGTCATACGACACCATACGACACTTTGACTACATGTGGAAGGTCCCAACTCTCGTTGAGGTTCGCCAAACATTAGAATCTTATTCGTTCAAAACGCTTACAAAATTGAAAATAGGTATGATTTCTTGATTGACTTGAAATGTGCCGGAGAGCCTACAAACCCTACACACCGTGCTCAATTTATTGACTTGAATGTTAATTAACCAAAAAAGAAATTGAAAGTAACAACAAATTAAATGCAACACATGTACACATTTCATTAGTACACTAAATTTCCGTCCCTATAATCTCACTAAATGCATTAAGTACCAAAAATAAAAATATTCTTAAGGTCCCAAATAATGTAAAGTAATAATCATTGAATTCCATAAAAAGTATATATATACGGAGTATTTATGTAGCCAAAACATTCGATCAATTAACAATACTTTACAGTAATCATATATATATATATATATTTTTTTTTTTTTTTAAGTATGAGTCTATTGATTGTTATTTTGTCTTTCCACCTAAGTCAAAATAAATCCCCACTTTAACTTTTTGTAGAACATATATGATTTTCAGAATATTTTACTCGTGTTGTAGGAAACAATTATTCAAGGTAACTATTGCTTGAAATGTCTCTTTTGACGACACACTTGAAATAACGTGACGTGATTGTTCATTTTAAAACACGATCAAACTTTCTAATGACTTCAATCCAATGTATTCAAGTTTCAAATTTGACAATAATGAATCTAGTTCAATAGATTGATATATTAGTCATACTAATTTACTAATTAATCATGATTATTATTTTTTAAAACACCATCAAACCTATTTCATATTTACGCAACCATGTACTAAGTCGATGACAAATTGTAAAATGTATATGTGCTTTCTATACGTAAAACTCTTTCTAAAATAATAAATATTCATTTATCGTTAAATGAATAAACTCACTAAATAAATATATTTATTTGGTCCAAGTTTAATTACTTTATCAAGATTTAACTGTATATTAATAATCCATTCATTCATGGAGTATGAACCCAAGAATCATATTTTAAAAGGAATCATTCAAATATTTTATTATGCTATTTCTAATGAGTGAATCAAACTCAAAAGATAAGTACTTTAAACATGTAATTCTTTTAATTATATCTATATGTTAATAAACTGACATCAAAGTCAGGATGGCCGAGTGGTCTAAGGCGCCAGACTCAAGTTACCCTCTTCGTAAGAGGGCGTGGGTTCAAACCCCACTTCTGACAAATTATTTTTTAAAATTATGCAACTTTTCATATGTACCTTTTTAAAGTATATCATATAAACATATATAATTTTTTTTATTAAATTTACTTACTTCTTATATTATATGTAATTTTTCATTTGTATTTAAAGTATTAGATATATACACATTTATTCTGACAATTTTTTTTATATATTTTGTACTTTATTCACTTCTTATATTTTATGTAATTTTTCATTGATACACATATCCAAGGATGAAAATATTCGGAAATATCTCCGATATATCCTCGATATATCCATTTTTCGGGATCACCGATATCGATATTGGGAAGAATCGATATTTCCACGATATTTGTCAAAAAATTGAAAATATCGATAAAATATCGGTAGACAATAACAATATCGAGCCTAATATCTGTAAAATATCGAGAAAATTTCGGAAAATATCGAAAAAATGTCGATAAATTTTGAAAAATATTGATAAATGTCATACGAAATAACATTGTATATTATATTTTATATAAATTTATCATTGATATAAAATGTATTCAAATTATTTTGTTGATTTTACGTACTAAAGGCTTGTTATTCAATTTTTACAATTTTTAAAATTTACCGATATCGATATATTTGTCGATATTTCTATAAATTTAAGGTCTCGATATTTCCACCGATACCGATATTTTCATCTTTGCACATATCTACCTTTTAAAAGTATTAGGAGTATATACTATATACACATTTATAAAATTATTAGTATTATATTTCATGTACTTTTCCTGATTTTTTTTATACACATTTCCACATATCTACCTTTTTTAAGTAGTGTTTAATATATACACTTTTATTAAATTTTATGTACGTTTCCTGAATTTTATAAACACATATTCCTTTCTAAAGTATTTTTTTATATATACTACATATGTCACAAATTTTTGTGCCAATTAAGTGTATACTAACTATACAATTTGAATTTTATATAATTAGAACTATGCAATTTGATGTACACTGTGTAACTATATATATATAAAAAGAATTACTTCATTCAAATTAAAGTGTATGTTATTTTTATGGAAAATTTTATTTTTAGTCACATACGTTTGTCTCATTTTAAAATAAATCATTCATTCAAATTAAAGTGTATGTTTTTGGAGAAAATTTTATTTTTAGTCCGTAAGTTTATCTCATTCTAAAATAAATCCTTTAAATGTTTACTTTAGAAAATAAGTCCTTTTAGTTCTTGCTTTATAAAATAAGTCCTTTTAGTTCTTACTTTATAAAATAAGTTCAATAGCATTTAATTTTAATCTTTTTTTTTAATTAATTTCAGTCCATTAAGTTTGAACTAACCGAAATATTTCAAATCCACCGAAAAACTTTGGGGGTTTCGGCCAAATTTCTAATTTTTTCATTTAAGTATATTAAAATATGAAAAAATTCAAAAAATAATTATATTTATTGTACATTTTTATAAAACATCATTAAAATATAAAATAAAACTAAATAAATTTAAAAGGTACAAAAATTATTTAATAAAAAATATTTAATTAAATTATTAAAAAGTCAACCAATTAGACGGCCTGGCATATAAACTGATACAACCATTTAATTAAATAGTAGTATCATTAAAACACCCGTAATTGTTTTTTTTATTAAAACATATAATGTATTAATGTAACATGAAAAATGAGCATAGGGTTTAAGACTAAAATGATACTCCATGTATATTATAGAATTTTAAAGTAATTAATTATAAATAAAATATAAAGTCAGATAATTTTTTTAATATATAAACATGGTACATGGTGTACTTGAGTGGACTTTGATTGGTCAACTGTTGACCATTGACCGGTCAAACTTTGATTTTTTCTTTTTAATTTTTTTTTTTGATTTTTTTTCGATTTTTTTTTTCAATTTTTTTTTTATTACAGAAAATTTACATTTTTCAATGTTATTTTCAGCTATATTAACATACACTTTTCAATTATAATATCATACACTTTTTAGTTATAATAACATACATTTTTCATTAATATATAACTTACACTTTTCATTAATAGAACATACACTTTTCAGTTATAATCATTAATAGATCATACAATTTTCAGTTATAATAACATACATTTTTCATTAATATATAACTTACACTTTTCATTAATAGATCATACATTTTTCAGTTATAATAACATACATTTTTCAGTTATATAAGAACATACATTTTTCATTAAAAACAATGTTGCACATTTCAATAGAGTAACATACATTTTTCATTTAAAAAATAAATATGCACTTTTCAATATACTAACATACACTTTTTAAAAATAAAAATCGAAAAAAAAATATAGAAAAATAAAAATTTCAAAAACAAATTTAAAAAAAAAGTTAAAGTTTTTGACCGTTGACTGATCAACGGTCAACCGTTGACCGATCAACGATCAACCGTTGACTAGTCAAAGTCCACTCAAGTACACCATTTAAAAAATATCTACCTTTTCAAAAGTTGTCTACTCATCTAGATTATTATATTTATCAACTTTTTCAAAAGATTATTATATTTATCAATTTTGGGGACACATATTAAAAAATATAATAATGAGTAAAATTTTAATAAATAATTATATATAAAGTAAATAAATGAATTGACTTATATATATAAAATAAATAATTATGAATTAAGTTAAAAATAATGACATTTTATATAAAATTGTAGATATCATTTGACTAAAACTTATAAGAGAATTTCTATTTTAAAAATGTAAAAGCTATTGTTAGACGTCTTGAAAGAAAAATGCGAAAGTTATTATGAAATGAAAGAGTAATAGTTTACAATTTATGGATTTCCTATACTTCATCCATTACTTTGTAGGCTTATACAACAATTATTGAGTCATTTGTATACACTCAATTGCACGACACAATTGATGCAATTAGGGCTGGCAAGTTTTGCTATTGTGTCGGGTTTCGTGTCGACACTACATGATAAGGTCAAATACGAACATGACACGATAAGAATATATGTCAACACTCATAAGATAATTTTCGTGTCGACACGACACGATAAAGAAATAAATAAATTTAAAATTGCATTTTAATATGGGTTGGTCTGCTATGGACTCGAGTGCATGTTGTGCACCCTAGTCCATGTTGCACTTTTCAATTTACTGACTTACACTTTTTGGTAAATGGTGTTGCACTTTTTAATTATTAAACTGTATAATAATATTTTTAGTAATAATTGAAAAGTGCAACATCATTTACAAAAAGTGTAAGTCAGTAAACTGAAAAGTGCACATGGACTAGGGTGCACAACATGCACTCGAATGCATACTAGACTTTACCTTTTAATATATATAAATTAATATATTTATATAAATTTTAAAAGAGTTTATTTACTAAAAGAGACAATCCTATATACTCGTTTTCAAACAAAGGAAACAAATTAAAACAATTCAATTAAGGTCAAATTGATGTGTTAATACCCAATTATACCCTTTGTATTAAAAACCAATATTAAATCATTATTTTAATAAGTTTTGAAAATTAAATACCAATTTTAGCGCATTGATATTGTTATTAATATTGAAAATTAAATCTTCTCTCTTAGTAACCGATAATCACTCTATTACCAACAAAACTTCCTTTTTCAAAAAATATTTGTAAGTATTGCAATTTTAATTTATTTGACATTATTTTTCAAAATTAAGAAATTTCGGCTGAATTCCTACTTATTGCTCAAGATTTCAGAAATTTATCATTCTCAAGCCTCTTTGTTGTGCCTATGAAAACAAATTTTTTTTTTAATATTTAACATCAATATAAGACTTATGGAATGTTTATATTTCGATTTATTTAAAAGTTTAGTATTATGAGTAAATTTTATCTAAAAACTCTTTTATATATATTAATTATAAATAAAGATAAATTATGTCGAACAATTTTGTTGATGCAGAATATTTAGTTTTCTTATATTATATTATAAACTTTTTAGGAATAACACCATGATCATGTAATAATACTATGATTATATTAATTATAAATGAAGATAAACTCGTGGATTTTGCATATATGAAACAAATATTCAAATGTGCAGATCTTTTTAGCAGGTCACCAAACATATATTCTGTTAATCATTAGTCATTTTAAATGTATAAAATTTTAATATTATATTTTTTTATTTACTTAATTTGAATTTTTATATTTTAATTTATTTAAACGATTTTTTTTTAATATTTAACATCAATATAAGACTGATGGAAAGTTTATATTTTGATTTATTTAAAATTTTAATATTATGAGTAAATTTTATCTAAACACTCTTTTATATACTCCCTCTGTTCCTGAGTAAGTTTCCCAAATTTTTGTTGTTGTTTTAATTAATGAATATGATAAAATAATAGAGGTAGTACAAGTGATGTGATGGTGAGAGAGAAAATAATAGAATAGTATGAGACAAAGTATCATAAAATAATAAATAAAGTATAAGTGATGTGATGGTGAGAGAGAAAATAATAGAATAATATGAGATGAAGTATGATAAAATAATAGATAAAGTATAAGTGATATGATTGAGAGAGAGAGAAAATAATTTGCTAAAAAATAAATGAGAAACTTATACTGGGACATACAAAAAAAGAAAGTGGGAAACTTATAGTAGAACGGAGGGAGTATTAATTATAAATAAAGATAAATTATGTCGAACAATTTTGTTGATGCAGAATATTTAGTTTTCTTATATTATATTATACATTTTTTTAGGGATAACACCATGATTATGTAATAATACTATGATTATATTAATTATAAATAAAGATAAACTCGTGGATTTTGAGCACATATTCAAATGTGCATATCTTTTTAGCATGTTGCCAAGCATATATTCGTTAATCATTAATTAATAAATTGATTAGTATATTCTTCTTTATTTTTTGTTTAATACGGTTTTCTATCCAACTTATTTAATTTTGGTCATGCTTGTGTATAAATGGTTTTTTTAATTACAGTTTAATTTAAAATTAATGCTTATTGGGAGTTACTCCTAATTTAATGTAGAAGTTACAATTAACATTAACATTAACATGATAATACCCAATTAACATAATAATACTCCAACTGAAATTTTAGGAAATGTTTTGAAATTTGGGAGTGTAGTTATTAGCGCGAGATGATTTGGATTTTATGAAATCTTATTTTGAATAATATGAATTATATTAATTGAATGGAAAATTTGAATGTCATTTTCAAAAAGGGTATCATTTTAAAGAAAGGGTAGAATGGTACATCTATCCACCAATTTGTTCTTTTTTGTAACTTTCAAAAATTTTGTTTCTATTTGTAGTTTCTATAAGTGAAATGACTCTTATAACAACTTCTCCATTTTTTATTGTGTCATTATCAGATATGTGTCGTTATTGTGTCATATCGGGTAAATAACAGATTAATGAGTTGTTAACATGTTAATGAGTTATCTACTAATTTTATCATGCTTATCGGGTCGACACAAATTCGACACGAAATTTTCGTGTCGTTATCGGGTCGACCTGATAAGGTCAAACACCAATCCACAATTTTCGTATCGAATTCGTGTCGTGCTATCGTGTAGTTGACACCCCTAAATGTAATTAAGCTAAAATTTTAATTTAATTATAATATAATGAATTAAAAAATTTTAATTGATCAATTTAAAATAAAAAAAAACTTAAAATTCAATTATATACAAGAATTAATTAATCCATAAATTACTACTCCAATATTTTTGTAAAAAGATTTGAAATAGCCAATGTATTACAAATCTTATTAATATGAATACGAGGGTTTCGCTTTGGGTTAAAAAAGAAAAAAAAGAAAAAAAAGAAAAGGCAAATACGAGCAAAGCATCTACTCCTCCACTCCGGGGACAAAACGGGAACAAACAAAAAAAAAGGTTGAAGGGAAACTGCTTCAGCACGTCGTCTCCTCAGCAGGATAGAAGAGCTGAAATAAATAACCCCTCTCCCTCCCTCTCTCTCTCTCTCTCTCTCTCTCTCTCTTTCTGTAACCCTATACCGTCAACTAAGCTCAATTAATTCGATTTCTTGATCGTAACCATGGCGACGGTGGCAGCAACTGGAGGAAGCAGCCACAGCAGCAGGGAAGCCAGACGCCGTCGTATCATTGAGCGTGGATCCGATCGTCTCGCTCTAATCACCGGCCGAATTCAATCTCTGCCGCCCGACCCTCTTCAAACTCCCGCTGGTATATATTTGCTCTTTTATTGTTTGTAACCTTCATTTTTAGCTGTTTTTTTGTTCGGATTAACGAGCTACTTTTGAGTTGATCAAGTTCTTTTATTTGTTTGGTTTTCAGGAGTTTGAATTTTTATAAATGGCAAGTTATTTTTTGTGATTTAGGGTTTCTAATATGTAGTATAGGGATTTAGTTCAAATTTGCGTCATAGTGAATTAATAAGCTGGTATTGATGATGAAACATGTACTTTCATTGGAATATTTATCTTTTCTTGAATTCAATTTTGAAAATGAATGTGCTCAATGGATTTTGTTGATTGTTGTAAATTACAGTAACTTCTTCCGATTGATGTTGCTCCTTCCAGAGTATTTAGATTAAAGAGGTTAGGTTCGAGTGCTAATTTTTTGGTGTGTGCTAGAGCTGCTGTGGATGTGACTGTAGAAAAAAAATCACTGTTGAACAAGCAGTATCATTAGAGAGTACTTGCTTGTACAATCATGATTTTCCCTATGTTATTAGAGTTTGTTGTGATCATAGCACCGTGGGATTGCCAACTTATCCATGTTAATGTTTTCTGCATTATAAAACTGAAGCAGCTGATGTTCGATTGATTAGCATTCTTTGTTGATGCAGTGACTGGGTAGATATTTTTTGATCTTACAATTGTGGAATTTTCAGTTTATGTGCATTTATGGTGTGTGGATAGCAAAAATGATGCAGTGACTGTTCACTTTATAAGTGTTGTTCGTATATGCTACTTGTTTCGACCCTTTTCCTACCAGTGCTTACTAGAATGAAATTGCAGAATCTGCTCAGCAAGAAGATGTAGCTCTTATATCATCATTGCCAAATCAAGGATCTAGCAGGGAGCAGCAACATGTCTTTGATGAGATCGTAGAGCCTTCGCCACACAACAACAACGAAGATGGAGGAAGCATTACGACTAGAGCTGTTGCCTTACATGATACCAAGGAAGAATCGTCTCGTATCTTGTCATCCATGCAAAGTCCTGCTCAGGACCACCAACATGAACAGAGGTCACGGAGCCATCAAAAGATTCATAACTCACTCACACCTGGTCAGATTCGTTCTGCCATTGCAGGTTCAGAGAATATCCGTTTGTGTTGTTCTGTTGCAGCAGCAATTTTAGTAATCTTGTCATATATAGGATTTCCGTTTCTGGGGTTCCGTTATATTAGGGGCATCATGATGTTCAGACCAGTCTATCTGCTTTTGATAACAAATATATCAATTGTGATTGGTCGGGTTATTTTGGGGGCACAAGGTGTGGAGTTGAGGCGGAAGAGTATAATTGGGGGAAATTCTTCGGTTGATCAACTGGCAAAAACTCTTGACTTGGCGTCGCTGTTGCATTGCACTGGTAAAGCTTGGTTTA
This sequence comes from Galeopsis tetrahit, assembly GCA_963675135.1. Taxonomy (NCBI): domain Eukaryota; kingdom Viridiplantae; phylum Streptophyta; class Magnoliopsida; order Lamiales; family Lamiaceae; genus Galeopsis; species Galeopsis tetrahit. The sequence continues at coordinate 16,194,000 of OY776127.1, read as the reverse complement.
TGGACTTTAGCGTCTACGCAGTCGTGCTCATCTCTGGCCTCTCCCTTGTACGAGGATTTGGGTGGTGAATTTTGTGGATGGTTAACATCTTTTGCTTCAAGTGGATGATATGTATCTGATTCATTTGTTTCAGTTTTTGGGACATTGTATTGAAAGCAAAACACAAAGGCAATGGTTAGCAGTTTTCAACTACTGTATGTGTTACAACTCAACAAGATTGGCCTTTCGTCTCAAAGGAGTTCGTTAAATAAAATCTCAATACTCAGTGAATTTTTAAAACAAAAAACCCATTTAGGAACCTATCAAAACAAAAGTAGTTGAAATTTTATTTCATGAGCTCCTTACATACACAATTGATTGAACTTATTGAATCACCCTAACAATCCTATTAAATAATATACACGTCGGTTTTGTTTAATTATAATAATATACAAAAATATTTTTTACAAGTTATTTTAAGTACTCGTAACATGAAAATTTAGGATTAAAATGACTCAAACAAAATACATATGTATATTAGCAAAATGAGGTGGCCTCGCATACGGTATCATTTAACGAAACCATTATGGTGAACAAAAAAAATCTACCAATTTTCATCCAAAAGGAGCTGCTGAAATAAAATTACAATACACAAGGACTTTTTAAATAAAAAATAATAATCATTTAGCAACCTATCAAAGCAAAAGTTGGTAGTTTATACATCTCTTGATGCATTATGCCATATGAAAATATACACAAGAAGCAATGCTTTCTACGTGATAGATCCTGTCACTCTTTAAGCCCATAGTTAATGCAAGTATAAACTAATTTCCTGGAAAGTTGTATTAAGATATTCATTCATCAAATTATGGAGGGATGTAGCAAATATGCGTCACAATTACATACGAAAACAGAATCTGAAACATAAATCATCAACTTTCTACATGATAGATCCTGTCACTCTTTCAAATGGTAGAACGATCTTTGCTCCCAATATTTTATGGACAAATTTGAAAGCTTCAAGAGTCAAGACCAATGATATTACAAATTGTCTCGTAGTATAGCTTCAAGACGATGCAAAGAAACCAACCTGTAGCCAAACCCCATTTTTGGGCCTTCGATTTCAATCCTCACTTTCCCAATGGGGGATTTTTTTTAATATTCTTAAGTTATGGCTGAACTTCAGCATATTATTGTGAAGTATTGTGGGTTCACATGAAGTCGTCTTCAAGTTCCTGCACGGACTTGCTGGTCGATTCTATGTCTTTGTTAGATGTCATCTTCTCTGCTACCATCAAATTCTTATAGCTCCTCATGTCTGCCTGTTTCTCCTTTTCAAGCTTTTCTAAATCTTCACGACGCTTCTGCAAAACATTATTTCTTGTTTTCAGTTTTTATGTAGGGATAATTGGTGATAGTGGAAGAAAATGAGCAACTAAATGAAACCAAATTTAAATAAGTTGAAATCTGAAACAAAGAGTGAAGTGTTTGATGAGACAAAACCTATAAACTTGCAGTCCATAACTAAGTCCTATTAGTTAGAACAAAAATTCATGTGTAATACAAGAATGTAATTAGGAAAGCAAATATTCATTGGTTGTATACAAATGAGCCCATATGAGACAGATATTAATATATACTCCAGTGGGTTTAATTAAATGAAGATAAAATGACTGAGGACTCACTTTGTCTCTCAGTTGCAGTTTCCTCTCTGATCTTTCAGCTACATTAATTGCCTCACGTTCAGCTGAACGTACAAAACAGATGAGTCAAACACATGATGATCAATGGAAAACTACAAACTGAAACGCGCAAATTGTTGCGCTGTGAAGAGAAAGGAATTATAAGTACCTTTTAGATCTGGCTTTCTTTCAACCTTTGTTTTGTTTAACCGGTTAACTATCTCGTTTATTCGTTTTTCCACTTTCTCAGTACGAACCTTAGCAAAGAAAAGAAATACAATCAACTTTGATTTACAAGACCAATCAAAAGATCACTGCAAATGCAAACAATCAAAAACTCACCATTTTTTGGTTGTAGAAACCAACTTGCCCAACATCCATCGAAGTGCTCTTCTTAAGATTTTGCCAGGGAGTGTAAACAACATCAACATTGTTCATTTTGTTTCCTGTCAGATTAACCAGCAAAAGAAAAGTTGAACATGTGATTCGGTTAATTAATATAGTTACCACTTTCAGTAAACCAAACACTTCAATGAAGGTGCTATATTCTATAGGAGATACTTGCCTTGGATAGAATTTGCTTTAACTAGTTGTACACAATCTTCCAATACACCTTCAGGTATGTCATCAATGGTTTGACCCTTGTTCAATCTCAGATAAACATGGGCTGAAGACATTTTATCCACATGGAACCTACATAAACATTTCTCTGTTAAAACAGCATTTTAAGGATATATGTTCTGGGAACCATTTGGCATTTGCATATCACATGAAGTTTTCTGACTTGCACTCAAAACCACATTCTTGACTAAATATTAGTTTTCCTGTGAAAAGAAAAAAATTCTCACCCAAAACAACCAAAACCCTAATCAAAATTCCACCTAATTCGTTTGGCAGTTATAATTTCAATTCCATTTTCAATTCAACAAATTTCCCAGCTTCCTAACCTATTTATATCCTCTAGTAACCAATAATTCTCCAGGAAAAGCATAAAACAACAACAATTAAGCTTCAAGAGAACACACTAAACTACAGATGAAACACCACTTCTAAACCTCTGTGTTGGTAAAATTGGTCGCATCTTTTGCCCTTTTCTGCTTCGTTAATAAATGCATCACAGTCTCATATTTCATGAAACATACTCCTAAAAAAAAAAAACAACTAATTCAACATATGGATGATTCAATTAAATGATTACCAAATATCTTCGGGGAAGCCATATCTGATAAGCTCCTCATTCTCATATTTATCTAAGCCCATGAATATGGTGTAATCTCCGGCCTCTGATCGCGCCTTGAAGTAGAACACCATCTTTTCTCTCTCAAGCTTTCCCTAATTTTCTCTTTTCTGATCTTTCGGACCACGCGTGCCACCATTTTGATTCCATGCTTTTGGCCTTTTCACTCTTTACCTTTTATTTTTCCTTTTACTTCCACTCCCCCAAAGTAAAATTACTCTTTCGGGTCTTTACTATTGCTCGCTCGAGCTGTAAGTCCGAGTATCGTGCGCTTGCTAACACTGCTCACAGGAGGTCGTTTGGGTCAACAGGAGCTTGGCCAACTCCCCGTGTCCGTCCCAACTCTCCTATGCGACAACAAAAGTGCCTTATTTTGGAGTCAAAATCCGATCGCCCATAAGTGAGCAAAACACATGGACATTGACTGTCATTTTATTCGTGAGTTGGTCTCCTCTGGTTGCCTCCTCACCCAGTTCGTCCCGGGCAAGCTAAACCTTTACCTTGCCGATGTCTTTACTAAGAGTCTTCCTCGGCCGAACTTCGAATTTTTAAGATCCAAGCTCTGCGTTCGTCCTCATCCTCAGCATCGACGGGGAATAATAGAGAATAATGTAAATATATGAATTTTTTTTTGACCATATCTTTGTATATATCTCTTTGATATGATATATTATATTTACATGTTTATCTCCTTGTAAATACTCCTCATTAACGATGATCACATACTATTCTCACATGGTCTTTCTATGGTAAGACAACCTTCGCCCTACCTTATAAAAAGCAATACTTCAAATAACATTGGATCGTTAATTTGACGTATGAAATTTATTTTATATAATTGCACTTGACATTAGTGCATTCGCTCTATGCAATATGCAATCGCACTGAATTGTCCTACTAATAAATTAAATTAATATATATAAAATGATAAAAATAACCTTATAATTTAAAATAAAAAAAATTATTTATGAAATAATATAAATAATCATACTGTTAAAATGCATATCATTAATTAGTACTCCATGTAATATAAATCAATTACTATTATATTACAAAATTATTTGAATTAAAATCAAATTAACACTCAACACTAAACCATTCATCTTCTTGAACTACTCCGAACGACATCCCCATCCCCCACCCCAACTACCCAGCACGCCGCTCCCATTCTCGCCCCTTCCCTTTGCTACAGTTCCTCTATTGTATACGAAGTCTCATTCGATTGCGAATTTTTTTTTATTTCCCAAACTATCCCTTCTCTAGGTAATTATCTAGTGGAATTGTATCTTGTAAATATAGATACACTGTGTATCTATAAATACTTCCTTTGTAAACATTTTTCTTTTAATCAATGAAATTATAATTTCACAATTCATTGTTTCTCATATATCAACGAGTCAATTGGCTCACGCCCCTATCCATTCTCAACCGTAGTTCGGTTCCATCACCTAACAAACCCACGGTTCCCAAGAAGCTTTGTCTTCTTCCTCACTCCTTTTCAATCTTCAAACGGCCATTACCTTTTCTTCCAAATTGCAGGCCTCCTACTCTGCAAATTGAAGACCTACTTCTCTGCAAATTGAAGGCCTACTGCTCTGCAAGTCTTCTACTCCCATCAATACCAATTAATTAATTAATACAGCCTACTCCAATTTAATATTTCCTTTCAGTCTATTACAACTCCCCCTTATATTCAGTTTTAAAAACTGACCCATAACCCATAATTAATTCCTTCCGCTGCTCACTCACTTAAACCAAAATTCATCACCTTCCTGAAACGCGCATCGTCCTCTCCTCCCATGGCAGCTCCGGCGAACCCAAACTCACCATTCATTGCCTTCAATGTCTCTTCCCAAGCCCCCCTGAAACTCACCTCCACAAATTATGGGGCGTGGTCCCTTCAATTTCGCCTCGTTCTTATTGACTATGACTTGTTCAGCTATGTTGACGGCAAACTCCCTTGTCCATCCCCTACTATTCCGGCGACCGAAAAGGATGCTCCGGCACAACCCAATCCTGAATATTTGAAGTGGGTTCGTCAAGACCACCTCATACTCTCGGCCATTGTTGGATCTATGACGCCTACCCTCATCCCCTTCGTTGCCTCGGCCAAGACCTCGTGTCAAGCGTGGACCATCCTTGAAGGTATCTATGGTCGACCGTCTCGGGGTCGAATCTTGGCCTTGAAAACTAAGTTTCTTGGCCTTTCCAAAGGATCCAGATCTGTAACCGAATTCTTGATGGAGGTTCGCTCAATTGTGGACGAATTAGCACTCCTTGGAGTTCCGACGGACGACGAAGACGTCACGCTCAGAGTACTCACCGGACTCGACGACACCTTTCGCGATATCTCCTCTGCAATTCAGGCCCGCGATTCGTCAATTCCATTTGAGGAGTTGTGCGATAAACTCCTCTCTGTCGAGGTACAGATGGTGTCGCAATCTTCCTCGCCCATGGCGGCGGCGGCCATGGCCGCAGGCAAAAATCTCAATCGTGCGGCGCGACCCAGATCGGGCGACTCCCGCTCGCGCGCTTCAACACAGAAGTCGTATCTCGGCAACTGTCAGTATTGCCGGACGCCGGGACACACGACGCGTAACTGCCCGGAGATCCCCTCCTCATCGACCCAGAACTTCAACCCAGCGAGTCAACCCAGCGAGTCAACCCAGCCCTAACTCGCTGGGTCAACTCGGCGCGTCCTCTTCCAGAAATCAGAATGCAAACTCTTCAAGGCCAAATTACTCGGCTAACTCAGCTTCTTCCTCTCACTCTAGCCCTTGGTTCCTGGACTCGGCTGCTACTCACCACATCACTAACGACTTGACCAATCTTTCACTCCACTCTTCCTTTGATGGTTTGGATAATGTGGAAGTTGGTGATGGTAAAGTTTTAAAAATTTCTCACACTGGCTCCTTATCCTTTGATGGTCTTGATGTGCTTAAATTTCCTAATGTTTTGGTGGTGCCACACATGTCAAAAAATTTGATCTCTGTTTCGAGCCTTTGCCGTGATAATAATATTGATATTACTTTCGGCCCCTCTTCTTTTCAGGTGCGGGATGGCCGCTCGGGGAGCATTCTCCTAGTCAGGAGTCGTATTAACAACCTATACGTATGGCCGGCACGAGTCTCCAAATCCTCTCCAACTGCCCTAGTCTCTCACCGTCCTTCTACCTCAGTTTGGCACGCCCGTCTCGGTCACCTATCTACCAAAATCTTGTCCCATACCTTGTCAAAATTTAGCTTACCTAGTATACCATCCAAACTGTTTAGTTGTGATTCTTGTTGTAGCATCAAAAGTCATAAACTACCTTTTAGTAACTCTAGTATTGTCTCTTGTAAACCTCTTGATATTGTGTTCTCGGATGTTTGGACGTCTCCAGTTATATCTCATGAGGGTTTCAAATATTATGTTTTATTTGTCGATCACTTCACCAAATACATGTGGATCTACCCCCTCAAACGCAAATCTGATGTTCTCTCCACATTCACCATTTTTAAATCCCTTGTTGAAACATATCACCAAACAAAAATAAAAACCCTTTACACTGATAACGAAGGTGAATTTATTGCTCTTCGTTCATTTCTCCAAACTCATGGTATATCTCACCTCACTACACCCCCCACACACCTGAACACAATGGCATGTCTGAACGCCGTCACAGACACATTGTTGATACGGCCTTGGCTCTTCTCCATCATGTTTCCATGCCCCTTAAATATTGGCCCTATGCTATTTGTACAGCCACATACATCATAAACCGTCTTCCCAAGGTCAATCTCAAAATGCTATCTTCCTTCCAACATCTCCTCAAACAACCTCCCAACCTATCTAAACTTCGGGTATTTGGTTGTCTCTATTATTCTTGGCTTCGTCTATACACAACCCACAAACTAGACCCTCGGTCCATACCATGCGTTTTCCTTGGGTACTCTCTCACTCAAAGTGCATATCTCTGTCTAGACCCTTCTACTCATAGAGTTTACACTTCTCGTCATGTCCAGTTTGTTGAAAATTCATTCCCCTTTGCCAAAATCCCCTCTCTTTCAAGCAAACCCTCAGATTTGGTAGATTCACCCCCTGACTCTTCTGCCCTGAGTAGTCCACCTCTAGTTTTCATAAGTTCACCCCGCATACCTAACCCAAACCCTACTTTGGCCCATCTACCCGATACACCTCCAGAATTCATTGATACACCTGCCACAATTCCAACTTCCGTAGACACGCCCTATCCACACCCAGATTCTACTGCACCCCCAGTCTTGATAGATGCACCCGCCACACACCCAGAATTGATAAATACACCCCCATACCTCCCACCTCTCACACTACTCCCATCCCACCCGCTGTCACTTCCAATCCTCTCGTGCCGCTAAATGCTCCTCTACGGCCCCCTGCATCACGCGTGGTCACCCGCTCTCAGAACAGGGTATTCAAGCCAAATCTAAGGTACGGTCTTACATTAGTTCTGTCTTCTGATATTGAACCCAATTGTGTTTCCCAGGATTTAAAGGATGAACGGTGGAGGGAAGCCATGTCCGTCGAATTTGATGCTCTTCTCAGGAATGGAACTTGGGATTTGATTCCCCCTGATGAGTCTCAAAATGTGATTGGCTCCAAGTGGGTCTTTCGCATCAAACGCAAGCCTGATGGGTCCTTAGACAAATTTAAAGCACGCCTTGTGGCCAAAGGTTTTCATCAGCGTACGGGTGTTGATTTCTTTGAAACCTTCAGTCCTGTTGTCAAACCTTCAACTGTTCGAGCTGTTCACAGTATTGCAGTTACTCAAAATTGGCCCCGTCAACAGTTTGATGTAAATAATGCTTTTCTTCATGGTATAAAACTTTTCCGTCCTATGTTTGTAAACTACATAAGTCCATTTATGGTTTAAAACAGGCACCTCGTACTTGGCATTATGCTCTTAGGACGTTCTTGGAAGGGATTGGATTTACTCACACAAAGTCTGATGAGTCTCTTTTTGTGTACAATAAATCTGGTGTTATTGCATATTTCCTTGTGTATGTTGATGATCTGATTCTCACAGGAAATAACATTCCCTTCCTCACTCAAGTGGCTACGGACCTTGGTTCAAAATTTTCAGTGAAAGATTTGGGCCCTCTTTCCTACTTCCTAGGTGTGGAAGTTCTTCGTACCAAGAAATCATGCTTTCTTTCCCAACGAAAGTATGTGGTTGATCTTCTTACTCGGTATAACATGATCACCTCCAAACCAGTTCAGAATCCTCTATCCACCTCAACTCGTCTCACTCTTTCGGATGGGACACCTCCCGCTGATACCACTCAATTTCGTCAGGTACTTGGTAGTCTTCAATATCTCCAACTCACCAGACCTGATATGGCTTTTGCTGTTCACAAGTTATCTCAGTTTATGCATGCTCCAACCACTACTCATTGGGGTGCGGTTAAATGTCTTCTTCGTTATTTAAATGGGACTCGAGATGTAGGAATAACCTTAAAACCTGAACCTTCCTCATCTCTCCATTGTTTTACTGATGCTGATTGGGCCGACAACAGTGATGATCGTACTTCTACAAGTGCTTACATTGTATTTCTTGGGGCTAATCCTATTTCATGGTCTTCAAAGAAACAAAAATCAGTTGCTCGTTCCTCCACGGAAGCCGAGTATCGTGCCATTGCCTCAGCTGCCTCTGAAGTTCAATGGTTAAAATCTTTATTTCATGAATTATGCTTCTCAGTTCCAATTCTTCCTGTTATCTACTGTGATAATATTGAGGCCACTTATCTCTGTTCAAATCCTGTCTTCCACTCTCGAATGAAGCATATTGCAATTGATTTTCATTTTGTTCGAGATTTGATCAAAACATCTCAGCTTAAAGTCTCACATGTCTCGTCCGCAGACCAACTTGCTGATGCTCTCACCAAGCCACTTCCTCGTACTCGACTACAACTACTTATGACCAAGATTGGACTCTCCTCCGGTGCTCCATCTTGAGGGGGCGTATTAGGAATATAATATTTTGGATATGAATATATCTTTTAATATTATATGATCTCTAGAATATCTTGTAAATATTCATTTGTATCTTGTAAATATAGATACACTCTGTATTCCTTTGTAAACACTTTTCTTTTAATCAATGAAATTATAATTTTACAATTCATTGTTTCTCTATAAATATCTTTCGTCATTGATTTTTCAATTTCTGTTAATTCTTTTTGTTGAATTTGGATTTTTGGGATTGATTTGGGCAGACATTTATTTTCTTAATTAAGTTTTGAGTAGTGAGGCTTCTTGATGGATTTTAGCTTGAAAGATGAATGACATGTTAAATTGTCTAGAAACTATTCGCAGCCCTCTCTTGAGTTTCTAAAAAACTGGGCGATTTAAAATCGCGCACAGAACCCCCAAAGATATAAGCGAGTCGACATCCTGTCTGTTGCCTGAAGCAGGATTGGCTTCGTTCTGGACCCTTGTAGCATATTCGAGGTACGAGTTGGAGATAGCTGCTAGGACAACTTTTTTGAAGTGCTCAACCTGCCATTATGGAGAAAATTTTGGGATTTTCGTTTGATTATGAAACTTGATTGAGATTATCATTAATGAAAATTGTGGCAATTTATGAATAAAAAATATGAGAACATTTTTAATTGAATTATCATTAAAAATAAATTTGTTTGAGATTATCAGAGGTTAAGTTTGTAATATGTATATATTTTTAAAAAAATTATAAGTATATTTTAGTAATTTTATAATTTTTTTTATAAAAAATAAATATTTTATACTGTTGCGAAGTGCGATCGCATATGACAAAATTTAATGACATGTGACGAAATTTAATGACATGTCAACTTCTCATTGGACGTCTTTTGTAAGACAGGGCGCACCTCCTGTCTCACCGTAGAAAAGTCCTACTCTTTAACCTTTTTTTTTTAACAAGCATTTCTTTTTAAGTTAAACTACTCTTTCAATAGATAATTTTATTTTCGAGTTTGGTATTGGGTGAGACCATGATCAGATTCGTGAGACGGGCCATGTAAAAAAAATGATAGTTACTTTTGTTAAAAATATAATCACTTTTTATTTAAATATGGAGTATTATTTTTTTGGATAAATATAAAATCTTAAAAAAAAAAAAGTTGTTCATTCCAAAAATCTGGAATATGGATTGAAAGAGAGTAGTCTTACGAAAAAAGATATATGAGACGATCTCACACAAATTTTATCTTTTTCATAAAAGAAATGAGCATATTTTTTATAAACAGACAAATAAGAAAAGTGAGTTGGTGGACGGGGTGTAAATTTAGGGTTGTTATTCGAACCGAGCCTTAATGAGACTCGGCTCGTTTAGCTAAACGAGTCAAGCTCATTAGATACTCGATTTACTAACGAGCCGGCTCGAGCTCGACTCGATAGACTCGTTAACGAGTCAAGTCAAGCTCAATTTTTGACTCGTTAATGTTATTGAGTCGAGCTCGAACTTCAAACACTCGGCTCAAATAACAACTCTATGAAAGTTGAGAAACTGTAGAGAGAGTAATATTTTTTTGGAACCATATTAATATATTGATAAAATATCTTGTTTTGAACGAGTACAAATATTCAATTATCCTAGCCATTTTCATCATGCATTGGTATACAGCCTTTACAACAACTCGAAAGATCAAACAACGCCTTTCCCCGTTTCAGTTCAATACAAGGATTGTGCATGATGCTGTAAACGGACCCCATACACTTAGCTGCCGTTGGAAATGCCTCCGCCTGATCATTGAAGCTCGTTCGCCAAATCTAGTCAAACACAACCCCTCCGGTGATGATGATGATGATGACTCGGCTTCTCTTAACACCATTCGGCTTCGTTTAGTCGGGCCACACGACCCCTTTTGATCACTCAAAACCACATTAGGTATCTGCAATCTTGAAAGTGACAAATTCACACCATCCTTCTGGAATGGCATCTCATTCGTATTTTTCCTCCCAATTACTCGTTTCGCCTCTTCCTCCGTTAGTCCAGCTGCTCGCCACGCTTCTGCAACCAACACAAAAGTGCTTTTCTGGGGATCAACTCCGAATCCCTCCATAACCTGCATCGTTTCTTCTGCTTTCCACGGCTTCTTAGCTTCCGCATAACCCTCGATTATTGTTTCAAAAGTCCTCAAATTTGGAGAAATTTCTGATTCAACCATCTTACCCAACACTCTCATTGCAGAGTCCATTGATCCAGCGCTGCACCACCCACTGATGACTGTGGTGAAGATGACTACATTCGGGCAAACACCTGATTTTTTCATGGTATCAACGAGTTGTTCAGCCTTTTCCGGCTCTTTAGAGCGCACGTAGCCTTTAGCCATGATGCTGTAAGCGTGGACATCGGGTTTAATCCCAGCTTCCACCATGTCGTCGAAAATTTGTCTGCATTTGATCATGTAACCTGCTGCACTCCAAGCATTCATGATGGTGCTAAAAGTGATCACATCTGGTTTAACTCCATATTCTTCCATCAAAGACAGAACCTATCAAAATGAAAAACTAGTGTTCTTTTATACATAACCCTGATAGCTAAAGCAAAGCTCGAACGAAATTAAAGCACAAAACCAATTCTTAACTCGACCGATTCATCTAGATGTAACAAAAATAAAAACCATTAGTTACCTCATCAACCCTATTTCTATCTGACATGTCGAAGAATCCTTTGATCAACGAATTGAACATAACGCTATTAGGACGTACACCAAGGTCCTTCATCTTATGCACAAATCTCAATGCATCCATTACGTTACCTTGTTTACAATATCCCGAAATTATGATGCCACACGTCCTTTCATTCGGCTGCACATTGTTATTCCGCATCTCCAAAATTACATCCTCTGCCTCTTTTGCTTGCTTGTTCACAACATAAGCCGACACTAATGTGTTGTAAGTAACAACATCAGGTCGTATCCCTGAATCTACCATCTTCGACACTATTTTCCAAGCCTCGTTTACATCCTTCTTGTTACACCACGCCCTCACAAGAACATTATACGTTCTCAAATTCGGTTTTATACTATCTTCTTTAAACATTAGCTCCATTACATTTAAAGATTCTTCGGGCTTTCCAGCAATCCCATAGCCTTTGATCAGCGTATTGTAAGTGCTCGTAGTTGGTTTCATCCCGTTTTCTTTCATCTTCGAGAACATTCTCATGGCTCCCTCCATGTCCCCTGATTCAGAAAACGCATTAACGCATGCATTGAAGAACACTGAATCGGGCTCCATTTCGTTCTTTTGGACTTGGGAGATTATTGAATCTATGTGTTCGAAGTGTTTCTGAACAGTTAATGCAGCTAAAAGTGTAGTGTATGTTACTAGAGACGGCTTATGTCCTTGTTGAATCAAATTGTTGAAAACAGATTGGGCATCTTGTGGCTTCCCCCCTTCCAACAGAATGTTCATCAGCTTTGTTCTTGACCGAACGATTTTACAACTCCCCTCACTCTTGCAGAAAGCACAGAGGGGATGTAACTGAATCTCTCGATCAAGAGACCTGTCCTGTAATAACAAAACATGTAACTTAGTAATCTGTTACAAAGAATGAAGAAATAGTAATAAATCATTACTTGGATAGGGAACTGCTTGTTCTTCAGCACCACATTGCTGGCTCGTGTCATCCCGTTTATAACTGAATTCGTCTTCTTCTCTTTATCAAACTCCTCTATGTAACCCATCAGTGAATTAATGCTTACTTGTTTAGGCAACAAATCCCTTTAAAACATTCACACAATTTACAGCAGATAGTTTTTTGTTCCAACAAAATAAATATGTCTAGTGTCTACTATATACAACAATGCTGCAAAATCAAACGAATATTACTTTATCCCGCTACGCAAACAAGACGAATTGAAACTTGAAAGTGCATTTTAAAAAGAGCAAAGAAATGGGAGTAGATTTACAGAAGAGATGAATTAGTTGCACAATGGCTAAAGACGCATTCTACAAAATTCCATACTGCATATAATTTAGCAGAAACTCAATCAGCAAAGAATGTGAATTCATTACTTGCAATTGTAACTACTCCATTTGAATCCCAAATTATATAACCATTTAATTTAAGCCAGCCAAACAAACAATGAAGAACCCTTTTTCTCAAAGATCAAACCTAACATTATCATCTTGAAACTCAAAATATCATAAGTATATTAAAGAAAAGGGGTAACATTCTAAGTAATTCAGGTTAAAAAAAAAAAAAAAAAGAGTAAGCCAAAGCCATACCTGATGATGATGATACTCTGCACAGCACGGTTGGGTTTCCTTCCATGCAAATGCAAATGCAATGCAATGGGATATACACTACTCTTCTCGCGACAAACAAATTCTTTAAATAATCTTATCCATCACAATTTCCTCTGCGGTATAGATTGTGATTTCCAGGATAATTTCTTCAAATTCGACCACACCCCTCCAATAAATATACTCCCTCCGTTTTTTTTATAAGATGTTTTAGACTTTTTTTTTCTTGTGCATAAATATAAGATGTTTTAGGTTTTTTACAATATTTATTCCAATTATGCCCTCCCTTAACTTTGAAAAGAATTGAAATTTAATGTGTATTAATAGTATTATGGAATGAAATTAATGTAATTAAAACCCTTCTTTATTATCTAAGGGTATATTTGTCAAAACATACCCTTTCTTAATTCTAATAAATTTTTCTAAAACATCTTATAAAAAAAACGGAGGGAGTATATGTTTTGGGATTTGAAATTTATGTCAAATGATATTGTATTATATAAGAATATATAAGTATTGTAGGGTAAATGAAATTGGATGGTAAAATTCAAATGTGAAATCGCGAATTAGAACAAAACCCTAAGGGGGTGTTTTTTTTGGGCTTTGGGTGGTTTTAAAAACCAGATTTTTGAAATCCTGGTTTTTGAAATCCCGATGAATAGTAATATGAGTGTTTCTTTTGGGTTTTGGAATAGTGAAGGATTTAACTTTATGTCAAATCAAGTTGTAAGATTGAATGAGTTTGTATTATTATATTATTGTTTGGTGAGATTATAATGATTAGTTGATTAAATGTATTATATTATTGTATTATTATATTATTATAGTATTATTATATTATTGTTGAAAAAGAATATAATGATTGGAGTAATATTATATAAATATAAGTTTATGTCAAATCAATATGTTTGATAAGGGTGGTTTTGAGTGGATTTTGAAAATCGGTTTTTAAATCCCGAAGTAAAACGGGTTTTGGATCTTGAAACCTGGTTTTTAAAACCAAAAGGAAACATCCCCTAAAGAAGTACGGAGTATATATTCACTGTCCCCGGCCATGATAAGTGACAGAGTCCTATGGTTCAACGGGGCAGTGGGCCCCACTATTTTTTAATACTCTCTTTGTTCCCTATAAGTTTTTCACTCTTCTTTCTTTCTTTTTAGAAATGTCCCTTAATAAGTTTTTCATTTCATTTTTAGTAAATTATTTTGAATTTATTAACAAAGTAAGACAATTCATAATTGATTTAAACAAAGTAAGACATAAATTTTTAGTAAAACAATTAAGACCAAAATAGCTTACAAAATCCCCCTTTTACCCTTATTTTGAGATTATTCGAACTGTTAGTCTTCTTCAAGAATATCCCCCAATTTCAGTTTACATTCCATGTTTGAATTCAATCTAATTTGAATTCAATTCAAATCGTATAGTGTCTTCTCGCCTGCAATCAAATATTTTCCAAAAAATTGATGAATTTCCATTGATGAATTACTAACATACCAAAATTACAACAAAAATTTCTTTGCGACTGGAATTTCATGAATCTCTTTGAGTAACTGCATTTTTGTTTCGATTGAATTTGGGAATTTTCATGGAACTGTGTTAATAACTGCATTTTGAGTGTGTGCAGTCATATTTTTTGTAAAACAACATGCTTCATTTTCGAATATCAGTCTGCATATAGTTTTACGAATTTTGTTCATTTGAGATATGAATTATTGAAAATCATTTAGGGCAAAGAAAATCATCGAAATCTGCAAAAAAAATGGAGTCATCAATCATATTGAAGATCGATTTCGAAGGCCGAAGTAAACTCATTCCAATTACAGAAGCCACATCTTTTTAACATATTATTGATGGGATTAATAGGAAGTGGCCTTCTATATCGTCATGTAACTATTCGTTTCTTTACTCAGTAGGTGAAATTAAGAATTGTTGTTTAGATTGTGACTCAGATTTGGATGGTCTGATATAGTACTGCAGAATGACATCAGAATAATTAGTGAATATATCTATTGATATTGGTCTAGATGTCAATCAATATGATGGTATTGAAACCTTAACAACCGATGCTTGGTCAAGTTTTGATGGGAATGCACATATAATTGATAGTAATTCCCAAAAGTCATCCTTAGATAGAATTGCAAACAATCAGTCTAATAAGGATTTTATTTTGACCGAGTCTCAAAATTCCGTGTCTAATGAATTTGTTGGATTGGGTAGATTACCTCTCTTTGATATATGCCCATCTGAGAAGAAGAAGTCTTATTTATCTGATCACTGGACCGATTTAATGAAAGTTGGAGCTACATTTTCTGGTGGTGCTCCTGAGTTCAGAGTTGAGCTCATAAAGTACTGTACCAAACTGAATTTCAAGTTTACATACCTAAAAAACTGCCCAAGGTATGTATATGCAGAATGTAGTGAGAAGGCATCATTCACCTGTTCCTGGTTTATTAAAGCTAAACAGTCTCCCTTGAAAAATGGATTCATTGTTCACAAAGCTAACCTAGTGCACACATGTGTAGGAAATCTATTAGATGGTGAGAAGGGTGGGGTTGTGACTAAGATTATTAAAGAACTTGTAATTGTGAGTGTGAAATCCAATCCAAACATCAGAGGTAAGAATATTATAGATGGAATTAACGTGGATTACGGTTTTGAAATTCCTTACTATAAAGCTTGGCGCGGTATAGAGGCAGCGAGGGATGACATATTTGGAAGTTATGATGAATCCTACGATCAACTTCGTTGGTATAGTGAAGCTGTTAAACGTATAAATCCTGGTAGTATAGTTGATTTAGAGATAGATAGCACTACTCACCAGTTTGAAAGAATTTTTATTTCTTTCTATGCTTGTAACGAAGGATTTAAACACTGTAGACCTATGTTATTTATCGACCGTACTTTCATGAAAGGGAGGACAAAAGGAGTGTTACTTGTTGCTACTGCTAAAGATGGAGATAACGGTATGTTTCATTCAGTTTAATAGTAAAGTATATAGTTGTATGCTCAGTTTTTTTAATTACCTTAAATTCAGAATTCCCAATTTTTTCATACTTAATATATTATTCATTTCTGTACTTGTCAATATTAAATTCAGTTTATATCAATGTAGGATTATTCCCCGTTGCCTTTTCTGTGGTATCTACTGAAAATAAAAGTAATTGGATATGGTTTTTGAACAAAATTAAGGACTGCATATTCCATCCGAAACATATCATATTTATATCTGATAGGAACACAGGCCTCATGTCAGCCTTTTATGATGTATGGGAACACCCTCCACATTTCTACTGTTTATTCCATTTGATTATGAATCTCAAGGGCAGATATGGAGGGGGTGGAATACGCAGCACTGCGAAAATATGGTTGACCTCTTCAAGCAATGTGCATACGCACCCAATGTACGCATATTCGACGAGAAGATTAAGAAATTCAAAGAAGTTGGTGGTCGAATTGCAGAAATATGGCTTGAGGATTTGCCTTATGCACACTGGGTTGTTTCTCATTCACCTAACATCAAGAGATATGGTGAAATGACTTCAAATGCGGCTGAATATTTCAATTCCTGGATACGGGAGTCCAGGGGATTGCCCATTACTCATATGATTGATTCAATAAGGTCTAAATTATCCCAGTGGTTTGTTGATAGGAGAATAACCAGTAGTAATTGGTCTGGTTTGTTGGTTCCTTCGAAGGAGGACCTCTAGAACGAACATGCAAACATCAGTGCATCGTGGAGGGTCACAGTTTACCCCAATGGACAGTTTCAAGTAGCTTCAAAGACATCAGTCACTGTTGATCTAGAACAGAAATTCTGCACATGTTTTCAATGGCAGGTAACTGGATTTCCATGTGCTCATGCGGTGGCTGTTATTAAGAGATACTGCTCCTCTATTTCCAATGTTATTCAAGAATGCTTCATGGTATCAAATTATAAACAATGCTATAAGGTTGATTTAATGCCAATTCCAGAAACCGAGAAATACGAATGGAAGCCGACGATGGACAGTGAAAAAGTACTTCCACCTATTCTGAATAAACCTCCCGATAGACCGAGACAAAAAAGAATTACGTCGTACGGTGAGTTTTGTCGTGTCAAGCCTACAAACTGCTCTATTTGTGGTAAGAAAGGTCGACACGATCCCTTAATGTGTGCTGCAGTTTTTGGAACTGACGTGACAAATATATACCATTGAATTGTAATTAGATCAGATATAGTTTATTTCTCAATAAACTATTGTCTACATTTGTTTCTTAATGCATGTTTTGTATTATTCTTATGAATTTTCGTTTATTCTACTTTATGAATATATACAATTTATTGTTTAATAAATTTTCAATTATTTTATTTCAGGTTCTGTAATACTCATTGTGCAAGAATGATCAACATTTTATATAATTATTTCAATTGTTTTTCATTGAATAAATAAATATGTATACAATATTATATCTCATTTGTATTTATTATTATATGACTATATATTTAGCAAATTTTCCCAACTAAGACAGCTAGAGAGTTTAACCATACGATTTTATGCTCACTATTTGTAATTAGTGATCCATTGTGCAATACATAAACATTCGAATGTATATATTCAATGCATATTGAATATATGCATTGAACGCAATGCATATTCAGTGATATGGCATGCATTCAACGAATATAGTATGATCGTTTTGTTGTGGTTTTTACTGGCTTTCAACAATCACAATACATATTTATGAATTTCAAAACGGATAACATACACACATATAAATATCAGCTAAAAAAATAAATACACAACATTATGCAAAATCACAAAATAATAATATAACAATATTTAAACAAAAGTGTTAAACAATTTAACAACCAAAAAGTGTTCAAAAACTAAATCAAATACTTAAAACAAACAAGTGTTTAAGCCACTAATTTCTGAATGGCTTCACTAGACTGGGAATGTACCAATACGAACACCCAATATGAGGTTGATCGTCCATATCCATCAACGGCTCTAATTCCTTCTTCATTACATCATAATTGTAGAATCTCCCAAACGGTTCTTCCCTGAACACTATTCTTTTTTTTTGGAGTTTTTGAAACATATTGGTACAAGTTTATAATAATTAGGTGGACTCTCTTCTTTGAAAATTACCACTCTAGTCCACGACCGACGACGCCTTGTTGCATACGTAAGTATATGCATCTCAAAGAAATAACTACTTTCACCATCTTCTTCAGGACCAAGTTGACATGCATAAATACCAATACTGAATTCGTCCAATGCAATAATTGATAAAAACTCGACGACAATATAAACAACGGAGCACCAATTGTACCGTATGTTAAACAATTTGGGTCAAAAGTAATAAACTCGTGTTCACTGTGACCTACATATACTTTCCAATGGAAAAGTCCACCAACGAAACAAGCATTATCAACATGAGGGTTATTAAAGGGAAAAGGGGGAATACTAATCCAACTGTTTGAGTTCCTTGAATATAATTTTACTTCTGAAAGTTTTCCTTCCGGATCATAAAATCTTGCAACTCTCATAATCATATAATCATCATTGTCAACATTATAACCAAAACCATAAAACACCCACGCTTCAGCATACCCATGAGGAATAACAAGCATATCATTTTCAATTAAAAATGAATCCATTGTCAATGGATTCTTTAAGAAAAATTTGTCATGAACATCACCAATTAAAATCAAACCATTATCACTTCCAAGAATTTCATATTCTTCGTTATGTTCTGAAATAGATCTTCTTATGGGCGGATCCTCTCTAGGTACAGTAATATAACAGATTGGAGGGTTAACAACAGTTACCTTGTTAATCAAACAAACTTCTCTCAGTTGTTTCATTTTTTTGAGATGTGCTTCAACGAATGAACTGGAGGAAATAAATGCTCTCCATTCCGTGGATATGCACTTGAAGCACCCTAATGCCTTTGGCGAAAGAAGAACAAGAATGTCCTCTGCAATTTCTGGTGGGATCGATGTATTTTCATTCAATCGCCTCATTGTTCTGTTACAAGTTAATTGAATAAAAAATTTCAGATGTGATGATTTAGGGTGTATGAACTAGGAAATCGAATATGAAAGATATGCTATAATTGATGCAAAATTGTCAACTTACAAAAGTGAAAAACTGTTGGGCTTCTCCATATACAGCATTTAAGTACATAATGCGTAGTGGGGTTATGCATTTAACTCCAGGTTATTAATTAATTTAGAAATATAATATAATATATTAATGGATATTAACTTCAATTTGACAGTGGTTAGATCATTTGAGATTCAAACTCAGATTTTCTTGTATTTAATGTAAGCTAGACTCATCATATCAAAGAGCACATCGTTTGGACTTCCCAATGTACGACATTTATTGAAATAAAATGTAATTTTCTTATGCGGTTAATTTTATTATTTTTTTTGAGATGTGTTTATTATGATAGGAGTATATAATTTTTTTAAATATCCTTTACTAATGATTTGAATACTTTTATAATTTATTATATTAAATATGCTTAATTTGATGGAAAAAAAGCATTATATTTAAAAACAAAAATAACAATTTTATTGTAAGAATCTAAGCGTACTCTATTTGAGTAGGTAAAATGCATATACCGTTTATATGTCGTGCATAAATTAACGATTGTTATGTACCGCATATAATCGTAATCCATAAGTGATTTCCACGTATGTTAGTTATTAAAATGTTAAATTCCATTTATTTATTACATATTTATGAGTTTAAGAAATACATAAAATAATATATTTAATAATATCTATTTAAAACACGTTATATTTATAAATATTAAATACATAAAATAAATTAATATCTGTGAAAAACAAAACATATGTCGTTTCAGTTTAAATGTTGGAAGTTAAAGAGTTTCATTCAATTCTTATTCAATTATAAATGATACCAAAACCAACTATTGAAATGAAAAGTCGCAACGCATTAAGTATTATTTAAGAGACTTCTTAAACCAAAATAACACACAATCTCCATCATCATTTTTTCTAATAGGAACATCTCTAGTCTGTTAAGTTTCTTTCTTCAAAAGATTTAAAAAAAAAAATGAGTGAAACAATACCAGAAGATATTTCATTTGAAATACTTGAGCAACTACTTCCCAAATCACTCATCAGATTCAAATGCGTTTCTCGCATATGGGAGTCGTTGATTTCAACGGAGGAATTTTTTCAAAGGCACCTCCATAGAATGAAAAAAGATAATAGATTCTCAATGCTCAATCAAGTAAAGGAGGCAAACCCACCTATATGTTATGAATTCGTGCCTCTTGCAGTTCCATCATATCGAAGGTTCGTCCGTTCTGAAGATTAAGATTATGAGATACTTGGTACATACGATGGGTTAGTGCTTTTTTGCAACACTGATGATTAGTATTCTCTTGTCAATCCATCTTCAAACGAAACATTTTTTATAAAAAATGATCATATCTCAATACCTCCTCATTTTCGTGAAGCATGAGTTTATTTTTGTTTAGGTTTTGACATTGCTTTAAATGAATTCAAGATAATGAGAATAACCAGGTTTTGGTCGTTACAAGGATATCAGTATGAGGTGAAGTTATATTCACATAATTCAAATTCTTGGTCTTATGTTGAATCGTAATTGTATGATAAGCCTCCTATTGCAAATGGTTTTTTCGTCGGTGGTCAATTTCATTGGTAGGTAAAACTTGATGGTGGGGTATATAAAATTGCATCGTACGATGCAAAGAAGACTGTCTATGAACTAATAGATATTCCAAATTTTATACTCCCGACATGGTATGTTGATTTTCGTGCATTGGACGAGAATAATATTGCTGTTTATTCTAGTAAGCTTAGCCTAGAAGTGAACCTAGTGAATAGATACTTTCTTCAGATGCACATCTTAACATATCATAACGATCAATCTACATGGTCAAGCTTGACGATATTCAAAGAAGAAGTTTTACCTTTTATGTTCAATATCAACCCGATTTGCTATTTGAATTCCATAAAGACCCTGATTATGTTCAAGGAAGAGCCAAATGGTACATTTTGCTCTTATGATATAAAAAAAAGAGAATTTCAGGTCGTGGATTCGTTAGATGCAGCACGTGGGGTCGACCGTACATATAGTGTTTTGCCTAGTCTTGTTTCTCCATTTCCAAAAAATATATAGTAATATGTAATACAAAATTTATTTATGTAACTTCTATTTTTGTGAAATATGTCATGTAATTGTTGTTTATGAATCAATTATAAATCAAGTTATAAATCAAATTTGATGTTTTTATTCTTAGTATGTAAAATAATGCAATTTATATAAGCAGGAAAAAAAATTAGAAGTATATCTTTATATTTTCATTACGACAACAATAATACACAAAATAACTCAATTAAAATTGAAAGGGTTTATTGTAAGAATTCAATATCGTAGAAGGTTTAATATATCATAAGCATATCACCTTGCACTTTACAGATTGTTTTCATCCATACAAACCAAAATACCCAAAATAAAAACAAAAGTAACCTGTATTTAACATATCTCAATGATAAATTTAGGGTTCCTTTTTCAGTCTTCTTGTCAACAGTATTCCCCCTAACAATCAAAGACGACAACATCTATGCATTCTCAAACTTCAAACAAGCAATCTCAACTTCTAGCTTCTTGAAATTCATCTGCAAGTTTTTTGCTTGATTTCTCTCCTCATTTAATTTTTTAATCAGTCCATGTATAATATGTTGTCCTCTTGCACACAATGGATCATCAATCCATCTAAAAAACTTGCAGAATCCACATTTCTATAAAATTAATTTGCAACCAAAGTTAATATTGACATATATGCGTAGGGTTATACCGGGTGAATATTGATAATAAAACTCCACATAATAACTACATTAAACCGAACAACTCATCGGGTACGATTCACAACCATAAAATCTCCTTCCCACATTCTGATTCTTCCAAGATGTTACGATGTTAGCATCGATTCCACAATAGCACCTTACACGATGCCCTTCGTTCACATCTCAATTATCCTCACGATTCATATCGCTTAAATATTATAGGTATTGGAATGAAAAAGCAATGAAAGTAATGTTTAAGGTTTATTGTTTGCTCTTGTGTTCTGTAAGGCGTAGTTCTCTAATAAATAGGAGAAATTGTTGAGTAATGGTGAATAACCCTAACTTTGGTAACGTAATAATAAAAAATATATTAATTTTTCATAATGTCATATATACCAAAATTAAAATTAGAAAATAATCAATTAACACAAGTATCTATACCGAAATTAGTTTGTTAACGAACTGCATATAGTATATATAGAATATATCTAATGAGTATAGAATATATATATATATATATATATATCTAACGA
Organism: Galeopsis tetrahit; assembly: GCA_963675135.1. Lineage (NCBI taxonomy): Eukaryota > Viridiplantae > Streptophyta > Magnoliopsida > Lamiales > Lamiaceae > Galeopsis > Galeopsis tetrahit. Next base: position 16,171,481 of record OY776127.1, on the reverse strand, counting down.
ATATACTCGATGTAATACATATCACTGAATATATATATTAAACTCTACATATATTTTAGTAAGAATAAAATCAAGACAATTTGTAGATGAAAATGAAAATGTCATTCAATTAATAAGTTATGAACTCAAAAAGTTGTAAACATCTAAAAACCCAAAATATCAAACTGACAGGGAGTTGAATCCGTAGAAGATTAGAACAATCAACTTCAAACATTGTTTAAAATAAACACACATAACTATTTGTAAATAAACGGATTGAGAAATGTCCCCACCATCCGGACACACATAACACTTGCAGCATCGGCATCGTAATCACCTTTCAGAGGTTTTTCACCTTTTACAAAGCATTCAAGTAATCTGCAAACTATAATCCCACAATCTAGTGAACCAGGTACCTGCTGCATAATCTCAGATTGTATAGGATTTGAGAATTTAATCTGTGCTGATTTTTTGAACACCGTCGTCAACTTCGCCTCAACATACTTAACCTAGTAATTTTGACAAATGAATGATAAATGTATATTAATTAGATGTTTTATTTAACATATTAAATAAATTTAAAAATTAATTATATCAAAAGAACAACTTACCACATGCATAGCCTCTTTCAAGTATGGATCAACAGATGTAAGCTTCCTTGGACGAAGTGAGTTATAGAACGTCCATTCTCTACTCCTCACTTCCAATTTCAATAGTGTCCAGTGCCTTGTAACATTTGATCTCGTTCTTCTACCAACATCGGTTATGATAATAGGGAATATAAGTGTACTTTTATCAAAACTCTGTTCAAGAACTCTTTCAATCATACTTCCAAAGATTAGTTGCTGGGAGACATCACGCCTTGAAATCATTGACTAAAAAACAAAAAGGAAATTATGAACAGAAAATCTAAAATAAGTGAATAATTGTTAGATTTAAGTAGTTTATTACCCAACATGATGAAGTTAGTATCGTGACACCGTGTGAATAAGGATACTCTTCCAATGCACTTGAACGTATGCAATCAGACCATGCATCTATAACTTGTTTATTTTATAACGAACAAAAAATATAAGAACCGACGTATGCTGTCAGACCATGCATCAATTTTTTATCAGACACAACAAACTCTTTACTGAATGATATAATGCTTATTAACCTGATTGTCAACAATCGTCTCGTTTAGTAAGTTTATCAGCATTTGAACGGTGACATCAGTTAATGGCAGTGGCGGATCCAAGATTTAAAATTCGGGGGTGCGGAAGATATTAAGCAAAATACTACTGCCTTCGTCTCGACGAAAACTACCCATTATCTTTGGTCATTGAGAAAAAAGAACATACTGAAATGTGAGAGAACGTTATTTGCAAAAAAAAGAATGAGTATCTTTCATTGAGACGAACAAATTTTTTTTTTATTAATTTTCACCGGAACAGATTGAGTATTTAATAATAAAAGCAATACAATTTGGTGCAACTTAAATAATAAAAAAAAATACATAACATCATTTAACAATGAAAATTAAGAAGCATTGTGTGTTAACTTTTGAGACTGTAAGAGAATTGAAGTAGTTTTAAAATGTTGAACCTGAGTCTTTCACTTTGCTGGGAACAAAAAGTTGTTGTTAAACCTTTTTAATTTGAGTTGAGAAATGAAATGGGGATGCAACTAAAATAATTTGTGTCAAAATTAACTAATGAATTAAATTTTTTTACCTAAGATTTAAAAAATAAAAAAACATTTTGGGGGTACAACTGTACCCCCAATTTCTACACTGGATCCGCCATTGGTTAATGGACCATTCCCCACGTACACTGAATGGCTGAAAATATATAAACAAATAAAATAAAAATATTTTAATAAACACACCTTGTGAAGAAAAGACACATCCTAAATATGCAAAGTTGTATATAATTAAAGTTTCAATTTACCTCATTCCATAATCATAAAGCTCATTAAACAATTGATGCTTCAACCCTGAAGGAGCATTCTTAACAGTTTGAAGAGAACTGTTGAATGGAGCATTCTTTGGTCAGAACTTGAGGAGATATCAGAATAGGTTTCCTGTCATTTGCAACAGTTCTCCCCTTGATTCGATCAACCATAGAACTAGGAGACCGAATAATCTTATTCATTTTTCCAACTTTAACTGTTGGTCTTTGTGGGCTCTCATACTTAGTATCCTTTTCGCATTCTAGCCCCACCTGAACATTACTAACCGAAGTTGTTGGTAAAACCTGAACATTACTAACCAAAGCAGTTGGTAAAACATCTTCCTCCCCAACCTTACTACTTGAATTTTTGGACAACTCTTCTTTTTCCACTCTATCTAGTTCTTCTAACATCAACTCATCTTCTGTGTATTTTTCCAAAGGCCTATTAAGCATATTCACTTCTCTCTTTAGCAATTCTATTTCAAGCTCCAGTCCTGAAATCATTTATTTTTCGCCTTCTTGTCCAGTGCATATGTAGCTCTTTCCTTCTCAAATTCTTCCTTGAGCTTTTTTATTTCAAGTTCCAGCTTCTAATTGCACATTCTCAACTAAACCATATCATCCATATTAGTCTCAATCTTATCTTGTACAACCTTCTCAACTGGAATACTTACCCCTTCTTTAATCACGCCAACTTCATTCTGATCTTCAAGAAATGATTTTTTCAAATCACTACAAACCCTCATTACAGTTCCATCAACGTCCATATCATCCAGTTCATCATTATTCTCAAATCCTATATCAAACGAAGGACCGTCCTCCATGCTTACACTCTTCAATTTTGAACTCGATCCAATATTCAAATTTACAACTGGCTCTTTACCCCGCAAATCTCCTTCCCTGTCTACCGACCCAGCGTTTGTATTTACATCCGCAGTTGCGCAGGATTGTCCATGAGCATTTGTAAAATTCCCAGGATTACTGTCAACACTTGCTATCTTATTTGACCTTTCATTATCCCTGAATGCATATGCAGTGAATTGTACTGTTCTTCCTCCCAAGGATTTATCTTCAAACAATTGGTTGACAATGTAAACTGTATATAACAAATTCAACAACTTCTAAATATTAACTATTTCAATAATATTTTTTCTATTAAAATATTTAATCTTTATATTACCTTAGAATGTTTGTTCAGAATTCCCCTGTCTTGAACAACGTTAAGAGCGTTTGAATCTCATTTCAAAAATCTTGGGAAAGCTCTCTTGTTTAATGGATCTATTAAAGAAGAGTGTTCATAAAGCCAAAACTGCATACAAAAATAAATTTTGCTCTGTAAGTATATATCAATGTTGTATACAAATTGACTGGGTATAATATATAAGAAAATGCTTACCGGTAATAAGACAGCACAACCACCAGACTTCGTATCCTTACTTTTCTTAACATGATATTTCAGATATTCAACTACAAATGTACTCTAATCGTACTTGCACACATCATAAAAATCCTCCAAATACAATGTCAAATACCATGGTAAAGCACCACTCTTAACCGGACATAGAATACCACACATAACATAACAACTCAATAGTCTCGCAACATCCTGTAATGATTCTTTATCCGTGCGATGCTGAATTTCTTGAATCTTGTTCTTTATCAATGGACGATATAAAGATGGCAAAGGCTTTCTGTTCAAGAACCTCTCATCGAAGCATCTTCTAATCCATGCAGGGTGCCTATAATTATCAACTCTAAATGGTAACTTCTCGTTACCTGATGTTAATCCCAATATTAACTCTGCATCATTTCTACTCAAATCCAACTCCTCTGCTCCAATTAAAAAACAACCAGAGACCTTGTCATATTTTGAAACAACTTGTCTCACATCTTCCTCATATTTAGTACAGTTAATGATCATCTCCTCACTTCCATTTTTTAAAATTGCTTCCAATAAGAACCAGAAAGGTGTTAGTTTCATTTCCTAATAATGCATATTTGTAAACCTGAAACACAACATTTCTTTGAAGCATGTACGCATATTCGAACGAAAATAGTACTCTCCACCTGTATCACCCCCAGTAGGGGTGTGCACCGGTCCAGAACCGGACCGGACCGGGACCGGTTTGGACCGGGACCGGAATCTTAAAATTTTACGGACCGAGGACCGGACCGGAATGTAACCGGTCCAGACCGGACCGGACCGGTAAATTCCGGTCCGGTCCGGGTTTGGACCGTTTCACCGGTTTTTTTTTTTTTAATTTATTATAATTCCTTAGTGTTGAGAAGAAGTGGAGAGTGGATCATATTTTTTTTGAAGATTTAGAAATTTCTTCATATTTACCTTTATAATAAATCCCTTTTTAATATCCTAAAGAATAAGTTATGCCCTTAGATCAAGTTGATCACAATTGTCCAAGAATATATATACTTGAAAACTTAATTTATAGCAAATGTTCATAGAAATTAAAGTCCAAAATGAAAAGGCAGTAGTCTAAAATAGTCCAAAATATTAAAATTCAAGTCCAAAATGAAAAAACAGTAGTCCAGAATGAAATGATGCACAAATTTAAGGGTCTACAATGTATATAACATTGTCTTCATCGTCCAATGTAGTCTTCATCAAATCTGTAATAACATATATAGATGTTAAATTTTTTAAATGGGTACAACTAATAAATAAACATGCTGAAAAATATTTGATAAGTATAAACCATTACCATTCTCAATTTCTTCTAACTCACGCAAATCACGCAAATTATCTTCCATGTCACGTAAATCCTTACCCGTGCTCTTTTGCTTTGTAAACCAATATTCTTTTTGATTGAGATTGTGACTGAGTACTATCCATCTAAAATTTTGAAACAAGAAATTAAAAATAATTATTACGCTGTAAAATAGATTAAACCTTTAACTCAAGAAAACTTACATTGCAAGAAAGTATTTCGTTGCGTCGGCTCTATTACCTTCTCAAAATGGGTGAGTCAAAGTCGCCCCTTGTCGGTTGGGTGAGGCTGGTGAGCGCGGTTGAAAATTTTTGAGAATGGTAAAATAGAGAATTGGGTTTAAGAAAGTCGAAGAGCCAGAGGAAGTCGAAGAGTCAGAGGAATGGGATTTGTAATTTCTAAAATTCAAATAATAAAAAAAAAATTGTAAATCCGAGTTTCCGGTCCTGGACCGTTAAATTCCGGTTTTAGACGGACCGGACCGGAACCCGGAATCTTAAAAAATTTCGGACCGAGGACCGGACCGGTCCGGTTCCGGTCTTTTTTCCGGTCCGGTTTTATTTTGCACACTCCTAACCCCCGCACCTGTTAAGCATCAAATTTGAGTTAATATTGTTATGCATAATTACAAAAACAAAATAAAAGTTCGCAAAAACATAGATGCAATATTTCATATATGAAATATTGTCAATTATAGTATGTGGGCTGCAACATAGCTTTGGGCTTTTTTTTTTACTGGGCCTCTTTAATTATTTACTGTTCACTTACCCGATCCGTTTCAACCAATCGGATTTGACCCGATCCGTTGTTTTATGACCCGCCCAGATTGTTAACCCTTGAGTTTTAATTTTTCACTTCATTGATTTCAACGCGCGGTTTCCTTCTCGAACACACTTCGTCTTTCTCTCTCTCTCTTTCTCTCTCTCTCTCTCTCTCTCTCTCTCTCTCTCTCTCTCTCTCTCTCTGTCTTTGACGATTCCGACGGGTTAGAAGACGGTTCCGATGGTTTTTCGAGTAGTTTCTTGTATAAAAGTTCAAGGTATGTACGTTTCTTTCATTATAATCGGTTCATTTTCTGTTCGCGCGAAGTTTATTATCTTATCCCTCTTCAATCGTGAGTTTATTTCTAAGTTTTTTGTGTTATTTTGCTTTTTCTGTAATGTTTTGAGTGTTTTTGTGAAGTTTATTTGATTTTTAGTTCACGGAAGTTGATTTTAGGTTTTTTTTTTTCCTTTTGTGAACTGATTTGTTTAAACTTTAGTTGATTTTAGTGTTTTATTCTTCTATTTTACTGTTTTTCTGTAAATCTTAGTTAGTTTTTGGTTTAGGTTTTTTATTTTTACTGATTTTTTTGTAATGTGTTGTTGATCTTAGAGTTTTCCCTTTCTATTTGCTGTATATTTAGATGTGTTGTTGATTTTAGGGTTTTCAATATTCAATGTTTACTGTTTCTTTAGTTTTTCATGATACAACATGTTTTATACTGATTTCTTTAGTTGTTATTTTCATGTATACTGTGTTTATTTGTGTTTTTTATTTTCTGCATGTTCATATTTTTTTTTTTTTTTAATGTAGTACCATGCATCTCTCATGTAGTAGCCAAAATTTTCTTATGAAGTATCTGTTTTTTATTTTTTATATATATGTAGTTGTTAAGAAATTTGTATTCATGTAGTATTAAGTTTATTATTCTGTTTTATTAGTACATATATATTCTCATTTAGTAGCACATTTTCATATATGTAGTGATTATTTTCTGTTTATGTAGTAGTTGGCATTTGCTGTTGTAGTATTTACATTTCTATACATTTTATATATGTAGTGTACAATGGAAGATGATCTTACAAAAGGCTTACTGCCGATGTTGTTGTTGGAGGGTCCTCCTTCTGGTATTAAGAGAAAAAGAAATGTGAAACGAGAACGTAAAGAACCTAAAAAGAAGAAGACAAAGCATGTAGAATCTGATGATTCGGTGGAGTTTATTAAGCGTGTTAGAACATTTATTCCTCATGGCAAGCCAACTGGGATCGTTGAAGTTATAAAAAATCTGAACCCCAAGCAGCTTCAGGATGTTAAGGATATTGGCTTTGGGGGACTTCTGCAATTGAAGATGACTAAGTTGTTTGGTCATGATATGCTTCAGTGGTTGGTGAAGAATTTTAATCACAGTAGTTGGATGTTGTCAGTTGGGAGATCACGGAGTTTTGTTTTGGGTCCAGATGATGTGTATGACATTTTCATGCTTCCTCGGGGTGGTCAGTATGAAGTTACAAGTTATCTTCGCTGTGAGGATAATGTTGTGCTGGAAAGGTTCCGTTCTTTGTATGGAGTGCACTCGAATGACAAAGTGTCTACACTTTCCCTTCTTTTTAAAGACAAACTTGCTAAAGGCGGAGATGATTTCAAACGTGTTTTTGTATTTTACTGCTTGCAGTCCTTCTTTGACCCCCCACCGAATACTCAGATTTGCTCAAGCCTTCTTAAGTCCGTGGAGGACGTGAACAAGATACCAAATACAGACTGGTGTTCTTATGTCTTTAAGAGACTTTGTGATGGTGTTAAGAGTTTCAACGTGAAGTCGTCGTGCCATGTACCCGGTTGCTTACTTATCCTTCAAATTTGCTATTTACACCGGATAAAGTGGCGTGGGGTTGCAGAGCCTAGGTTGATCCCTCTTATACAACATTGGACTGACACAAAGATGGAACGTCGTTGTCTTGATGAGACTGAAGCATCTGTGTATGGTGATGGTGATTTATTAGTTGATGAGTATCCCATTACTCATATTGGTTGTGTTAAAGATCAGTTTGTTAATGAGCAGGTGAAATTTTAATTTGTTTTATTAATTTTTTTAGATTGATATTTTTATTTTTAGTTTGTTTTTACTAATTTTTCTTGTTTTATGTATGTTAATCAGAGAGTAGATTCTGGAGGGAAGATCTCTGGTGATGATACTGAGGTATTTACATCTATTCTTATGTAGTATTTTAATTTTTTTAGTGTGGTATTACTTTTGTATGCATGTAGTAACCATTTTATGTAACTAATGTATTATTTCTGTTTTTTAGAATCTACATGGAGGGAATGTTTCTGGAGATAATACTGAGGTATTTGCATATATTTATATAGTTTTTTAAATCTGTTAATTGTTGTATTACTTTTGTATACATGTAGTAACCATTTTATTTTGATGTAGTAGTTTAATTATGATCTTTAAGTAATTTTTTTCTTTTAAGATGTAGTTACAAGTTTATTACTAATTTTACTTGTTTATGTATGTTAATTAGAATGTGAATGCTGGTGGGAATGTTTCTGAAGATTTTACTGAGGTATTTTCATCTATTTTATATAGTTTATTAAGTTTGTTAATGTAGTATTACTTTTTGTATACATGTAGTAACCAGTTTATTTAGATGTAGTAGTTTAATTTTTTTACTAATTTTTTTTTTTTTTGTTTTCATTTAGGATGTAGATACTGGAATTAATGTTGCTGATGAGGATACCGAGGTATTTACTCTATTTATGTAGTTTTTTTTTAAGTTTGTTAATTGTGGTATTACTTTAGTATACATGTAGTAAATAGTTTATATAGATGTAGTGACATGATTTTTGAGATGTAGTTTTTATACATTTTGTATGTAGTAATATATTTAGTTTAATGAAGTAAAATTTTAATATACATGTAGTAGTGACATGATTTTTGAAATGTAGTAATATATTTTGTTTAATGAAGTCAATTTGTAGTATACATTTAGTGATGTTTTTCTGGTGTATTATTTTTTAAAATTTTTCTTATTCTGTTCTTTTAGTAAAACATTCTTTAGATGTAGTGACATGATTTTTGAGATGTAGTAATATATTTTATTTAATGAAGTACTTTTTTTTTTCTTTTTATGTAGGATGATCCGAAAGTTTTAAATGATTTGATGAAGGATATTACTAATGTGTCAAGTACATACGTTTCGAAATTGTTGCATATTAAGGAGAATGCAAAGGTTAGCTTGACTCCTGAGGACACAGATTCCCAAAAGTTTTTTTCTGATGAAAAAGTATTAGATACTATTGATCAATTGGTGGCTAATTTCTTACGGACTAAGGATCTTGTATTGGATATGCCTAGTTTTGATTTGTTCCCTGATGATCCACTGTTCTGTAGTAAGGGTGATGGTCAAGATGTTGTACTTGAGAATGTTGGTGATGGTGTAGATGTTGTGGTTGAGAATGTTGGGAATGATGGTGATGGTGTAGATGTTGTGGTTGAGAATGTTGGGAATGATGGTGATGGTCAAGATGTTGTACTTGAGAATGTTGGTGATGGTGTAGATGTTGTGGTTGAGAATGTTGGGAATGATGGTGATGGTCAAGATGATGTGGTTGAGAATGTTGGGACTGAGAATGTCAATGTGGATGATGCTTTTGAGGAAGTTGATGTAGGTGCTGATAGATTGGAAGTAAGGGGTGATGAAGGTAGTAATAAGGAGCATGTGGAAGGTGATGTAGTTGTTGAGAAAGAAAAATCTGTGGATAAGCAAGATTCTGGAAGTGGAAGTGAAAGTGAAAGTGAAAGTGAGGGTGATAGTGACGAATATGATTCTGCTGATGATGAGGAAATTTTTGTGAAGGGGGGGAAAAAATTTATCATTGATGAAACAAATCATTTTGGACAAGTTCTTTTAAAATTTGACAAAGATGTTGGTTATTGTTCCGATTTTTGTAGATTGAATGATAGAATTCTGCACAGTATGCAAGTTGGTTTCCTGAATATCGTTGATTATGTCTTTCATTCAAAGGACAACATGTAGTAAGTTTTTATTTCTTTTCTTTATTATTTTATATATTCTTTTTTGTTGTACTACATTGCTTTGTGTTTAATACTACATGTTTATTATTTTTTGTGTTTCAGTGAGGAGTTATTTAATACAGTTTCAGAGTTACATGCCGTGTCCAGAGATGACTTTTGGACATTGTATCCAGATACTGAGATCTGCATGCCCGTTCTCAATGGTTTGGCTTATATGGTTAATTCTAAGAATCATATCTCTAGCAGCAAAAAATTGTCAAGATATGTTTTTAGTTTTGAGCATAGTGTAAGTTAATCTTCTTCTTTATTTTATTTTTTTGTTTCATATTTATGTTGTTGTTTTAATTTGTTTATTTTATTTAATACAGAAAGCTTTGCAACGCATAATGGATATCCCTAAAAAGAAGGCTGTATATGAGAAAGAAATTTTGGGTGCATGGACTGTATGCCTCGATTTGATGCCAAACAAGGGTTCTATAAAAACTATTGATTTGGTAATTTTTTTAATATTAATGTCATTTTTATTTGTTGTAATATTTTTCTTAATTTTTTGTTTCTTACTTTTTATGCAGATTTTTATCCCTTTCTGTGTATTTGCTCACTATGCTACTGTTGTTATCAACTTTGCAAATGGTACTTTGCAATTTCTTGATAACATGAAGCATGTTTGTCCTGACTCGTACTACAAGTGTGCCAAAATTCTGGTTAGTTGTTATTTTTAATGTGGTGGTGTTTATATATAGTAATATATTTTCTATATATGTAATGATTTTTTTTTATGTAGTAACATGTTTCTAAAAATGTAGTAGTTGTTTTCTGTTCATATAGTAATTAACATATTTTTTAATTTTTTGCAGCAAAGGCTTATGGCTGTTTTTCTGAAGGAGTTGGATCATCCTAAGGCTAGCTTGGTTGGTGGGTTTAAATTGGTAGATATTCCATTTGAGTGACAAATGTCTGAAGTGAATAAGGACTGTGGTGTTTTTCTTGCACATCATCTTATTCATTTCAACGGGGAAGTTTATTACGACAAAGATTTGTGCAATGTATGTCTTTTTTTTTTTATCTTTTTTTTTATTATTATTATTATTATTTTTTTTTTTTTTTGTACACATTTGTAATTACACTTCTTTTTTTGTTGCAGCCTGAATTTAGGAAGAGGATGAGAGCAGAAATTTGTGTCACTGTTATAAGTTCAGATTGCAATGTGAAAAGAGATGAAGCTATAGACAAAATTTACGATTTTTATAAGAAGAAACCCAAATTGATTGCTGATTTGGAAAAGCGCAAGAAATTAGAGGCACGAATGAAAGTTGCTGAAGATAGGAAGATGAACTTGAGATCGAGGAAGAAGTAAATGGGATGTTTTATGTTTTTTTGATTGAATGAACAAATATTTAGAATTTTAGATAATTTCTACTATGAATTGTGTTGGGTAATATGGTTTTTGTAGTTTTTATGAAATTGTTATTAACTTTTTTGTTATTTGTCTGGATTATTTTCATTTTGCATTTGTATATACTAGTAACTTTATCTTTTATATTCTTAGCAGGTGAAAATTAATAATCTTTTTATGAAGAGTTTTGTGCAAACTCCCAGGTATATAGTAAAATGTATAGTGACATGATTTATACATTTTTTAGGTGTATATAGTAACACATATTATTTATGTAGTAACACAGTTTTTCAACAATCTTGTGCAACGAAGATTCTGGTAAAGAATCAATTTATAAGGTACATATTCATATTTTAATATCTTAGTTATTGTCTCCAATAATTATAATGAATTTTAGTAAAATAGTAACAAATTTTATCGATTGGGGTAGCAAAAACAATTCAATATACTTTTTGTGAAATTTGTTTATTAACATAAAATAATATTAATATAATATTAGTTTAGCGATAGCAATTAATTTTATGTATGTAGTAATACGATTTATGTAATGTAGTAATAAATCTTGTTTATGTAGTATATTATTTATTTAATATATTATTCCATTAAATAAACTTTTAGTAAGTTATAATATATACAATTTTTTAGGTATATATTGAGAAAATATAATATTTCATGTAGTAACATACTTTGTTTAATGTAGTAAAAAATATTTCTTGTTGAAGTAATTTCAAAACAAAATTAAAGTAACTTATATAATATAGAATACAAAATAGTATAATTTATATATTTATATTAAAAAGTATTATTCTATATTATAAAAACTTTTTTTGACATAGTAAGACACATTGTTTCATGTAGTAGTATGAGTTAATACATGTAGTAATAAAAATAATTTGTCACTTAATACAAGTGTAGTAATAATGTAATATATAGTTAGACATATTTTTTATACTAAAAGTATTATTATATATAATAACAAACTTTTTTTGATATAGTAAGACATATTGTTTAATGTAGTAGCATGAGTTAATACATGTAGTAATAATAATAATCTGTCAATTAATAAAATGTAATATTAAAAAATTTAACAATTCTAACACTTTGCACAAAAAGTAATCATTCTGCAAAATTTGCATTATCTATTAAAAGTAATCTCTTAGCAGTACTTAAAAAAATAATCTAAAATAAATGAGGATTTGGTGTCTTGGAGCCAAATTCATTGGCTAATTCCACAGTAGTTTTTTTCTTGTTTCTTCCAAATTGATTTTTTGTCCTCTTCTTTCTACCTTTCGTGATTGTGCGTTTAGGATCCAGAACTTTTCGTTTTTCTCCAGAATCAGCAGTAGCAACTATACCTTTTTCAGATTTCAATGCTTTAAGTGTCATTGAATCTCTGTTTTGACCTTCCTCTAGTATTTTCCTTGCATCAATGTCTCCTTCACTCTCCAAAATCATATTATAACTCTTTCTTACCATCTCATGTCTCCAAATGATTGTTCGATCAACTTTCCATGTTTCAATATGATCTCTTGTCTTGTCCCAAATTGCTGATTTTGCAATTTTTGTCCACCTCTTCTTTATGTAAGAATCTGGTATAGTGTCCACTGAATTAATGTGTAGTACTCTCAATGAATGACTACACAATATGCCACGTTCTTCATATCTCTTGCAAGTGCATGTGATACAATTCATGCTGAAATCATAAATCACCTTCTGTGTCACACCACGACGTGTCGCCTCATACACCACTGTAGTATTATCAGTTCCAACTATTATTGAACTACTTGATATACACTTCAGAAACTCTACTTCAAACTTTTAGTAAACATTAGGTGTGTATATTTCAGAAGCATGTCTCACCAATGCATTCATAGTCAATGATGAATCTGGCTTTACCCTTGATGTTTTGAACTCATCCTCTTTTTCCTTCATTCTCCAATCATCCACTATATTATAGAAAATTCCAAAAAATTCAGTCAAGCTTGTTGTCTTCTTTGAGTTGAATGAAATGGAACTATTTGCACTCTCACTCCTTTGGGAAGATAGGAGTCCAGCTGAGAAGAAATCCTTGTTTAGTGCAGTACACCACTTCTCCCTTAAACTGTATAATCTTATATTTTGCAAGTAATCCATTCCAGCGTCTCTCAAACTCATCTTCATCAGTTAACCATGATAAGCACTTGCTGAATTCTTCTTTAAAATCTTCATCACACTTTAGTTTTGCAAATCTAGAAACTGCATTTTGTTGGAGGTGCCATATACAGAGCCTGTGCCTTGTTTCAGGGAAAATCTGTAAAAATATAAAATTATCTCATGTAGTAACAAACATTTTATGATGTAGTATATCAGATATATTCATGTAGTAAGTAGTGTTATTTCATGTAGTTTTATAATTTCATACCTTTTCTATTGCATTTGCTATAGCTGCATCTTGGTCAGTAAATATTGTTACTGGACTCCTTCCACCCATAGATTTCTTGAACACTGTGAATAGCCATTCAAAAGTTTCTATCTTCTCATTTGATAAGAATGCACATCCAAACATAGTGTTTCTCCAATGGTTGTTAATGCCCACAAATGGTGCACATATGAGGTTGTATCTGTTAGTACGGTAGGTGGTATCGAACACCATTACATCACCATATATTCCATAATCCTCCTTCATCATTGAATCTCTCCAAAAAACATTACTCATTCTTCCCTCATCATCCATTTGTATTCTGTAAAAAAAGTCAGGCTCTTCAATGTTTTGGCTTTGTATTAATTCTATGAAAGTCTTTGTATCACCACCCTCTATGGCCTTCATTCTTTCACGATTCACAAAGTTCAAGTGGTCTCTCATTGTGTGCCCAACTTGCTCTTCACCCCCAGCATTGTGTGCAAGGTATCGGAATGAGTCAGCTGGTTTAATACCAGATGATACCAGATCCACAATTGTAATAGCCTTTCCATCGTTTATTGCTCTTTCAGATCGATGCAAGTGATTCCATTCTTGTCTTGTCAAATAATGGTTGTGATCCAAGATATGTTTCACAACCTCATACATTCCATCCACGAGTTTTATCCTCATTTGAGCTTTGCAATTAGTTCTTGAATCTCCTCGTCTCTTTTTATCTGGTACATCCTTGCTCTTGTCCTTCACACCATTGCAAGAGCAGACATAAAGTTTAGATACTACTGTTTTGTTTCCATCCTTAGAGAGTATTCCAGTTGATTTTCGGACACTAAAACCCACAATTCTAGCATGACTGCATGAGCACAGTAGATGTCAAATATTTCACATTCTTTTTCTCTTCTTATTCCCATTAGTGAATCACCATATTCACTATAGTCAATCTCCTCTTCTATTGTTTCTGTCCCAGTCTCTTTTTCAGTTGCTACAGTAGCAGATTCAAGTAGTAGTGTACCTGTTTTTATCATTAATACAGTAAACTTTATGTAGTAAATTATATATATTCATGTAGTAATTCATATTTTTTTCATGTAGTTAAACAGTATATGTTCATATGATTATTGGATTTTTGTCATGATAATTCTACATGTATTTATCAGCAAACCATAAATATACATGTAGTAAAACAAATTCCTTCATATAGTGACACAATATTATTCATACAGTAAAATAAATAAATATTGTTTTATGATCAAAGTGTTTTATTCAGGTAGTTAAACAATAATTTTCATAGAGTAAAAAATAGTTGCAGTTCAATAGTTTTAAAACATATATTAAGAGAAGATTTCACATGTTTCTGTAGAATTAGTATTATTTGATATTTCCACCATTACATCTTCATCTTCGTAGTTTTCTGCACTCATTATGATTATCCGTTTATGATCGACGCCGGCGTTGTGTCCTTTTCCGGCGCTGTTTTCTTTTCCGGCGTTGTTTCCTTCGCCGTCAATGTAGATTGCTCTGGAGTTTTTTTTTTCGCGTGATTATGGGGATGATGGGGAGTGAATCATGTATTTCGCGTTGCCTTAGGACCCGCTAAGTTATTGGACCCGTTAGATTAATTGACCCGCGAGATTGTGTTGACCCGAAAATAGTTACCCGCGAGATTAGTTGGAAATTTTACTGCTGGTTAAATGGGCTTGGGTTTTGGGCTTTGCCTAAATTGGGTGTATTGCATACATGCAATATTTCATGGAAGACTAACCCATAAAAGTTTGTAATATACATCACTTGTCTTTATTTTTCTTATATTCAACTTCAACTGTCTACGTTTCTTTTTTATACATTCTCCGATATCAGAATTTGAAATATGAATTGCTCATGTCAATTCATATAATATTAACTAATAATTAAGATATGGAACTAAATTAACAAAAATAAAAAAGAGAACCTTCAGAAACAGAGATTGTGTCTTCATCTTTGTCTTCCTCCATCTCCACATCACTCTCAAAATATAACAATAAATGTATTAATATTAATAGATGTAATACAGTATCATGTATTTATCAAGTCTACACAACACAAATAACATTACACTATATGAACATAACCTGAATCATCCGATAATAGCATACAACGCAAAACTTTTTGTTTTTTTCCTGATATTGAATAACAAGGTTAAGTGAGTTATATATATTTCATACAAACTATAATAGAGTAAACTACATAAGTATCGTATAAGAATGTTATACTATCAAACCTTTTTCCTTTGTCATTTATGACCTTAACGGTGACATTTTTATTCCTTTTTCCTTAAAAAAAATAGAAACCAAATAAAGAATTAGAAACATATTCCATATAATATAATGCAAGTTTTAAATATCTTAGACACCTATACTTAATCTTTCTTTAAACTACGCCTGCACAACAACCATATCTAAATGTAATCTAATAATAAACACTTACTTGCAGATCCTCTAACAGCTTTGTTAGATCTTTTCTTTTTGCTATTTCTTCCACCTTCCTTAACTTGTATCACACCTTTTTCCCCCTTGCCATCTGCATATATGTACACAGAAAAACAAGCACATGGAAACATTTGTTACAGATACATATACTATAACAAGTAACATATTCCCCTTTTTCGTATCTCCAGAACCATTCATGATTCTTACATTAAGTGCATATACAATGCAATATGGTTTTAAAATTAACAAATTTTATTCTTCTATAACCCATCAATTTGAAAAAAAATAATACAAAATAATGCAAATTTCATGTGCCAAAGACTACTTCTTCAATATGCAAACAATAACTATCTTATTCTAACAATATAAAGTGTATATGCGACTGAGCACTTCAATATATTGGTTTAACTAATTTTAAAATCATACAATACAATAATCAACACAAAACCTTTCCGCACCGCACTCAATATCCCTAATATGCGTTGCAGATTTCGTTTTTTTTTTTTAAGAATATGCAAAACCCTAAAAATAAACTTTAGTAGTACTCTTAACAAAACAGATCATTTCAAAAAAAATTATTTTATTCAAAGACCTTTATCTATACAAAACTATAATCATCATATAAACAACTGTTAATCGAAAAAGTGCATCAAACGCATATGTTGGAAACAATTAGCAAATATATTTTAACCCATTTCAATTTTTGATAACATTGATGATCAAATAAGAAACATGCAGTAAACAAAACCTAAAAAGAATATTATAACGACGGTGATTTCACGTTTCAATCCTTCGAAGCTTCGAAATACTCTCTAAAGATCAGGTCACCGCTTGAATATGCACTGGAAAGAAGTTATGTGAAATTTTGGTAATATCCTTTCTGAATTAAAAACAGCGCGAGATTCTAAGCAAAATATCTCACAGCTTAATTTAAATTTAAAAATGTTGACTTTCCTAATTTTAGCTTAACATAATTAATTGAATTCGAAAATCATACTTAATTCGAAATCAAGGGCATAATAGACTATAACTAGTTCATTTTGTCCTTAATTGTTTTACTAAAAAAATTTGTCTTGAAACTTAAAGTCTTAGAGTGAATTGTCCTATTCTGCTTTTTTCCCAATTATTTTATTTTATGTCTCTCAATCACATCACTTATATTTTATATATTATTTTATCATACTTCATCTCATACTCATCTATTATTTTATCTCTCACCATCACATCACTTGCACTTATTTTCTCTCTCACCATCACATCACTTGTACTAGGAGGGAGTATATTTTTAGTCCCCTAAATACTTAGGTTTAGTCTAGTATATACTTGAGTTCATGTTGTACACCCTAGTCCAATTTATTATTATTATAAAAATAATTACATGACCTATAAAATAACTCTTTTTATTTCATTTTTTTCTTCATTTTATTTCATTTTTTGCTTTTTTTTTTTTTTTTGTTTCTTTTTATTTAATTTTTTTTTACTTAAAAATATACACATTCTCCATTTAAATTAAATTTTTATTCAATAAAAAGTGCAACAAAAAATTACTAAAAAATGTAAGTCGATATAACAAAAAAGTGCAACACCATATTTACTAAAAGTATAAGTTAGTATAACTAAAAGTGAAATACGATATTTCTGAAATGTGCAAGTCGGTATTATTGAAAAGAGCATCACAATATTAATGAAAAGTGTAAGTCAATATAATTGAAAAGTGTAAGAGTCTATAACTGAAAAGTGCAACACAATATTATTAAAAAGTGCAAGTCAGTATCACAATTTTTTATGAAAAGTGTAAGTTATTAAACAGAAAAGTGCAACACAATATTACTAAAAAGTGTAAGTCACTATAAATAAAAATATTATTATACAGTTTAATAATTGAAAAGTGTAACACCATTTTACCAAAAAGTGTAAGTCATGAAAAAGTGCAAGTCAGTACAACTGAAAAGTGCAACATGGATTAGAGTGCACCACATGCACTCGAGTCCACAGCAGACCAACTCAAATACTTATACTCCCTCTTATTCAAAATATACGTCATTTTAAACTCATGCAAACATATTAACAAAAATATTGACTTTATACTATAGTTTTAATTAATTACACTACAAGAAAAATGACTTTTAGTGACAGAATTTATGTCATTATAGCTTCTCTCGTTAAAAGTCTTTAGTGACGGTAATTGACTTTTAGTGAGAGATCCTGCCTAGGGCTGTCAAAACTGACTCGGCCCGATGGGCCAGCCCGGCCTATGGGCTGGGCTGTAATTTGAGTAGCCCGAAAACAATCGGGCTTTTTTGGCCCGGCCCACTTGAACAACCGAGCCAATCGGGCTCAGTCCGGGCCAAGCCCGTATTTTCGGGCCAGCCCGATTCTGCCTTTTTTTTTTAATTAATTAATTTTTATAATTATAAATTTTAATTTCTAAGTCGCTGTATATAGAAGCAGAATTGCAGAAAAAAAAACAAACCTAATCCAGCCGCTGCGCGCCTACACCTCTCTTTCCCCAAACCCATTTTGCACCGGCGAGTGCACTGTGACTGCACGACGCTCGCTCGGTGACTACGTCTACACGGCAGTCGCACTCAACCACACAGCCGCACTGCACAACGCTCGCGAGTCGCACTCAAACGCCCAAACCCCCAAACCCAGTCCGTTCCTCTTCCTCCGGCTCCACGCAACGACATCCCTCAGCGAAGGCGATGCTCTTTATCCCCCATTAAGTCTCGAGTCTTAGGTATCATCTCTAGTTTCCAAGCAATGATTCTGAATTTACTAATTATTGTGAATTTACTAATTTGCTACGGTTAGGTTGCGTATTTTTTTCATAAATTTGTTGTTAAAGATTATAGAATGAAATGAAATGAAATGGAAATGGAAATGTTGAATTTGCTACTGTTTGAATTTCCTAATTTGCTACTGTTTGAATTTCCTAATTTGTTACTGTTGAGTTTGCTTTGCTAATGAGAATGAAATGTATGAAATGAAAATTTGTTACTTTTGGTAGAAGTTGCTAATTAGCTACTTTTAGGTTGAATTTATATTGTTTTGCTAGAATTGTAAATTTGTGATTTTTGGAATTAATTTGTTCCATGTTTGTTTTGGACATATTGCTAATTTTGGTAATTTTTTGGTATTATCAGATTATCAGTGGTCAAACAATAGTTTTGAAGATGATGACTTTGAGATGCTACTGATATTAGTTTTTGTGATTTCATATTGAATTTATTATTAGTTTTTTTGAAGATATTAGGCAGTAGCAGTAGCAGGCCTTGTGATTTTATATTGAATCTGTTATTAGTTTTTTTTGAAGTTTTTAGGACCTTGTGTTTTCGGTACTACTGCTGCTACTGATACAAACAATATCTAATTGATATTCTATTGTTCAATAAAATAGATCATTGCTTGACAAAAAAAAAAAAAAACTAGAATTCAAATATATATATGTTTTAATTAAGAAAAGATATGGGCTGGTTTGACCCGGTGGCCCGACTAGGGCCGGGCTGGGCCTCAACATTATAGGCCCGATAACAACCGGGCTGGACCGGCCCGGCCCGATAAAAATGGATGGCACCATTTGACAGCTCTAGTCCTGCCTTCCTGCCATTAATTCTCAAATTTCTGTCACTAAATACTTTTAGCTAGAGAATCAATAGTGAGAGGATGCTGTCACTAAAAGTCAGTTTTTTTGTAGTGTTACTTTGTGATTCTGGTAGAATTTTGAAAACTATTACTCCCTTTGTCCAGTAAAATTTTGCTCACTTCTTTTTATACATGTTTTTTAAAAAATCATATTTTAATTATAAAAAATATATTTGGAATAACGAGTAAAAAATATTATTGTTACATATTCAATGTTATTAATAAAGTAGAAAAAATATTCAAAAGTTAACTATTTAAATAGAATAAACATATATTTTGTGAACCCAAAAATGAGTTTGAGCAAAATTTTACAGGACGGAGGGAGTATTGTCTAAGTAATTATTAATGAGTTTATGGGTAAATTGAAAAAAAAAACATTTAATTGACATTAAAAAATGCAAAACGACATTTAAATTGAAAATAAAATGAAAAGTCAAAACGACATTTAAATTGAATTGGAGGGAGTACCATTTTTTTAACAAGAAGTTTCAAGATTACTTGCACATTTTTAATATGAAAATAATACACAAAATTATAATCCTTTCTACATTATTATTTTTTTTTCAAAATTATTACTACCTCTGTCCTTCCTCCGTCCATGAAATATAGTCTCATTTGCCTTATATTATTTGTCCACCAAATGTAGTCTCGTACACTTTATGAAAATTATCACCCTTCGATCATCACTTAATTACTCAATTTGTCATCAACTTTATTCACAGACAATTATGGACCTCATAATACCCTATAGTACCCTTATTTTATCTATTTTATCTACACTTTTCCTAAAACTTGGGTCTCATCCGAATGAAACTAAATTTGGTGGATGGAGGGACTACTAATTTTGAACTCACATTTATTTCTACAACTCACTAAATCACCTCATTAAATCACTCAAATTACTCCTCCTTCATTTGACCTCAAACCAAAGACGGGGGAGGGGGTGCCCGGGGTCACCTGGACCCCTCCAATTTTTCATTTTTTTTTAATAATTTTTTGAGTATATTATTTAATAAAAAATATCTTTATATATATTTATTTTTTTATAAATTTATCTTCATTATCATGAAAGATTGAGAGAGAAGTGAGGGGAAATAAAAAGGAATGTGGAATAACTTACTTTGATTATCAAGAAGAAGAGATGAAAAAAGTATTAAAAGAGAAATTGTAGGGATTTGTATATATATGAGTAATTTGAGGAGAAACGGGGTAAAAATAGTTAGAATGACATTTTTTTTAAAGCAAGAATTAAGATAAAAAATGTCAAACAAAATGGAACAATTGAAGTATATAGCAATTTAAATAATGATAAATTAAAACATAAAAATTAAAAGATGCTCGTCTATAGATAGATTGTATAAACATTATTTTGTATCCAATGAACAGAATGAATGAAACTTTTATTGAAACAAAATAAAATATAATTTGATTTTATTATTAATATATTATATGTTTCAAGAATACTTATATTATATTAAATTAAAATTTATTATTCATAATTGAGTACCCTTTCGATTGATTTTGGCTCTGTCACTGCCTCAAACCCTACTAAATTATTTTTTTCTTAAAAAGTGAATCAGTCAAGCAAGACATTACGGGACAGAGGGAGTATAATTTAAGTTATATATTTGTATAATAGTGGCTAATGTCTACACAGGGTTTCAAGTTAATTATAACATCATTTCGCTTATTATAAGTTGGAACAATCAAAATTAGTTTCCTTCAAAACATTAACTTTAAATTAATGAAATGAGATGTATTAAAAATTTAATAATAAAATATTTTTGTAGATATAATATTATTTTATTTTTATAGTAATTTAAATCGAGCCTCAATCTCAAAATTTTGATTTTGTTTGGAATGGCATTGAAAGAAATAGAAAAACAGGGTACTATTTTCGATAAATCAGTATCACCAGTTGACATTACATTTCAACACCAATTTATCGAAAATATTGTTTGTTGACGATAACAGTTTATCGAAAATAATACTGGAGTATCATTTTTCAACAAGAAGTTATTAAAAAATTTGCCAATAGGAGTATACACTTTCAACATCTTCTTGTTGACAAAAAGCTTTACCGTTGGCAAACTAGTCTCGAAATTTTAAAACGACGCAAACTTAAATCACAAAAACATCCACATACCACTTGTATATTCCCTTTAACTCCTAAACTACCACAAAACATACAAGAAACAATAAAGGACAAAAAAAACAAATCTAAACTTGCATGCAACTATATTTCGAAAATAAAAGAATAACAAAAAAATAAAACTTACATTTCTATGTTTCCTCCCCCAGCACCGCTCCCTCCTACCCCCGCTCGTCGCCGTCAATTAGGTAGGTTTTTAGTTTTTTTTTTCTTCTGCTCACGTAGCAGTAGCGTCGTCGCCTCTCTCCCACGACGACTGTCTCTGCCCCCTCCTCCCTCACTCCCACGACCGCCGCCAACGGCCCCTCTTTTTCTCTGTGGTAGGTTTTCTGCCTTTTTTTTATTTATTTTCCACAATTCTTGGTCGAAAATATACACTATCGTTGACAGTTGTCGAAAATTTTGATTTTTTCTAAATTTTATTTTGATAAAAATTGTTGACAAGAGTGTTTTTCGTCGATAAATCAGTGTCGAAAAATATATTTTTTAAATAAAAAAATTATAATTTTTTTTTCTGATAGTGCGACGAAAAGGCTGGGTTAGGATTTAGGATTGTAAAGTGGGGGAAGTGAATTTATTAGATATTTTAGTATAAGGATAGTTTGAGTATTTTATATAATTATTAAATTAATAAATTAGAAGGGGATAGTTTAAGTATTTTAAATGATTATTAAATTAATAAATTGGAAGGGAGAGTATACTTAACGAGTGTGGAGGGTATATAGTCTGGCCCATTAATTTTGTTAAAACTTTAAAAAAAAACACCTACTGTCCTAATAATTTTTTCAATTTAATATTTGATATTTTATGTCCAGTAAAACTTTGCTTACTCCAGTAAAAAAAAATTGTTGTAATTATACACGAACAAATCCAAGATTTAAACTTTGGAGAAGGAAATAATTGAACACACGTTCGTGTTTTGTAGGGTGTGATTGAGTCGAGTCAACTCGCTAGTTATTCGTGTTCAACTTGAAAAAAAGATCAAAATGAACTTGAATTTAATCAAATTAAGTTTCCAGCTACTTGAGTAACTATCGAGTTCATAAATACTCGACTCCAAAGGCTAAAAAATCTAATCGAGCTTGTACATTATTTACCATATTGTCATTAACTATACGGAGTATAATTTTTGTTTATATACAGGTAACTGAGCCGAGTCTAAGCTTATTTTGTCAATAATTATATTAGGAAAAATATGTTTTACATTTAATCGAGTCGAGCTTAAAAAATTTAAGCTCAAACGAATTCGAATCGCATTTCGAACTTCAAGTATATCAATCGAATCGAGTTTCGAGTTCAACACTACTCGACTCGACTCATTCAATCTCCATAGTGTTTTGTCTAATTAATAAATATGGACACTTACATATTACTCCTTCCGTCCATGAATGAAAAGTAGTCTCATTAGCTTATATTCTTTGTCCACCAAATGTAGTCTCATACACTTTATGAAAACTATCACCCTTCAACCATCACTTAATTACTCAATTTGCCATCAACTTTATTCACAATGGACCCCCACAATACCCTTACTTTATCTACATTTTTCTTAAAACTTGTGCCCACCCTCCATGGAACTACTTTTGGTGGACGGAGGGAGTACTATAATGATCAGTGATATATAACAAACCATCTAATTTTAATGGAATTAAATTAGTGAGTTGTCACGTCAATTCATTATTCATATAAGTAATCATAATTTACACTCTTTTTTTCATTTAAATATATTTTTCTAATTTCTTAATAGACGGAAGGTGGAAGATAAGAATTTTTGTGGTAAAAAAATAAGTAAAATTTTATGTAAATTAATTTTATTGTTAAATTATTTTACATTATATATATATTAAGACTGTTAATTAAAAAAATGGATTGATAATTTATTTTAAACTTATTAATGATTATATAAAAGAGTATATAAAATGAAAGAAACCTAGGAAAGAATAGAGAGAGATAAAACGTGGAGAGTAGGGGGGAGAGAGAGCCCTTATTGTGTGTGTATTCATTCATTCATTCATTCATTCAACGAATTCACAATTCTTTACTTCACTATACTACAATCGTTTCGATTCCAGAAAGCGAATCATATAAATCAATCCAAAGAGTAGTAGCATGTTGAGATTGTGGAAATGGTACCAAAATTGTTTAGCTAATCATCCTGTTAAAACCCAGGTGGTTAGCTCCGGTTTTATTTGGGGGTTTGGTGATATAGCTGCTCAAGCCGTCACTCACTCCACCGGCAAGCCGCGCCACCTCAAGTCTCACCATGTTAGTACCTTTTATTTATCTATTTTCGTTTGGTGGCTTCAATGGATGATTTGAATGGTAGCTAGGGTAAATGTTTACTTTGATGTTTGGTTGACTGCAAATCCGCCGTAACTGTGTTTTTATATCTGACTACTGTTTATTGCGAGAGAAAAAATTAATTCAAAATCTGTATATATCTGCAAATCAATGTGTTATGAAATTGTTACTCCGAATGGCTTGAGTACTGGAGTATTTTTTTAAATGATTTACTTTTGTTGAGTCTCTTACTTAGTTTCATATTCTGAGTAAATCTTAGTTAAAATGACATTCCTAGTGTATGAGTTTCATTGTAGATTGTTATGGCTATTTGACACAGGCTTTGCACCCAAGTTCTTACTAATACTTCACGCCATCCATAATAGGGAAACAATGGGGTATCTCTATTTGGATTCTTTTTCTCATTGATTTCTACTTGTTCTATTAAGCCCTTCATTTTATTTGATGAGCAGTATTCAATTGAAAAAGAGTGGAATCTTTGGTAGCCTACACTTAGAATTTCCATGTTAGAGACTTTTTAGTAGGTTGGGTGAAGACTAGTGGATATGAGGCTTGCTGTGTTACTGTCACTGTATGCACACTTCTTTTTTATCTTCTTAATCTATTTACTTGTGGGATGGATGGATGTGCTTGATTTCCTGTACTGTTACAGATGTTTAATCCTGTTAAGTGATCTTCAAAATCGTCAAAGAACCTAAACCGTCATGTACACAGTGAAATCTTTTATTAATACCACTTGCTAGATGTTTATGCAATTCCTAAGCAGAGATACCTTGTGATATGAAGGGGTTACAAAAAATCTGCACAAATGGGCTTTTTCTTCTTCCTTGATAATATATGATAGCTAGAACATGCTTCGGCAATATGGAATCATGGATGCCTTTTTTTATTCTATTTCTATGTCCACTTTCGTATTTTTCACCTACCAGCTGTATCTACTGTCTCCTCTTCAGGATGAAGATAAAGAACTGAAAATCAATTGGAGACGAGTTGCTACCACGACTTTGTTCGGACTTGGATTTGTTGGGCCTGTTGGCCATTTTTGGTCAGTATTCCTTTTGGCAATGGCTTAGTATACTCTTTTCCCAGGCTTCTTTTAGATTACCTGATGAATATGAAGCATACTTTGCCATAATTATTTCTCTATTCCAGTGTGTTCATGGGTTCTAGATTTTTTATACTGAACTTTAGTATTTTGACAAAAGAATGTGTTTCCATACTATCCATTGTGTGAGAATGCATACACTCAGTGGCATTTTCCCTGCAACACCTGCTGACTCTTGCATTGTGCTTGGATTAGAGATTTTGTTTCGGAAAATGCTCTATTGTTTACGTTACTTGGCCAATTAATGATGAAAATGACTTATTTGTGTTGAATCATGTTATAGTTTTCTTAAGAAAAGCTAAAAAAAAAAATCTACAGTAATAGTGTAATACTCTGAAAAGAAAACAAAGATATGGGAGTCAATATGTGTTGATAGTCATGGGAAAAGGGGGGAATCACCACAATTTTTAGATAATTTTTTTTAAAAAAAATGGTTCTTAAGTTAATACTTGGTTTTTCGCCATTCTACCATGCAGGTACGAAGGACTGGACAAAATCATAAGGGTGCGACTAAAGCTACGGCCAAATTCCTTCAGTTTTGTTGGTGCAAAAGTAGCAGCTGATGGTATAATCTTCGGGCCTGTAGATTTACTCATGTTCTTCACTTACATGGGCTTTTCCTCGGGAAAAAGCTTTGCTCAGGTTAAGGAAGATGTCAAGAGAGATTTCGTCCCAGCTTTAATTCTGGAGGGTGGGATATGGCCAATTGTTCAGGTGGCCAACTTCCGATTTGTTCCAGTTCGGTATCAACTTCTTTACGTCAATTTCTTCTGTTTGTTGGATAGCTGTTTTCTTTCGTGGGTTGAGCAACAAGAAGACGCACCTTGGAAGCGGTGGTTGAAATCTTTTCTGTCTTTAAAGGAAGAAGAAGAAGAGCAACAAGGTGGGTAATTTCTTTGTTATTATTGTCTTCTATTTTAATTTCTCGTAAGCACCATCATTGTTATTGTTAACTGAGGAATTAATAAGAACGTTTTTGGACTATTCGACTTGTATATTTGAGTTGGGATTCATGAAAAGACTGCAACCCGGCTGGGACATTGTGTTTTTTTTATTATTTCTTCCCCTGATATATCATATAGATGTCACCAAGATGTGGAATTGAGGTGAAATCATGAGTTTTGCTTCGAAAATGTTTCGACTACTTTCCTATCACTGAATTCACCTTTTGTTGTTCCATTTCCATTTAGAGATATAACATCAGGTAGAGCTGATAAGTGCATGTGTATTAGAGGATATGTTGTGTAATCTACAGGGGTTGGTTTGGTGGTGTAGGCGTGTAGCTCGACACTTGGGAGTAGGCTTATCCCTAGGTCCCAGGTTCGAAACCTCTAGGTGCAAACAATTCCTGATGGGTCAGTTCATATAGAATTTTGTTCGGATTTCAATTAGGCCCCCCACTAGTGGGCAGTGGGATTGATCCCTCGAATTTGTCGGTTTTTCTGCTGTTGTGTTGTCCATATATTTCGGAAATTTACAAAAATAAATAAAACTCGATTTTTACCTGTTTGTCGCGGAGGGAGGCAGCAAGGCTATGGGCTACAATGAGGAGGCCGCGGACGGTGGGAATGGATGAAAGGCGTAGGGAGGCTGGTCGTACCACTACCATGGTGAGGTTGGGCTTGGTGGCTGCACGGCGGACGGCAATGGAAAAAAGGAAACTGGGGTGGTAGGAGGGGAGAGAGAGGCCAAAGAAAATGGAGGAATTTGGGAAGAAAATTATGGTTAGGGTTTATAAGGGAATGGTAAGTTTTGAAAAATGAGAGGGGGTTGAACTCAAATGTTGTAGGTGAAAACATCCGAAGTCATAAAAGGAGAAGAGACATTTAGCCGTGGCCAAAAAACATATGCTGTGTTAAAATGATAGCCTGGAATTTTACTTTTTTCAATTTACCTAGCAAGTCAGGTCTCCTTTATAAACAAGATCGTTTATTAATCATTATAGCCAAAAATAATATTCCTACATATTGTATGTAAAAACACTACTATTCGAGGGCATCTTTTGGAATTGCTCTTAGTTTAAGCATCCAGATTGACGACAATTATTAACTTATAAACAGTATTGTTGTGGCAAATATGGAGTAGGAAAATTAATGTCAACAATATCTTCAATCCCAATTTCTAAGTTACCTAAAAATACCAATTACCAACTCATCCATCCATACCATAGAGCAAATGGGGGAAGGAAAGCCAAAAACGTGTAAAGAGAGCCGCTTCACTCCTAATGTACACAAAATTAAATTTTACAAGACTCTGAAAGTTTTTACAGGATTCTTCCCTTGCTTGTTCCATCTGTTTGCCACAAAATTGGAACTAAAAGTTGTTTTTTAGAAAACCTAAAATGAACCAAATTTTGAAAGAGCTGATTGGAACAATTCGGAGAAGGCCCCGGACTTGGTCTGGTCATCAGCTTTGATCTTTAGTTGCACTTTACACGACGATGAATTAATAATACACTCCACAAGGTATGTAGACGATGATTCCTCCGCATTTTGTGCAAAGAAAAAGAACTTAAAATTCGGGGCTTGACCACCTGAAGCTATGCAGACGATGGAATGTCCTTGCATGTGTTGAGGAAGGGCCTGAGGGTTCATCATCGCTGCTACACCTCGTGGATCTATCGAGATTTCCTGAAAGAACAAGAAAAAGGCATCAATCATCTTATGTGATGTTTGATTTGGGATTTGGAAATTCAAACACGATTCTAATGTGGATTTTGAATTCTGGTTTCATAAAACCACCACAATATCACACTTTTTAATCAATTTTCTCTCCCTACACTTGCGGATGTTTACTTTCGGTTTTAAAAACCTGATTTTTTTGGGTTTTAAGATCCTACACCGGTTTTCAAAAACCACTTCTATTAAACCTACTCATTGATTTGACATAAAGTTAAATCCTCCCCTACTCAAAACCAAAAAGAAACATAGTACATGTTACTACTATTCATCAGGATTTTAAATACTGGTTTTCAAAATTACCCAAAACTCAAAGTAAACATCACCTTAAATATATTTATCATAACCAATATCATCCAATCATTACAATTACACCCAACAATAATATAATATTCACTCTTACATATTGATTTGGCATAAAATTAAATCTGACCCAACTTAAAATTCCAAAACAATCACACCATCACTATTTATTATGATTTCAAAATCCACTAGATTTTCAAATCAGTTTTCAAAATCCACTATAAACCCAAACCAAGTATCATTTACGGATTTGTCACAGTTGCCACGCCTCGTGGATCTTACTTTAAGGGTTTTAATGATGCTACAAGTTAAGTGCATCCACTATAAGTCTACAATATCAAGAAACACATATAGCATACACTTATCCAAAAGTTACTTCACAAGCAAATCTCAAAGGAAGCTCTTGACTTTGTCTATTGACAATTATAATGAAATAAGAAGATATGGGAAATCTACAAACCTGAGATATAGATACTGGCAGTTGGCGCCATTTCTGCTGAAAAGCATTAGCATCTATAGCAGCTTTAGCATTAAGCAGCAATGCAGGAGACGAAGGAGCAGGAGTAGGTGCAGCTGACATCATCCCAAGACCGAGCAATTCATCGATTGCGAAGCTAGCAGATGTATGTACAGTAGATGGTTGATCGAGCGATACAAGGTCAAGCTGGCCAGCTGTTGAATTATTATACGAAGGGGCATTGTATGCAGAGCCATTGTTACCATAACCCAGACTTTCTTCCTTCTCAGAAGTACCCAATAGCAAGTCCTTATCATTTGCCTCGACTCCCTGAGCTGCAACTACATTATCTGAAGGTTCTGTGCTGATAGACAGATTGCTGAGTTCCTCTGAGAAAGCAAATGGCCCTCTGTGTTCCTTATCGGTGAACATGTACGATGGCTGCAAAAATATCTTCATTAGTTAAACTGACCTCCCAAATGCATGTATATTAATTGACATGAGAAGCATTTATTCTAATCTTCTTTATGTATGTTATGTATACAAGTATCAACTTGCTATTATATTAAGGTAATTTATTATCAGAAACTGAGTACATTGTATTCTCCAAAATGATACCAAGTGATAGCAATTTAAATCCTTCAGGCCTTCACATAACTTATTTACACTCTTAATGGATCCGAACATCATCTCCTCAACTACCGAGATCTCACTAAAAATATACAGTAGCTCTTCAGCACCTCCAAAGGAGGTAGAAACAGAAGCAAATGTACCTTTTGGTATACAACAGACAAACTGTTGAACTCGTCAAATATGCGATCTTTGATTTCATTACTTTGTGTGTCAGCAAAGACTGAAACAGCTTGTTTTGGCGGATTTACAATGCGTTCAGCTACAGAGACATCGTACTTCAAAAGCCTGTAGTAGAACAATGCCCTATCATGAACATCCTGCAGTTATTGGATACTTAGCAACCATTCTAGAATTTACTTGGGCAAAACATTAGATACATCTAAATTTCCATGAAAGCCACATTTACAAGCCAAACCTGGTGAAAATCAGCAAGACCAGCTGCTAGAGCAGCTCCTAGGGCTTTCTGAGTCTCTGGTGGTCTTCTCAAGAAACACTTCATTACTGCCGTAAGGAGATGTAAACGGACCTGAACAGCAATAAAACTAACACTTGAACACCAGTGAATAGTTATCAGTTTAGTGCATTAATGGAACATATAACTAATCAGTTGGTTTAAAACCTTTAATCTTTCGAAACTTGTAAATTTTCATTATAAAAGCAAATAATGTGTATGTATTCTTCGTCACGTAAAATTATAACAGGAGAAAACATAAGACTTTCTAGTCAACTAACATGGTAGTTATGAAAATGTGAGATACATAAGACACTGAGCAGACTTTATTTCATTGCATCAACATTTTGTTTGGGTTACAAACAGAGGATGAGCGCCTAATCGTAATCATGTATGTAGAATATACGATCACACACACACATATATAATAACAGAAACCCCAAAATGAAAGAACCATTTCACATCAGGTGACTAAGACTCGCTTCCAATTGTTTTGCTTTCATTGTCTTTGAAAAGTCAGGATTTTTACTTCAAACTATTAAAACAAGATCTATGGAAACAGCAGCATCCAAGATGAGGTTTACAAGATATTGCTTTAATCTGAAATATATATTCGTAAGGAATGAGTAAGATGCTGACAAGAAAATTTCCATAATAAGTAAGGGTGAAACAATTATAGAGGAGAACTTTAAAAGGAACCGTTTTAAACATGAAGAGATGAATAGCAAGATAATGGCATCTAATCACCTCAGCTGAGTGCTCTTCTTCCCAGTTCTCAATGAGGCTCTCTAAAATGTAAGGACTATCCTGCATATCTTGAGCATATTCCCCTAACATCCATATAAGAGCAGCCTTGGCTTTGGGTTCCTGAACATTATTGCTGCTGATATTACCAACAACTGCTATGCAGTCATGACTCCACTGAGGATATTTCCTGAGAAGATCTTTTACAAGAACCTACACAAAGGAAACCAGATTTAGCTCAAGCTTTTCCAGGATCACAGTGATACATATTACATAGTACTACTATTAAATGATTGACAGGTCCACTTCATTAAATAGAAAGAGAATGCTTACAAGAGTTTCAGCAGTCACATGTTCCTTTTCCATTTCCAGGAACTGAAGAAGCCGATCAACAATGGCATTTACATCATACTGCTGCAAAGCAATTTTTCCAACAGCTCGAATTGATTCTCTTGCCATTGGAATATCAACATTTGCAACATATTCACAAAGTTCAGTCACTGGAATAGAGAGAAAAAGTTCGGACATTAGTAGTGACTAGATGATAAGTAGAAACTCGCAATATCATCTATCCTAGCAACGTTTTAAGCATGCTTACAAATTGTAAATTACCTATCTCATATGTATTACTCTCATTTGCAACGGCAGTCAACATCTCAAGCTTCAATTTTTTGACATAAAATGGTTCGTTATATTGGCAGTAGAAGTGCTTGTAGTCAGAAGAGAAAATATATGGTGCACGCATCACCAGTAGATGAAGGTGGCTTAGAACTGCATATGATTGCTCAGGACTTCCTGAGCTTACCAAAGTAAGCAGAGGAGCTTTAATTCGCTCATACACCTGAAAAGTGCATTGAAATCATTACAATCAAGATACAAAGAATTATTACTAAATTGATGTGTCTCATATAAACGATAACAGTAGAAATTTAAGTATGTAAACATTTTTAAATGACCCCATCCTGTAAGTAGCGGAAATGGGCTTTAATGATAATGAAACATCTTAGCATGAATGGTTCAGCAATTGGTTGTTTTATATATTCAGATGATACTGATGCAGATCCCAATAATTGTTAGGAGGGCAATGAAGTACACATGAAAATCTGTAAACTTGTAAAGGGTTATCAGAAGGCAATAAGAGCGGATTTCAGAAAAAGGCATTCTGGCGTAGCATGCTGTAGTGATTAAATGTGTTGGACAGACTAAGTAAGGAAACTAAATATTTATATCATACTTGAACTGCAATAAAAATAAATTCTGAATCTGGAAATACAACATGCTGAAATCGAAGTAATGTTTTCCAAGATTCCAATGAAGCACCTCTGAACAGCTATGTGCAGCATGATATAGAAGGCCTAACAAAGAGACATCACGTATATTCAAAGATTGTGATGGTAAGGAACTTAATGTGCACCACCACAGGGAAGTAAAATGTTAACGATAAAGAGGGATGCAAAATATCTTTGGAAAAACTTGTGAAGGTTTGAAAACATTATTAAATGCTAATCTAGAAAGGTTCATTTACTCCTGGTACTTCCACGTGAATAAATGTAGAAAAACAGCCAACCACAAGTCTGTAGAATTTCCTCTGCCATAGGCCCATAACCATGGACTAAGAGCAGATCATCCTCAGATAAAGAATTGGTAACTAAAAGTTTGCAAGAGTTCAATCAGAATCACAAGTTGTATCAATGCTGTCCTTACTTATGAAACAACAAATGAAATCAAGACCTGTTGGTGAACATCAGTCATGGACAGGGTCATGTGTAAAAACTCTTTAATAGTGGCCAAGACAACAGCGCCATTTGCATGTTGAAGTCTATCTTCAAGAAGATTCATTATGTCGAAGATCTCTTCACTATCTGCAGGAACATATTTAGAGACCAACTCTAAGACAATGCATTGTGCCCATTCATTGAATTCCTTTATTCTGCTCACGATACACATAGTTAGGAATTAGTTCCAGAAGGACAAATGAAAAATCAGGAAAATTGAAGATAAATGTGCACATTAAATGGATGTGAACGCCATAAATCAAGAAAGGATATTAAGAGAGAATGCTAAATAACTAGAAGGTTCTATACATTCTTTCTGGTCTGGATTGTACTTTCCTAGTAGTTGGCATGCATGAGGAAAGAAAGTTAATTTTTTGCAATAAGAAAAAGAGAGGAAACATGAGAATGCAATATGAACTGAAATACCCTTTTATCAATTATCATATCACAAAGAAAATAAAAAAAAATTGAATCTCTGAATACAAAAATTTAAGTTTTTTTCATTTTGTTAATCAGGAAGGGAGGGGGAAGAAGCTCAGAGAAGGCCAATAGCAAATTCAACTCTGTTGTATTGGAGCTACTAACTGATGAATTGTCATCACCAAGTCATGGTAACATATCATTGTTTATTGAGAAAAAAATGCTGCAAAGACCCTTGTAAAAGTTCCGCAGAAAGTAAGTAATCCATTCCATATCTGATATCACTAGTGATTCACATATTTTAAACTTCAGATTTCTCTGAGGGTGGCAGATAATATCCCAAAGTGGATACTTCCCTTATTAGCACCAAAGATATATCTGAAAAGTCCCTAAAAACAAAAATATGTACCCTATCCACCAGAGATATGACAATGAAGAATACAGAAGATACTGAAGCTAGTAATAACTGATTTCCAATTGTAAGAAGAGCTGCATGCAATGAACCATTCTTATGCTTTCTACCTATTCAAAAAGTAATATATAACTGGCTTGCTAAGTAATGATTCTCTCTCCCTTGCTGCTTCCTCAGATGTACTTGCTTCAAGACTCCAGATCTCTTGTAGAGAAGTCAAACAGTTAGCAACCACCTGTATAGACAAATGGTAGACATTAGACAAAGAAAACAAGGTAACTTTTTTTGGATACGAAAAGTTGCCATTATCCAATTACTTGTATTGGCTCATCATTATGCAACTCAACTTACATCAGAAGAAAGATATCTACTTCTTTATATCAACACCTACTGAATGTCAAACTAAAACAATTATATTACCACGTGCCAAGCATACAAGGTCCTTGGCTCAATCAATGATCTTCCTATACCAGGTACAGCTGATTTTATGATTAGCACTTTAGCAGTATCGTCTATGTGTATCTCATCCAGTAGACACCCCCACTCAAATAGATAGAAGAAAAGACTACTGAATTAAGGATGAACGGCCTAACCTGTGCATCTTTGTCTTTAAGCATTAGATGCTTGAGCAAAGCTGGAAAATCAGCATCCAAGCATGTTGAAGGTGAAAGATGGTAAAGCTTGAGCACTCCAATAGCTGCAACCATCCTCACATAGCTATTCCCATCTTTCAATCCATTACCTAATGGGCCCACCAAGTACTCCACCAAATTTGCTACACCAAGTGAACTCAAACTCCTCAAGGCCAAACCCCGAATCATTGGATCCTCATCCTTGCAGTCTCTCTGAAGAAAGTTGATCGTCAAAAGTGCAAGATCAGGATTGTGCTTCGCGTAGTTCCCAACATACAGATAGCACATCTTTTTTAGCACGATATCGGAGGTAGCCGAGCACATCACCATTTCACTAAAAACTGATGATACGTCAATCCCAATAGTCATGTAAGAAATAACCTTCTTGAAAAGCTCCCTCTTTGTGTCATCAGTACCCGGAGCTCTACTACCTGCCAGCTGGCGAAGCTGCATTTTAAGATCAGGTACCTCTCCTTTTCTGGTCAAACCCAAAAAAAAAAATGTTAGCAAGAAACTCCACCATCATTTTCTCAAGTCTGAGTGAACCAGAAAGTGAAAGAAGAGTTCGCAACTCATATTGTCATGCAATATCAGTATAGCTAAATCCCCCTAACAGGTATCATCATTTCTCCTTTACATTCAAAACAGAGTGATTCAGGAACACTAAGAGGCCATTAAATTAAGCTATCTAGAGATTGTCAATAATTCTAGATGATCCAGCTAAGGGCGTAATACATAATTATACAAGGCCAATTGACAATGCGTGCGCACTTGTGCTTATGGTTTGCATATACTTCAAATTAACTTGTCGCGCTAATTAAGAAATGATTTCTCGAAGAAACACATACAGAGAGACAGAGATAGTATAGAATTGAGGAATTACCCGGAGGGCTGCGAAGGAGAAGGGGATCG
The DNA here is from genome assembly GCA_963675135.1 of Galeopsis tetrahit. Lineage (NCBI taxonomy): Eukaryota > Viridiplantae > Streptophyta > Magnoliopsida > Lamiales > Lamiaceae > Galeopsis > Galeopsis tetrahit. The sequence continues at coordinate 16,137,165 of OY776127.1, read as the reverse complement.
GTGAGATTGAGCTGGAGGCGCCATAGCTGATTCTGATTTCTTCAAATCCACCTATCAATTAACACTATGTGAAGAGATTGAGAAGAATCAGTGCATCTATAGGTGTAAAGTGTGAGAAGTTGGATCTCAACGACGGAAACTGACAGTTGATTTCGATCTCAGAACGACGGAGCGATGAGACTTTGGTGACAACCTTATACCCCACTCTCTCTCTTGCTTATTTTTCTCGTTTTTTTTTCCTTTTGTTTTTTTTATTATCTATTTTTAATACAGTAGTATTTAATTTTTTTTTGTTTCTCTCTCATTTTCCATTATTTCTTCTTTTGCTTAGAGGACCTTTGGATATTGCAAATTAAAAGTTTTACCTCCAAAATTTGATCATTTGTTTAATTCCACTCAAAATGATAGGAGAAATAAACTTTTGTGAGATAACACTGTTATTTAAAGTAAAAACTCTCTCTCTCTAATAATATCTCTAGTTGCTTAGTAAATAAGCACCGCTCAAAAACTCCACCGCCCACACCGCTCATCTTCTTCATCTGCAGCTCACCTATTTCTCTCCCTCTCCTCGACTCTAGAAGTTATCTTGATCGATCGTCGCCGTCCATCATTTGAGTAGATCCGCCGTCAGACCGTCGCTCACCACCGTCGGAACACCGCCAGACTGCCGCCGAACCGCAGAAGAGTCGTCTCCCTGTTGGGATCAATGTGTAGATCCTCTCCGACGGAGCCACGGTGACCGTATGGTTGAGTTTCTTCCGTTGATCCCGTTTTAGATTCTTGTTTTTTTTTTTACTGTTGTTGTTTTCTTTACTACTTTATTTCATGTTTTATTGTGTTTATTTATGATTGTTTTTATCTCCCCTTTTATGGGTCCTCTTCTCCTGTTGTGGGTCCTTGTTGTTTGGAAGCTGTGTTTGGTTGACACTGGTTGTCCTTTGACACCGGTTGTCCTTTGACACTGGCTGTCATTGGGTCATCTTCTATGATTTGGAAAGTTTGTAGCGCGAGTCGTAGTGGGCGACAATTTGTTTATTTTTTTAAGCAGATTTGCTATCTTTCTTGATCGAGGAACCTGATGGATTGCTTGTGTGACTCTCCACTCTCTCAAGATTGAGTTTGGAATATGAGTCTATAGTAGAGTTTATATGTAATAGATAGGTGAGCGAGAGATGCAATTTCAATATTCCTATCTTGTAATTCTACCCTAAAAAAAACATTATTATTTAAAGTGTGAGCTCATGGGAAAAGTTATTAATATATCCTCTCCATTTTTTTCTCCCTTTAGAATTAAACGTGAGTATTCCTGGTTCGTGTTTACACATGAAACTTTTGATCTTCCGATAGATTTCTTCAGCAAACTCTATCTCTCCTTATGTTTGAAATTTAATGCGTGTTGGTGTTTCTAAAAACATCAGTTTCTCCTCATCATTAGATTTCTAAAACTTATCCCCTTTGGCTTGCTTGAGCGTGGAGTCCACTTGCGCATACACTGGTCGTGCGGTTTACGGCGAATTCCCTTGGTTCTTTTTTGGCGGTGTGAAGCTTCCAGATTACATTGGGTTTTGTTATGGCTGGATGTAATTTTGGTTTTAAGATCTGACAGGATTTGCCTTTTGGAAAACAACCAATGGTTATACATCCTACCCGTGGTTTTAGTTCTAAAATTCTAGTTATAAATTTGGGAGTCTGGGTAAGTGAAAGGGCACACTTACATCCTTTTCTTCTCTTATACGACGTAAATCTTTTTCTCTCTAAAATGGCTATGGCACTTCAAGAAAAAATCATGGCCTGTACTATATCTGTAAAAAAGGGTTCCAACACTGCTGTTCAAAGTGATGAGCTTATTACCCCTACCAAATCTATTATTATGAAGTTCATTTCTAGAAGGTTTTTTAACATTGTTGAGTTAAAAAGACTTCTGCTCTCATCCTGGAAGAACGTCTCTAACCTTACGCTGACAATGGTTGGAGAAGGGTTGTATGTCATTGATTTCCAGGAGGAGTCCGAGATGGAGGAGATCCTCTCCATGCAACCATGGAATCTGAGAAGGTCGTTGATGGTGCTCAAGTCACTCTCTAGTTCTGACCGTTTTGCTAGTATTAAGATGGATAAGGTGCCTTTTTGGGTCCAGATCCATGCCCTAGCTGCACATGCAATGACTAAAACAACTGGGGTGAGGGTTGGAAACATCCTGGGCGAGGTTCTGCAAGTTGATACTAAAGATGGGGAGAAAGCCTGGGGCGAGTCTCTTAGGGTTCAAGTGCTTTTGGACACGGGGGCTCCCTTGTGTCGGTTCACTAATTTTACGGCTGAAGATGATACTTATATCATTTTTTTCCGTTATGAGAGACTCCCTGACTCTCTGACTTCTACTGAAAAACAAAAATGTCCATCTGAAAGGGACATGGAAGAACTCCTTAACCTTTTGGGGATGCAGAATGTTTAGGAAACAGTGGAAAATTCTCGTGTTGAGTCGATGGAAAGGAGGCTGGAGAAAGGTAAAACTGTTATTGATCTAGGTGAATATGTGGGTGAGGAGTCAGTTAATAAGGTACATGCAAAAAACATTCTGCCACTGGAACAGGTGTTTGAAGGGAGCAATGATTCTGAAGAAAGGAGAAGAAGAAAGGGCAAGGCCTTGCTAGTTGATGAGGGGGTAAGAGAAATGTGGAGGGATGCGGAAAGGGTTGAAGAAGAGAGATGATGGGCATTGTCAATGGAGGGTCGCCCTAATCCGAATGACAGGGAAGTTGTTTTCAACTTTCAGGATCTTATGCCACGAGCTGGGACTGATGAGGAGGCATCAAGGCGGGGGAAGGACAAGGTGGGCCCAAGAACAGGTATGGTACTGGATCCTCTCAATTTTACTATTCCAGCAGGGTACGAATATCAGATGGCCAAAGAGCCGTTAGGGGGGCAGGATAATGACAATGGTAAGGATTACAAAGTTGTTCACCATGTTGGCTGAAGCTTTCGATCTTTTGATTTCAACGCTTTTGTGGAAGTTATTCATGAAGGTGAACAACCCTATGTTCCTTATCAGGAGGAGGTGGGTCAGAATCATTTATCAGATGAAGAACAGGAAAGGAATTTTGGCAAAGGTGGGGAAAGTGATAATGAGGTTTTCATCCCGAATGATATGAAAGCTGGAAAAAAAAAACTTTTGAGGGACTATTCGGGGGATTTGGCTGATTATGAAGGAGCGGCTAGAGTTCATAATGAGCTGGACAACATTTTTTCCTTAAAAAGGCAAAAAGCATGATAGAGACATATGGAAGGGAGATTTAATTTCCATATCTGGCGGAGGTTGAGGTAACTCAACCCCGCTGTGGGGAATGAAGTTTATATGCTGGAATGCACGAGGTGTATGTAGTCCTCGTGCGTTCAGTAGGTTAAAAAGTCTAGTTAGTATGCATAAGCCTTCAATTCTCTTTGTTTCTGAGTCTAAGTGTTGTTCTTCTTATGTTGATGTGCTTAAAATTAGGCTTGGTTTTCTCTATGGTTTTGGTGTAAAAGCCCCAGGGCTTGCTGGTGGACTTATGTTACTATGGAATGAATGTGATATTTCTATTTTGTCTTACTCTAAAGGGCATGTTGATTGTATGATTTCGGAAAGCTCTGGCAAGTGGAGATTTATAGGATTTTATGGACATCCTATTTCTAGTTATCGGAATGCATCCTGGCAACTATTAACTAGACTTAAAAATTACTTTCCTGCACTTCCAAATGCTTGGATTATTGGTGGAGATTTTAATGAAGTGCTCTATAATGATGAAAAAAAGGGAGGTTTAAGTAGGCAAAATGGAAATATTACTTTGTTTCAAAATGCAGCGTTAATCAATGACTTGAAATGCTTGAACATGTTGGGGTCTAAATTCACTTGGCACAATAGGCGTAAGGGATCTCACTACATTAAAGAGAAGCTTGATCGTTTTCTGGCAAATGAAAACTGGATAAAGATGTTTCCCAACTACACTGCTTCTTCTTTGGACTTCCTAGGATCAGATCATAGGCCCATACTTGTTGAGTTTAATGCTTCAGAAAGAGAGTCATTAAAAGCAGTCCTAAATCTTTTAAGTTTAAGAATTACTGGATGAAGGAAACTGATTTTAATGAGATTATGTTAATGGCATGGCCGAAGCATGATGCTAATATGCATTTACCTGAATCTTTGAAGAAGTGTGGGTCAATTATTAGGGATTGGGCCAAACATAAAGGTGGCACATTAGCCAAAAAGATCAAATCCAAAAGCCAGATTGATCAGATACTGAATGATGATTCCAACATTCCTTATATGAGTAAAATTAATAAACTGGAAACTGAACTGGCGAGTTTGAACTCTCAGGAAGAATGGTTCTGGAAGCAACGTGCTCGAGTGAATTGGCTTAAAGAGGGGGACCAAAATACAAAATTCTTCCATTCTCGTGCGAGCTCTCGACTGAGGACTAATCATATTAGGAATATTCAGGATACCAGGGGGATTTCACATAATTCAATCCAAGGTTTGAGGAATGTGTTTGTGAGCTACTTCAAGGATTTATTTCGGTCTTCTGTACCTACTCAAGTGGAAATAAACAGGGCCACACAGTTTCTTCCTTCAAAATTGACAAGGAATCAAGCTGAGTTTTTGGATGCACCTTTCACCAAGGCTGAAGTTTCAATTGCCATAAAGGACCTCTCTCCGTGGAAGGCCCCAGGGCCGGATGGATTTCCTGCTTCTTTTTTTCAATAGAATTGGTCTTTGATTGGTGAGGATGTCTCCACTGCAATCTTGGATATTTTGAATAATGATGGAGCGCTACAGAGTTGGAATCAGATTGTGATCACCCTTATTCCGAAGGTTCGTAATCCCACTTTGCCACAACACTTCAGACCCATAAGTTTATGCAATGTATGCTACCGTATACTTGCTAGAACTATCATCAATAGGCTAAAGCATGTGATGGGGGGTTGATTGATGATCACCAGAGTGCATTTGTCCCGGGTAGATGATAATATTTATTGGCCTATGAAGGAATGCACCATTTGCGAAATTCTAAAAGTAAGGTGGGTTATGCTACCCTGAAACTTGACATGAGCAAAGCTTATGACATAATTGAATGGCCATTCCTGTTGGAGGTGCTTAGGAGATTGGGCTTCTCTTCGAAATGGATTAACTTAATCTGGAAATGTGTAACTACAGTTTCGTATCGCATCAAAATCAATGGAGGAATTTCTGATTATTTTATTCCAACGCGTGGTATTCGTCAAGGGGACCCCCTTTCACCGTACCTTTTTGTCATTTGTGCCCAAGTTTTCTCCTCTATCATCTCTTCGGTTGTGCATTCAAAATCGATCTCAGGTATCAAAGTTGCACGCTCTGCCCCTATATTGTCTCATCTCTTTTTTGTTGATGGCATCCTCTTGTTCTTCAAAGCTTCTAAGGAAGAAACACAAATGCTAGTAAATAGCATATATATATCTATGAAAAGGCTTCAGGACAGTTTGTTAATCGAGACAAATCTACAATCACATTCAGCCCGTTTACAAGCCCGGATAATTTACAATTTTCAATGAACACTCTGGGCATCAGATCATCTCAAGGGCATGACCTTTATCTGGGCCTACCAACCATTATTCCAAAAGTAAAAAGATTGAAATTCAACTATTTAGTGGATAAGGTCCGAAAGAAAGTGATATCGTGGCATCACAATCTTTTTTCGGAGGGTGGCAAGGAGGTACTCATCAAGGCTGTTCTTCAGGCTGTTCCATCATATGCAATGTCCTGTTTTAGAATAGCAGTATCGGTTTGTTCGAATATTGAAAGAATTATTGCTGGATTTTGGTGGGGTGATAATGAGTCAAGCAGGAAAGTTCATTGGGCAAAATGGGGAGAGTTATGCAAACATAAAATGGAGGGTGGTCTAGGCTTTCGGAATTTGGTTCATTTTAATAAGGCGTTGCTGGCAAAGCAGCTTTGGAGAATTGTTACCTTGCCAAATACTTTGATCAGTAGGGTTTTTAGGGCAAGATATTTTAAACATTCAAATATCTCGAATATTAATGTAGGCTCTAACCTTTCGTTTGTGTGGAGATCGTTGCTATATGGAGTAAAGAACTATTGGAGGATGGTGCTAGGTGGAGGATTGGTAAGGGTGACAGTGTCCATATTTTCAAGAATCGTTGGGTTATTGGTTTGAATGAAGGCCGAATTAATTCTAGGATAGCGAGTGCATCAAAGGTAAGCCCTTTTTTGCAGCATGGAGGAGGGTGGAATGAACCTTTAGTTCACCAAGCCTTTCTCCCATTCGAAGCTGAAAAAAATCTATCCATGCCGAAGTTAGCGCCGGATGAGGAAGATCAGTTATTCTGGCCAAGGACATCTACTGGAAAATATACAGTGTCTTCAGGCTATCAAATGGCATTTCAACAGGATCATGCTGGAAAAATTGAGAATTTGATGGAGTCTTCGAATCCGAATATCTCTCAACGGGTATTTATGCGAATTTGGAAGCTTCAAGTTCCGTCTAAGGTACGTATATTCTGTTGAAAGCTGGCGCGGGATATGATTGCATCCGAAAATAATCTCGTATATCATCATGTGCCTACTAATTCTCGATGCATATGTTGTGGATTCCATTTGGCCAGTACCATGCATTGTATATTTAATTGTCCAATGGCAAAAAATACATGGAAACATCAAAATCTCTGGAGTGTTATTAAGATGCTTGTAAAAGGAGATGGATTGGATTTTATGATTTGGTGTGATCATAATCTTGACAAAGTATGTATGACACGTATAGTTATAGTGGCATAGACTATATGGAAAGAAAGATGTAAGCTTTTACATCTTGAATATAATGATGGAAATAGAAGGATTAGATGCCTTAAGTATGATGTTGGGTGGGCTATATCCTACTGGAATGACTTGGTAGGATCTAATAAAGTTGAGAATGTGTTGGAGAATTTTGTGTTTAAGAAGAAAGAGTTGTTTCTGTCATATAAGGAGGGAAATCTCTTGTTCACGGATGCGGCCTTTAATGAAGCTAAGAAGTTCTTCGCAGCTGGATATGTGGCTATCAGTCCGACTGGGAATGTCTTAATGGCAGGAGCCTTGCTGATAGAAAATATTGGTACAGTATGTGGAGCTGAGCTTAAGGCTATGGAAATTGGTATCAAAAAATGTTTGCAAAGAAGGATTAAGCTCACAGGCATTAGATCGGATTCTATGGATGCTATTAATGCGCTTAAGATGAGTGATGGGGACGGTACGATGGAAGGAAGAATTGCTACTACAGTCAAGCAGGCACTTCAACAACTCCTAGTGTGGGATTGCCAGTACGTTCCTACATCACTTAATTGTGTAGCACATGAGCTTGCACAAGGAATTTACCACACTTCATTACCTCAAGACTGGTATGAAGATGATTGTCCGCAATATTACAAGGATATGGTTTTATCTACTTTACGGTTGTAATGGAATGATTTGTATCCTTGGTATATTGTCAAAAAAAAGTGTGAGCTCATGATTTTTAAAGATGCTTGGATGCAAGGCTTGAGTAGAAGACGCATAATTTTCAGAATAGTTAGTGGTTCGATGGTTAACAAATTTATTACCTTGAATGGGTGTTGGGATTAAACATGTTTAACCGGATAAAACCGCTGGTTACAGTTAAAAATCGATGGTTTTGGTTTTGCATTTTTGGTAACCAAAACCGAACCGGCAAATCGGCCGTTACGGTTCAGTTAAAACCGGTGGTTCGGTGGTTTTCTTTCTTTTTTTTTTTTTTCTTTCTCTCTCCATTTTTGCTCGTTTTCGCTCGTTTTTTTTTTCGTTTCAACTCTTGTTTTAGAAACTACATTACTAGAATTTAATAAAAATTATATAACTTAAATTTATACATAAAATATAGAAGAATTATGTATTAAAAAAAGGGAAAACCGGCGGTTTCGGTTTGCCAAAACTTGCAACCGAAACCGAACTGCCATTTTCCGATTACGGTTCAGTTTTTGAACCATAACCAGCGGTTTGCCGGTTAAAAACCACCCATGTCTAGTTGGGATGAGCAACTGGTAAGGGCCGCATTTCTACCCTTCGAAGCGGAATGTATTCTTCGAATCCATTTGATGTTACAGGTAAATGTGATGCACGATATTGGAGCCTTGAGACCAAAGGTGCGTACACAGTTAAGTCAAGTTATAGGCAAGAGTGTGATAAGCAAGGTCTAAGTTCAGAGATACCCCGTCGATATCAGTTTCTACAGGAGATCCGTGGTGGAAACGAATTTGGAGCATGAATGTAGGTACTACCCAAGGTGTAGATCTTTTTGTGGAAGGCATGCAAGGATATTGTGGCCACGAAAGAAAATTTGGCAGACCATCACGTCCCCACCCCACAACATTGCTTGGTATGTGGTGTAGGAAAAGCCTCTACAATTCATTCCACTTTCCTCTATTGGGAGGTCAGGAAGGTTTGACAAAAATATGAGTGGTAGTGTAGGGTCAAAAGATCAGATGGCCTCGATACTTTGGGGGACATTGAGTGTGATATTCGGCTAGCAGGGGATCGAACACATGGAAGAAGTGGCTTTGTAGATGTGGGGGGTTTAGAAAGAAAGGTGTAAATTCATGCATCAAAGGCACCATACTAGCACCCCGTTCCGCCTTACGGATTGTTCGTGGGCATGGGCGCTTCAACTCCTACTTGATTTTAAAAGCCACATATCGATTTTAAGAACAAAAGAACCATATTAAAATGGCACTGGAAGGGTAAATGACGAAGTGTGGAAGGTTTTCACAAATGGAGTCTTTAACTTTGAAAAGAATATTTTCGAAGTGGGCTTTATTTTGATGGATCCTCAAGGTTTGTCATAGGATTGCTCCACCAGGGTCGGTACTAGATAGGGATGGCAATGGGCCGGATCAGTTCGGGTACCTAGATACCCAAACCCGACCCATTTTACTACGGGTTCGGGTCGGGCCGGGATGACCCATTATAAATTTAAAAAAATATATTTTTTAAAAATATATATATTATATATTTTAAAAAATATATATATATATATAACATAAAATTTAGATTTGTATTGAAAAATAAATAAAATTGTATTAGAAGCGTGTTTATAAATTTATTTTCACATTATAAATAGGTTAATATTGATATAAATTTTTAGATAAAATATCATATTATATTTGATGTTATGTTATGTTTTATGAATTTATATTAATAAAAAATATATATATGAAACAAAATTAATATCATCACAATATTATTTTATCACTCTCCTTCGTCGAGAGCCGTGATTTTTTCTTGAAGCTTTTCTTGGAAACCAACATGGAACCGTTAATGAAGAACCTACACATATCTGATGAGGAAGAAGACGATCTAATCTTGGATCTTGAGACCGAAGGTTATGGAACGAACAGATCGAATCTGTGTCTTGTGGGCAAATTCGTAACGGAACAGAACGTGGGGTTTAATCTTCTCCGCTGTCGCATTGCGAACTTATGAAGGCCCAAGAAAGGGATCACAATCTCACAAATCGAAAATAGACAGATCTTGTTCCAATTCTTTCACCATGTGGATCTAAAAAGAGTTCTTGATGGTGGACCTTGGTCCTTTGGGAACCACCACATGATGCTCCATCATTTGAGCGTGGGAGAAATTTCGGGTACAATACCATTACAACACTTGGCGTTCTGGGTCCAGATATACAATCTCCCGATTGGATGTTTCACGGAAGCAGTAAGAGTGCGCTTGGGGAACTTTATTGGTTCTTTCTTAGAATACGACAACTCAAATAGGGGGACAGCTTGGAGATCCTACATGCGTATTCGTGTTAAAATCGATGTCACAAAGGCCCTCAAACGATGGAAGAAAATTAATCTAGGAACTGGAGAGTCCATGCTCGCTACGTTCAAATATGAGAAACTGTATGCTTTTTGCTTCATCTGCGGGAAGCTTGACTATACTGAGAGTCATTGCAACGAGCTGTATGAGGGGAGAAACGAAAAAGAGACAAAGGGATGGGGCCCGTGGCTAAAAGTGGTTGATCGAAGAACATCCGTAATGCAAGGGGAACAATGGTTGAGAAAGGACGAAAAAAGCAAACCGGATTCGGGTACAAAAGAGGAAGTAGGGCGAGAAACGGACACTCCTAATCCAAATACGACAGGGATTAACCGGGGCTCAAATCTTCATCGCGGAGGACCTGCTCATACAAAAGGTAAGGAGATCACTGAATTAACTACGGGTCTCAAAATGACTATCAACCCAATTTTTTAGTGGGAAAGAGAGCAAAGTGAGGATGGAGAGGAAGACGACCAACTTGAACAGGGAAAGCGCAAAAGAGAAAACGACCCAGACACCGAAAAAATGGCTCTTACGCAGACAGGAAAGAATACGAGAGGGTCTAAGACCGACCATTTTTTAGAGGCAGGCCCTGGCAGCAGGGACTGCCAGGAATCATGATTGTCGTAGGATGGAATTGTAGGAGGCTCGGCAATCCCGCTGCAATTCCGTTTCTCTGAGGGTTTGTTAATGCCCTTAAGCCGAATGTACTGTTCTTATCAGAAACTTTATCTCACAATAATAAAACTGAGGAAAGTAGAGTGAGTTTGGGGTATGATTGTATGTTCACGTTAAATTGTGTGGGTCGTAGTGGGGGGCTATGTGTTTTTTTGGAAAGATCTAAATCTTTGTGATATTCAAAGTTACTCCCAAAACCACATAGACATCATCGTCAATGATAAGGGATCTCAATGGAGGTTAACATGATACTATGGGTATCCGGACAGAGGGAGGAGAAAAGTATCTTGGGATCTCCTCCGGAGATTAGCTTCTTTAAAAAATCTTTCTTGGTTATGCCTAGGTGACTATAACGACATCCTGAACACTGAAGACAAGAGAGGAAGAGTACCGCACCCGAACTGGCTTTTCCAAGGATTTCGGGAGGCTATTCTTGACTGCAATCTCGTGGACGTGCCGCTTGAAGGATACCCTTTTACCTGGAGTAGGGGGAGGGGAACTGATGCTTTTGTTGAAGAAAGATTAGACAGAGCAATGGGCAACGGCCAGTGGTCAGTGGCATCAGAACTTCCCATATGCCAAGTTGTTCAACCTAATAACCCCAATCTCAGACCACAATCCGATCATGTTGGACACCATTCCAGCCGAGTTGACCCGCAACCGTCACAAATTTATGTTCGAAAATAAGTGGCTGGAAGAACCGGACATACGAGAGGTGGTAAAAAGGAGTTGGATGGGATTCAGGGATTGCAGTGTATTAACACGATTAAACACTACATTAGATGTCCTTCAAATTTGGGGGAAACATATCAGTACGGTTTGGAAGGCTAGGAAGAAGGAATTAGAGGATGAAATCAAAATATTAGAGTCTCGGACTAATGATGTGGGGCAGGCACGTTTCTTGGAGGCAAAAAGGGAGTATGTCAAGGTGTTAAATCAAGAAGACAAGCACTGGAAACAAAGAGCAAAAACATTTTGGTTAAAAAATGGGGACTTCAACACTCGCTTCTTCCATAAAATGTCATGGTAAGAAGGAAAAAGAATCGTATAAAGGGCATTTACGACAACAACAGAACGTGGGTGTCAACTCAGGAAGGGATCGAAAACGTGATTCAGGGATATTTTGTGGAATTATTCAATGCATCTGAGAATCCGATGGAGGCTGCCAGTGTTACTAATACAATTCGTCGGCACGTTACAGTTGAAGAAAATGAGACGCTTACACGAGTTTTTGAACCAGATGAATTTCGAGCAGCAATAATGCAGATGCACAAAGACAAATCGCCAGGGCCCGACGGCTTTAATCCTGGGTTCTATAAGAAATTTTGGTACGGGGTTGGGCCAGACATCACTAACACCTGCGTTCAATGGCTGGAGTCCGAAGAATTTTCGGCAGATTTAAATGCCACAAACGTAGTCCTTATTCCAAAATGCGATCGTCCCGAAACAGTTAAAGATCTCCGGCCCATTGCATTGTGCAATGTCATTTACAAAATAGTGTCGAAAGTGCTATGCAATATACTCCGAAATGTGTTACCAAATCTCATAGACGAAGCTCAATCCGCTTTTATAACGGGCAGAGTTATTCAAGACAATGTATTAATAGCCTTCGAAACTCTTCACTCGATGAAGAGGGAAAAGACAGGTACGACAAGCGACTTGGCTCTGAAAATAGACATTAGTAAAGCTTAGGATCACGTGGATTGGAGGTATTTAGATGAAGTTTTGATTGCAATGAGATTCAATGAAAAGTTGAGGAGCTGGATCAAATTGTGCGTGCAGACTGTAACTCTCAATATCACGGTTAACCGTAACTTAGTCGGTCCGATAAATCCGGGGAGGGGGTTTCGTCAGGGGGACCCACTATCCCCCTACTTATTCATATTATGCGCCGAAGGATTGTCAAGCATGCTTAGAAACAATAATAGGCTGGGTCGACTTCATGGCACACGAGTGTGCCGTAGAGCGCCAGCAGTATCCCACCTTCTCTTCGCCGACGATTGTATGTTGTTTTGTCAAGCGACAAGGGAGGAGTGCACTACCCTCAAAGAGGCCTTAAATCTCTACGAAAGGGCCTCTGGTCAGGCGATAAACTACTCAAAGTTTGGTACCTTTTTTAGCGCAAACATCACTCAAGCGAGAAGGGATTAATTGAGTGGCATCCTAGGTGTGCACAACAGTCTCAATACAGGAAAATATCTGGGTCTGCCATCCCTTGTCTGCCGCAACAAATCAGATATTTTTCGCTATGTTAAGGACCACCTTTGGAATAAGCTACAATATTGGAGAAATAAGAAACTCTTAAAAGGGGGCAAAGAAATTCTTATAAAATCTACTGCTCATGCCATCCCAGCCTATATTATGAGCACTTTTCTCATGCCATCAACGCTTCTCGACAAACTTCATAAAATGATGAACTCTTTTTGGTGGGGGCACAACTCAAATCCGTCGAAAGGAATTAAATGGGCATCTTGGCCCACACTTTGCAAACACAAGAGCATATGAGGCATGAGTTTTCGTGAGCTGAATCTGTTTAATATTGCTATATTAGGAAAAATTGGTTGGCGAATTATGTCAAGCCCAGATTCTATGATTTTTCGAATACTTAAGGCCCGCTATTTCTCAGCAACAGATTTTCTGGAGGCCCCACTGGGAAATAATCCTAGCTACACATGGCGTGGTATTCATACGGCAAAAGACTTGATTAGAAAAGGCACCCGATGGAAGATTTGCGACGGCAACACAGTCCGTATGGGGAGACGCTTGGGTCAACAAAGGAGATGATTTCTACATTAGAACTCCAACAGTGTCGGGGTTCGAGGACATGGTAGTATCGGGTCTCTATATTCCGGGAACGCGACAATGGAACTATTATCTTATAGATCAGGTTTTTTAGACCAATGACGCGATGGGAATTATCAAAACCACTTCAGGGTTGGGTGGAGGAGGTGATAAGAGAATATGGCATTACACTGATGACGGGAAATATTCTGTGAAAACAGCTTACTGTCTAGCGAGCAAATTAGTCATAGGGGAAGGCAACGAGGAGGATAATTCATGGACTCGCCTTTGGAAAGTCTCGGTACCCCCTAAAGTCAAGGCATGCTTCTGGAGAATTTGCAAAAGCTTTATGACAACCAAAATAGCACTCCATAGACGAGGTTTAGGGTCGTCTATGGTGTGCCCAGTGTGCGACAATGGAGATGAAACGCTATGGCATGTGATGGTGGATTGCGACTTCGCTCGGGAATGTTGGGCGAGATGCGATTTGTGGAAGAAAATGGAAAGGATTAAGGCTGATGCAGAAGACCATGCATATTTATTTCTTAAACTTTTGGGGCTGTTGAACGAGGAGGGCTAACAGAGGCTCATGATGACTGCATGGAAGATATGGGGGAATCGCAATGAAGTAGTCTGGAATAATAATAATAAAACCGAACCAATTAGAGCTGTCTTTAGCGCGCTGAGTTTCCTTCGTGAATGGGCCGATTTGCGGCAGTAGAAAAATAAAAAACATGGTAAGAAGCTAGGGTGTGATAAGTGGCATCGACCAATTGAAGGCTTCATCAAAGTAAATTCAGACACGGGGTTTTTTGCGAATCAGCTGGGAACGGGAGTTGGAATGGTGGCTAGAGCTGAAGATGGGTCCTTCATCATGGGACGCACCATTTCTTACCAAGGGTTAATGTCAACAGATGAGGGTGAAGCTTGAGGGGTTATGGCAGCTATGCAATGGATGGTCCTCGGAGGAGTTGGAAAGATAATTTTTTAAACTAACTACATAAGGGTTGTTGCGGCTTCCAAATCCTGTAACACTTACGAAACTTCTTTTAGTGACTACGTGGAACAGATTCGTCAAGTTATGAAGGATAATAGGGAGTTTAGATTACAATGGGTTAAAAGGAGTGCTAATAAAGTAGCACATGCTTTAGCTAGGGCCTCTCACTCACATGAGAGCCCTCACGATTGGCAAGAGCCTCCGGATCTTGTGGATGGACTTCTCGATTTTTGTTCTACATGCAGCTAACCTCATTGCTGTAAAATATATATATATATATATATATATGAAATTGAATTATTGTTATATATGTTAATAAACATGTTACATGCAAAATATAGAAATATATTATATTTATATGTATAATATATATACAAAATAAATATAAAAAACGGGTCACGGGTCCGGATCACGGGTCAATGGTGATACCCGGACCCGGCCCATTTCAATACAGGTCTGGGGCGGGGCGACCCAAATAGCACAGGTCAGGGCGGGCCGGGTTGAAATTGTCATCCCTAATACTGGGATCGGAATTGACAATAGTAGCAGCGAGTCTAAACGCATGCATCTCAAGAAATATAGCGACACTTAATATTCGATTAGACTCCAAGAAAGCATTTGCAGCCATTCAATGCAAGACTAGTTATGCGGGTTTTGATTAAGAAATGTGATAAAATAATGGATGTAATATAAGTGATGTGATGGTGAGAGAGAAAATAATAGATGAGTATGATAAAATAATAATAGATAAAGTATAAGTGATGTGATTGAAAGAGAGAGAAAATATGTCAATGAAAAACTTATTATAGAACATTCATATAAAGAAAGTCGAAAACTTATAGTGGGACATTGAGAATATATATAATTGTGACAGAGGGAGTATATATAATTGAGACAGAGACAGTATAGTGCTATGTTAAATAAGAGTGGATTTAAATTGGACATTTAACAATATGTTAATTGTGGCCCAACTCGTCTTGGACAATTTTGCGGGTCACACCTAATCTACCTGAAAACTCTCGTGGGTCACACCAACTTTCATGTTCTAGTGTAGCCCAATTCGTTTGGAGGATCTCGCGGTTCATGCCCAATCCGCTACAAGAATCTCGTGAATTTTCTCAACAAGCATATAAAGTGTTAGTATACTAACAAAAAAAACGTAGTACTACTTTCAGTAAAAATGTTGATAACCCGCTTGGAGAATCTTGCGGGTGTCCCAGCCAGCATAAAAATGTGTTAGTATACTAATTGAAAAATGTTAGTAATATGGTACACTAACATTAATTTTATAGTAAAAGGGAAGAGGTGTCTTCTCCAAGAATAAAACATGGACACCTTAGGCACCGACAAATTATCGGTCTGCCAAGTTATGGAAGACTTTACAAATAAAGAAGAGGATTTAGAGTATATATGGACTAACAATGTTGGTACGTAATACTAGCCTTTTTCAATAAGTCCCACTAGCATTGTTGTGTTAAAAAAATGTGTGAAAAAACTTAGGATATAATTGAATTGTCTACATAACATGTAAAAAAGTGTTGTGTTTTCATTTATGTTACTATCATATTCGATATATTTCACATTTTTTTTTTCTTATATACTTTTTATCGTTGACTCTCTTTTTTAAAATATGGGTCTCCTTCGTTTATGTGCACCGTAGACCTAGTTTACAAGAGACAGCTTTTAACAAATGGTTAAAATGAGTTGTGTCTTTGTTTCTTAAATTTGAAGAGATGGATTAAAATTAATATAAAAAACCTTAAAGGGACACCAAAAAAAAATATAATGTACCAAATTAAAACATTGTGGGTGGGGACGACAATTTCAAATCGTCTACCCTAATTTGTGTTGTATGGATTGCATCGTTTCATGCCCCATTTTTAATATTAATTTTCGTGTATATAAATTAATATACATATAAATGTAATATATTTCTATATTTTACATATTTATTAATATATATAACAATAATTCAACTTTATATATATTTAAGTCAATATAAATTGATAAAACATAATATGTAATTCAATATGATGTTTAATTTAAATTTTATATCAATATCAACATTTTTACCATATTGAAACTTCATAAACATGCTTATAATTTTTTTTTTCAATTGAAAATTCTTCATTTTATGTTATGTCGTTTAACAAAAAATAAATATTTTATTTAGAACGGATCTATCCATCCCGTCTCATGCACCATAGCAGGTCATTCCGCCCCACCTCATTCATAGAATGTGAAGAGTCCTTTCTAGGTAGGTGTGGGTTATATGCTCCTCCACGAATGTTAGATGCACTCCCCCGATACACACACCCCTCAAAATACACGTAAAATAGATGCATTCCTCTCAGATTATCTATTATACCACTTTATCTTAAAAATTGGTATGATAGATGTACACCCCCATAAAACCTACTTTTCCTCTTTTATTCCACTAACCCCCCCCCCCCCGGTCTTCTTTAACCTCCTTAATTCCCCCAACCCCCGTCTTCCAGCCTTCTACAACCAGCGGTGGCGGCGCCCCCGTCGTCCAGCGCTGCCGCCTCCTTTCCCACCGTTCCCACCTTCTCTCCCGATGGCTCCTCCTTCCTTCTCATCTTTTTCGCGAAACAATTAGTTTCAAGTAGGGTTTGCTTTTTTTTTTTTTTTTTCATTTCTGCAAGCGGCGGCGCCGCCTCCTCCTCCACCACCCAAACCGATGTTTCCACTTTCTTCATCGACGACTCTTCCCTCATCTTTTTTTGCGAAACAACAAAGTTTTTTTTTTGTTTTTTCATTTTCGATGAGAAATTGTCGACCATAATGTTTATGGTCGATAATTTTTTATCGAAAATTCTGATTATTTTTAAATAATCTTTCGATTAAATGTTGTCGACAACAGTGTTTTTTGTCGATAAATTAGAGTAAAAAATATATCATATGGTAGATCGATACTGGTTGGTCGAAAAAATCTTTTTTTTTTAGGTTTCTAAATATATTTTGGATTGGGTGGTCGCCGACGGCGGCTGTCGGAGGAGGTGGGTGATGGTGCCGAAAGGGCGACGGCTGGTGCAAAATTAGAATTAGAGTTTTGTGTAAAATTAGGGTTAGAGTTTTGAGGGGGTGTATGTATCTGTAATACTTTAATAAAAGGGTAAATATGATATTTTATATACGTATTTAATTAATAAATGAAAGGGGGGAGTGCATCTAACATTGTTGGAGGGGCATATAACCCACGCCTTCTAGGTATTGACTTTGCTCCATTGTCATTCCAAATAGGGGTGGAAATGGGTCAGGCCTAGGTAGGCTTTACAAATATTTTTTAGGTCCGAGCCTGGTCCATGGCCTGTTATAGGCTTTTTTTTTTTAAGGCTTGGCCTGACCTTTTTAATAAGTAGGTCTGTCCCGAAAGCCTTTTAAAGGCCTTTTTAGTCTTATTAGTGCATTTAAAAAAAATCCTACAACACTTGTATTTCATCAAATCATAAAAAATCCACAAATTATATTGATAAATGCTTACTAGTTAGAAATTATATATATATATTAGACACTCTTATTTAAAATGTTTTCTATATTTAAGTATAAGTATTAGATATTTATTATATTTTTATATTATACTCCCTCCGCCCGCCTATAAGCTTCCCATTTTACTATTTTGGTCCGTCCGTCTATAAGCTTCTCATACCCTTTTTGGTAAATACTTTTTCTTACACATCACTTTATATCTTACTTTTTCTCTCTATCTCTCTCATCTCTCAATCACATCACTTGTACTATATCTATTATTTATATTTTTTATATATTAAATTAATTAAATAGGTCGGCCTATTGGGCTTGAAAGACCTACTAAAAAGGTCAAGCCCGACCTATTTAATTAAATAGGCTTTCAAAAAAGTTTAAGCCCGACTTATTTATTAAACGAGTCAAATCGAGCCGAGCTTTAATAGGTCGAGTCGTAGGCCCCTGTCGGGTAGCCTGGCCCATTCCCACCCCTAATTCCAAACTACGAGACTATAGTTAACATTGGGTTGGCTATTTTAAATGTTGGACTTTGCAGGTATAAATTGTGCCCCCCACCCTCAGAATTTATGAGTTAACCACCCCCACACTTTTTATTACTTTTTGGCACAAAGATTAAAAAAAGTGATTAAAATTATTAAATAATAGATATAGTACAAGTGATGTGATTGGAAGAAGGAGAGAAATAGAGAAAAAAAATAAGATATAAAATGATGTGTAAGAAAAAATACTTACCAAAAAGGGTATGAGAAGCTTATAGGCGAACGAACAAAAATGGTAAAATGGAAAACTTATAGACGGACGGAGGGAGTAAATGAAATAATGTGTGAAAAGACCTCTATACCATTTTTATTGTTGAGTTCATACCCTTCTCACAAATCTGCAGGATGAACATATTATGAGACAATATATATGTGAGTATCTCGTAATTATTAAATTAATTATATTTGTGTTAAGTGTATAATGATTTAATAATTATGAGATACATATATACTGTCTCTTAATTAATTTCAATTCGTAAATATATTAATAAGAAGGTTAATAAAGATTAGATGGACAAAATGAATTTAATTTAATTTACTATCTCAATCCATCTCACACTAAAATTTATTCAATATGTGCATTGCCTTAGGGCATATTTACTTTTGGTTTTAAAAACCAGTTTTGAATTTCAAGATCCAAAACTCGTTTTACTTCGTGATTTAAAAATCGGTTTTCAAAATCCACTCAAAACCACTCATATCAAACATATTGATTTGACATAAAGTTATATCTATATAATATTACTTCAATCATTATATTCTTTCTCAACAATAATATAATAATACTATAATAATATAATAATACAATAATATAATACATTTAATGATTACACAATTAACTAATCATTATAATCTTATGAAACAATAATATAATAATACAAACTTATTCAATCTTACAACTTGATTTGACATAAAGTTAAATCCTCCACTATTCCAAAACCCAAAAGAAACACTCATATTACTATTCATCAGGATTTTAAAAATCAGGATTTCAAAAACCCGATTTTTAAAACCACCCAAAGTCCAAAGTAAACACCCCCTTATAAATTTTACCAGCTAGTGTAATAAAATACCAAAAAGATATTTTAGTATAAAAATTAAATTTATAAATATACGAGAGGAGGTCTTGCATAAGATGAAACATATTCGATCATGATGTTTTAACATTTTTTGTGAAAGAAGTATCGAGAGTTCGAGAGTGTTTCACACAAATTTTTAATGATATGCATGTCAATGTTTAGTTCTTCATTTTTGGAGCCAATATTATTAATTTGTTACCAACGGAACACGTTCAACCCTGATCTAGTGGTTTAGATTTGAGATTTAAGAATATCCTCCTCTATCAAATTTAATCTTTAGACCAAATAATCAAGCATAAAATAAAAAACTATGAAATAAAAATCTAAAATATTCATTTTAAATTCAAACTGACTATTATATACTACATGTAATTATATTAAATATTTAATTTAAAATATTAAACCGACCGACACTAGCTCAACCCTATAAGACTTCACAAAATATGTGATTTGATAATTTTATAAACTATCTTAATTAGATATATTTTATAGGTAAAATATTTTATACAAGCGTTACAAGTAACTCATTTTGCTTTTAGGCTAAATGGTTTGGCCAAAACAATTTGATTGTAAATTGATTATGAAAATTTTTGTCCTAACCAATTTTTTTTTTTTAAATTCAAATGTGTCAACTTTGTGGGCATAACTAGAGCTGACAATTTAGGCCGCCTAGTCCAGACCATTGGGTCAAGCAATGTTTGTGGACTGGGTCTGACCGATCCATAAACTGTTCGAATCTACAAAACGGGAGTTCAGCCTAGCTTTGTCTAAGCTAGCGAGTCAGCCCAATCCATGACTTTAATTTTATTTTAAATATTTTTAACAAAAATTATATGTATAAACTTTATTGTCTATTGATCACATATACTATTATTTATACAAATAATTTTAATTCCTAAATATGCAAAATCCGTAAATGCTTATAACCATTATGACATTACCTTACACAATAAGTCCAAATAGATAAACAATTCATAAGTTCAAACTTCAAAGTTAAAAAATAAATTTAAAAAGACAATAATATTTAAATTTAATATCAAAACTACTCCATATCATTCATCAGCAATCATAATATTTTAATCCTCCATAGAAAAAAAAAAGAAAAAAAAGATCGACCTAATCGAACTATTCACAGCTCATCTGACCAAATAGATATAAGCCCTTCAAACCCGTTTGTTGGTCCCAAAACGAGTATCAATGAGGAGAAAGTCTAGAGGGGGTGAATAGACTTTCTATAACTTTTAAACCTTTTTGCGTGTAGATTAGATGAGATGATCAGAAGAGTGATATACTCTATCATCTGATGCAAATAAGATGTTTTTATCTCAGAGTGCGATTGTATATAGCACATCAAGATAACAAACCTACTGATTGTTTAAATCAGTTGGTCAGTTGAAAAGCTATCTTAACAGCTAAGGTGCGAAAAATGTGTAGACCCTAAATGTTTAGACTCGTTGGTTTATATGAAAACCTTTTAAAGAATGACTTTAAATCAATGAATGATATCAGCTAATATAATATATATGTTGATTTAAAAACTTAACTTGTGGATTTTGACTCTTTTACAAAACTTATGATTTTATCAAATATGAACAATAACAACAATATAAACAATATACAGAAGGTAAATAAAGTTGTAAATGAACACAATATTTATAGTGGTTCGAACAATTTATTCTACGTCCGCTCTTACTAATCAGATAGTGAAATTATATTTCTTGTTAACTTTATAGTCGCAAAAGAAGAATTTTGATCAAGATACACAATCCTTTTGTGTATACGGATCTATTTGTTGGTTAGAGAACAAGTACCCTTTACAACCTTAGTTCTAAACTGGTAATGTGAAAAGGTGTTAATAACCAACTCAATGTGTTTAAAAACACACTGATATTTTAAGCACTAAAGATAGGAATCTTAAAGCTGGCTTAGGATCGGAAACTTAGAGTTTAAGAATAGAAAAACTTTGCAGGCTCTAAAGAACTCGATATGATAGTTTCAGACAGATGAGTGTTCTTGAGTACTTCTGATTTTTGGGAGTTCTTGCATGGAGTTTCCGTTACTCGTTCCAAAGAACAAGTGTTGTATTTATAAACGATTTGAGCTCCAAAACTAGTCGTTGGTGAGAAACTAGCTGTTGCATCAAATCTTCTATTTAAGGATAGAGATCTTCATGAGTTGATGTATTCCTGGATTTCTGGTACGACATTTCCTTAAATGGAAACGGGCATTAAAGGCTTGTACGACTCTGCATAAAGGTCTCTGCATTCCTAGTCCAAGTCAACTCACTAGCTGTGTTGTCATCTTCTTATTGGTCCACATCAGCTGAGTTGTTAGACTATCAGTCTTGTCTTCTGTTAGAGCAATTCAGAACAGGTCCGACATTCTCTATGTCTTCTGTTATCTTTGCCTCTTCATCCAATGTGTAACATCATAAATGAACTGCCACTTCTTCAAGTTGCTTATCATCTTTAAATGCTAACTGACATCTGAACTTCAGATGGGCTTGACTTTAATGCTCTTAAGGTTTCTTCTTGACAAGATCAAATGAGCTCATATCTGCTGAAAAGGTCTTTTGATTTGTTGCAAATTATCATACAGTTACTTTCGGTTGACAACAACCTTTCAATCTGATTTTACTAATGAGCTTCGATGTTTTCTAGTCTTCAGTCTTCTACTCTTTAAGTCTTAAGTAATACGCGTGTTAAAACAAATGAGTAATCAGCTGATATACATAAATCTGATTCCTCAGACTTAGATTATTCAATACTTCTAAACTTTATAAAACAACTTAGGTAACCTACTTCTAGATTTCAAATTATTATTCTCCTATTGTTGAATGCATTTTATTGTTGTGAGGTATTTTTTTCAGCAAACTATATATTTAATAATTATTTGTATTTCACTTTTGTTCGTTGTCAATGTAAGTCCGTTTTTTTACCTTGAATTTTATTATGTCGTATACAACTGGACGCCTCTAAAATTTTATATCAGTGTTTTTTATTACTTTTCTTCTATTTTTTCTTTCTGAGGTGGTTTTGCACATTAGTACAAGTACAACACACATTCATTTGTGTTTTCAAGAATCTCAATTGAATTATATAAGATATAATATTAAATATTAAAATATTTATTTAAAATTTGTGTAATACACTAGTTATTATTCTAAATCTTACTCTACTGGTTTTGACCCTAAATTTAGAAATTACAATCAGATTATGGGCTGAATGAATATCCCAACACCGTTAGGCTAGTGGGTCAGCCAAACCTGCCTAATTTTTTTGGGCGCGGCTAAAGGCACCCGAATTTCCTATGAGTACACCCACCAAACATTTTTTTAATCCTTCAGGACATGTGAAATGTCCCATATACCCCTAGGGTAAAATTTATGAAAAAAATGAAAGATGAGTACACCCACCTATTCTATTTCACATAATTATCTCCCCCACCACCAAAACAAACAACATTCTTCAAAAAAAACTTCAAAATTGAAACAAAATAAATCCAAAACAACTACTGTTCCAAAAAATTCCAAAACAAACATGTTCAAAAAAATTTCCAAAACAAACTCAATATGTTCGAATTTTTTTCCAAAATAAACTCAATATGTTCGAAAAAAATTCCAAAACAACTCAAATTTGTCCGAAAAAAAAGATCGAACATCTTGTTCGAAATTTTTTCCAAAACAAACTCAAGTTGTTCCAAATTTTTTCCAAAACAAACTCAATATGTTTGAAAAAAATTCCAAAACAACTCAAATTTGTACGAAAAAAAAGATCGAACATCTTGTTCGAAATTTTTTCCAAAACAAACTCAAGTTGTTCGAAATTGTTTCTAAAACTAACACAATCTGTTCGAAAATAATTCCCGAACTACTAAAAACCCTAATTTTCCTAAAATTTCTAAACACTAATTTCAGTAAAAATTGTAAAAAAAAAAAAAAAACTTACCTTTCGGTTGCTGGGTGCGATGAAGGCGATGAAGGGAAGGGGGCGCGAACGTCCGCGAAGGGGAGGGGTTGCGGCCGGCTGCTGGGTGCGATGAAGGCGATGAAGGGAAGGGGGGGTTGCGGCCGCGAAGGGGAGGGGGAAGGGTTGCGGCCGCGAAGTGGAGACGGAGGGGTGGCGTGCGCGAGGCAAGGGGAGGGGGAGAGGTTGCGGCCACGAAGTGGAGACGAGGGGTGGCGTGCGCGAGGCAAGGCGGCGGCACTGTGCGAGCGGCCGCGTGGAAGGAGGCGGTGGTCGTGGCGTGGGCGGCGGTGGCGTGGGCGGCGCCGGCGTCTTCAAGAGAGTGGAGGAAGGCGGATGAAATGAGTGTACGTGGGTGTACTATGTTAATTTTGAGAATGGGGAGATGATTTAGAGTTTTAATAGGACGAAGGGTATTTTTGTATTTTCCACGTGGGTGTCCTCATCGCGTGGGTGTCCTCATAGGATCCTTGGGTGCCTTTAGCCGCGCCCAATTTTTTTTAGCCTGAATTTTGAGTCAAGTTCATATTTTGCTTCGTGTTGGCTGGATTGACAGTGGCATTTGAATTGGGCCTAAATTCCACGCTTATGACCCTTTTTAACATTGGATGGGACTATTTACACCTCCATTTCGGTTTAGAACACTCCCCCAATTGATGCACCCCCCTAAAATCACCTTGAGATAGATGCACACCCCCCTTAATTGTCATAATTGCCCTTCTCTCATAAATTTTCAATTACTCCTCACACCCCTCTAAACCCAGTTTTTACTCCATCTTCTTCATCTTCTCCCCCTCTTCCAAACCACTCCACCCACCAACTTCCGCCGCTGCCGGCGACACCCACCCTCGCCACCACCGTCTTCGCCGGCGACACCCGCCCTCGCCCCCACCACCGCGGCCGCCCTTGCCCACCCTTCCGCCCCCCATCGCCGATCTGTAAAAAAAAAAAAAATCTTTCCAGCGGCCGCGCGACCGCCTCTGTCGATCGGCCGCTGCGGCTGCCCCCTCCCTGGTGTCCCGTCCATCATTCTGCCGCTCTCCCCCTCCCTCTCCCTTCTCCCCCTCTTGATCTGTAAACAAAAAAAACAGAGATCGACGCGGCGGCCGCCGCCGCCCCCCAAAAGGCCCCCGCCCAAAGGCCGTCGTCCCCGCCCAACGGCCCCCGCTCCCGCCCATCGGCCGCTCCCATGGAGAGTCTCAAAGGCCTCGTCAATACAGATTCTGGGATTGCAAACTGTTAAGGAGTTTGTTTTTTTTTTTTTTCTTCTTTTTTTAATTTCGACCACTCTAGGTCGATCAAAATACACCCCGTCGACAACCGGGTGTCGACGAGTGTTTTTTTGGTCGACCTAAAGTTGTCGACGAGTTTTAAATTTTTTTTTTTTTTTCCGATCAACAAATGTCGACCATATGCATTCTCGTCGACCAACCAGTGTCGACGAGAGTGAATATGGTCGACACTGGTTTGTCGAAATTTAAAAATAAAATTTGAAAATTTTTTAAGTTCTGAATTTTGTTGTTTGTTGTTTGTGTTTGGCGGTGGTGGTGTGTAGTGGCGGCGGCGACTGTGGCTGGATAAAACTTAGATTTAGAGTTTAAAGGTGAAAATGGGATGCATTTAGTAGTGTAATATGACTTAAAGGGTATTTTTGATTTTTTACATCATTATTTTATTATTAAACTCATAGGGGGAGTGTTCTAAACCGAAATGGAGGTGTAAATAGTCCCACCCTTTAACATTTCCACTTGTTGGGTGTGAACGAGCCATATGGATCCATTAAGAAATTATTCCAAAATTTTTTTGGGTCTTACTTAAATATTTAAATACTGAATAAGATATCCAACTTTCTATTTGGACATGAATTTGTAAATAGTATAGTTTTGAAATTGTGAAGTTTGTTAATTATTACTGTTTAAATTTATAATTAGATTTATCTTGAGTTCTCACCCTTTTTGAAATGAAAATCCTTTTGCGATGTTTTAATGTCAAATGCACACATTTATTTCGTTATACTGCGTTTATAGATGGGTTAATTGGAAATTAAATCACCATCTTTCCATAAATTGTAATTTAATCTAAACTTTTAAATAATTGTAAATAAAATCACCACCTTTAAATATTGTTGCAATTTAAACTTCTTAATAGTCTCATTTGTGTCCAAATCTAACGTGAGTAGCTGATATGACACATTCTTAATGAAACAACATTGTTTTTTATTTCGATCTAATCTTAAAACTTTAAATTCGAATATAAATGAAGTTGTCTAGAAGTCTAAATTGCAACAATATTTAAAGGTGATGATTTTATTTGCAATTATTCAAAAGTTTAAATTAAATTACAATTTTGAGGAAAATGGTGATTTAATTTGCAATTAACCTTTATAGATTGAAAAGATTAACATAGTGATATATTTAAAAAATGACAATATAGAAAATACTTATAATCAAAATATAGAAAAACATGGAGTAGGATCTAAAAAAATATGTTGAATGGTATAACCGGGACATTACAGTAACATCTGATGATTGCAGCTAAATAAAGAGAGGTTTTTTCCTTTAAAATAAATAAATATGTTGAACTGTAATTAAAAAATAAGACTTCTTTTGTTTTTACAATAACTTTCACGTGTAGGTGAACACGGAAATTAAAAAAATGTACTCCCTCCCTTCCATACTTGAAGATATATTTTACCATTTTTTGTGTTTCATACTTGAAGACACATTACCTAAAATAGTAAAAGCACTTTTAAACACTCCCCTTAAAACATCACAATATTATAACAAATGTCACTACTTTATTACACTTAAAAGTAACTTTATTGTATTATTTATAAAGTTGAAAAATCTTTACTACCCCCACTTTATTTTATGGAGTACAATATTAATAAACAATTTATTCATTAAAACTCGTGCCCCATTGATTTGAGCCTTCAAATATGAGACGGGGGGAGTAATAAGGAGTAGAATTTTAAGAAGTAATTTTATAAATTTTTATATATAAAATAAAGAATAAAACGTCAGAAAATGTAAAAATTATTGTAAACGAGAGAGAGTAATCCATACTTTTAGTCACTGTCAAATATTTCATAGTAATTTGGCTAGTCTTGTATGAAATATTGCATATATACATTTCAGTCATTCACGCACATGTTCTTTATAAATACACCCACAAGCTGAATTCACACACACATTTTTTATAAATACACCCACTGACAGCTTAATTCGAAATTTTTAATCCGTTTATTTTACTCGTTTCTGTGATTTTTTTATCTTTTATTTTATTTTTGAACGCGGGATATTAAATGTAGTAATTCAAATTGTAATATGTAGTAATACACATTATTTTATGTAGTAGTAACACAAACTATTTATATAATAATACAAATTCTTTTATTTAGTAACATGTTTTTTCTAGTGTTTTTATTGATGTAGTAACTCACATTATAATATGTAGTAACATATATTTTCGAATGTAGTAAACACAATAATCATGTTGTAATACAAAATGTTTTATTGTAGGATGATGCCAAAAATATTAGATCATTTGATAAAGTTACAT
Organism: Galeopsis tetrahit; assembly: GCA_963675135.1. NCBI lineage: Eukaryota > Viridiplantae > Streptophyta > Magnoliopsida > Lamiales > Lamiaceae > Galeopsis > Galeopsis tetrahit. The sequence goes on along the minus strand of OY776127.1, from coordinate 16,110,226 downwards.
ATAGTAACAAACGTCTATTCAATGTATTAATTCAAACTGTAGTATGTAGTAACATATAATTTTTTATGTAGTAAAACAAATTATTACATGTAGTAATAACACAATTTTATATAGTAATATTGATTCTTTTATATATTTTTTTTTATTGATTAAGTAATCCACATTATAATATATAGTAACATATATTATTGCATGTAGTAAGATATATTATTGCACATAATACAAAATAACATTGACCCATAATGATTAGTATTAAAAAATATTTAAAGAAATATAAAATATTTAAGAATTAAGGTCATCGTAAATATATTGCAGCGTCCGACCGCGGTCTGAGGTGATCGAAAACTGCTCGGAGAAGACGACCCTGTTCAATTTCTGTCAGTGTGTGCAGTTATAAAAAATGTGGGTGTGAATTGAGCTGTCAGTGGATGTATTTATAAAAAATGTGGGTGTGAATTAAGCTTGTGGGTGTATTTATAAAAAATGTGTGTGAATTAAGCTTGTGGGTGTACTTATAAAGAATATGTGTGAATGACTGAAATGCATGTATACAATATTCCATATAAGTTTTTGTGATAGTAATTTTTATATTTCCCATGATATTATATTAATACATATTTTCTAAATTATGACGAAACATTCAACAAATCTGTAGTAATATATGAAAAAGGTTTAGTCTAGTATACACTTGAGTGCATGTTGTGCACCTTAGTTTATGTTGCACTTTTCAGTTGTATTGACTTGCATTTTTTCTTGATTTACACCTTTTGGTAAAATAGTATTGCACTTTTCAATTATTAAATTGTATAATAATATTTTTCAATTTTATCCCACAATCCAAACAACTTGATTATAAATTATCATATAAACTTTAAAATTTAATCCATCAATCCAAACATGAATTTTAAATCAAATTTTCAAATTGTCCCACTAAATCCTATCCTAATATATCTATACTATCCTAATATATATATCCTATCTAGCAAACCAAACAAGTCCTAAAAGTATAAGTTAGTATAACTAAAAATGAAATACAATATTTCTGAAATGTGCAAGTCGATATTACTGAAAAGAGCATCACAATATTAATGAAAAGTGTAAGTCAATATAATTGAAAGTGTAAGAGTCTATAACTGAGCAACAAATTTTTTTACTGAAAAGTGCAACACAATATTATTAAAAAGTGCAATTCAGTATCACAATTTTTAATGAAAAATGTAAGTTATTAAATTGAAAAGTGCAACAAAATATTACTAAAAAGTGTAAGTCACTATAAATAAAAATATTGTTATACAGTTTAATAATTGAAAAGTGCAACACTATTTTATCAAAAAGTGTAAGTCATTAAAAAGTGCAAGTCAGTACAACTGAAAAGTGCAACATGGACTAGAGTGCACAACATGCACTCGAATCCACAACATGCACTCGAATCCATAACAGACCAATCCTATGAATAATTACAATTGAATACAGTAAGAACAATAAATTAATGATAATTTTTTTTTTTTTTGAATTTAATGATAAAGTATTCATTCAACAATATAAGAATCCAGTTGAAATCTTTTTCAGGTCAAAGATCAATCAAATCTCGATTTTTTTTTGTCAATCTGAATTTGAATTATTGCAAAAATAAAAGATTGAACATTTAAAATTTAGAAATACTTGAAAAATCGTGGAACTAAGCAGTTAAGGTGTGTATTGTACCAGTTGTCACATTCCAAATTTAGAATTTACATCTCAATCATATTGTTTGCTACCAAATTTAAAAATTAAAAGCTGAATACTAAAATTCAATACTCCAATCTCATTCAAACACTCAAATGTGCACACATACTATTTTTAAGGTGTTGCATAATAAGTCTAGTTGGCAGAAATTAGGGATGTGACGAGTGGTAAGACTTAGTATGACTGATCGATGAATTACGACGTTATCAGTAAAATGTTTCTTAAAAGACTGACATGTGTTAATGACCACTTTAACTCATCTCGTTATGCTCGGCTCGAGCATCATCTTAGATTGAGACGAGCTAAAGTAAATGATTAACATGAGTAGAAATATTTCGAGTTAATAAAAATATTTCTTAATTTTTAATTTAATATGTAATCTCTCGGTCTCTTCGAAAGTTATAAATTTTACTGTTTTAGTTGTGTCATTGATTTTTTTTTTACAACATTCATTATCTTTCTTTATCTCAACAACCCACTATACATATAATACAAAATGTTATATTTCTTAATCAATTGTAAAAAATAAATATACAAGTTTTGAAGGAATAGAGTATACAAATTTTCTTAATAAAATATAATAATATATACTCTCAAATATTGATTTGACATTTTGTTAAATCTCACTATAGTAAGTCTGAAAATAAATGTGTAATTCTAATTATTTATGAAAAATTAAATAATAAATTTGGGAAATAGAAATAGAAATATCATGTTCCAAACATAAGGTACTATGGCATTAATTTTGTCCAAACGGAAGGAACGACGCCGTTCTACCTCGAAAGTTGTGACCGTTACATTCCATTTTTGAAAATATGTCCTGCACTGCGCAATTATATTTCCCAAAAAGTCGTTCTATCTAATGAAGTAATTTCCCCTCTCTCTCAAGTTGTTACTTCCTCAATATCCAACGATTTACTTGAGAAAGAATATAACCGCACGAAATTCAACCGCAGACAATCCGGACCTCTCTCTGTGTGCTGCTCTGTACTGCTCCCAGTGCACTCTCTGCAACAAAATTTGTCCGTTTCTCTTTTCCTTCTCACCATTTCATCATTCATAAATATAAAAAAGAAAAGAAATTGTTGATAGATATATAGAAGCTGTATCTATATATCTTTGCTGTAAAAATTAAAATCTGGCTGGAGTTCCGGAATCTCAGAACAGGTGATTCTTGTAATGTCACATAATTTTAGGTTCTGTTTTTGACCCTTTTCTCGAAACCCCTTTGCTTCAAACCCCTTTTAGTAAAAAGCTACTTTGATTCTTATCTTTTTGCAATTGGGGGTGAGTTTTGTGTGATTTTTATGGTTGTATATGTGCATGTACATTTGATTTTTTGCGTGAAGCTGGGATAGCATTTATTTCACTTTTCCTCTTTTTATGTTTGGATTGCAGGCCATTGAGAAGTAATTAAAAAAATCACCCTATGTGTGTAGAAGCATAAAATGTGATTTATGTGCAACACTCACAAACCCTCTTCTAGAAAAAATTGAAAAAAATGGGTTGTGCTCAATCGAAAATTGAGAACGAAGAATCAGTTTCGAGATGTAAAGAGAGGAGGAATCTTATGAAAGAGGCCGTTTCTGCGAGGAATGTTTTTGCCTCAGCTCATTCTGGGTACTCTGTATCGCTTAAGGATACCGGCGCTGCACTGAGCGATTATGCTCAGGGGGAGGTTCCGCCGCCGCCGCCGGAGGTGGCTGTGGAGCCGTTGGACCACCCACCGGCGGCGGAGCAGCCTCAGCCCCCACCTCCACCTCCTATGGAATCTAGCCTCCCTCCTCCACCTCCTCCGCTCCCGAGCTTTTCGCCTTCACCGATGCCTCCACCTTTGCCTCCGCCACTCCCGAGTTTTTCGCCTTCGCCGATGCCGCCCATTCAACGATCTGTAACAATGCCAGCTATGATGGCTTCGGAAAAACGAAAGGGGAAGATGAAGGGGATAGCCATTTAGTATTTAATGGTGACTTCCTTTTTGTCTTTGCATTTACAGACTGGTGAGCTTATGAAACGTGAATATCAACGAAAAGTTGGTGTGCTGAATAAGCTGAAAAAACGTAATGCTAGTGCTGAGCAACTGGAAAAAGCAAAAGCTGCTGTTAGCCATTTGCATACGCGATACATAGTTGACATGCAATCGTTGGATTCAACTGTCGCGGAGGTTAATGATATTCGTGATAAGCAATTGTACCCAAAACTTGTGGCTCTTGTTTTCGGGTAAACTCTCGTTTTTTGTTCTTTACCAGTTGGATTAGTTGTTCCGTTACTAATTAATGTGAAGAGCATTCTTTGTTTTCGGTTATTGTTGATTTGTTAGTGTTGATCATTGATTTGAAACTTTCATTTTGCCGTTTCTAAATGGGATAATATCATTTTTGTCCCCAAGTTCACTTTTTTCCAGTTTTGGTCCCGCTCTCCACTCACTTTCAAGTTTAGTTTGGTCCTAAAAGTACATTTTTACTCTCATATTTGGTCCCACCGTTAGTTGACCGTTGACTGATGGAATCAACAGACAGTCAACTAATGGTGGAACCAAATGTGAGGCAAGTGTACTTTTGGACCAAATTTGATAGCAAGTGAAGGAGGGGGACCAAAATTAGAAAAAGGTAACTTTAGGGACCAAAAATTATGTTAACCCTTTCTAAATGGTTATGTGTTCAATTACTCATTTCGCTTTGTTGTGTTGAATATTTTTTTGATTTCTTCAAGGATGACGAAGATGTGGCATTCAATGTGCTTACATCACGATAGCCAGCTAACTATCGTCATGGGCCTCAAATCCCTCGACGTCTCTGGACTTCTCATAGAAACGAGCAAGCACCATCACGAGCGTACAAAGCAAATCGCGACGGTTGTCGAGCAATGGCATTTGCAATTCGAAAAGCTCGTGGCGAATCAAAGACTGTACATCAATTGCCTCAACAGCTGGTTGAAACAAAACCTTGTCCCAATCGAGAGCAGCTTGAAAGAAAAAGTTGCTTCCCCGCCCCGGATCTCGAACCCTCCGATCCAGGCTTTGCTCCGGGCCTGGCACGACCATCTCGAGAAGCTTCCGGATGAAGTGGCGAAAAGTGCGATTGCATCATTTGCGGCCGTGATAAAGACGATCATCATCCACCAAGAAGAGGAGATGAAGTTGAAGGAGAAGTACGAAGAAACGAGGAGAGAGTACTTCCGAAAGAAACAAGGCTTCGAAGAATGGTATCAGAAGTACATGCAACGGCGGGGCCCATCAAATGAAACAGAGCCTGAGGCGAACGGCAAGGACGACCCGGTAACAGAACGGCAGTTTGTGGTGGAAAGCTTGAAAAAGAGGATGGACGAGGAAATGGAAGATCATCAGAAACATTGTATTCAGGTGAGGGAGAAGTCGCTAGGGAGTCTGAAAATACGGCTGCCAGAGCTTTTCCGAGCGCTCTCGGATTACGCTCACGCGTGTTTTGATGCATATGAGAGGCTGAGAATGGTGGTTACACAGTCACAGCTACCAAATGGAAATGTGGGTTCATAATCTGTCGTCTTTGAAAAGACATTTTATGTAGCAACTATCATAATGCAGGGGGGTACTATGTTACACCTTGTACATTATTGCAGTTTTTGCAATATTTTGTTTTTGTTTACTGGGAAAGTGAACTTGAAAACTGTTACATTTTCACACCTTAATGTCAATTGAGTTATTTTCATCACTTTTTTCTCCAGTCCTATTGCTGTATTTAATTGTTTATTGAATTGTGATATATATATAGTCCTGGTATAAAATTGCAGGTTTTATTTTTATTTTTTAGTTACTGGTATCAATTTAAAAATAATAAGTAAAATCTGTGATTATTTTAATGCAAAGTATTATTATATTGAAGTTTTTTTGTTTTTTCTAATAAAAAGTTACTTGTAGTATTTTTCTGTGAAGTCACACCACTACAAGGTAGAAACCAGATATCCCTGATTTATAAAATAAAAATCCATCTCTATAGATAGGGCGGGTGGTAAATGCCTTTTTTTTTAATAGCGTTTGTTGATATATACTTTTATTCCAATTTTATTATGTTCACCCTCTTTTTACGATGGTTCAACTTTATTTTTAAAATAATACTATTCACATAATTTTATCTTCATTCTTATATCATCACTTATTTATTCACATTGTCATTCACTTTATATATAAGTGAACCACACAATACTTAATTATATCCCAATTTACTTATTTGGGTCTTTCTACAATAAGACAAGCTCACAATATTCACATATTTACACAAAATGTCATTATTTTTACTCTATTTTCAATCACTTTTTTACTTTATTCATATAACTTTATAAAATTACCCCTCAATACTCCATTCATTACACTTTTTTTTAAAAAAACTGTGTCCATTTTATGGTGCAAACACTTATGGAATGGAGAGAGTACTATGTGATAGAAAAATTCGTCTCAGGTATGAGATAGTGGTATGCAAATTTTCTGAGTAAATTGGTCAAGTGAAATAAAAGAAAAAGTAATGCTCCATAGCATCTTTATTAAACTCTTTTTTTGACAAAAGTATTTTATTTTTATAAAAAGAGAAATATTTGTGTGTAATAGTTATATATATATATATAATTGACCAATTTTTTAAATGTACTGAATGTTATCCATGAATTATGAGCTGAGTTCTTAGATAGTTCATAGTTATTTACCCCCTCTTTTTTATGAGTTCACTTTCAATTTTTTAAAAAGAAAATTACATGTAAAAAAATTATATTATTCTTTTATCAATTAAATTACAACTCATTAAAATTTAATCGTGTACCCATCACTGAGACACCAATGAATCACAACTAAATTACCACTAAGTCACATATTATATTGTTTTTTAATTCTTAAAAAAATATTACTCGAAAATATTATGAATATCTAAAAAATATATTAAAAAAATAAATTATTTAGATATTTTTGTAAAAAAAAAAACTAAATTAGTTTTCTTTTTTTTTTTTCAATTTTTTTTAGAGGACATTGATAAAAGTATGACTGATTACTATTGATCTGACTGTGAGGACCCCATTACAATGGTTGCAATTAGACATTTTGCAATTGATTTTCAATCTTTGTTTTTTAAAAACTCAATCAATATTGTGAAGAATATGTTCAACTTGGTGGTGAACTCTCTGTAATGTAATTTTTTTACTACGTGTTTGTTATGATTAAATACACATTGATTTTACTTCTAATATTTTTTGATAATTTATCTAATATTAGTATATTACTAGCTTTGTTTTATTAAATCAAGCTCTTGATATTGATATGACTGCAGGAGTGAACAACTTTGAATTTATTATACATTCATACACCTCTCAAATGGCTAGTATAATATTAGTTTAAATATAGTATATTATTAGTTCATACTCCCTCTGTCCACCAAAAGTGTGCTCACTTTTTTTTATATATGCTTTTAAAAAAATCATATTTTAATTATAAAGAATATATTTAATATAATGAGTAAAAAATATATTTGATAGATGAGATCTTGTTAGTAAAGTAGAAAAAATATTCAAAAGTTAACTATTTAAATAGAATAAGCACGTTTTTTGTGGACCCAAAAAAAGAAATGAGCACACTTTTGGTGGACGGAGGGAGTATATTGCATAATTTTACTTTGTCGAGTTTGTTCAAGTACGTATATCAACAATTATTATTTATTCTTATGATATTAGGCTCAGTAGTATATTATAGTTTTAGTTCACATATAACAATGTTTTAATTTATATAGAATATAATATTAGTTCATATATATATAATATAATATTAGTTTACAAACAAACAATTGCATTTCTTATGTATAATTTTGTCCATTACTTATAATTATAGAAAGTAAAGATGTATTTTAATGATTTAGTAGTTAGAGATGTGATTAAAAAGAAAAATATAAACTAATAGTACTATATTGCATGTAAACAAGTACTATAGTGGAAATGAATTAATATTAAAGGGAAAATATTGTGACTCAATATTAGTTCAATAAAAGTCCATTAACTAATGTGATTAAAAATAAGGATTAATTTTGTTCCAAGAAATAAAGTAGAGAGAAATTTTATGAAAAAAAGATATATATGGAAATAAGATAATGTCTCTTGGATAATAAAATATTTTCATATTTTCCATAAATTTTATGAAAAAAGATATATATGGAAGAAGATACATGGAAAGGTTAAGAAGATAATCTTTCCATATGTACGGGCTGAATTTTCAACACAATGGTGCTACAAAAAATTGTATTTTTTAAAATACATGTGTGCAACAAGAGAGAAAAATCAATTATTCCTTGAGAGTTAGATAGTCTGTGAGATCTCCAATCGGATCAACGGACTAGGGTTGCGGATTACTTGAGAAGACAATTGGATTGAAACAATTACTCTTCTCAACGACGTCTCTCCAATTCAGAGGTAAACACGTAATCCCTTAGTTCCACATGTTTATAAATTTTTTTATCGTATATTCATTACATGAATTGCTTGGTTTAATTTGTTTAAATCGTAGAATTAAATTTATGATAATTCGTATTTAAATTACGTCGCGAATAGATCAATGACATGTCTTAGAGAATTTACCTCATTGTATGTGAATCAATACTATAGTTTATATCTTATAGCATATTATATATACTTCGAAACTGAAAGATATTAGAGCTTACACACATATAATACTATGTTATATATGAACATGTATGTAACTGATACACTGGGGTGCACTCTTTAAAAATAAAATAAAAAAATTAAGTCACCCTTTATCTTTTAGGAATATGGATCTTAAATACTTGGAGATGTTTTATTTCTTTTTCTAATAGCAAGAAAATTAATTAAGAATCACCGAGAACAATTACACTCAAGAAGGTCATTTACACTAAATGAGAACTCAACAAATAATTTATTTCTTAAATACAACTATTGTTCTTTCACTGTATCTTGATATTAAATCGTAGATGTAGGTTATTTTTTTGTAAATTAATTGGAATTATATTTAAAACAATTATTTTATGCTTTAAGAGAAGATTTTGTATTTTAGAGTAGCACCATATTTGAAGTCATCATATCTAAAAATTTCCTAAAATTATTTAATTTCCATTTTCGGTAAAAAAAAAAAAAAAACTCTTTTTTGCAAGGTAGAAAATTAAATTAACTTGTTAGTGCAATTATAATTAGGTAATAATTAATACCGTTGGCCTTAAACATTTGAAAAAGACGCCAAATACTATGTCCCATGAAAACACGTGGCGAAATCACACATGTTCTTACCATCAAAGTTGTTCGACATTTACCGTGAAGGAGTTTAGAGTCTCCGCACTCTTTTATTTTGAATTCATTTGACCGTTTTTATTTTCTATTTCTCTCACTAAAAACACACACTTCACACTGAAAACGCACTTTCCGCTTGCATTTTTCTGTTCAAATTCCACCAAGCACTAGCGGATCAGTTTTCTTTTACTAATTTCATTTATGTGTGGATGCGTATGAATTTGATTTTGGATCTGCAATTGCTATCTGAAGTGATCGGTTGGAATTTGGGTGTTCTTTCGATTGAAACTCGTCAAGTTCGATTCGGTGAGTTTCTGATATTCGTTCGCTCTAGTTTGTATTATCCAATTGAAGCATAAAGACGAAGTTCTGCGAGTTTTTGGTGAATGTAATTGCTTTGTTAGTATTATAAAACTCATGAATTTGGAACCCTAGTTCTAGAGGCACTTTTAATTTGAATTCGTGGAGCTCTGTCTTTTGGTGAATGTAATTGCCTTGTTAGTATTAGAAAGCGAATGAATTTGGATCCCTAGTTCTAGAGGCACTTTTAATTTGAATTCTTGGAGTTCATTCTTTTTTGCTTTTTGGTCTTTTCTACATCTTTCTTTCCTTAGGCTTGGTTTTTCTTAATTACGATATTCAATTATTTTTGTTTAGCTTGGATTCAGAATCCAGACATTTCAATTTTTCTTTTGGGCAAGGTGACCTCTTAATAAAATAATTAAGAGGAATAGATTTAAAGAATCTTGCTATTTTAGCAGGAATTTGTTTATTTTAATTTGTATGACTGTTATTTGAGCCTAAAGTTGTGTGGGTTTTGATTTTGTGGTAAAGAAACCTTCAGTCGTTTTTCAAATTGAATTTCTGTGTCATGAAGGCAGTCATGCCATACGATTTCCGTATTTCTTAAGCAATTTTGTTTTCATTTTGCATTATAGATCGCACTTCACTTGTAGATTCGTGTTAGCGTTTTTGTTCATATTTTTTAGTTGCTTTGGTTAGTTGGGGACGGCGTCGTTTTAACAGCTAGGGTTCGCTTTATAAAACCTAGCACAATACGCACGCCTTTTCATTTTATTATCTTTCCTCTCCTAAATTCTCTTGGAATCTTTTATCGAGTTCACTTTTTATTCTGCGAGTTTTTCCGATCGGTTCCCAGATCTAACATTCTGTAAGCATTTGTTACTGTTTGTTGAAGAAATTTACTTGGTTGTAGATCGCCACTATAGGTCTTTGAGGTTCTCCTTGCTGTGTTGTGTTAGGATGGTGCTTTATGATTTTTATTCGTGGTCTTTGTAATTGATTAGATTCTTCATGATTACTAATCTAGTCAGCTGGTGTTATTTGAAATTTGTGTTTTTTCTTCGTGAAACTGTCCTTGGTATGATTCAAGGTTCAACTTTCAAATTATAGAGGCAGACAAACAATTTTATTATTATTATTATTTTTATTTTTCCAGATGTATAGTTCCATAATAGAAAAAAAGATATTTGTTGCAATTAAATGCATCCATCGGCTGGTTAATGCATAAAAAACTGGGTGTGTTCATCCTTTTCTTGAATTATTAGAACTACCAGCATTTGGTTTCTTGATGTATTCTTACTTGTTATTGCTTTCTATCTGCCTTTCACATGTACATAACCTGACCTTTTTTCCTGTCTGACTTTTATATTCTTAGTTTCTGTGATATCCTCCTGGATTTGGACAGTGCCTACCATGCAATAGGGTAATGTATAATGATTTGGAGAAAAAATCTTGAAGAAAATTGCCAGCGTTTCGGGATTTCCATATTTGTACACTTGTCAAGTAAATATGGAAATTGATAGGACAGGCAATGATATTCTATCAGATACAGCCAGAAATGGTCTACAAACTTCTCGACCACTACATGGGTAACTTTTTTCTTTATGAAATTTATAGAATGCTGACTCTTTATATTGTGTATTTCTTGTTCTTTTTCCTGCTCCCAGCGCATAGTATATGACATTACTATGATTAAATTGAGGAGGTGAAGTAGTGTACTCTTTTTAACCTGAATGTGCAATATCCTAGAGTTTGAGGGGTTTGCGCATTGCAATTTAAAAATTAATACTAGTAATGCTGTTGTAATTTGTATACATGGGAACTCTACAATTTCTTTATTCTTAAACATATGCTGGTAGGTCTTTAGAGAACTTATAAGTAGTAAGTTAGTAACTGTGCAGTGTGCCAAAAATACATTTAGGTGTGCTATATAACCTTTCATGCTGTTTATGCAGGAGGACGACTGGCCCTACACGGCGTTCCACAAAGGGACAATGGACTGCAGAAGAGGTTAATAATCTTTTCTGTAGTACTAGTTTAAACATATCTTTCTGTAACAGCAACCAATTTTTTCACACTCTACGTAATTCTCAATGTTCCACAATTTGATCTGCTGATGTTATAGATTTTAAATTGAACAGAAAATCTGAATTGCCTTTAATTTGATCTCAAAATTGTATTAGAAGGTGATATCATTTGACCTTACCTAGAAATGGGTGGAGGCTTGCACTATTATCTTTGGCTTTTAGAGTCCAGACGTACCATTTTATCTATCACCATTCCCAAGATAGATATTTCACAGTTTTTTGGCATTTGCTATTTAGAAGGGTACAGAGGAATACCTGTATTAGTTTTTTTTTTTTTAAAACGTTGTCGAATTTTGGTATAAGAAAACTGTTTTGAAGTCTGTATTAGGTTGTTTTGTCCTAGCAAATTGACCAAGCAGAAAGCAATTCTTGCAATAATGTAATTTTGCATGGGTGAGTGAGTGAAAGCCTTAGGTAAAAGGTTCTGATTTCCCCCTTTTAAAAGTGCAATGATGGCTTGTTTTAGTTCTATTTTCTATTTACATAATCATGTAATGTGGAAAATGATAATTCTTTTCTTGCAGGATGAGATTTTGAGAATGGCTGTTCAACGCTTCAAAGGAAAAAACTGGAAAAAGATAGGTAAGCAAACAAATCCAGGCCTTTGTGTAGTGTAACTGGAAGTGGGTCCCTTTGTTCTTTGATTTCCTCGTACTCTTCTGAAGGACATGTAACTTGCATGTACTTGTCATTTTCGTCAATTTAGTGGTTGCTCTTGCTCCGTGTGAATAATTACATGAGTGAATGCGTCATGAGAAGTTTGTGGACAAATAATTTTATTTTAAATTGCATTTTGACTGTTATCCATGGACTATCTTCTGTGAATAGTTACATAGATCCTGATATCTTTTTCTTGATCTGAAAACCAATTTGTAAGCCATAGCACTTACTGAATTATCTATTGTCATTTGTCATGTCGACATTTCATTGATCTCATGTTTTAACTTTCCAATTTTTGTCCAATCCAAAATAATAACACTCTCAGATCTGCCTTGCTGATTCACTTACTGTGCATTTTAAATTTCTTTGATTCTATATTTAGCGGAGTTTTTCAAGGATCGAACAGATGTTCAGTGCCTGCATAGATGGCAGAAAGTTCTTAATCCAGATCTTGTCAAAGGTCCATGGTCAAAAGAGGTTAGTCAACTTGTTTAGTGTCTTGGATTTGATGTTTCCATCAATTATACATATATATCCTCCTGTTTTGTTTCCCTTATAAGATAAACAGAGCCCATTTAATTTCCCCTTAATTGATGATTAGGAGGATGAAGTAATAGTTGAATTGGTCCATAAATATGGTCCGAAAAAGTGGTCTATCATTGCACAGCATCTTCCTGGACGAATTGGGAAGCAATGTCGAGAAAGGTACCTGGAGCTTCTGTTGACATCCGTAGTTCATGTTTTCTTTTCACTATTTTAAACTTAAAATATCATGTTTCTGAATCTCTTATGTATTTCAAGTATAAGGTTTGTGTTTCAGTTTTTCTACTGTTTTGCATTTTTGGCTGGTGGATGCTAGTTCATTTTCTTTGAAGGTGTGCAAACTCCATGTACTCAATGTCTCAACCTGATGATATCTTGTGTCTTGATAGAGAAAAGAGCAGGAAACTTAGAAGATAAAAAAGGATGGTTAATTGAATGAAAAGAAAGGGTACACTGGGAAGAATAAGTCAGGCTTAACTGCCCAGCCTATAGGCCGATTACAAGATACATTTTACTTGCTACAACAATTAATCTCAGCCCTTATTTATTCATGACTATCCTTAATTATCAACCCCAACATCTGCCCCTAAAACAATAATTCAAAGGCTAACATTCAGCCAACAAATTAGCTAACTCTGATTTTCATCCACTTTCCTTCTACGTGTGTAAACTCGTAAAGGAGGCTGGATTATCTCTTTCATGTCTGTTTCAGCAACATACTTTATGTGTATACTCATTTTTCAGGTGGCACAATCATCTTAATCCCAACATAAACAAAGAAGCTTGGACACAGGAAGAGGAATTAGCTTTGATCCGGGCCCATCGAATGATTGGAAACAAATGGGCAGAGTTAACTAAGTTCTTGCCCGGGAGGTACATGAATTCATAATAGTTGCAGGAAGCCTTAGCTTGTTGACAAGTTTGTTGCGTGCATTGTATCAATATTTTTCTGGCTATGACTCATTCTGAGTATCTTTTGTTTGCCTGCATATGCTATCAGAACCGACAACGCAATAAAAAACCACTGGAATAGTTCTGTGAAGAAGAAATTGGATTCGTATTTGGCTTCAGGACTACTTTCACAGTTTCAAGGCCTGCCTCCTGCGATTCATCCTAATCGATCAGCAGCTTCCTCTTCTTCGAGGGCACAACAGAGTAGTGAAGACAACAGTGTTGTTAAAGGCGGAGAAGAACTGGATGATACTTCTGAATGCAGTCAATCTACAAGAAACACAACTGTTCATCCGATGGGGGACTGCAGAGTTACTGAAGATTTGAGTTCAAATCCATGTTCTGAAGATTATCGTCCCGTATTTCAAGAACCAGCATTTGGAATACCAGAAGTACCTTGTGAGCTTGGTGACAAGTTTCCTGGACAGGATTTCTCTCTAGTTTGGGAGGCCTTTGCTGAAGGAAATGATTGGCCACTAAATTCTAATGACCTACCAGATATGTCTGTACTTGATCTGGGGCAAGACTCATCGGGACTGTACTTATTGCCATCTTTTAGTGGCCAAGAAAATAATAACCACGAAACTCCTTTCTCACAAGAGTCTCCTAATGCATTATGTGCTTCAGACTGCAAGATGGCATACCCTGAGGCTGACCACGGGGGATGCTGTCCATCAGGAAATGGTATTACTGACTTTGGTGGGAATACAGATTCGATGCTTCATCATTCTTCGGGACTTCAGAATCCTGAAGATGGGACTTTTGCTTCACAATCTTATTATACACAATCTGATATGCTGGCCAGTTCTTTCTCTCAACCTCTTCCCTTTCCTACACAACTCTCTGCAGCTGATGGTCAATTCATTACTGGTAATGATCAAAATCAGTATAGTTATTCTCATGAGAATGCAGATCAGGAGTCTATTCCACCAAGTGCACATGATAGCCTTTTATATCCCAACGAACCGGATTGCTTACCCTGTGAAGATAGTAACACCGATAAGGCAAAAGAATCGCCAAAACTTGTTCCAGTTGACGATTTTGTCCCCGCACCGTCCAATGATTCTCAGCATTGTTATTCTGCGGATAAAGATATTAAAATTGATGAACTGAATGAGTCTGGAGCTTTATTCTATGAGCCTCCTCGTTTTCCAAGCTTGGAGATACCTTTCTTCAATTGTGACCTTATACAATCAGGGAGCGATATGCATCAAGAGTACAGCCCGCTTGGCATTCGCCAATTGATGCTATCTTCCATGACACCATTTAAACTGTGGGATTCCCCATCAAGAGACAATAGTCCTGATGCTATTCTGAAGAGTGCCGCCAAAACTTTTACTGGCACACCGTCAATACTGAAGAAAAGACACCGTGATTTGGTGTCTCCTTTGTCAGAAAAGAGAGATGAGAAGAAGCTTGAGGGTTCAATGAGGCAAGTATCATTTTCCAATGGTTTTTCCCAATTAGAGGTCATGTTTGAAGAATGTTCAGACAAGAAAGGATCGCAGTTTTCACAAACTCCAAACAGACAAGAGGAAAACGTGTCTCGTGCTTGTGGACAGGAAGAATACGAGGGCAATAAAAGCTTTGTCCTTTCAGAAAACAAAATGTGTACGGGAGAATTCAATGATAATTGCAATGAGAGTGTAAACAAGATAACAGAAAAGAGTGCTGCCACTGATGTCAGAACTAAGGCTGTAGATAATGATGGAACTGAAGTGGTGAGTATTCTATATTTTGTCTCCACCGGCATGCAGGGGTACTTTAGAAATACCCAATATCTTAGTAATGCAAATCTAAGAGGTTTAGTTCTCATGATCTTATTCTGTAGTTCACGGCTGATCATGAATTTAATGAGTTTGATTATTCTTTGTGGCATTGTATAAGCATCCAGTTTAAGGTTTTGTGTGGTTGTACCTATTGTAGGACTGCACAAGAAAGTTTATATAACCAACTCAAATCACCCTTCCTAGTTTTTTCACATTGATGAATTTATTTAAATTCTGATATTCTGTTATTTTATTAATGGCAGGCAAATGAATCTTGTGGAGTCCTTGCTGAACATGATGTGAATGACTTGTTCTTTTCTCCTGATCGTTTTGCAATCAAGAGTGATGAAGCGATTGGTCTAAGTGCTAGAGCTCTTGGAAATCAGTCTTTGCGTAGATTAGATGCTGTTGCTAAACAAGCCATTTTGTCTCCCTCAAATTCATGCTTTTCTCTTATTTGTTCTCCTCGACTGAAGGGTGGGACTAATTTGTTTATAACTACATCTCTGCAATCCTCAAGTCCTTCAGAGAAGAAAACTGAAATCTCTGGCAATGGTTTAGCTTGTGAAAACAATAGCATGTAAGAAGATTGCAGCTGCTTATTCTTCCAGGTCTCTTAAATTCTGGGGTTCATTGCATTTCTGATTTTCTCTCTTCTTGATATTTTGTTTCCAGATTTGTGGAAACACCATTTAAGATGAGTATGGAATCCCCTTGGCTTTTTAGCAATTTTGTACCAGGTCCCCGAGTCGATACAGATATATCAATTGAGGTACGTGAGATCTATTAATAATCTTTTGTTCTTTCTTTTTTCTTCTCCTCTCTTCTCTCTCTCTCTCTCTCTCTCTCTCTCTCTCTCTCTCTCTCTTGTATCTGATCTCACAATACGAGTTTTTGTAGGACATTGGCTACTTTCTGAGCCCAGGGAATCAAAGTTATGATGCGATTGGGTTAATGAAGCAATTAGGCGAGCAGACAGCTGGCGCATTTGCTGATGCCCAGATGGTTTTGGGGGATGAAACTCCTGAAACAATAATGAAAGGAAAATGTGCCATAATTCAGGAAGGAGAAAAGGAGAATAATTACAAGCCAAGCTCTCATAAACATCATAATTCCGTCTCTGCTTCCGTTTTGATGGTAATGTCATCTTGGATTTTTACAAGAATTATCATATCTCTTTACCTATATGAATATATCTCTGCTAGAGAATAGAGTCCTGGTATACGAACTGTTTTTTTTTTTTTTTTTCCTGATAGATTCAAGCTAAAAGAATCCAAAGGTTCACAACATTTTAATCTGGTCTATTAATTAAAAAAAAATCAGGCTAATTAGAGGACACATAAATCTATTTTTTAACGGTTTAAAGGGTTTTTACTATTCTACAGTGGCTTATGTGCTCCCAGTATATACAGTTTCCATTATCCGTAAACATTAAAGTACGCTCATACCCACGAGTGTATAAACAAATGAACTGTAAATACTTCATATTGTATTTTTAAGTGGTGTAGTATTTATAAGAATGAGTCTAGAGATTGCACTAGTATCAGATAATTATCCTGCAAATCAAATTTATGCATATTTTCCATCCATGCATGCTATATCTTATTTTTTGTTGGTGTAGTTTCATATCTGTTGGGATGAGATTGCTCAATGTCAAATTGTGTGGTTCTAGTTGTAAACATTCTGTGTCCTTCAGAGGCAAAATATGCTCAGATTAACGAACTAGGATCTTTCGGTCGAGAAATACACACTTCAGTTTCCCGCATTTTCTGTTATTTGAGTTTGAATTTATATTAACATACTTGTGAATTATGCGTTGCAGACAGAGAGACGAACTCTTGATTTTAGCGAATGTGGGACGCCGGGAAAGGGAACTGCGAAATTCACAAGCAGCAGCACGAGTTTCTCAAGCCCCTCTTCTTCTTCTTCTTATTTGTTGAAAAGTTGCAGGTAGGAGAAGGAAGGTGGTCATCATGGCTAAAAGCATTCTACTGTTGTTTTATCGTCATCTATATAATATATATATATATATACTACATGTGTTGTATAATCTATGTATGATTTTGATTTCAGGCATCTTGATTTCCAGTTACCAAGTATACAAAAAGCCTGATCATGTAAAATTCATTTGGGACTGTGTACAAAGCTTCATTTCATGCTTGACGAGCCTGAATTTTCATTCAATTATATTTCTTTAAAAACAAAATCACTACCCATTTTTCTTTTCCATTTTTAAGTAAGTGATTATGTACATCTATTTTAAATTTAAAAAAGAGACTTGCCACAACTTGAAATAAATTAATTTTAAAAGAAAAATATTGTCTGCTGACATGCTTTATTTCTAATGGTTCTACTATTCAAATACATATTCTCTCTGTTACATAATAAAAATCCCAACATACATAAAAATACAAAATATTTATTTAATGAACTGCCATAACATAAAAACATAGATGCTTCTTATTACGCCGCGAGTATGCAACAGATTCATTCACTCAGGCACCTCTTGTGACAGCAGCATGTATTGCATCTGCGAGGTGTGGTACTGTCCTAGAACTCAAACCAGCCATGCTTATTCGACTGCACAAATACGACGAGAAATAATCGAGATGAGTTCTGAACATAAAAAAGAAGGCAACCTTATTTGTCTATTGATTTAATACGGTATTCTTCATGTCAAGAAAGATGCTACATGTGCTTATTTTCAGACATTTAAAGCTCGACTTCAAGTCAACTTAACTATGAAAAGGTTTTCGTTCCCACAAATCAGTATCAGAACCTTTAACCAATATCAAGTGGTTGAAAATTCAAGGCTCAAGCACAACTCGACTAAATCACCTATATTAATAGTCTAAAATATATTGGGTAAAGATGGGATAGCTAAAACACAACATCTAGAAATTGGGACGAGTTAACAAAAAGTGTACCCGTCTGATGTCATGTAGATGTGGTATTCCTTGGTCATAAAGGCTACTTGCTTTGAGTTTAGTCCGGTGAAAGTGAACATCCCAATCTGCTTGATAATGTGACTCCAATCACCAGGTGTACCTGCCATAAAAAATGTATATTTGCTGAAACAGAAACTACAACACAACGAGAGTAATAAACGCGTACCATGATAGAGAGAACGAGCCTATGAATATTTAATTACCTCTACCACGTAAAGCATCAAACAGTTGCTGGCGCATACTGATAATACGTTCAGCCATAGCCTTCAGCTCGACTGTCCAGTCTTGATACATAGTTCTGCAGAGATCCATAATAAACTTATGATTGGAAATTCATACATCCACAATTCTCTTTTTTATCGTATCTTATAATTGGACCAAATTTTCATTGAATATTTCAAAGAAGTAATCAACACCTGTCCTTGAGGATCGTTGCTACGATAGATGCCCCATGAATCGGAGGGCTTGAATACATTGGCCTAATAACTAATTTCAACTGGCTCTCAACTCTGCTTGCCACATCAGCAGACCTGCAAACCTGCAAATTCAGAAAGTTGAGCATTTCACTGGATAACTTCAAAATGATCAAGATAAGCTTATATCGAAGAAGAGACACTTATCCTTCTTCACTAACTTACAATGCTCAGAGCGCCCACACGCTCCCCATAAAGCCCCATGTTTTTTGCGTAACTTTGAGCGATAAGACATTCACCCCCATCGTTTACGAACATCCGAACTGACTGTGCATCTGTATCCAGGCTTCCACTAGCAAAACCCTGCAACATTTTCACGGGCCAATTAATAGATGTATTTGATGTTCTATGGGACCAAGTATGTGAACTACTCTCAACCTCAATGCAGCTATATAGTTTAATTACCTGATAAGCACTATCAAAGAAAGGTAATAATGATTTTGATCTCATTAGTTGCCTAATCTTCTCCCACTGATGAGTAGTAGGATCAACGCCAGTTGGGTTATGAGCACATGCATGAAGAAGCACAATTGCTCCTGAAGGAGCAGATCCAAGGTCTTCCAATAAGCCTGTTCTTTCAAGCATCAATAGTCATTAGTATAAAACCCAAGGAGTCGTGAAGCATACTACATCTGAAAGTGTTATAGAAGGATTTCAACTAGTACCTAATCCATGATATAGAAGTGAGAAAGAACAATTGCACAACTAAATCGTGATGAGAAGTGAATATGGCAAAATCTAATTAAAATTCTAACCTAGAATGCATCAAATGGCTACCTCTACGATATCACCACAACGCATGAGGTTGCAATATTACATTTTTTGGTGTATTTTGCAGCTTCTAGTTTGCATGGTTTTAGATGGTCTAAAGTGCACCCATAGTTTGTTCGTTTCTTTTTCGTTTTAATTTTTTCCCGTTGATCATAAGGGAACGCTACAGCCTTTAGTATATCTTGTTCCAAGAATATTTTCCGATTGGCATCCATGATTGAAATAACTTGCCTCTCTCTATAACAAATAAATAGATATTTTAAACTTAATAAAAAGAAAAAAAAAAAAACTAACCTTCAAAATTGAGTCCACGAGTAGCTGGATCATAGTAGCGGTATGTCTTTACTGATAACCCTGCTAAACCAAACACTTTTGGGTGGTTCCCCCATGTAGGCAGCGGAATGTAAATAGTATGCTGCAGCACAAATGTAGTTAGTGATACTCATGCTGTAAACAAGAGGACGAGAGAAACATTAAATAGAAGGCAGCAAGAAGGTCTAGGCTTACTTGATGGTAATGCTTGGCCAAAAATTCAGCTCCAACCCTCAATGAGCCTGTTCCGGACAAGCACTGAACCGTAGTGACCTTGTTGTCTTGGATTGCAGGACTATTCCAAGCACATGAAAAGGAAATTATTTAAAACCAATCTAGTAGAACAAATGTACATCTAATATGAACAATCAATCAAGTTTCTCCAAGAAACCTAAAGAAATGCAATAGGGAGGTCAACCCTAGTTAAGAAGCTACTACTATGTCTATGTAAATGGGACAGTTAGTAAAGAGATTATTATTGTAGATTTCAGTATCAGGTTAAACATCAAACCTACTTGAGTTACTAATAGCTCAAGCAGGTCGGGGGTGGGGGGAGCAAAAACGTAAGATTCTATTCTTAAGAATGACAATATTTACTACAAGGGAAGCTAGACAAAACAAATGTAAGAAGAATACATGACAGATGCAGAATCAATTTGCGCAGTGCTATTAGTTATAACTTATAAGAAATTATAAATTGAAAATTACTGCATTATGAATAGGAAGGAGATAAAACTATATATGCCAAGAAAAGTTTCATATAAAAGAATGAACTGCCAAAGTTTCATTTCAAGTTAGTGAGAACTGCTAAACATATATTTGGTCACTGAAGCTTATAAAAAATACTAGCAAACATGTGAAACTGAAACAACTCTTGTCTTTCAAATTATTTCATATCTCCTTTACTATGTTTGAACACTAGGACCAGTAGATATTGAGATAAGACTTCACTGAGAGAATTCCAAGATCAACCTTCTTGTTAACAACAAATTACCTGTCAGCACCAAGTATGAGCTTAGCGCTCAATTTATTGAAATCTGCCAATCCAACAATCGGAAGATACTCTTTCACTCGAGATCTGAAAATTAGTAAGCCATAAACACTAAGACAATAAATTTAATATCCAAACACAGAGAAAACGGCAAAGCTGTCAATACCTGTCATTCACTAGCATCTGCTCTGCTTTTCTCACAACATTCAAAATAAGAGGTTTTCCTTCCTGTTTTCAACACATAACATATAAAAACCAAGCTGAAGTATTCACTAATACTCCAATATTACTCGATCAAAAGCTCAAAAGAAATCACCTCGGTTCGATATGCACCAACTCCCAAATTCAGCTTCGCAGGGCTCGGATCTTTGTTATATGCAACAGTTACCTATTTAATCATTAATTTTAGTAAGAATTATAAATTCATAAAGAACCTAGGAAATGAAATAAAGTTTCAATAATGAAGCATAAATTGATACAGCATATATATAATCACAATTCATTCATATCAACAGCATTCAGCACATGAATCTATCGATCACTGATTACTTAATGTAGCAAGATCGAAGATCATGCGAAGAGAGATTCGAAATTAAGGTGAAAAAAGACTCACTTCAATTTCAGATAAGTATAAACATTACGCTTAACTTAACAATACTTGATGTTCTGTATAAATTTCACAGAATTAAGACTTTTAATGCCGAATATCTAAACTCGGTAACTATCCATTGCTGATATTTTAAGGCAATTGAAAGTAGCTAGCACACACACACACACACACATAGAGAGAGAGAGAGAGAGAGAGAGTTACGCCGAGAATGGGATCTTCGGGGCCCCGGAGAACATGATCAAAGACAGAAATTGCGGAGGCGGAAGTTGGAGCGGCGGAGATGGAGAGGTTTGCGCTGTCGAGGGAGGATCCTTCGAGGTGTCGAACCAGAGCAGCCAACCGCCGATCAGCGGCTGAGTGTGAAATATCACCCCCGTGCATTTTAGCGAGTTGTACACGACTCTCTCTCTCTCAGTTGCTTGTTTGTTCTAATTTACGCAGCCTGCCAACCGCTTCGCCTTTTTTGAGCATTGACTTGCTGCGGCGCGGTTTCATATTAAGGAAGAGAAGTCTGCTGACGTGTCGCCAAGCCCCATTTTTTTTTTAAATGTAACTGATTTGTCTTATATTATCCGTTACAATACATTTTATAAAAATCATCATCCTTTAACCATTATTTAATTACTTAAAGGGTGGGTCTCTTGTATACTCAAGTACATAGTGTACTTGAATAGACTTTGATTGGTCAATTGTTGACCGTTGATCGGTCAACGGTCAAACTTTAACTTTTTATTTTTACAGAAAAAATTACATTTTTCAATAATATTTTCAACTATATTAACATACACTTTTCAGTTATAATATCATACATTTTTCATTAATAGAACATACATTTTTCAGTTATAATAACATACACTTTTCATTAATATATAACTTACACTTTTCATTAATAGATCATACACTTTTCAGTTATAATATCATACACTTTTCATTTATAATAATATACAATTTTCAGTTATAATAACATACATTTTTAATTAATATTTCATACATTTTTCAGTTATAATAACATACAATTTGCATTAAAAACAATATTGCATTTTTCAATATAATAACATACACTTTTCATTAAAAAACAACGATACACTTTTCTTAAAAAAAATCGGAAATTTTTTTTTTAAAAAAAAAAGTCAAAGTTTGACCGTTGACCAATCAAAGTCTACTCAAGTACACCGTGTACTTGAGTACACTTGAGACTTTGACTTACTTAAATTGTCATCAATTTTATTCAAATAAAACCATTTTATTCACACTTGAGACTTTGACTTACTTAAATTGTCATCATTTTTATTCCAACAAAACCATTTTATTCACACTAATATAATACGGAGTATTATTGTTTCATTAAGCCCACATGTAAGGAGGTAAGTTTTTTTTTTATTTGGTCCTCCATCTATCAATAAACTTGATAAGTGTATAAACCTTAATGAGCCTTTGAATGAGAATAATCATGGGTATTTTACTCAAATGCAATAATTTATAAAGTGTAACACTTGTGTGCATCCGCCATACCCCTAATTTTAATTTTAATTTTTTATTTATATTTTACCTATACCCACTAATTTAATAAGTTCACCCTTAAATCATATTCCCTCCGTCCCATATTAATTTTCATAGGTAGATGGACACAAATATTAAGAAAGTGTAGTAATAATTGGAGTTTTGAGGGATAATTTTGTAAACATTTATGTATAAAGTAAATAATGAGCTGACTTTTGTATATGTGTGTAGAAAAAGTAATGGCATTTGTGTAAAATTGAGGATATTGTGAGGGTGGAGTTTGTAAAAAGTTTTCCATTTTAAGAGTGTGAAAATTATTGTGGGACGTCCCAAAAAGGAAAGTGTGAAAGTTATTGTGGGACGGAGGGAGTATTTTTATTACAGTTATCTGCACCCACTCATTTTATAAATTCACCCATCAAATCATTTTTTTTACAACTACACCCGCTCATTTTATGAGTTCACCCCCAAATTATTTTTTTACCATAATTATGTGCACCCGCTCATTTTATGAGTTCACCCCCATATTATATTTATACTACAGTTATCTGTACCCACTCACTTTATGAGTCCACCCCAACTTATCTGCACCCACTCATTTTATGAGTTCACCCCCAAATATTTTTTTAAAAATAATTACATTTAAAAAACTATATTATCTTTTTATTAATTTACACAAAATATAATAAAATCAACCCTAATTTATACATTTACAATTTGCAGCCGAGTTACCGTCTATTCACCACTAAATCACCCATATTTTTAAAAATAAAATCCTAAAAATATAATTAAAAAAAACTATCGAAATTAGTCTCAAATCTCAATTTTTTTTCTTTTTAATTTTTTTTTCATTTTCAATTTTTATTCTAAACTTTTTATTTCTTCATTTTTTTCCAGATTTTTTTTTCTTTAGTATTTTTCAAAATTTTAATATAAAATAATATTATATGTATGATTTTATTATAGTCGCTAATACAATAAGTAATAACCAGTAATACTATAAACAATAATCAGTAATACCATTAACAATAATTAATAATATCTTATACAATAACAAATAATTGCACACATCTAGTTATATTCAATTATTAGTAATACCACGAACAGTAATCGGTAATACCATTAATATTAATCAGTAAAATTTTATACAACAACAAATAATTTCACACATCTAATTATATAAAGTAATATCAAAAAATAATTATCAGTAATACCATGAAGGCATGAACAGTAATTAGTAATACCATGAACATTGATCATTAATATCTTATACAATAACAAATAATTTTACAAATCAAATTATATTCAGTAATACCAAAAACAATCATCAGTAATACTATAAATAATACTCCCTCCGTCCCGGTATAAGTTTCCCCTTTCTTTTGGTTGTTTTGATTAAGAAATATAATTAAATAATAGATGTAGTACATGTGATGTGATGGTGAGAGAGAAAATAATAGATGAGTGTGAGATGAATTATGATAAAATAATAGATAAAGTGTAAGTGATGTGATTGAGAAAGAGAAAATCATATGCCAAAAATGGAAAAATATGAAATGGGAAACTTATTGTGGGACATCCATAAAAGGAAAGTGGGAAACTTATAGGGGGACGTAGGGAGTAATATATAATATCATAAATAATAATAATAATCAGTAATGCCTTAAGTAATAAAAAAATAATTCCACACAATCAATAATACCACAAACAATAACGAGTAATACCACAATTAATAATCAATAGTACTGTAATCAATAATCATTAATATTAATTCAACAGTGTATTAATAGTAATACCATAATCAATAAATAATAATACCAATAGCAATAATATCATAAAAAGTGGAGGGAGTGCAGATCGGGGTGTACTGAAGAAAATAGGGGGTGCACATTACCAAGCCCAATTGAAGAGAACCCTAGCAAAATAGAAGGGCACCCTAGGTCAGCAGTCGACGCCTGAGATTTCATCGACAAGGTCACCGGCTCCGAGTGCCGGCCGATCAGAGATCCATCGACAACATACTCACAGTCCTCCGTCGGACCGTCGTCAACCGGAGGAAGAAGCTGTGTAGGAGCATGGTGAAGAAGATGAACAACGAGAGCGAAGCGGCATCGACCTGAGTGTTGCAGGCGAGCGCTATTGATGTCGGAGAAGCTCCTGGATCGCAAACACAAAAGAGATTGATCGAAGCAGCCGCGTCGGTGGTCGAAATGAGTAGAGGTTTTCGGCCGCCATGGATCGTGGTCGAGATGGAAGATGATGTCGATTGTCATGGAATTGAAGAATCGCGATTGCGATTTGAGAAGGGGTCTTGGGCTTCAGCGTCCGGGACGGAAGCGCCGCCGTCGCCGTGGAAGGGGTGGTCGAATATGGTGGTGGTTGAGTCACCCACCGACCGACATGGATTTTCGACAGGTCCTTTACTCATCAAATTAAAATTGAAATTCAGGTGCCTCGCCGATCGACTATAATAAAATCATACCTACAATATTATTTTGTATTAAGATTAAAAAAATATACATGAAAAAAATGAAAAAGAAAGATAGGAAAAAAAAAACGAAGAAATAAAAAATTTGAAAAAAAAAATAAAAATGGGAAGAAAAAAGGAAAAGATGATGGGAAAAAATTTAAAAAGAAAAAAATCGAGATGACTTGGTGGTGAATCGACGGTAACTCAACAATAACTCGTCTGCATATTGTAAATATATAAATTAGAGTTTATTTTATTATATTTTGTGTAAATTAATAAAAAGATAATATAATTTTTTAAAATGTGATTATTTTTTAAAAAATATTTTGGGGTGAACTCATAAAATGAGCGGGTGCAGATAATCGTGATAAAACAATAATTTGGGAGTGAACTCATAAAATGGTGGTGCAGATAACCGTGGTAAAAAATGATTTGGGGTGAACTCATAAAATGAGCGAGTACAAATAACTTGGTAAAAAAAAGATTTGGGGGTGAACTTATTAAATGTGTAAGTGCAGATAATTATAGTAAAAAATAATTTAAAAGGTGAACTAATTAAATAAATGGGTGTAAATAATTTAAAATTGAGGTATGCACCATGCATATGCACGTGCATACAAGTATTTGACATTTATAAATGATTTTCCGCATGTTGTTGGCACGTGAATATTAAACATATACACAAGATAATATTCATATTTGTATTTTGAATAGTAACAATATCCTTCATTCTCACTTGTATATATTGGCACTAGAAACGAGGTGATATGGTTATTTTAATAACATTAATTTACGTTGGATATGTGATGTAATTGGCACGCCAATTTAGAAATAGTTTATCGTAGTTTTATCATTATCTATTTCTTCAAGAAAATGCTCCTATCCACTATTATATTTATAATAGACGTCAAGTTTTATCATGAACAGCCACCCTACTTGATTTTTATTTTTTTTTAATAATTGTAACTGATCGCTCCTAGTTCAGCTACAAAAAGCAAATTCGATCCAAAACTGAAAATTAGAAATGAATAAAAAAAAACCTATTTTACTCAATACACCCAGGAAACATTTTGTAAAATTTCACATCACAAGACTTCCAACGTAATTGACATATTTCCTAAAACGTCACTAATTCAGTAATTCTATCGACAAAGTGTGCATCGAGTAAAGAGTGAAAAATTAAATGGATTTGTAAAGTAAAAAAATCCGTAATATATTAGCATCGGCCAGAAAACTATTTTCCCTGACACGTTAATTTGAAGTGCAAACTCACAACAAGACTAACAGAATGAACTTTAATCCTCCTCCAAAGGTCCATGATAACTAATTCAGTACAGCCAGGTCAAGCATGTCATGGAAATTTAACAGAATCATATTTCACATTAAGTAAATAATAATAATTCTAACATGATCAAAACAAAAATAACAAAACTGGACCAGTTCTTCTTTCCTTCTCTTGAGACTACTATTTCAAACAAGTTCCGCAGGGGGACCATCCAGAAACCGAAGATCAAATATCTAATGCTTACTCCAGTTTTATTCTATCAATATCAGCAATTTTTGCTTCAAGCTGCAACAAAATATTTTCAGAAAAGTTACAACCATGGTCAAACAAATGAATGAACGTTGGCTTTCGATGACATACCTTGACAATTTGGCGCAAGAAATAATCCCCATATCGCTTTGATGGTTTGGATTCCACAACATGAACTATATCCTGAAATCGAATAACAGATTAGATGAATCCAAGTAAAGAGTACTAAAATTTGATGGATGCTTGTTTTTGGGGTTTTAAGTTACTTTTAATTATCGGTTTTTGAAATATAGGGGATTTTGAAATCCTAATAAATACTCTCTCCGTCCCGTATTAACTTTCATAGGTAGGTGGACACGTAGATTAAGAAAGTGTAATAATGAGTGGAGATTTGAGGGGTAATTTTGTAAAACTTTATGTATAAAGTAAAGAATGAGTTGACTTTTGTGTATGTGTGAAGAAAAATTAATGGCATTTGTGTAAAATTTAGGATATTCTAAGGGTGGAGTTTATAAAGGGTTTTCCATTTTAAGGGTGTGAAAGTTATTGTGGAACGTTCCAAAAAGGAAAGTGTGAAAGTTCTTGTGGGACGGAGAGAGTAGTAAGGTGTGTGTTTGTTTTGGGTTTTTTAGTAGGGTAATGTTCGACTCTATGCAAAGCCAATGTGTAAGGGTGAATGAAGTTGTATTATTATATTATTGTAGAGTGTGATTGAAAGATGTGAATTATGATTTAAATATATTAAAAGTGTAAGGAGAGAGTTTTGATTGTATTGTAAAGAGTGATAGTAGGTATACAAGTGTTGTAGTAGGAGTGGTTTTTTAAAACTGGTTTTCAAAATCCAGAACTAGAACCGGTTTTTAATTTCAAAACCCAAATCCTGATTTTTTTAAAACCCAAAACAAACATAGTGGATGTGCAAACTCTACCAACAAATTTCAAAATCACCTTTTATCAAAGACAGTGAGGGATAGCTTTTGAAAAAAAAAAAACTCACATTGTCAATTAGATGAATGAACCTGTTATTGATGACCAATAAAAAAAACTCACATCGTCAATGAAGAAATCGACATCTGCATTCGAAGAGACCTTTCCATCCAAATCTACAGAATGCGTCTTGTGTTTGTAAGTCATCAAGATTGTCCTGTGGAAAGATAATGTAATAATATGGATTAGGAGACATACAACAACACAAGTTAATTTTTTTTTTGGTCCCATAATTTGTTACTGTGTCCTATTTTGGTCCCTAAAAAGTCCACCTTTACGATTTAGTCCCAATATTAAAAAAAAGTCCAATTTTGGCCCCAAAATCACCGTAAAAATTGAACACTGTCGTTTTGTGTAAAGTGAGGATTTAATTTTGGGCCAAAATTTGGACAGTGACAAGTTATGGGGCCAAAATTGGACATTCCCATGCCATAAAATTATAAAAACACACTATTCTAAATTTCTGGGAATTTTGGGCCAAAATTCAATACTTTTATTAAACTATATCGTAAAGGTGTTTTTTTGGGACCAAAATTGGAAAGTAGACAAGTTATTGGACCAAAAAACTTTTTAAATCCTGCACCATAGGTTGAATCAAATGTAGCATCTCACCTCAAAGTAGGTTCATCCACTTCCATGTACGAAGCAAGCTTCCCGATGGAGATTGTAGAGTACACTTTTAAGAACGTCCGAGTGCCCGATAACAACTGTTGTTGCTTCACTTCATAAAGAAACAACTTCAACTGTAGTCTATAAGCATCCTGAAATTATCAGATTCAACAACCCCTATTAGAACGAGTATAAGAAAATCAACATCACATGGCAAGGAGAGGTAGTTGAATACAAAAGGAATGATGATATGGTATGTGCATACCATTCAATAGATTATTTTCATACCTGGTTGTAATTTACAAGAGGCTCATCATAGCTTGGGGCAGAAGGAGTGATGAACTTTGGGCATGCATACGAGAAGAGCTCATCATATAGAGTATATGCCTCATCGTCGTATCTCTGCATCCTCGACATTTTTTCACCGTACTTCTCCCGCAATTGAGAGTTAACGGTCTCCTCAACAAGTGTCACTTGAGGACAAAGGGAAAGAGATATGGCAAGCAGAGCATACATCTGCTCGTTCTTTTTCAGTATCTGCTCATACTGAGGGGATTTCTGGTGATACTGCTTAGTCTTGAAAATGTACAGAAGTATTTTATTGAATTCTCGAATTGCCTCTGTATACCTATACAAGCATTAATATTCTCAAATGTCACATTAAGACATAGTATTTCTTATGGAACCTCAAAATTGAGAATGTAGGACATTTGTTATCAGTCATTGTATCATAGATGTTTTGCAATACTTTTCATATTCACTACAATTGGATTGCTAGTTACTAACGAGCAGACCATCAAAGGACATACTTCTTAGTATGAAGACACTAAATTGAGAATGTAGGACATTTGTTATCAGTCATTGTATCATAGATGTTTTGCATTACTTTTCATATTCACTACAATTGGATTGCTAGTTGCTAACGAGCAGACCATCAAAGGACATACTTCTTAGTATGAAGACACTAAATTGGTTACCATTGAGGAATTGCATAAACAACAAATGCAATATTCAAATTTGAACAGTAATAAACAAGGTGGAAGAAATCTAGTTACATATAATATTCACTGAAACAATATATAAACCAACCTTCGCAGCATAAGATTCGCAAATCCATAATGATATATGGTAGTAATGTGGCTTCCAATAACACTAGTATATACGCCTTGTTGACTTATGTCAATTGGAAGTAAGCACTTCAGCCCGGTGTGATAATCACCCAACAAACAGTGAACTCTAAGTAGGCCAATCATGCTAAAATATCCCAAGACTTTCAAGACATTACTTCCACCACTGTAATCATATCCATCTGTAGCAGTAAACTGTTCAAGCCCTTCCTTCTCATGTTCTAGAATTTGAATGATCATAGACTTCTCCACAAGAGCTTGTAAATAATTGAGGACACCATACACATTCCACGCCTGTAAAACATATGCACAAGTAAATTTTTTGAACTAAACCAACAGATTCCCCAAACATATTGTCAAGAAACTCTGTCACAACAAACAATGGAGAAAAACAAATTTAACAGAACAATAGAAATGGAAGTATGGAAATGCAAATGGACAACATAAAAAAAAAATTAACAAGATAATGGAAATGAAAGGCCATATAGAAACAATGATCAACCAAAATAGGAAAATAACACAACTATGCATATAATATACGGAGTACTAGAAAGTCCAGTTCACGACAAACTCAAAGCACTACTCCAACCGTTATTGGTTGAAACAGAGATGGTTCATAATGCGAATCAAAGATTGTAAAACAATAGAAGATTGAATAGCATATTATAATTAAATTGTAAAATTCATAATGAAAAACACATTGTAAAATGAATAATGATTAATGAAGAAATATGGTATATAAGGACAAGTGCAGAAATTTCCCACTTTTGATTCCCAATTGAATGTAATATTTTCTTTGATATCATACCAATGAGAAAACACATTATTTTATTTATACCAAATATATTGATATATGGAGTCGAATTAATTTTCGCTACAGAAAAGTGTGAGTTTCAAACATTCAAACTTTCATATAAACAACATCATAAGATTATTCAGATAACAAATTAAAATAATCCATTTTCTGTTAGCAAATTAATTTTTGCTGTGGAAAAGAAACATATAAACATGAACGGCATTCTCATACAGCGAATTAGAATCATCCATTTTCCGTTAACATACCTTATCAAACTGTCGCAGAAGTGAAATTTCCTGCTCAGTTTTGCTCTTCATCTTGGCACGATACTGGCAAAATGACTGAAACTGGTACACAAATTCGTCAACCATGTCCCATAACCACTGATTGGGCAGTTGCATATTAACCACTCCATGCAATACAACCTGTATCCACACAAATTTAAGAAATTAGCATCAATTCAACCAATTAATCATGCTAAAGACAACTTTATAGTTCTAACTATGTACATTCCAAATTCTATTTATTAGTTTATGTACCATCAAACAACTAAGTTTGAGACAACCTGAAAACACTGTAAACATCCTCAAAAACTAAATAGCCTTCCTGAAAGAAACTATAATGATTATCCAGGAATCAATTTGTTGCTTGAGAGTGCGCTTGTCATGTAATAACTAAAATTATGATGAATCAAATACATGAAAAATGAAAGATGTTCATATCTAGGCAATCTCAGACACTATTTTGTATGTTATGAGTTGAAAGCTTCTTATAGCTCCAGGATTGCTTACCATTAGCTGAAAGACTAACCATAAAACCCTAAAATAAAACCTAACCTGAAAGAGATTACAATAATTATCCCATGAATCAATTCGTTGCTTGAGCGTGGGCGAATGCCTCGCATACAAATGCCGAAACCACATCTCGCGATAGAGCAAGCAGAAAACATGATCATTATCAACGTACGGCGCCACCGCGTCGACGGAGGGCCACGGCGTATCCTTAAAGAACCTGTCGCTGATGCTCTGGAACGACGTCTCATACATTTGGTGGATTTCGTACACGTTCTTCTCCCGTATGTGCCGGTACATGTGAACTGCGAAAGATTTCACGGAATCGGGTACGTACATCGGGTCGTACCCCATTGCACCGGAATCGCCGCCGTGGACAGATTGTTCGGATTCGTACAGCGCCGCGGCAGCCATGATTGCTGAAAATTGCTTCTAGAGAGATACAGTGAGAAGAAGAGAGAGACGGGATAGAACTTGGATTTAGCCCTAGGAGAGTGAAACACAAATTGGGCCATTCTGGATCATTACTGTTATTGGGCTGGATCCTTCATTGTGCTCTGACTTCTAGCCTTGGAATAGGGCACGATTATACACACGCTATTTTTTTTAATACACTCACCGTGAGTACACCCATCCTAAAAATCTCAAAGTACCCTTATTTCTATTAATCTAAGCATATATTTTGGAAGAAATGCTCAAAATAATAAACATTGTCCGATAATAATTTTAAAAAATATGTACATTCTTCGAAAAATATTTCTAAAAATAAACACAATTTTCGTAAAATCAAACTCGAAATATGCATCGACCAGAAAAAAAAAGAAAAAAGATGAGAAACAAAAGAGAAAGAAAATAAAATAAGAGCCTCTAAAAAATGAATGAAAAAGATCAAAGAGGTGATCTAAAAAATGTGTTTAAGAGCAAAAGTTGACTCTTGTCACAAAGGAAGAAAAATTCTTGAGATGAAAAAAAAAGTGAGGACGATGTATGGTTGGTTTGAATGAAAAAGAAGAAATGAAAAAAATGTTCATTGTCCTTCACTAGTCGAGTCACATTTTTCCAAATTCTTCGTACCGTGTCCAAAGAGCCAACATTACATTCTAAGGAAAGTCATTTTGATCCTATTGCCAAGCACAACAAAGTGGTGTATAGAAGAGATTTGTGGCAAGCTTATGGTAACTATGTGATGTGATTCAATTGATGAGTTGATATATGTCCCAATTTACTTGTGTAATTGAGGGAAACTCGTCTTGTGATGATTGTAAATTAAGTGCTCGACTTTGCCTTGTTTTAATCACAACTTGCATGAAGGTGGTAGGAGAGTTCATGGTTGATAATCTTTCATTGAGAGTTCACTTGATCATATCATTGTTATAATTGAGTCAATTGTTCAAATTTTTTACAATCACTCTTCCTTATTATGTTCTTTCTTTACTTTGGGGACAAACAAATTTTTAAGTTTGGGAGGGGAGGGGGGTGATTTGTCGTGAGATTGCTCGATTTTGTAGATTAATTATGCTCTGAATATTATGCTTGCAATAATTGTGTGAAAGTGGCTTAAATGTCGAATTTTTGATACACGGTCATTTTTGCTTGATTTATAGGGAAAACAAAGCGTCTTGAAGCAAATCATGAAGCATCGAGTGGATGTATTAATTCAAAGAGTAGATCACATGAAATAAATCGAAGAGAGGGTCGAAATGAAACGAGAATCAAGCCAATCAGAGTTTGATATCAAAAGTTACACACCAAACAAGGATCAGATATGCCACAGCCGAGTTGGCAACTCGGCCGAGTCAGACTGTGAACAAAAATGGGCTCAACTTGTGCAAAGCCGTTACAACACCTGAGGGAAGTGAAGCAACTTAGTCGATCCTAGGCCACGACCGAGTCACCTAGGGGTAAAAAAATGAAGCTACTCGGTCGAGCCACTGGGCGGAAGAAGCGTAAACACGTTTTTATTAATGGGCGACTCGGTCGAGGCCATCCAACTCGGCCGAGTCAACTCAATTTTTTTCCTCTACACTAATTATTTGAATGTAAGTTTAGGTAATTGGTGAGGAGAAATTAAAAGTTTGGTTTTTAGTATTCAAGTGGAAAAACATGATTATGGATCAGATTATAATAGATTAGGTAGAACCCCCTAATTATGTGATTACCCGAGCAAGAACAATTCTATATGTCCTCTTGATCTTAGAAGCTTAATTAGGTATATGCAGTAGTGATCGCTCCTACTGAATACCGACCTACAGATTATCCGTCAAAGTCGAGCTTAATTTGATTTCCACACAATGACGAACACTTGAACACTACTTCTCATTATTTAATCTACATCAATATCATACTTGTTCTAGTTTTCCATTCTAGGTTTACATTCAATTTCATTGCACAACCATGCTCTTTCATTATAATCACGTGACGACACATAACATTAAGGATACACGAGCAATCTAGTCATGTGGATCAATATTTAACCGGACCCTTACCATTATTACGAGGATCCTGTTATACTTGAAAGACGAGTATTATAAAATATGTGTCAGGCGTCGGGTGACTCCATTAATGCAACAGTCACCAGCTCTTGGGTGTTGCCCAAGGACTCATCCATGCAGTAGTCAAAGAGGCAGGAAAATGAGTTGTGCACCCCAACCGAAGCGGCCACAATAGCCGAGGAAGGAGTTTGATCCTTCGGGGGCGCATGAGGCCGGTGATTCGAGAGGGAGGCCTAGTCCGTTTTTATGAAGGGAATAACTCCTACCACGTTTGTCGTCCTGAGGTGGCGGGCGTGGGTCCGAAGGCGGCAAGACCTTACCCTTATTTCAGTGGGCAGTCATGTGTCCAACAATCGTGAGTGGCTGCACTACTCCGGAAGCACTCATGATGAACTTCTACAATCACAAACCGATCCCCACATTCTAGCACTAACCGCTCCAAAAGCAATTGCTTCATATCCACCTAAATCAAGATTCTAGCATACTGTGCCCAAGGTGTGACCGTCCATCTTAACATACGTGCCAACCGCTGAAGCCATTGTCTAGATAACTGTGAGTTGTCAAAGTTCAATCAGAACGCTAACTAGGTGGACCCAAATTTGAGCCGTCGAAGTCGGAACCTAGTTCGGATTGAAATCGGGTGCCCAATTTTGTAAACGAATGGAAGTGTTAGAAAATTAATATAAGACATGTTTGGTTTGAGATTCACCCGACTGGATGTGAGATGTTACATCTTCCGTTTTGTTGTAGTTAGAGATTTAAAATTCGAATTTCACCATCCAACTAAATGTCAACATCTATCCCTAAAAATATATATTACCACACATTTTTTTTTTTTTTGACCAAACAAGGCACGGCTAAGGACGAATAAGAGATGGTTGATGTGTTGTCCTATGCGAGCCTAGACAACTGCTCCATTTCAATCTCGAGAAATGGTAGAGCGACTTCCTTCCTGAGCTAAGGCATGAGCTTGGGAAATCGAGGACCGTGGTGTATATTTGAACTTGCACACCACAAATTCATTCTTGAGTCTGATGATTTTATCCACGGTGCCCCTTTGTGGTCCAATTGTACCATTCTTTTCTTGACACATACCGACTGCTTGTTGGGAATCCGTACAAATTAAGATGTTTCCACATCCAATGATTTTAACTTCTCTCATACCTGTTTCAATAGCTTTAAGTTCGGTCGCCAAAGAATTAAATTGCGGTTGAATTGCTTTAGAGAAGCTTCTGATTGTCCGTCCCTCCGAATTTTTGATAATCCCTCCAACCCCAAAGTGTTTATCATCAAAATTAAAAGCACCATCCACTTTAATTGTAAATTCAAGGGTGGGTGCTTCTTCTCCTTCGTCTTCCGCTGATCCTCCCGCCGTCTTTTTCCTTGGATCCCTCTCGTTTATCCTGCGAAAATGGTCCAAGTAGGATAAAACTCTCTCTCCAGTTTTAGGATGGACCAACATTCCTTGCCTCTTCGTATCGTGTAGCATATTACATCTCTCTCTCCAAACGCCCCAAGCAGTCATAATAAGGTTTTCAAACAAAGCGGATCCCAATTCATGCTTAAGCAAAATAAGAAGATGCAATGTTGAGCAGTAAGGAGCTTTCTTAATCATGTGCCTAATCCAAAAAAAATTCCAGATTTTTTTAACCCCAGGACACAGAAAGATCGCATGAACCGTGCTTGCATCACCGAATCCGCATAAACTCCAGTTAGGAGAAATTGGTATGTGCCTTTTAACCAAGTTTCCTTCTGTTGCAACAAAATCGTGGCACATTTTCCAAGCAAAAATCCTGACTTTCGGCGGTAATGAGAGATTCCAAAGGCTATTCCACCAACAAGCGATGGACCCCTTATCAGAAATAGATGCAGCGTTGCTATCATCTTTGTTTTTTTGAACAAATGCCCAATACCCAGACTTGACCGAGTATCTACCGTTCACATTTAGCGGCCAGAATCTTCTATCTTCATCATCCTCATCCCCCTTCATTGTCCTTAAGATTCCTTCCACCTCGAAAGGTAAAAAGGCTTGTCTAAGCACATCTTCTTTCCATTCTCTTCTGTTATAAAAAAACTTGTGATATCTGAGCCCGTGGCGATTCGAGAGGTAATTCTCCCTTCATTTAGACCAGTAACCCAAGCATGCTTTTGAAGATGTATTGTTTTTCCATTGCCAATAATCCATCTTAAGTCGTGTTGTAAAACACTCCGGGTGTCACACAAGGATCTCCATGTGAATGAAGGGTTGTTTCCAACATCCGCTTCCATTATATCCTCGTGCTTGAAATATCTTGCTTTGAACAGCCTAGCCACAAGATTGTTTGGATGTTCAATCATTCTCCAGACTTGTTTGGCTAAGATAGCTTTGTTAAAACACTACATTTTTCGAAACCCCAGCCGTCCTTCAGATTTTGGAATGCAGAGGTTGTCCCATTTCTGCCAGTGCATTCTTGGACGTCCTTCCTTTGTACCCCACCAAAATTGGCCATCATCGCCTCCATTTTATCACAAATCTGGATTGGCACCTTGAAACACGACATCACATATGTTGGGATTGCTTGCAAAATGGCCTTAATGAGAATCTCTTTGCCTCCCTCAGAAAATTCTTTGTTTTTTCAATTATCCATCTTCTGCTGCATTCTGTCCAAAAGATAAGAAAATTGAACCTTCTTGCCTTTTAGAGAAAAAGTGGGCATTCCGAGATAAATTTGATGACCCTGTGTCGAATTGACATTGAGAACCTCCTTGATAATGGCCTTTTGCGTATGATCAACATTTGGGCTGAACATAATCTTGGATTTATCCAAATTAATCATCTGTCCGGAGGCTGCTGCATAATTATCCAAAACTTTCTTCAAAGCTACTCCATTATTCAATGAAGCTTTGAAAAAAATGATGCTATCATCAGCAAACAACAAATGCGTGATCACAGGGGCACCCCTAGCCACTCTAATACCCTCAATATGACCAGCCGCACTCATCTTAGTAACAACGTTTGATAGACCTTGTGCACAAAGAACAAAGAGGAAAGGGGACAGCGGATCCCCTTGGCGAAGACCTCTTGAGGGAGAAACTTTACCCAAAGTTATGCCATTGATGCGGAAAGCATAAGTGACTGTAGTGATGCATCTCATAATGAGTTCAATAACCTTGGTAGAAAATCCCAATTTTTTCATTTGCGCTTGTAAAAATTTCCACTCGATTCTATCATACGCCTTGCTTATATCCAACTTGAGGGCGACATATCCTGCTTTGCTTTTGTTATGCCTGAGCCAATGCATACATTCATAACAAATCAACACATTGTCTGTGATTTGTCGATTTTCCACAAAGACACTTTGGTTTTCATCAATCACTTGGGGTAGAATCTTTTTCAGTCTATTCGAGATAACTTTGGCTACGATTCTATACCTTACATTGCTCAGGCTAATGGGCCTGAAATCAGATAAGTGAGATGGTTGTTTAACCTTAGGTATCAAAGTGATCAATGTCTCATTCCAGCTTTGAGTTTCCTGTCCTTCATTCAGTATTTTGAGAGCTTCTTTCGTCATAATCTGCCCTACAATTGGCCACATTTCCTGATAAAATCGAGCATTGAAGCCGTCAGGACCTAGAGCTTTGTTAGAATGTAAGTCGATAACAACAAGTCTCACTTCCTCACTCGTGTATGGGAGCTCCAAAAAAATTTTCATACTCTGATTGACCAACAAAGGAGAATCTTGCACTATTTGATCAATCTGTTCGATGGTTGGGTTTGAAGAAGTAAACAAATTGATGTAGAAATTTTCCACTAGACTTTTGATACCCTCTTTCGAAGAAACCCAATCCCCATGTTCATCTTGTAGCTGCGAAATCCTATTTCTTTTTCGCCGTTCAGCGGCGCATCTATGAAAATAGGTAGTATTTCGGTCTCCACTCATCATCCAGTTAACTCGTGATCTTTACTTCCAAAGTTCCTCCTGCTGTGTGAATAGCATCTCTAGCTCATCTTCTAATTCTTCCCCCTCATCTTCTCTTTTGTTTGCTCGGTGGTGTTCTCGAATTTGATTTTTCAGACCAACAATCCGTCTATCGATATTGCCTATTGTGTTGTTAGCCCACTCTTTGAGTTTCTGACCACAAATCTCCAATCTGTTTTTGAGAGAGATGGTTGAGTCTAATTCAGTCCATTTCGCTGAGAAGAAGTTTTGGAAATCTGGTTCGATGAGCCAGGCATTTTCAAAGCAGAATGTGTAGCTTGATCCCTTGTCCCAACTGCTAGCAAATTGTGAGATTGCTAAAGAAATAGCCCTGTGGTCCGAGCCAAACCACTGCAGGTTCTCTACATTAAAGGTGTCAAAATTAGACCTGTCAAGACGGGCCGGCGGGGCGGGGCGGGCCAAAACCGCAAAAGCCCGCCATTTGGCGGGGCGGGGCGGGCCAGCCCGTTTGTCAAGCGGGCTGCCAAAACCTCAACCCAACCCAAAAATGGGCAGGCCGCGGGTTTCAGCGGGCCAACACTTTTTTTTTAAAATATTTATTAAATTCATCAATAAAATTTATCTAACAAAATTAATTAAATTAAATATAGTTATATCATCTACTAAATATTAAACATAAATCATCAAAAGATAATCATAATTTATAAACATAAATTATTAAATACATAAACATAAATACAGAAAATGCGCAAAGTGCAAAAATGTATAAAATAAAAATGAATAGAAAGATTCTTTAAAATCTAATCTCTAATACAATAATTATTAAAAATATTCTGCTGTTTTGAGTTTTCTAATTACTAATATTCTGCTGCTTTTAAGTTTTCTAATTACTAAATACTAATTCCTGGAATGTGATGTTTTTAAGAATAAAACATCAAATATAAATTTATTGTGTGATATATAAATATATTATACCAAGTGGGGGAGGAGCAGCCTCGGCGCAGGTAGTTGGGGGCGCAAGTGGTGGAAGAACAACGGAAAAAGGAACTAACTTGAGGAAGAAGTGGATGAGGAAAATAAAAAATGCGCCTACTGCTTTGTTTCTGTCTATTGATTTGCTAGGATTTTAGGTTTATATATTTATTTTTATATTTTTTTAATTAATTATAATACTAAAAAAAGAAATTTAAAATATGGCGGGCCAGCCCGCCAAAGACCGCCCCGCCCCGCCAAAGCCCGCGGCCCAAACGGGCCAGCCCACCTGGGCCCGCCTCTTGGCGGTCTTGAAAAATCTCAGCCCAACCCGCTCTTTTTAGTGGCGGGGCGGGCTGGCCCAACGGGCCCAACCCGTTTTGACGGCTCTAGTCAAAATGATCTTTCCAGTTTGCCGTTCCAACAAATCGGTCAAGCCTTTCTTTTATAGTATGGGTTTTTTCCTCTTGTTCGTCCATGTAAAAGAAGGGCCCGAATGCCCAAATCTGTAAGGCCAAGATCTCTTAAAGTATCTCCAAATCTTTTCATACTAGCTTGCAAATTACCATCAATTCGACCCCCTTTTTATCTGTGGATAAGAGAACTTCATTAAAGTCCCCCCTACAACCCATGGTTTGTTAAGGGGATGAGTGCTTCAAATTTTCTTGAGAAGCTCTAGAGAGTGTTTTCTGAATTGATTATTTGGGTGTCCTTGGAATCCAGTAAATTGCCAAGAAAAATCATAACAGTCAAGAGAAATGTCAATGTGTCCTTTGGAGTAGGAGCTCAAAGATACTTTCACTTCATCATTCTTTGCAAAGAGGATCAAACCACCTTTTGCACCAACAACATCAACAGTGAAACAAAATTCAAAATTAAGTAAAGACTTCCAACTTTGAGCTATCCTAGCAACAACTTTTGACTCCATAATAAAAAGTACAAAAGGGTTATTTAGGGCTACTAATTGCCTAAGTCTATGGAATGCATTGGGTCCCTTCAATCCCCTTGCATTCCAGCAAATAAACTTCATTCCGATGGGCGGGTCTGGGAGTCCCCAGTCCCCGCCAAGCTCGAACTGCTCGTGTCCTCCTCTCCTTTGTGTCTTTTCTTACTTCCCTTGCCTTGAGTTTTCTTCTCCGGACCAATTTTGCTTTCCTTTCTAGCTTCCTGTATATTACCTTCTATGCAGAGTGCTTTTGTGCTTGGCCGTTCGCGTTTGTGATTACCTTTTGGATATGGTTTTGCCACAAGAGTTTTCTGAACATGTACAGTAGCCTAGACCAACATAGGAATTTCCTTCTCCACCATCGGTCCCTTCAACTTTTGTGCAACCATCATACCTTTGCCGATCCCTATCCCTTCCATCACTTGGTAATCTCTTTCCGGACCATAGATTGACTCGTTGGAATAAAATTGTATCGGCACTTCTCGCTCCACTTCAGTCCCAATGAGTTGGGACTCTAATCCAAGCCAACTTGAGTTGTTATCTTGGAGGTACTGACCTGGATCGTCTCCGATAACAGAATAAGCAAACATAACCGCTTCTCTAGCCTGAATATTGGAGTTATCAGCCCACTTATCCACCACCAGCTCCAAGCCTCCTACAACTGCATTTGGTCGGATAAAAGTTGAGCCCGAAGCCTCAGCTTGGAAGGGCTGCTGCACTGGTGCTGGTTGCTGCTCCTTCGTCATGTCAATCCTTTTCAGAAACTCATAGTGATGTGCCTCTAAGCCCTTCTGTCCGTCCGATCTCAGCCACATAGGAAAGCTAAATTCATCAGAGGCCCTTTGTCCATCCTCATTGTACCGTTCAAGGCAGTCTTCCTCCGTATGTGTCAACAAACCACACACATAGCAGAACTCACCGAGTTTCTCATACTTGAGGCCCACAGTGATGGTTTGTCCTTTGACAGTGATATGGGTACTCTGGAAAAGTGGCTTCATCAGGTCCATAAGTATTCTGACTCGAAGGTAACGACCCCAAGCCGTGATTCCTTCAGGACAATCGATTTCAATCACAGCTCCCAGTTCCTCTCCCAACTTGTACCCAATATGTTTATTCATGGAGTAGATAGGAAGTCCATGAAATTGAACCCACATAGGGATGGAGAGAATAACCAGATCTCTAGGTTGTTCATCTCCCCTCATCTTGGAGAGTACCAACATTGGTCCGTTGACAATCCAAGGTTGTTTGTAGAAAGCCTTGCTACTGTCCAACACCTTCTCAAACTCGAACATGAGGTATCCATCACCAAGCTGTGCAATCTTGACCCATCCTTCGACCTTCCAAATCTTCTTAAGGTTGATCAGCAATTCTTTGTTGCCCATCGGCTTTCGACCTGCAAAACGACCTAGCAGAGCATTTTGTGGCATGGTCAGTTCACCATCAGCTACCACAAGAGGGTCATCGTCTGTAGCTGTTATTCTCACTCGTCTGAGTGTTTCGTTGAGGGAGTCTGCCATTGTATATGGAAGACAAATGTACAAGAAGAGAGGAAAAAAAGGGAAGAGCATATGTGTGCTGCTTCCAATCCTTCCCCCACAACAAATAGCAAAAACCACCGCCCATCTGGCCAATGCGATCACCACGATAATCGCGACCTGAGAAGTACTCATTGCAATCAGAAGCTTTGCCCCGAAGGATAGGAAACGTCGTCTTGGAAAATGTTGAAAAAATCTGAAGAACCAACTAGGGCACGCTAAAATCTTGGAGAGCTCAGCATTAATTGCTGTGTGAGACACGTAATCGAGATTACCAAGAAAAAGGGGGGCTAAAGTGAGGTTAATGTAATGATTGCTATTAAAAAATCATCCATTCTGCAGGATTTTGTTCTTAATGACACTCTAAAAGATTTTGGAGAAAATCGCACCTACTGCAAAGTGGAATCGCACCTACTACATAGTGAAATCGCCCACACAATATTACCACACATCTTGAAAAAAAAAAAATATAATAATACAATACCACCTACTCTTACGTAATTGATTTGACATAAAATTACATTCCATCCTACTCATAATTCCAAAACAAACGCACATAATCAGTATTGACCAAGATTTTGAAATCCATGATTTTTCCATAATTTGAACCATCCCACATAATCCCAAACTAAGAATGAACTAAATGAATTAATTCCACATTTTTCGACAAGTTTTGACTTTTATACTCTAAAATATTAAAATTGGTAATTTTCGGACGAGGAGAGTATAACATTTTGAATTATTTAACTACATAAATTATGAACATACCGCATATTAATATATTAATCGTATTTTCCAACTTAAAAAAATGTCTAAATAATTTTATTCTTATCACGCGATTATTAAATAATTGTTTTTTCAAACAATCAAAATTAGGTGCAAAATAAGAAATGAAAAAAGGTTCAATCATACGGAAAGTAAGATGAGTACTACGATAACATGATGCACTAGCCCGCAGCGTATACACACCAA
This sequence comes from Galeopsis tetrahit, assembly GCA_963675135.1. Classification (NCBI taxonomy): domain Eukaryota; kingdom Viridiplantae; phylum Streptophyta; class Magnoliopsida; order Lamiales; family Lamiaceae; genus Galeopsis; species Galeopsis tetrahit. The sequence goes on along the minus strand of OY776127.1, from coordinate 16,068,166 downwards.
ATTCAATTGAATACCAATTTCTCATCTGATCTCTTTATTCGTTTTCTCGAGGAAACTTCCGAAGAATCAGAACTGATTAACGGTGAGTTTCGATTTATTGGTGTGGGTAATTTGACTTATTCTCCAAATCTTTTCTATCTTTGTCCAGTAATTGTGATATGTGTTCAAATCCGCGTCTCTGATTCTTCATTTTGAGAAAATAACCACAGAAAATTCCTGGGCCTTGTCTGCAGTTCTTGAATTGCCTCTGGTTTGGTGGATTTTATTGAATTCATTGCTGATTAATCTGAGATGTTCTTGAATTGATGCAGTTTTTAGTCGAGGACTGAGGTTATAGTTGAACCTAATATCAATAATCACAGCTGAAAATGCAGGTAATTTCCTATTTTTGTTTTATTATAACAATATTTTATACCTAGGTTTCTTAAATTGATTGCATCTTTTGGATTTAGGCATCAAGAGCGAGACTCTTTAAAGAATACAAGGAAGTGCAGAGAGAGAAAGTAGCTGATCCTGATATTCAAATGGTCTGTGATGATCAAAACATATTTAAATGGACAGCTCTTATCAAAGTAGGTCAATTATCTATAATTATTCATCTTGTTTTTGCTAAAAATTCATGGTAGAATTGGAAGAGTGTTGATTTTAGTCAGTTGCTTAAATTTTCTGGTGTATACAGGGGCCTTCAGAAACTCCTTATGATGGTGGAGTTTTCCAGCTTGCTTTTTCTGTACCTGAGCATTATCCTTTGCAGCCTCCACAAGTTCGATTTTTAACCAAGATTTTCCATCCAAATGTACATTTCAAGGTAATATAATGTTGACTGGGATCACCCTTTTTGGTTAATGAATCAAGAGTTTTTCTTTCTTTCTTTTGCCTCATAGTAAATAGAGCTGAAAATGAAACAAGTGTTGGTTTCTATCGTATTGTTCATTTTCTTACCAATATCGAAAGTGTTGTATATTGATGGAGTTGGATTGCTAAAGGGGAGTGAATGATGTACCTTCTTTTGTACAGTTTTAGTTTGCTTGAAGTTATGCACCTTTAGTTTTTCTGTTTTTTTCCCTCAAATCGTCATATTCTTAGTCGACTATCCTTTTCTAGCCATCTTATTCTTTCCTATGGAACTGCTGAGTTAGATTTTGGATTTGGTCTAATGTTAATTTTTGTCTCTGTTGAATATTAATGCTAAAAAGCCAAGAACTAACAAAGTTAAGTCTTGGTCCCATTTAATCAATCGCCCTAGATTATCATATGTGAACACAATCTGTTTTCTACATTGTATGTAGAAGTGATGAGCTTCTTCTGACATATTCTGTGATAGTGGTATATTTATATTTAATCAGATCTCACATCTCTGTAATAAACTTAATGAGGTACGTTTCCATGATTTTCGTTTTATTCAGACAGGTGAAATTTGTCTTGATATCTTGAAAAATGCTTGGAGCCCGGCCTGGACACTGCAGTCGGTTTGTAGGGCTATAATTGCATTGATGGCTCATCCAGAGCCGGATAGCCCTCTAAACTGTGATTCAGGTATCATTTTAATGTCTGCTTCATTCATATTATATTTAACAAAACTAAGTTCCTTTTTAGTTAACTCTAGTTTGGGCGTGTTTGCAAAAATAACTGGGGTGTTTGCGAACAATGAAACGTGGGGGAGAATCACTCCTTTTGTTTTAAAAGCTCCCCCTCAAAGATTTTGAGAAAAAGTGATTGTCCCCCCACTCAATATTGCTTGGAAACAAGCACCCCCTTTATATGTAAGTAGAAAAGTCTCTGAACTGAAATAATTTTGTTTTTTTCTCTCTTTATTATCTCTTTACAAGAATAATGGGAATCTATTTTATTCGTGGGGTTTTTTGATGATTGTGAGTTTGAGCGATGGTAGGAAAATACTGACGTTTCTCACACTTCTATATGGAATTTTAGTATGCCGACTCAGAAATTATATAAGAGATCATTGAAAATGAAACAGAGTTTCAGTTGTGAATTGAGCAAAGGTTGATTGGGGTGTTTGACATTTGTGTAGATGTACATATGTTAACACTAAGAAATAACAAAATTTTCATCTCTGTGGTAGCATTACGTGATTTCTTTATTTAGGGACAATTTTATATATATGTTTTTTTGCCTTGGCTTTGACCAAAAGAATGCTTCCTTTTTTTTTTTTGACAAAGGCAACCTTCTACGTTCAGGCGATATCAGAGGTTACCAGTCGATGGCCAGGATGTATACCAGACTCGCTGCCATGCCCAAGAAGCAGTAAGATGATGAATGTTGTGCATTTTCAGTTTCCATATAATCAGGTTTTTTTACCTAATTTTTTTTACTTTGCAATAAACTCATTTGTTCAGCAAAAGGTTAACTACAGATGTTGTATTCAGTTCTATATACCTTGTAACATTCGTTCCGTATACCATTCTCAGTATGGACATTTTGGATCATCTATTGCAAATCTTGCTACATTTTATTTAAGGTTAATTGCAAAATACATCAGGATCTTTCAACTTTTTTTTTCAATTATGACATACTCTCTCAGTTTAAAAAAGACTGTCTCTTTTGTTGTTTTGTATAGATTTATGGAACATAATTTGTTTTGCAAATTTACCCTCCATTATTATTAAAGATGGAGAGACAAATGATGTAAAATAAAAGGAAATGAAAAATAAATTAAAGGAGAAATTGTAGAGATTACATGGTAAGTATGTTTTTTTTTTGACCAACAACTCGAATTAGCACGAGCAAGAATAAGACGTATTAGGAAAGCGTTGCATGCATTACGGAAGCTCGACTCAATAATAAGGACTAGGATATTTCCTAGCAATCCTAGCAAGAGAGTGTGCCATAACATTGGCCTCACGATTCACCCACACCACCTCGATATTTCGCAAATCTCCCGCTCAACATTTGCATGCCTCCACTGTATTCCCGAAGGCTGTGTCATCCGTGGCCGAAGCAGAGAAAGAGTCGACCACATTCTTGGTGTCCATTTCAATAATCACATCTTGCAACTCTATATCCTTTAACTACGAAAGGGCCTCGAAGAGTCCAGTGCTTCCCCTTCATCGGGTTGGTACGTACCATTCAAGAGAATCGTCTGACTGCAACTATGAGTACCACCATCATCCCGGAGACACATATCAATCCCCATTTCATTAGTATTCGAGAAGAAAGCGACATCAATGTTTAACTTTAATTTCCTCGGAGGAGGCCTATGCCACGACTTACAACGTCCCACCTGATTTTCGTGACCCGAGCTCCTCTCTATGGCTTTCTTCCACTCACTAAGGTATTGTTTAGCTAGCACAATCATCGATTTCGCCGTCCCACATGAACCATTCCATAATCGATCGTTTCGCTCCTTCCATAACCTCCACACAATCATCACTCTATCTCCCTTAAGACGACAAAACAACTTCAATTACATATCTGGTAAGTCCCCGGTCTCCGCAATCACGACTTCAACATCAGCTCCCACTCTAGAGTGTCGCCAACAATCACAGGCATATCGTTAATTGAAGAAGATATGCCATGCCATCTCCGTCTCAACATTACAACTTGCGCACAAATTATCCCCAATTATGTGGCGTTGAAACAGTTCTCCTTTAGACAACGTATAATTCTTGTAGAATCTCCAAATGCTTGCTTTCACCTTGGGGGGAACGTGCAACTTCCATAATTCTTGCCATCCCCTCGACTGCTCCTTTGGGTCTTGGAATCTAGTCTCCTCAAGTAACTTGTATGCGAATTTCACCTAATAACGTCCATTTCTCTTAAAGTGCCAAGTCAAAGAATCAATAAAACTACGTAGAGGGATTGCGGTTTTTAGGATTCTGGAAACATCATCCGCACAGAAAGTCTCAATAATGAGTTCCACATCCAATTTATGCGTTCTCGTAGCAACAGGTCTGAGAAGACAAGGCCCTCGAAGCCACAACATCATTCAACCACGGGTGGTACTGCACACTAACCACATTGCTGCTTCCCATCTTCCATCTAGTACCCCGACGAATAAGGTCCTTAGTCTTCCATATACTTCTCCATGTTAACCTAGGGCTATTCCCGCGTTGGGCATTAAGAAAGTGGCTCCGAGTGAAGTACCTCACTTTCAAGATTCGACAAACATGCAAGGGCGTCAGGTTCATTCATCAACCTCCACCACATTTTCCCAAGCAAATCTAGATTGAAATTATGCATATTTTTGAATCCCATACTGGCCTCCGTGGCCCTTTGGGCGACATAAAGAGTCCCATGTCGACCACCTAATCCCTTTGAAATCAGCTGTCCCATTACTCCACCAAAACAGAGAGACCGCCCTCTTGAACTCATCCTTCGTAAATGTAGAAGTAAGCCATGTCATTGTCTTCGACTCGGACCAACGGCCAGACATCCAATAAATGTTGATGAAGTTCATCAATGGGCTGGTGATCCTCATTAAAAAGCGCAGTGAAATATTCTCCAACTACCTCGTTGATTTCCTCTTGGGTATCGACCCACCTATAATTCCTATCTTTTAACCGTAGGATCTTATTCTTCTTGCGACGGTCTGTGGCAATTCTATGAAAGAATTTCGTATTAAGATCTTCAACCATTAGATTTTAGCTCTTTGACACTAATGCATATCTTCTCTAATCAACAAATCCGACATACTCTTTTTCAGCTCAAGAAAATGGGCTACCAAAACCGGATCTGAACTATCCTGCAATCGACCAATAGCCTCTTCCAAATCTTTCTTATTATTCCTGAATCCAGTTCTCAGATGATTCCCCCATATCTCAAGAGATTCTGCTTTAGCTAGTTGTGAGAATTAGGGTTTGATCACCGTTAACTTTGGTGAGTGGGATTGAATTGTATTTATACTGATGTTTACAAGGTAACATATTTACACAAATCAAGGAGAAAATATATACAATTAATGTAAATCCCTATATACAAGGAAAGGTTGAATTATTCCTTAATATCCCCCGTCAAGCGTTGCGTGGGATGTGGGAAAACGCAAAGCTTGGAACGCAAGAACTCGAAATTCGGGTGAGGAAGGCTCTTTGTAAACATGTCCGCAAGCTGTAGGTGAGAAGGCACAAAATCGGTGAGAAGTCTCCCAGAAGTTACCATATCCCAAACAAAGTGGTAGTCGATGTCAATGTGTTTTGCCCGCTTATGGGTGACTGGATTTTGGCTGAGGAATAGAGCACTTCTATTATCAGCCAGAAGGACTGGGCGAGCAGGGGGGAGCTGACGAAGCTCTCGCAGAAGGTTTGTCAACCAGATTATGTCAGCAGTTGTGTTCGTCATCGCCGATATTCAGACTCGCAGCTCGAGCGAACAATTGGCTGTTTCTTAGAACTCCAAGAAACAAGATTACCTCCCAAGAAGATTGAGTAGCCATAAGTAGAACGACGAGTCTCAAGACACCGAGCCTAATCAACATCAGAATAACCCACAATTGATCGATCAGGTCGGTGAGCAAAGGAGAGGCCGTAGTGAAAAGTTCCTTTGACATATCAGATGATGCGCTTGACTGCAAAGAAGTGATCGACAGAGAGCGCCTGAAGAAACTGACTAACATGATTTACTGCAAAAGAAAGGTCCGATCGTGTGATCGTTAGATATTGGAGAGAACCAACAAGCGAGCGATAGCGAGTTGGATCTGAGAACAGAGCACCAGTGCTCGTCAGAGATTCACCAACAACCAGGGGGGTAGCAATCGGGCGAGAGTCAGCCAGGGATGCTCGATCAAGGATGTCGCGAGCATACTTGGACTGGCTAATAAAGAGACCATCCGGAGTATATGAGATCTCGAGGCCCAGAAAATAATTGAGGCGACCCAAATCCTTCAGTGCAAACTCTTTGTGCGCCTGCGAGATGAAGCGAGCAAGGAGCGATGGATCGTTGCCTGTTACAATGATATCATCCACTTAGAGGAGCAAAAAGACAACAGACTTGCCCTTGTGGAGGTAGAACAACAAGGAATCGGACTTACAAGTAGGGGTGGGAATGAGCCAGGCCTAGGTAGGCTTTACAAAAAAAAACCTGGCCTGTTAAATATTTTTAAGGCCCGAGCCTGGCCCATGACCTGTCATAGGCTTTTTTTTAAGGCTTGGCCTGGCCTTTTTAATAAATAGGTCTGGCCCGAAAGCCTTTTAAAGGCCTTTTTAGTCTTATTAGTGCATTTAAAAAATAAATCTACAACACTTATATTTCATCGAATCATAAAAAATCGACTAATTATATTGCTTAAGGCTTACTAGTTAGAAATTATATATATATTAGATACTCCTATTTAAGATGTTTTCTATATTTAAGTATAATATACCATATATATTACTCCCTCCGTCCCAGGATTACTTGCACGGTTTGACCGGCACGTTGTTTAAGAAAAGTGAATTTAGTGGTTGATGATGTAAGATAAAGGATGAGTATTTTAGGTAATTTGATGATGTGTAAAGTGGATTTGATGATGTGTAAAGTGAAATGTATAGAAAAAAGGAGTGACAAATTTGAAAATAAAATGATGTTGTGAGGTTTTTTAATTTTATGGGGTATTTCCATATTAAGAGTGTGCAAGTAATTTTGGGACATCCCAATAAGAAAAGTGTGCAAGTAATCATGGGGCGAAGGGAGTATATTTTTTTATTATATTTTTATATTAAATATATTAAATTAAATAGGTCGGCCTGTTGGGCTTGAAAGACCTACGAAAAAGCTCAAGTTCGGCCTATTTAATTAGATAGGCTTTTAAAAAAGCTTGAGCCCGACTTGTTTATTAAACGAGTCGAGCCGAGCTTTAATAGGCCGAGCCGTAGGTCCCTGTCAGGTAGTCTGGCCCATTCCCACCCTTACTTACAAGTAGAGAAGCCGAGACCGAACAAAAATGTACTAAACCTTTGAAACCAGGCAAGGGGGGCTTGTCGCAGGCCATACAATGCCTTTTTGAGGCGACAAACGTGATCCGGGAATCGAGCATCAACATAGCCAGGGGGTTGGGCCATGAAAACGGGCTTGTCCAAGATACCATTGAGAAAATCATTTTTAACGTGAAGCTGATGAAGGGGCCAGTTGGACTGAACAACAATGGCGAGGACAACCCGAACAGTCGCAACCTTGACTACCAGACTGAAAGTGTGAGAGAAGTCGTCGCCAGGAATTTGAGTGAAACCCTGAGCGATCAGACGAGCTTTATGACGCTCAACAGAGCCGTTAGAGTGATACTTCTTCCGAAAGACCCATTTGGACCCGACGATATTTACACCAAACGGGCGAGGAACCAGATCCCATGTGTGATTATTACGGAGTGCATCAATTTCCTCCTGCATGGTCGCCAACCAAAGAGGTGACTTGGCAGCCGACTTGAACCCCCGTGGTTCGGATGATAGGGCCATGGCAAATATTAGGGCCGAGGATGTCAAGCTGACCGGGTACTTAGGTTTGAATATGCCCGCCTTACCCCGAGTAACCATAGGATGTGAAGAAGTAGGCGGAGGCAAAGGGCGAGCATGTGGTGGTCACCTTGGTGGTCGACCTACAATTATTAAATATATTGGCCTTAGTGATTGGTTTGGAAAAAACTGTAGGCGCGTCGACAATAATAACTAGATTTTGGCATTAGAGATGGGTGGGGGACACGCCTTTGAAAGATTTGTTTCCTCGTCTATTTATTATTGATCTTGACCCCAATTGTTTTATTTCCGATATAATAGCAAATCTTTTTGGAAGTGGCACAAAAACTTGTTCGTGTGGAAGGGAAATCTGACCAAGGACGAGGATAGACGATAATATTTCTGAAGAAGACAATCAATGGACGCGGTCTTCATCCACGAACGGAATTTACTCAGTCAACTCGATCAACATACAAATGTATTTTGAAAGACAAGATTGCATTAATTAATCAACTGGATGATCTTGGTATTATTGATGGTTCCTCTTAAGGTTTCAGCTTTTTCTTGACAGATCAATTCCTACTACCATCCTAAATCTTCGGAAGAGAGGTATTTTCAATCCTAACCTATCTATTAATTTTTTCCCTATCTTGTTACAACCAAATTCAATAACAACTTTACAAAGATGCATGAATCTAGACAACTTTGAGTTAACTGTTTGTTTATCTCAAACACGTGATGGTGAAACAAGAAGAAGACGAAGACAGGGGCTTTGTGAGAATATTAACCACTTATCTTCAGAAGGGACATACTTTAACATGCTTCATTCACGAGTGAAAGGCAAGCGTGATAGCGGCGGAAGTCACAAGGCACGATACTTGCCACCACCAATTGAACAAGTTTGCATAGGATAGTAAAACAAGCTCAAGTTTTGGAGTGGGCCGGGGAGACGAGTGAGGAGAAATGATGTTGGAATGTTGGTGAGATAAGTGGAGAAATTAAAGCAAAGGATAGGGAAACTCAACCTTCTCATTCAAATCTCGAGATGTAAATTCACCCACATGAATGGGATTGTAACCAACTGAAGCTTGAAGGTGTTATATGGGCCCAAAATTAAATGGGAAATTAAACAAGTGCACCCAAAGAAAGAGTTTGATGAGAAACACAACCATATATAGACAAGGCTTCCCATAAAAAAATTCATGGGCATTGAGGCTTGAGAAAGAAGAGATCGAGAGACTCATTTCAAGGATACCATACATTCTGTTGATGAGTATGAGGACTCGAGAAGCGAACCTTTACCCCAAGCTAGCAAAACAAACCCTTGAGAGCCACAAACTCACCACCCATATCACTTTATTTTCACATTAATTAAACTCTTTATAATTTGCGACGGATTTTGTCACGACTTTTTTTTCACTATTTCTTTTAAAAAAAATTTGCGGCAATTTTTTTTTCTTGCAACGGAAATACTTTTTGTCTCAAATCTACGACAAATTTTGTGACCTTTTTTTTAATATGTATATATAATTTATATCAATAAATAAACAATAGAACTATTAGCCGAAGTGGCTAAAAGCCACACAAAATGCCTTGAGGTCGCAAATTTGATACCCAACGCCCGCAAATTAACTGGCTAAATTGTTTAGAGATGTTCGGGTAGGGTCTAGCCTGGGTCGGTCTAGTCCCAATTTTTTTTTTTAATTTGAAAGGGCAAATTTTGTCTCAAATCTTAAAAGTTAAATAATTAAAAAAAAGAAAATTACAATCAGTTGCAAGCAACAGAAAAAAGAAATCCCTCGCTCTTTGGCGACAACCAAATTTTTCGTCGCAAATGCAATTCGAGACGGTCTTTCCATCGCGAAAAGCGTCGCAAATGCAGATACAGATTTGATACCATCAATTTAGAGACATATATCCAATCTGTCTCTAATAGGTACGGATTAGATATAGATTTGTTAAAAAATCGAGATTTGAAACAAAAAATAAATGAAAATCAGTCTCTAACCGTACCTATTAGAGACAAATTGGATATCCGTCTCTAAATTGATGGTATCAAAATTAGACTTTTTTTGTAGTGATATATCATTAATTTTGTTTTTTGATGGGTATTGAGGTATTATTTTTGGAATCATTTTTTTGCTCAGTGTATGATATTTTAGTGTGCATTACATCATGTGCAAGATATATATTCAATATCCAGGATTAAACTAAGTACAGTATGATGTTATGTGATTTTAAAACACATTGTGTTGCAATTACTTAATATTATGACACACATTATCTTTGCTTCTTGGAATTTTAGAGTAAATGACTGTGTATTATCTATTAATTTTAAAAAATATTGGAATTTTCAAATTATATATGTGCTATAAACATTTTGTTGGATAAATTGTTATTGATTTTATGCTTGCCGATGAGTTGACTATGTAATTGCATTTTCTTCTATCAAATTAAAGCTTAAAATAGTTGTAATTAATCCTATCAAATATAAATAATGAAGAAAAAGTATTCATAATTCTGTTGATGCTGTCATGAGGAAGAAAGATCCAAAGGTGTGTTTGCCCTTTGCTTTAGAAGGCGACGATTTACCTCCACTAGACATTCCCAGATTTCGATTGTGGAACTATTCAAACTGCGTTGGGGATGTTTGTGCTGAGTGGACCGGCAAAAACGATCATCGTACAAATTTTGAATTTAGTCTGCTAATTCTCCCTAAATTTTAATTTTAGTCCGACAACTTTTTCAATTTTGAAAATAGTCCTTTTAGTTTATCAAATTTAACTTTTTTGTCATTTTATCGGCTAAAACAAGTTAACAGAATTAAACTTTATCGTGTTTTCTAAAAGGACCGAAACATAAAATTTTGTAAACTTATGAGACGAATTTCCATGTCGAAAAGTTAACGGACTATAATTAAAATTTGTGCAAATTAAGTGAAAAAATACACACATATAACCTAATTTGTATATGTTGGTCCTGAAAGGAGTATGATACAAGTGTATGGGGGGGGGGGGGAATACACTTGTATATGCAAATCTTTTTCACTTTAAGCAAAACAAGCTTTCAGCAAGGTTGTTCTGGACAACTCTTCTGAGTATGTATAACTTTCTTGAGATAATCAAACTACTAAGCACTATGAAGTACTTAGTTGAATAAATATCTAATTAAGTTATAAGTGCGGAATTATGGTTGACCCTTTATGTTTAAACTCCTTTTAATTCTGAAATCTTTTCTTAACACTTAACTGCTTTTCGGGGGACTTGTCCCACACAGTTTTGCACAACTTGTGATATTTGTCTTTTGAAGATCAGTTTGTGTGCAGTGTATGAATGTGTTACTTGTATGAAATATCTTGTAAGTAAATAGCAGAAAGGGCATGTTTGCTTAATGGGTTTAGGAGGGTTTAGTGATGGGTTTGATAGGTAGACCCACCTTCTCCCATGTTTGGTTTCTCATAACTTTAAACACCTTGACCCGGGTTTATAATTTGACCCGGTTTTTATAAACTAGATTCCATGGGTTTAGACAACCTAGCCTCCCCTTGGGTTTTTCTAGCCTCTCCCCCTTGGTTTATCTAGCCTCCCCCACATCTTAACCCATCTTATCCCAACCCATGAAGCAAACATACCCAAAGAGTTTATAGTGGTTCAGAGACTCAAGCTCCTACATCCACTTTCCCTGATTTAACAGGATAATTCCTTCACTCTTGGAATTAACTTGTTTTATAGTGCCAAGGTGCATTGAAGAACCACACTACTCCTTAGTGCCTTGATCCCTAGGAATTCAGAGTCCTAGTACCCTCTCAACTCAGAACTAAACTGTTCTTCTCTTGACAGTTCTAGTTCACACTTCTACTACAACAATCCACCTAACTTTCCTTGAAAGGTTTAAGGGTTGATGTTGGTTCTAGATATCCTTTACAATTGAGCTTTGTGTAAGGATAGGATATCTCTCTAAGCTTTGTATTATTTACAGTAGGTTCAGCTCAAATGAAGTGTATGGAAACTAAGAATGAAGTATTCTTGTATGAGCTTGTAAGCTTTGAGCTTGTAGTTTCCAGAGATTTTAGGATAGTTGGATGTTGGACACTTCAAATGGTCTCCACACTTCTGTATTTATAGAGCAAATTGAGGTTATGTCCGTTGGAGAGACAGCCTCAAAATGTCTATATTTGCCTTCCTTGATCTTTGCAACTGGAAGACAGATTCTTGAAAGTGACATGTCCTTCATTTGGGAAGTAAACGACTGTGTGCTTCTTGTCTTCACTTTGATGCACTCTTCCCAATGTTTGACTTGAAGATTCAGTTGATCAAACATGGACATCACTTCTGATCATTGGTTCCATGATAAGGACAACTTTCCTAATCATCTGGACAAGTCTGCTTATCACTTTCAGCAGACATGGCTTATCAGCAATGTTGGCATAACTCTCTTCAAATGACTTGGCTCCTTAACTTCACTGATCATCACTTGATGGTTCTTGAGCATTCTCTCATATCAGTGGTCTTGACCCCATCAGCACAGTTGGCTCTTGCCTTAGAACATTTCAGGTTCAAGTGTGCTTGGTCAATTCTGCTGGACATCTCCTCTGAGTCTTGATATAAACATCAGTAGACTTGATCTACTTGAAGTGTTCCACTTCATTGATCATCAGAGAGGTTGTCTTTCTACTGAGCTGACTTGATCAGCACAGTTGGTCAGTGAGCATTTCAGTAGTCTTGGGATCAACTTTGATTCTGAGCCTTTGAGGAACTTGATTCTTGTAGTCTTCTAAGCATGTGTTCCCCTTCAACTTGTGCATCTAAAACAACTAAGAGCTGCCTAGCATACCAGCTTCTCAACTAGCCTGATCTACATGTTCCAACATTCCTGAAACATGTTCATTCAATTTGACTTATCCATTTGGCATGTCTTAAGGGGTTCTGGTATCTTAATCAAAATCTCATTTTATTCCCAACAGTATAATATTATAATTAAATCAATTTTGTTTTTTTTCCCAAGTGCAGGCGAGCATGGCTTGAAACAGATTGTAAATGGAAAAGAAAACAAAAATAACCAAACGATAATTTACAATCTACAGTGCAGCGAAGAGGAAACGGATGGTAGGAACTCCAATGGTGGAAACACACATTGTCTTCAAATTTGGGATTTTTTTTAAAGACTGTAACTTGGGGGTGGTGGCAATTGATGACGTAATTTTCCCGACTGACAATTTAAGGAGAGTAACATTTTGGGCTGGAACTTTTTTTTGAAAGGAAAAAGATTGTTATTAATGTAATAGAGTACCAGGAGTACTCAAAATGGAGTTTGTCAGATTACATCTGGGAACACTACTATGCAGTGAGAAACAATAAACACCAGGCAAAGTTACAAAATGCAATACAGTATTTAGGCGCAAACAGATCTTGGGGTCGCACACCAATCATTAAAAGAGGTTGTTGTCGAGCATCCTTTTTGTAGGTAGAAGATATTCCAAGCTTTAACTCTGATTTCATCGAACGTTCTCTCCGATTTCGGGTCTTCGTTTGAGAAGATCTTGTTTCGAGCGCCCCAGATGAACCACACAGTCAGGCTCCAAATGCATTCCAAGACGAATCCTTTACACTTACCTCCAAGAATGCCACAGAACTGGTGAAAATGGGATGCAGGCCTTGTATGAAAAGGCATGCTGCTGTTGAACCAGGTTCTAATCAGTCTCCAAATGGTGTACGAGAAAGGGCAGTCAAAGAACAAGTGTTGGTCAGATTCTTCTGCTGTGCCGCAGAGAGGACAAGATATGTCGTCTCCGTCTTTTAAAATACTTCTCTTACGCAGTTCATTTCGAGTGGCGATCCGACCCCTAATCACCTTCCAAGCTAATCCTGAATACTTGGTGGGAGTTACTTTATTCCATATCAATTTGCACGCTGATAATGCGTCCTCCGTTAAGAGCTGAGATCAGGCCGGCAGGTCCTGACCTCCATATGCTGACTTCGCACTGTATATGCCATCCCCGGTGAGGCTCCACCTCCATGTATCAAGGATTAATGGCTGCAATTTGATGGGTTCCAGCGCGTTGATGAGTTCTGCAGCAAGGGCTTGTTCCCGAGTAAAGAGTCTCCTTCTCCACGATAAATTCCACGTCCAGGTGCTGTCTACCCACTTGCTGACCTTTGCTTCGGTGTTTGAGTAAATCGTGAAGAGTCTGGGGAAACGTTCTTTTAAAGGGGGTTTATCCGACCAGCGCTCGTGCCATATGAGAGTGCTGCTGCCGTCGCCTAGAATTTTTCGTGTGTTTTGAATGAACCAAGGGCTAGAGGAATCAGCAAAAAACAGGTCACAAATCATATTCCACCAGCTCGAAGCTTTGTTCCTGTTCGCCATCCCTGAAATTATCCCTGTTGAACAGATATCGTATTTAGAATCCAGGATTTTTACCCACAATGAATTCGGCTCCGTCCGTATTCTCCATGCCCACCAGCCAAGAAGAGATTTGTTAAATAAATCAAGGTTACGAACACCAAGTCCCCCGACTGGTTTAGGTCTACAAATGTCATTCCATGAAACCCATGGAATTTTTGTAGAACGCACACACCCCCCCCCAAAAAAAAATTCGTTGCAGCTTGACTATATCACTTAAGGTTTTCTTTGGAATTTGATAAAAGGATAGATAATAAATGGGCAACGAGACAAGAACCGCATTGAGGAGTGTAATTCTACCATCGAAAGAAATCTGTCTATCTCCCCAAGAGTTAATTCTGTTTTTAATCTTCTGCACCACCTCTTTCCAGGCCTCAGTCCTGTTGTGATTAATTCCCACCTGAATTCCAAGGAAATTCATTGGGAGTTCTCCGACCCGACATCCGAGAAATGTTGCCGCCTCGTGCACTACTTCTGCATCCATATTAATTCCAAGTAGGCTACACTTGGAAAAATTAATTTTCAAACCCGAAAGTTGTTTGAAATTCACCAACAAGCATTTGAGTGCCCAAATTTTTTTTTTAGTCGGTTCGCCTACCAAAATTGTGTCATCTGCGTATTGTAGATGTGAGATGGGAATATACTTTCTTCCAACAACTGCCACATCGTATAGGCCAGCAAAAATGGCTCTATTAATTAACACACTAAGCCCCTCGGCAACGATGATAAAAAGTAGCGGTGAGAGGGGATCCCCTTGCCTTAATCCCCGTTCCAATTTGAACTCCTTTGAAGGGCTGCCACTTACAAGTACATAAGTAGAAGCTGAAGTGACACACTCTCGAATCCATTTGCGCCACAATGGTGCAAATCCCATACTTCGCATCATATCATCTAGAAAATTCTAGTCGACCGAATCAAAGGCCTTAGCGAAGTCAATTTTAAATAATATCCTCTCCTCCTTCTTTGTTTTGCCTCGTCTATAATTTCGTTAGGGACAAGCACTCTGTCTAAAATCTGCCTCCCCTGAATGAAGCCTGTTTGGGACTCTGAAATCACTGAACCAATAACTTTGGAGAGTCTTCTAGCCAATACTTTAGCGATGACTTTGTAGTAGCTGTTGATCATAGAAATAGGCCTGAAGTCGCCTATGGTTGTGGGGCTCTGCTTCTTTGGAATCAGTGCAATGAAGGATGGATTAAATCCTTTGACGAATTTCCCGTTTGAGTGGAATTCGTTGAAGAGATTTTGAAAGTCATATTTCAGGATCTCCCAGTTAGCCTTGATGAAGACTAAGGAGAACCCATCGGGGCCAGGCGATTTTGAAGACTCACAACTCCAGGCCGCCTCCCTGATCTCTGTGGCTGTGAAGGCTTCTGTGAGGAAGTGATTGTCTACTGCATTGATGGTGTGAAGAGCAAAGTCATGTCGAATGAGAGGCAGAGACGACGAAGAAGCTTGGAAGTGTTGCTTGAAATGCACTGCTATGGAAGATTTAATATCCGTGGGGGTGGATAGCCAGGCTCCGTCGAAGCACAAATTGGAGAGGTCGTTGGCTTTGCGTCGAGCAATGCATTTGTGGAAATTTTTTGTATTTGCGTCGCCCTCCTTGATCCATTGGTTTTTAGCCTTTTGACTTAACAACTTGTACCTTGTCCGCATCCTGAATAAATATCATTCAAAATCTTTCTCCTTTGCTCAATTTCCTCTTCATCCAATCCTAGTGCATCATCTGTGATATCAAGTTCCAGGAGTTTCTGCTTATTCTCTTAAATCTGTTGTTCCAGGCCTCCAAAATTCCTTTTGCTCCAGTCCCGGAAGAAGGCTTTGACCGCTTTAAATTTCTCGTTGATGATAAAACTGCTCCTTCCGTCGATCTGAAAATTTCCCCAGAGCTCTGTCAGATCGTCTTTAAAAGAGGGGTGACTTAACCAAGCATTAAAGAAGCGAAAGGGTTTGGGGCCCCAATTTAAGGGCTGATCTTCCAATAATAGGGGGAAGTGATCCGAGATAGATCTCGGCAAGCCTTTGAGGCGTGTAGGGGGATCAGCAAGCATCCAATCTTCATTGAGCAATACTCGGTCAAGTTTACTTTTACATGTTCCGTTGACACGGTACCATGTGAAGCTTCGGCCTAATAGGGGGATTTCGTGGAGGTTGTTGGCTGTGATAAAATGTTTGAAATCTTCCATCTCCCTTCTGTTGTTGCATCTTGTTCTCCCAACTCTCTCGTTCGATTGTCTAACCGCATTAAAGTCCCCTGCCAAACGGATTTGCTTACCCATGTTTTGCTGGATAACAAGACTAAGTGTGTCCCAAAGAATTCTCTTCTCGCGTGCATGACATGGAGCATAAATGTTTATTAAGCAGATGTCTGCAAAATCATTCTTTCGGATAACGTTAACCACTAGGAAGCCGTTTGAGTGCCAGGCACTAACACATTGGAGGAAGTCGTCGTCCCAAAGTGTGACGATGCCCCCTGATCGACCCTCAGAAGGGTGAGATACGTAACCACACTTCTTGATACCCCATATTCCTCTACTCAATGAATCATCGATGACCTCTAATTTTGTTTCCTGTATGAAGCAGACTTCGATCCTGTTTTTGAGATCAATTCGCTAACATTGTTTCGTTTTACTCCACTACCAAGTCCACGTATATTGTAACTGAGTAATCGCATAAAGACAATTTATATACCCCTGGGGCCGAGAACACTCTCAAGAATTAGCGTGTAGAGCTGCTGACCTCTAACTCGGGTGTTCTGTTCTTGAGTCCCAGTCGGATGCCAAAATTACGGATGTGTTGAAGGGATTGTCCTTCATCAAGGTCAGCCATGTCTTTGGAGAAGGCTTCCCATTCTGCTTTGATCAGTTTCTTCTTCTTAAGGGGGTGGATGAATTGGGTGGGGGGGGGGGGGGGGGAATGGATCATCGGGGGTGCGGGGGAGGGGGATGGATGAATCTGAGGCGGGGGGAGGGTTGAGGGGAGGGCGGTGTTTATGCTTCATTTTTCTGGGAAAGAGGGTTCACTAACTGCACTTTGAGCATCATTTTTCAAGGGGGATGTTTCTGCGTTGGATAATTAGGCCCCACACGAGGAGTCAATCTCCTCCGCCTCCAATTCGCCGGAGAGTGCATCGCTGGCGGGCAGTTCTTGTGCAGCGTACTCCTTTACTTCCGAGAAAGCCGGTTCGGCGTCCACTCTTTCCCATAGTTCGTCCGAATCAGTTTCCGAGTTAGAGGACAACTCCACGTTGTAGGGATTCAATATTCCTGGTTCTTAAAAAATACGGATGTGGAATACCGTATCATCAATGAGGGGGGAGATGCATACATTGGTGAGGATTGGGCCTGATTCCGTGTTTTGATCGATCTCCACGAGGCTCCCGAAGAGGAGAGCCAGGCGTTTGAAAAATCTTCTATTCCAGACATGAATTGGAGTGCCATACAACCTGATCCAAACTGATCTTTGAATGCTAACATCGGTTTTTTTCCCATGGGGTGATGGAATCGAACCAATGATCCGACCATTCTTCAAATCCGTCCAACGCTGTTTCAAGGGGGGTCAGTTGTGGTAGGCTGTAGTAGGACCAGCCATGTGAGTGAGCCTGATATTTTGTCCACATTCACCGGAGATCTCCTCCATGTGCGAGTCCCAATCGAAGCTCAATTTCAGTTGGTCTGTGAGGCAGCCCTCTGTCCAGGCCCTCTCATCCGATGTGGATTGAAAAGTGAATCGCACTAAGGGCCTCCTTCCGCCGTGCAGCGAGGTATCGGGGTGAGAGTTTGGAGGCCGTGATGGATGCAGGGGGAGGGGTGTCTTACTGGCCAGTGGGATTCTACTTTTGGCCCTGTCCAGGTACGACATATTGGACCTATATTAGTAAATACACTCTCATTCTTATTTATTGTATATGCCCATCTTAGTTTCCTATGGGCTCTCTTATAAAGCCCATTAGGGTTAGGTTAGACCTAATTCTCTCTTGTATAAATACCTATTGTAAATCTCCTTTACTACTAATCAAGAAATTATATTTCCAATATTGTTTATTTTTCTATATGGTATCATCGAGTCATTTGGCTCACGCCTGATCCAAACCATAGTCGCCGCCGCCGCTACAAACCCTAGCCGCCGCCGCCACTACACTTTTTGCCGCCGCCGCCTTCGTTTCAGAAGCGCCGCTGCCGCCTTCGTCTCCGACGCGTCACCGTCGCCATCCGTCTTACGACGCCTCCCTCCTTGCTGCATTCATCTCCGCTGCTCCACTCAACCCAATGGCCGCTCCTCCTCCATCGCCGGCACCAATCACCTTCAAGGGACTCGCAAATATGTCCCTGAAGCTCACCTCCACCAACTATGGTGCTTGGTCTTTCCAACTTCGGCTTCTCCTCATTGGACACAACCTCCTAGGCTATGTCTTGGGCACACATCCATGCCCCTCGTCCACATCCCCAGCCGCCGACGGCAACACCAACACCATCGTCACAGTTCCCAATCCTGCACACGACTTGTGGGTGTGTCAGGACAACCTCATTTTCTCGGCCATGGTCGGATCTATGTCCCCGAAACTAATACCCTTTGTTGCTTCGTCAAAAACCTCATGCGAAGCCTGGAAAATGCTTGAGAGCATGTATGGGAAGCCCTCGCGAGGTCGCATTCTCGCCCTCAAAACCAAGTTTCGCTCTCTGTCCAAAGGTGCTCGCCCGGTCTCCGACTTCCTCATGGAAGTTCGCTCTGTAGTCGACGATCTTGCTCTCCTCGGTATTTCCTCTGATGCCGAGGACGTCACTCTCCAAGTCCTCACTGGCCTTGACGAATCTTACAATGACATTGCCAATGCCATCCAAGCTCGCGAACAGCCCATCACCTTTGCTGAGCTCTGCGACAAGCTCCTCAGCGCCGAGGTTCAAATTGCCTCGCGACCATCCTCAGCCGCACTGCCTGCATCTGCACTTACTGCTGGTACACGTCATCATCGCTCCTCGCGACCAGATACGAGGGTTAAAACTCTTGATACTCGCCCTCGCCACTCCTCGCCAAGACCCTATCTTGGCACATGCCAATACTGTCGGGCACCGGGCCACACTGCTCGCACCTGCCCTGAAATTCCTTCTTCACCATCGCCTCCTGTCTCCTCTATGGGTCCTCGCCGCCCGCATGGGCAGTTCCCACCACCTTCCCGTCTGAATCAGACAGTTGCTCGCCCGGCCTACTCGGCTCACTCAGCCTCCTCGGCACATCCTGCCGAGCACTGGATCCTTGACTCTAGCGCTTCCCATCACATCACCAACGACCTCGCCAACCTCTCCCTTCACTCGCCCTTCGCTGGGTCTGACAATGTAGAAATTGGTGACGGTAAAGGTTTACGCATATCGCACACTGGCTCTATGCACTTTCCTCAACTTAAGTCACTCAGCTTTTCGAATGTCCTGGTCGTCCCACACATCTCGAAAAACCTGATTTCAGTTTCCAGTCTCTGTCGTGATAATAATGTTAACATTGTTTTTGATCGCTCTTCCTTTCAGGTACGGGATGGTCACTCGGGGAGCATTCTCCTCGTTGGGAGTCGTATCAATAATTTATATGTCTGGCCGGCACAAATGTCCATCACCCCTCCACAAGCCTTCACCACTCAACACCTCACGACGACCACCTGGCATGCTCGCCTTGGCCACCCATCAACAAAAATACTTGCTCACACTCTCTCTACACTTAGCCTATCCAGTGCACCTTCCAAACACTTCAACTGTAACTCATGCTCATGTATCAAGAGTCACAAACTACCATTTTATGATTCAAGCATTATATCTACTAAA
Source organism: Galeopsis tetrahit (assembly GCA_963675135.1). Classification (NCBI taxonomy): domain Eukaryota; kingdom Viridiplantae; phylum Streptophyta; class Magnoliopsida; order Lamiales; family Lamiaceae; genus Galeopsis; species Galeopsis tetrahit. The sequence continues at coordinate 16,048,572 of OY776127.1, read as the reverse complement.
CCACTTGATGTTATCTTTTCTGATGTTTGGTCGTCGCCTATTCTATCTCCTGATAATCTAAAATACTATGTGCTATTCGTTGATCACTTTAGCAAATATGTATGGGTGTACCCCCTAAAAAGGAAATCAGACGTTCTTTCCACATTTATCACATTCAAAGCCCTTGTTGAAAACAACTTCCAAAACACGATCAAAACCTTTTACTCTGACAATGGGGGAGAGTTCATTGCTCTTCGCCCCTTTCTTCAATCTCATGGCATCGCCCACCTTACCACCCCGCCTCACACCCCTGAACATAATGGCTTATCTGAACGTCGCCATCGCCACGTGGTCGACACAGCTCTTGCCCTTCTTCACCATGCTTCCATGCCCCTTATCTATTGGCCCTATGCTGTCTGCTCGGCCGCCTACATCATAAATCGTCTTCGTAAAGTTAACCTCAACATGTTATCTTCTTATGAAAAGCTCACTTCTCGCCCACCCAATCTAGCCAAACTCCGCATATTTGGCTGTCTCTGCTATCCTTTGCTTCGCCCTTACACAAATCACAAACTTGATCCCCGCTCCACTCCATGTATCTTTATTGGCTACTCGCCCACGCAAAGCGCCTACCTTTGCCTTGATCGCTCCTCAAACAGAATCTACACCTCGCGGCATGTTCAATTCGTTGAACATACGTTCCTCTTTTCCACCCCCCTCCTCATCCATCTCCCTTGGCGACCTCCATCTCCTCGCCACCCACCTCCTCCGATTCCAACTCCTCGCCCATTCTTCTAGCGCCTACACTACCCAACTCTATCACACCTGTCCTCGCCCCTAACCCAGTGCCGAACACGCCCCAGCCGAACACAACTACACCTGATCTCCTCCATCCAATTCCAACCGCACCTCAGCTCGCCACACCCACACCTGACATCCCTGTGCCGACCAATGCTCCCCCACGACCTTCTGTACCTCGCATGGTTACTCGGGCTCAGAATCACGTGTTCAAACCTAATCCAAGGTATGGACTTACTTCCACTGTTGCTTCTGACATTGAACCAAGCTGTGTCTCCCAGGCACTCAAGAACGAAAATTGGCGAGCAGCCATGTCGGCTGAATTCGATGCCCTCCTTCAGAATGGCACTTGGGACTTAGTTCCTCCCACTACATCTCAAAATGTGGTCGGCTCCAAGTGGGTGTTTCGTATTAAGCGAAAACCTGATGGCACCTTGGATAAATACAAGGCTCGTCTGGTCGCCAAAGGCTTTCATCAGCGACCAGGTGTTGACTTCACTGAAACATTCAGCCCCGTCGTCAAACCCGCCACTGTTCGAACAGTCCTCAGCATTGCGGTTACCAACGACTGGCCCCTTCGCCAATTCGACGTCAACAACGCTTTCCTCCATGGAAAGCTCTCAGACACAGTCTTCATGGCTCAACCTCCGGGCTTCAAAGACAAGACCTTTCCTACTTATGTCTGCCAACTTCGCAAATCCATCTATGGCCTGAAGCAGGCTCCTCGCACATGGTACTATGCTCTTCGCTCTTTTCTTGTAGAAATTGGATTCATCCCCACTCACTCTGATGAATCTCTGTTCGTCTACAACAACAATGGGGTGGTCGCCTACTTCCTTGTTTATGTTGACGACCTCATTCTGACGGGCAACTCCTCGCCCATGCTCGCCCGGGTGGCTGCCGACCTCAGTGCCAAATTCTCAGTCAAGGACCTTGGTCCTCTATCCTATTTCTTGGGAGTGGAAGTTCTTCGCTCTAAAACTTCATGCCTGCTCTCCCAACGCAAATACGTCACTGATCTGCTCGCCCGATACAACATGATCGACTCCAAACCAGTCCAAACTCCACTATCCACCTCTGCTCGCCTTACTCTATCCGATGGCTCCTCTCCCACTGACTCCACTCAGTATCGTCAAGTGCTCGGCAGCCTTCAGTATCTCCAGCTCACCAGACCTGACATCGCCTTTGCCGTCCATAAGCTATCTCAGTTCATGCATGCACCCACATCACTCACTGGAATGCTGTCAAGCGTCTACTCCGCTACCTCAATGGTACAAGGGATGTCGGAATCAACATTACCCCATCCTCATCCTCCTCGCTCCACTGCTTCACGGATGCTGACTGGGCAGGCGACCATGATGATCGCACTTCCACAAGTGCTTATGTCGTCTTTTTGGGGGCCAATCCTATCTCATGGTCGTCCAAAAAGCAGAGGTCTGTTGCTCGCTCATCAACTGAGGCCGAATACCGAGCCATTGCCGCAGCGGCCTCTGAAGTGCAATGGCTAACATCCTTACTTCAAGAACTACACTTTCCCAATTCTCCGGTGCCAGTCATCTACTGTGACAACATTGGGGCCACCTACTTATGCTCAAATCCTGTATTTCACTCACGAATGAAACACATTGCCATCGACTTCCACTTTGTTCGTGATCTAGTCAAAACTGCTCGGCTCCGCATCTCGCATGTCTCGACTGCCGACCAGCTTGCCGATGCCCTCACCAAACCTCTCTCCAGTGCTCGCCTTCAGCTCCTTATGACCAAGATTGGACTATCCTATGGTACTCCATCTTGAGGGGGCATATTGGACCTATATTAGTAAATACACTCTCATTCTTATTTATTGTATAGTCCCATCTTAGTTTCCTATGGGCTCTCTTATAAAGCCCATTAGGGTTAGGTTAGACCTAATTCTCTCTTGTATAAATACCTATTGTAAATCTCCTTTACTACTAATCAAGAAATTATATTTCCAATATTGTTTATTTTTCTATACGACACACCCAGTTGTGTTCTGTTTGGGGAGGATATCACGAACCTTTGTGGCGGGTTGTTCGACCTTTCGTTTCCATTTCTGGAGTACTTTGACAAGTTTGCCCGGAGTTTGAAGGAGTTGAACCAGATTGTATTCAAACCTTCTTCGATCCTTCGACATTCCCAGTTGTTGGAGAATCTGACAAAACCAAAAGGCTTCCCCCGTTGATTCTGTTTCTTGAAGATGTAGATGTCCTTCACCAGTCCAATATGGTTGAATTTCCCTAATAGCATTGGGATGGTGACTGCTGGAGGAAAGTTTCTGAAGAAAAAGGTGAAGGTGGAGGATTCAATCCTCTTAATCCACTCCGGTGTGCTGCCTCTGTTCTTTCGTAAAACTCCACCACTCGACTTGGATTCTCGAATAGAAGCCCGGTTATCATCTATCCGTATGGACCACAACTTTTAAAAGTCGTGAAGAGGCCAAATTAGCTGAATCCACCCAAATTGGGCCCAAATTCATCTCCGAATTCATGCCAATTTTGATCGATTCGGGCTAGTTTGGCCTCAATTCACGACTTTTTAAAAGTTATTGCCCTTAAATTGTCTAAGTTACGGTTATAAAAAACATTTTCCCCGTTCAATTTTTTACAAGTTAAAGGCGTTGCAAAGATCATTATATTTTTATATTAATTTATGGGACATGCTTTTGATGTAGTAGGTATGACTAAATATTCTGATATGCAACCTGATGAGCCAGTGAATGTATCATCTAAGAGAAAACCAAAATTGGACCTTTTGCCCAGCAGCTATACGAACACAGAGAGAAGTTCCTACAGGCAAACATTGTGCGTGCAAAGAAGCATTGTGAATCAGAACCATGCGGATTTCAGCTATCCCGATGCAGGAAATGAGTTCACTCTAAGTGCTAAAGATTTGAAACCTAGAAAGAGGAAATATCGATCTTTAAAACAAAGCTCTTTGCCCCGTGAACGTTGATGGCACGCAGAGATGACGCGACTAAATTGCACCTCCGACTATATACCTTCAAGCTTATGTGTGTTAACCGTTTCATCTAATGAGTTTCTATGTTGTATTTAAAGTTATATGAGTTCATTCTCTTAAGGCAAAGTTTGATTTTCTTCGTAATTTTTTTACTTTGTAATAAATTAGTTAGCAAAAGGTTTGCTACATATATTGTATTCAGGGGTTCTATAGCCTGTAAGAGTTAATATCGTAGTCTTGTAACTTAGGCTCCATTATTACTTATGTAACTCAACTCTTTCTTAATTTTAGTCCTTTTGAAATTAAGTTTGGTCCTTTTCTGTCGGAAATTTGAATTTTGCACGGAAAACTCACGTGAAGCGCACATGCTAAAATAAATTTGAGGGTTTTATAATTTCCAGCTATTAATATAGAACTTAGCCTTCAGCCAGAGAAAAGATGTAATGTGAATTTTGCTAATTACCGTCTCCACATCAAAGTATTACCTCTAAACACTATCTCGTTCTTCTAATCCAGATACACCAAACAGTGAAGTCCCATGTTCCTGCTAATGTGATTTAATTTTGTTGAGCTGGTTGTCCATTGAATTAAATCTCTTTAGTGTTTTAGTTCTCTTTGCTAGAGGACAAACAAATACTTAAGTGTGGGGAGAATTCTTCTTTTTTTTTTTTTGAACGAAAAAAATATATTTTATTAACGAGTACTAGAGGTACTCGAGGGAACCTGACAAAGTTACAAAGATACTACTGCTAAGTAGACAAGTCGAGTCACGACCAAGGCTGTCCCTTAGAACTTCTTACAACATAATCTGGGATTATAACACCAATCCTGGAACGAATAAGGACTCCCACCACTAAAAGATAAGAAAAAAAGACTCCATACTTTAGCTCGAATCTCCTCGAAAGTCTTTTTCGGTTTGATATCCTCGCCTTTGAAGATTTTACTATTTCTGGATTTCCAAAGGAATTGAACCATATGCATTCCAGCACATGCTTTCTTCACCCAATAATCCGATGTGTTGTAGCAGGCGCGACGCTGGTTTTTTAGGTTGCAGGGCATGGGGCAGCCAAACCAAGCATATATAGCACTGTTCGATGAGAGAACGTGCAATCGAAGAAAAGATGATGGACACTTTCCTTGACTTGGCTGCACAATCCGGCCACAACTGACGTCATCGCCATCCCCAAGGACTTTTCTTCTTTTGAGGTTTGATCGAGTAGGGAGTCTGCCGTGGAGGATCTTCCATGCCAAGCCGCCTGACCACTTCGAGGGGGTCGACAAGCTAACATAACAAAGAGTTGGTCTAATAATTCATGATTCCAATAAGAAAGAGTCCTCCATTGAAATTTCCACTGCCAAAGACCATTCATGCACCCACATCCCCATATTTAGCATTACATATGGAATAATGTTTAGGAAATAAGACACTAAATTATTGGCCGGTGAAAGTTGCTTCGCTGCTACCACTTTAGGATATAATCACTTTAGAATTAAATTCTAAAATTCGGAAAATTTTAAATTCCAAATTCTAGAAATATGAAAATCATGTGTAAATTAAAATTCTAAAACTCACATTAATACTTTTTTTAAAATTTCTAGAAATCTCTTTAAAAAAATAATCTGAACTTAAATAATCTCTTCAAAAAAAAAAAAATTCTAAAAAGATGAAAGTTACCGGACATAAATAATTTTTATCTTTTTGTGGAAGTTTTTTAAAAAAAAGGTAAAAGTTACGGAACTTAAATAATTTTTTTCTCACTTTGGAAAAGGTGGTCGGAAACAGGACTCCGATGGAAGCATGGCGCCCATGGAGGCGGTGCTGCACTGCTCTCCACTTAGAAGTTTTTTTTTTGGATAAGATGACATATTTAAAATTAATTTAATAATTTTATTAAATTAACCTATTTTTCAGTTTCTTAAAACATTTAATGAAATTTAATATTTCGGTATGCAAAATTAGCCCAACATGTGAGATTTAGCACGACATTAAAATTCATCCCATATTTGGCCTACATTTGCCGAACTTAAAAGAGAAAAAAATATGTTGAAAATAAAATTTTGTCAAATGTGGGATTTGAACCCACGCCCTTTCGGACCAGTACCTAAAACTGGCGCCTTAGACCACTCGGCCAACTTGACTTTAACGACATTTTCTACGAAATTGGGATCTATCTCATGTTATATGTTTTCTTAATTGACTTAGGGCTGCATGCTAAACAAACGATTTAGTTTATAACCATTTTCTAGAGAATTGATATAAATGAATTGATTTCACACCTCTCTACAAGTTTAAACATTTAGATGACGCATAATTCTTTCATGTATCAGAGCCTTAAGCTCACGCCCATACGTCTTAGATTCAATTCTCGCTGAAAACAACTCTAGTAGTAGGTACCTAGCTCTTTATTCTTTCATGTATCATGACATTTAATTGATCGTTGGAGATCACCAAGAGTTCCGAATTAGAAACTGTATATAGTAGGTACCTCTTTATTCATTCCGCTTACTGACACTCCAGAAGTGCCCACAATGTTACCCCCTGTGAGGAAAGGGGCGTTTTGGGATTCATCCACCAAGTTTTGAAATGAAGCCGGAGGTGGGGGCAGATTGAGCCTCGAGGAAACAAATGTAGGTTCCTTCCCTAGATTCTTAGTTGACGGAAATCCTGGAGGAGGTGGAAGGAAAGCAGGGGGTGGTATTCCTCCTCCTTCTTTAGTTTGCTTGGCAATTTCCCGTTCTCCACCCATAATGAAAGATAGTTCTCACATCTTAAACCAATTTTTCCACAGACGGCGCCAATTGTTGTGTCAATAAATGACACCCTTGGATTGATAGTCCGGAGTAGCGAATGGTAATCCTTCGGTTGTCTGAAATGTGATTCGTCCTAGCTAAGCTCCCGAGCACCTGCATAAATACGCATGAGAGATCTCCTACGCGGGGTCTCCGACGCTCAAGTCAGTTGGAGATCTCAAGGAATCAGCGGGTGGAGCAATCTGTATTAATGGAAAGCTCCTAAAAAACGATATTAATCTCGAGTGCTCTAGAGATCGGTTTAGTATGTTTAATCGCCGAAGTAGATATTCGATTGCCTTCTCCGATCAAATCAAGTTATAATAGTTCCTCTGTGTGTATTTCGTAATGGAATGTTCAAAATAACGGAAAGATGATAATAATACTCTCAAAAGTGCGTGTACCTTGGGGAAAAGATTTTTCTCAACCGTCGAGCCCTAGACTTGGTCCAAATGACTTCAAAACTCCTTTCGGTTATCAGCTCCGATCATTGGGGCATAATCCACACTTTTCGTGTGATCCCACTGGGTCAGTATCCTCCTACAATCTCGGGGTCCATTCCCCTCATGGCCGACTGTGCCGGAGCCCACCCAGCTCTAGGCAGGACCAAAGCAAGCCCATAGGCCCACAAATCCTTTCTTCACATACCTTAGTCCACTAATCTTCATCATACGACCTGTTTCTACGGATATAAGGCCCACACACTCTATCTTCATCATATTGGGCTCAATATTACTCAAATTACACTGCAAATGGGCTGCAAGGAGGCCCATTAAGTCAATAACACAACACACCATTAAAATATATGTAAATAAATAGTAAATAATTATAATAGATAACTCATCTCGCGTCTACGTGTCATTTCCTTATTGGATGGCATATTTTGGCCGCATCACTACCTATATTAAATTTTCCACGTGATGGGCCTCCTTCCAAAGAGTAAAGGTGATAATTTAGCCCACGAGCGAGGACCGGGAGTATTAGGGAATTAACATAAATTTTTTCCCAATAGTCAAAGGTCACCATTATTTTCTCACAATAATCAACGATCATAGTAGAGTGACTTGAACTTTTCTCATGAAACATAAATCAGAAACTCAATGTATCTTGCAAAGTTTTGTTCATGGAAATTGATAGGCGACCACCAATTATAAATGTGTATAAAAGGAAGGGACAAAGAGCTTAAGGTCAATTCTGTGTGTACTTTTTTTTGAAAGGGAAAAGAAATTTTATTACTGGAGTACCAGTGGTACTCTGTGGAGTGAGTCGCACTTAGTTGTTACATGACAGTTAAGATAAAATGCAAAAGGACACCAATTCTTGTGAGTAGAGCACCTATACACAAGCTAGTCTAGGACTCGCACACCAATCGTGAAAAGAAAAGGAGGCTGGGCATTCCTTGTACTGTGAGAAAATACTCCAGGCACTGGCCCTGAATTCATCAAAGATTTTCTCGGGCTTTGGTTCCTCGGCTGCAAAGATTTTCCCGTTTCGTGCTTTCCAAATGTACCATGCCATCATGCACCAAAGACACTTTTGTGTTTGTACTGAATTATTTATTTTGGACTCTCTCTTCTAACATAAATTGCTGTTGATTTTTTCCAATTCCCTTTTGTTTATTTGGACAAACTGAGGAAGGTAACGATAATTTACCCTAATTTTTTTTACTAAGCTAGTCTTCCCATTATTGGATACTAGCTTAATGTAAATGAAGTTTAGGTAAAATAATTCAGTGATCCAATCTATATAAGTCAAATTTAGTAAAATAGGTAAAATAATTCATTCTTAACTTTCAAAGAGTAAATGCACAGTGTTTATAAGCAAGAGCATTTAAGATGCTCAGTTTTTCCCTCTGACTTTTTACGTTTGAAATTAATCTAATTAATCTAATATTAATCTAATTGTCCCTGGTCATAAATAGACATGTAATTTTTACTTTATCAAAATTGCTTTCATTTTGGCCTGAAAAAAAAGAAGAGAAAAAGTGACAAGAATCATCCCCAATTGCAGTTTCAACTTGATGAAATGGGTATTTTTCTCTAACAAATGCTGGCGTGGCAGGAAACAGTAGCACTACATGTCTTCAAAGTTGCCGGAAAAAAATATCTCAATTTAATTGGTCACGTGCGTCTCACGTGTGAATTTATGGCAAAAAAAATCAAATTTCCTGTAAAAAGGATTGAAATTGGTATTAAATTTATACTAATGTAATAATAACAAAATTTGGTTAAAAGTCAAGTTTGTTTACTAAATTTGTAATAAAATTGCAATACACCCTTCATTATATTACATAAAATCTATAATAATTAATTAAACTTTCAATTTCCCTACATTATTTGAATTAATGTCTGCAAATCTTTTAAAGTTTGATTAGTAGAGCTTTTGTTGCCGTTATTTTGAACTAGGGTTTCTATACATTGTGTGCCGCCGCTACCATTGCTACTGCTCGAGGATCATCTCTCTTTCCATCTTCCGCTTTAGGTTTGCAACGATTCGACCCTAGCTACTTAATGTTTAATTGATTGTACATTTGTTGTTGCTTTTAGTGTTTCGATCTATTTCTATATCACATGTTGATGTAGATAAATATGTCGCTCTCGGAAAAGTCGACACGTGGAAACGGGATAAATTATGATGGTTGTAATTAAGTCCATAAGCTTGAAAGCAGGATTAATACACCCCTGGGCTTAAGAGGAGAAATTAGAGTAATTGGGCCTTCAGCCCATAAAGGGAAATTAATAGCCTTTGGGCCCAGGGATTGGGCTCAAAGGGGAACGCATGGTATGGATTAGTCTTCTCTAACTAAGTCAAAGGAATGGGTCAGTCTTAGAGGAGGAGGGCCGAGTCTTCAGGAAGTTGGGCCGATTTTAGAGGGAAATGCAGCGAATATAGGGAGAAAGAGTCTCTTTCTCTCCCGAAAGAAGGGGCCAGGTATATAAACACCTCATTTTTACATTATCAGGGACGTTTTTCAGATATCAATACATTTTTTACGAAATATACAGTAAACTAAGAAGAAACACCATATTATTCGTCGGAATTTCCCTAGAGATACAGGGGAATTCCACTTTGATTCTCCAAAAGATCGATTCTGACTTGAGCGTCGGAGCTTCTACACCGGAGCCCCCCTCCGGTGTATTTTTGCAGGTCATTTTCAGATTCTCGAGGAGATTTTACGTAAAGATTATCGAGGACGAACGAGCGATTCGGTCCGTGATTAGTAGTGCTCGTAGAGGAACGACTGATATCTAAAGGCATTCTTTTTCGACGCATCAACTGGCGCCGTCTGTGGGAACATTTCTAGCTAAGGCGTGAGAAACGTTCCATATCAAATGGGTGGAGAGCAGGATCCAATGAAGCAGACTAAGAAGAAGGGAGATTCCATTCCCCTTCCCTTTCCTCCGCCCCCACAAGGTTTTCCCGTGAATAGAAATCTGGGGAAACAACCTGTAAATCCTACAGTGGAAGATATCCCTCCCGTCCTGGAGGGGAACACGGTGGGTACCTTGGAAGCTTCGGGAAGTGGTACGGATAAGGACACTCCACAACCCAATGCTCAACCGGAACTCTTTACTATCTCTCAAGACCAATTGGATGTGATGATAGAGCAAGCAGTGGAAAGAATAATTACATCTCGTGGACTTCGCCCTCCTGGACCCATTCCACCAGTTAATGAAAGAACGAAGCAGAATCCCCCGGAACATGTCATCGATTCGGCTCCGGTCCCTTCTAAGAATGAAGGTTTCCCCCAGAATCAAGAAGAAAGAGTGCCCTCTCAAGCCGAGAGAAGCGTCCTTGATCGCCCTCCCAGAAGGAATATGGAGTGGATCCCTGGGGATACCACTCTGGATGCAGGGATAGGAGAAAGTACGGATGACACTTACCACGGAGCGGTTAGTGACCAAATACAGGCTTTGCGGAGAGAGATGAAAGACATGCAGAAGCATATGAGTGACAACGTAAGTAAACCTTCTTACGTTACTGGTTATCAATTTTCATCCAATATTTTACAAGATGAACTGCCTCCTAATTTTAAATCTTTAAATTTCGAATATGATGGCACCACGGACCCGTACGAGCATTTGATGAGGTTTGAGAATGCCGCCCTATTGCACTGATACGGAGAGGGCGTCAAGTGCAGGGTATTTCTGACTACCTTATCTAAAGCGGCACAACAATGGTTCACCCAGCTAGGGCCAGATACTGTCCATTCATGGTCGGAGTTCAGTGAACTATTCTTGCACCAGTTTGCCAGCGCTAGGAGGCAACCTAGGGCCACCCTCACCTTGTTTAACATGCGACAAGGGGAGAATGAGAGTCTTCGGGCTTTCTTGAAAAGGTTCAATCAAGCGGCCTTAGAGGTACCAACAGCTTCTTCGGAGGTCAAAATCAATGCTCTCACTAATGGGCTAAGAGACGGAGACCTGTTTACGTCTCTAGCCAAGAAGCCAGTACGGACCTTTGACGAATTACTAAGGAGAGCAGAGAAATACCTCACCCTGGAAGAGGTGAGGAAGGCTAAGCGATCGGAAACCAAGACAATAGCGAGTAATGGAGAACGAAGAAGGGAGATAGTGCCAAGGAGGCCCAGTCTAGAAAGACACCAGAATGCGAGGGGGCTGGGAAATGTAAAAGGAGAAGAAGCTGCGCCCTGGAACTCCAGGGGAAGGATAAGGAGATATACCCCTCTGAGGATCGAGCCGGCAGAGGTTTTAGAAGTGGCAGGGGACCATCCCGATATGAAGTTCCCCTACTCACGAAACAGGGGCCCTCAAAATCCCAAGTCAGATAGATTCTGTAGATTCCATAATGACTATGGTCACGACACGAACCAATGCTGGCACCTGAAAGACGAAATAGAAAGAATGATTCAAGCAGGCCACCTAAAGGAATTTATTTTCAGGGATCGACAAGGTCCCAGAGGGCAGAAGAGGAAAGACCCTGAAGGCAAGCCAGAGGAAAACAGAAGAGAACAGGGAAAGAGCACGAAAGATCAACCACCCCCTCCCCAAAAGAGGGGAACTATTCACATGATTATGGGTGGCCCCGCTAACGGGGATTCCTTTAGACAAAGGAAGCAGAGCGTCAGGTCATTGAAGAGTGGAAGGAACATGGAATGTCGTGAAATAGGAAAGATGACAACAGCTCCCGATATTCATTTCGGACCGGAAGACATTGGAGAACCCAGAGAAATACATAATGATGCCCTAGTCATTACCACGGATATAGCAGGATATGATGTGGCTAGGATCTTTGTAGACACGGGAAGTTCCGCTGATATCATGTTCCTAGAGTGTTTTAAGAAGATGGAATTAAACATAAAACTCAGGCCAGTGGAGACAGCCCTCTATGGATTTTCAGGGGGTGCCATTCAACCCCTTGGTTCAGCGTTATTACAGGTAGGGTTAGGAACCGCTCCTAACCGACGCGTGCAAGTGATAGAGTTTTTGATAGTGGATGTCCCATCATCATATAATGTGGTGATGAGAAGACTAAGTTTGAATATCTTTCAGGCCGTGATTTCCACCTTCCACATGAAGATGAAATTCCCTGCCTCGGGGGGTGTGGGAGAGATATATGGATACCAGTACCAGGCAAGGAAGTGTTACGTAGAATCGGTCAAGATAGAAGACATGGCCGTATTCCGAGGGATGGAGAGATTTAAGGGTGAAGACCCTGAGTTGAAAAAACAGAAAGTGGGTGAACTAGTGCAAGAGCAACCCAAAGCCAAAGCAGATGAGGAATTAATGAACATCGAGCTCTACCCAGGAAAAGAGGGATTCACAACCAGGATAGGTACACACATGAACCCTGAGCTCCAGGGAAAGATGATACTCGCCCTCCAGGAGAATGCGGATATCTTTGCTTTCACGGCGACGGATATGACAGGTATCCCTCCATAGATAGCAATGCATTACCTTAATGTGGATCCCAAAGCTAGGCCAATGAAGCAGAAGTTAAGGAACTTTGGTAAGGAGAAAAATCTCATTGTGAAAGAGGAGATCGATAAGCTGTTAAGTGCAGGACATGTGAAGAGGGTGCAGTTCCCCGAGTGGCTGTCAAATGCAGTGCTAGTATCTAAAGGAGCTGGCAAGTGGAGAATGTGTATCGACTTTAGAGATTTGAATAAAGCGTGCCCAAAGGATCACTATCCCTTGCCCCGAATCGACTAGTTGGTAGATGCCACGTCTGGGTTCGAATTACTTAGCATGATGGATGCGTACCAAGGGTACCATCAAATCCAGTTGAACCCCCTTGATATACCAAAGGTATGCTTTATAGCGACATGTGGTACTTTCGGTTACGTACGTATGCCTTTTGGACTAATAAATGCAGGAGCCACCTATCAAAGAATGGTAGACTCGGTGTTCCGAGGGCAGATAGGCAGGAACATGGAGGTTTACGTGGATGATATGCTGGCTAAAAGTGTCAAGGCAGAGGGGCATATTGGCGACCTGAAGGAGATATTCCAGGTAATCCGAGAGAATGGTATTAAATTAAATCCAGCTAAATGTTCTTTTGGAGTAGGGTCAGGGAAATTCCTGGGATATATGGTGACGCAAAGAGGGATAGAAGTTAACCCTACTAAAGTGAAGGCGGTGCTCGACATGCAACCTCCTCGGAATTTGAAGGAATTGCAAACCCTGAATGGTAGGATCGCAGCTCTCAGTAGATTCATATCAAGGTCAGCAGAAAAGAGCCACCACTTCTTCAGAACATTAAGGAAGGGGTCGAGGTTCGAGTGGGACGACCAGTGTCAAAAAGCTTTCGAGGAACTCAAGCTTCACCTTGAACAACTTCTGAAGCTGACGAAGCCCTCTCAGGGAGATGTGTTGCTCTTATACCTCTCAGTAAGGGAACACTCCTTGAGCACAACCCTGATGAAAGAGGAAGGATCCACACAGCAACCTATATATTACGTAAGCAAGGTCATCCAAGGGGCAGAGATCAGATATTCAGAGGTGGAGAAAGCAGCCCTGGCGGTGGTGGTAACGGCTAGGCGATTACGCCCCTACTTCCTGTCCTATAAAGTTATGGTGCGAACTAATTTCCCTTTGAAGCAGACACTAGGGAGAGCAGACTTATCAGGTAGAATGGTCAGATGGGCAGTGGAATTACAGGAATATGATATTGATTATGAACCAAGGAGGGCCATCAAAGCCCAAGCTTTAGCAGACTTTATTCAAGAATCTACCAGAATGGAGGAAGAACAAGGCTGGAAGGTTTATGTTGATGGTTCCGCATCCGCTGTAGGATGTGGAGCAGGGATAGTATTGGTTGACCCTGATGGCCAAGAAGTACAGGTAGCCATCAAGTTCCGTTTCTCAACCTCAAACAACGGTGCAGAATATGAAGCCCTGATTAGAGGGGCTAACATAGCAGCAGAGTTAGGGGCACAAAAAGTCACCCTATACTCCGACTCACAGTTGATAGTACAACAGGTCAAGGGGGAGTACCTCGCCAAAGATGAAAGGATGATCGCCTATCTAGAACAGGTAAAGAAGTTAAAGAATAAATTCCAGACCTTTGAAGTAATACAAGTACCGAGAGAGGAGAATGAAAAAGCAGATGGGCTATCTAAGCTGGCTAGTTCCACTGAGTTCGAGGGACACGGAAAGGTAACCCTGTTAGTGGCAGACCGATTAGCCACTGAAGCCCTGATCGGGGAAATAACAGCAGGAGATGACTGGAGGAGAGAAATATGTGAAGAGCTGAATAGAGGACATGTAACTCCAATGTCCAGAGAAGCCAAAGCTTGGAGAAGGAAATATTGTATCTTGGGGGACCAATTATACAAAAGGTCCTTCACTCAACCTTATTTAAAATGCCTTTCGAAAAGAGAAGCAGAGCTAGTGATTAAGGATATTCATGAAGGTTGTGCGTCTAGCCATGAAGGTTATCAGACTATGGTGAAGAAGGTATTTAGAGCGGGTTTCTACTGGCCCAATATAATCAGAGACGCTAGGGAATATGTGAAGAAATGCGAGAAGTGCCAGAAGAATGGACCCTTAATATGAGTACCTGCAGAGGAGATGGGGGCCATGTACTCGCCCTGTCCCTTCGCCAAATGGGGAATAGATCTAGTCGGACCCTTCCCCCTGGCACCTGGGGGAAGGAAATTTTTGATTGTGGCCGTGGATTACTTTAGTAAGTGGGTAGAGGCTGTACCCTTGGCCAAGATAGAGGAAGATAATGTAATTCTATTTCTGGCTAGACATATTTGTTGCAGGTTTGGAGTGCCCAGAATCTTGGTCTCTGACAACGGGACACAATTCAATGGGGAGAAGGTGAGAAAGTGGTGCGAAAGATGGAATATCATACAGAGATTCACTTCGGTGGCCCATCCACAAGCCAATGGACAAGTGGAAGTTACAAATAGAATCCTAGTAGACGACATTCGAACGCGATTGCAAAAAGTAGGAGGAGGATGGGTGAAGGAGCTAGACAATGTTCTCTGGTCTTATAGGACCAGTCCTAAAACAGCCACAAGGGAATCTCCCTTTTATCTGGTGTATGGAGCAGCGGCGGTGATACCTCCTGAGGCCAGGCTTGGATCACACAGAATTACATATTTTGAAGAGAAGAAGAATGAAGAGCTGATGAGGGAAGCCCTAGACCTGGTAGAGGAAGAAAGAGAGATGGCAAAACTGAAAGCAGAGAGATATAAAAGCAGGATCAAGGCAGCTTATGATCGCAGGGTGATACCTCGTTCCTTTAAAGTTGGAGACTTAGTGCTTCGAAGAGCAGATGCCTTGAAAAATACAGGAAAAATGGAAGCTAATTGGGAAGGTCCCTACAAGGTGGTACAGGTACTAAAAGGCGGAGCATACAAACTCCAGGACATGACAGGAAAAGAGATATTGAGGCCATGGAACGTGTGCCACTTGAAGAGATTTTATGTTTGAGGAAGGTGTTATTCCTTTACCATCTTTCCCTTTATGAACAATTTTTATGTTTACTTTTCATTCGAATAATTGCTTCACCGGCACTCTTTTTCCCTCTACGTGGGTTTCCCCTTGGGGTTTTACCACAGAGAGGTTTTTAATGAGGCCGGCATAGGTTCCCCTTATTTGCCTATGTTGATAAACATTTTGAATCAATGGAGCATAATTTTTGGAGAATTTCAGCAATTTCCTTTAATGCATGATTAATGTGATGATGAGATGATTTTTATATTCTGATTCTACGATGAGATGACCCTTATGCATGTCGATTTTATGATGAAGTATTTCTCATACGTTGAATATTGTGCTGAGGTAACTGCCAAATGTCCATGAAATGAGTGTGGAGATAATAAATGCGTTCAGAAGACTAAAACATAGGATGATAGATATATTGCAAGATAGAGAAACATACACCGATTCACAAATATGTTACCTAAGGATAATTCCCAAAGTTTCTATACGCGACAGCCTCTAAAGCTAGGGGGAGTAGGGGGTATGGTAGCGGAAGATATGATTAACCTGCAAATAATCCCTAAGAACTTTTACGAGTATAAACAACTTGAGGGAGAGTATAATCCCTAAGAACTCTTACGAGTATAAACAACTTGAGGGAGAGTATAATCCCTAAGAACTCTTACGAGTATAAACAACTTGAGGGAGAGTATCCCTACGAATCTTAACTTAAGGGAGAGTATAATCCCTACGAATCTTAACTTAAGGGAGAGTATAATCCCTACGAATCTTAACTTAAGGGAGAGTATAATCCCTACGAATCTTAACTTAAGGGAGAGTATAATCCCTACGAATCTTAACTTAAGGGAGAGTATAATCCCTACGAATCTTAACTTAAGGGAGAGTATAATCCCTACGAATCTTAACTTAAGGGAGAGTATAATCCCTACGAATCTTAACTTTTGGGAGAGTATAATCCCTAAACATTCTAACTTTTGGGAGAGTATAATCCCTAAACATGCTAACTTTTGGGAGAGTATAATCCCTAAACATGCTAACTTTTGGGAGAGTAAATCCCTAAACATTCTAACTTTTGGGAGAGTATAATCCCTAAACATGCTAACTTTTGGGAGAGTATAATCCCTAAACATTCTAACTTTTGGGAGAGTATAATCCCTAAACATGCTAACTTTTGGGAGAGTATAATCCCTAAACATTCTAAATTTTGGGAGAGTATAATCCCTAAACATGCTAACTTTTGGGAGAGTATAATCCCTAAACATGCTAACTTTTGGGAGAGTATAATCCCTAAACATTCTAACTTTTGGGAGAGTATAATCCCTAAACATTCTAACTTTTGGGAGAGTATAATCCCCAAACATTCTAACTTTTGGGAGAGTATAATCCTTAAGAGCTCTAACTCTAGAGAGAAACTAGAAGCATTATCAAGTCATCAAGTAAGTATAGAAACATAAACCCTGTACTCTCATTTAAGACTTCTCTATGAGCTTTAGAGCCTTTACGCGTCAAGAAAATGCTAGAAACATGCTAAATTTATAGTAAAGGAAAAACAGAACAGGTATCACATCACATATATGATAGCAAGGATAGAGATATATGTATGCATGCCAGGTGTTAATGTGCAGGTACGATACTAAGCAGAAATATTCCAGACCAAGGGCATCATACCTTGGCCCTCCACAGAAAAACGCAGGAGTGTGGAGTCTCCTGAAAATACCAAAAGGGGGCCTTAAAGGCCTTAACAAAAATAAAAGTGTCTTAAAGGTACCGAAATGTTATCAGAGAAATAGAGTTATGAAGAGAGGGGAACATCGTTCTTCCCCTCGAAACTTTCTCCTGCTTCTTCAACTTGCCCACTGGAACCACCTCCCTCCGTTTTCTCCTCTAGAGCGCCGGCTGCCACAGTTGCCACAGGATCTGGGTTGGCCACATGGATAGGAAAAGTCACATCCTTCGCCGGAACAAGGTCGTCCAACTTCAGGGCGGTCTGCTTCAACTCCAAGACTGCCTTCCTCATCCCAGGCAGCCACCAAGGATTGTCAATGTCCTCCTTAGGATCTCCAGGGAACTTAGGGGGAGTGGCTAATTCCTCCAATCGAAGAGCACGAGTATACTGCCATTGAACCCAGGAGCAGAATGTTCAGCTACGACGTTGGAAAACCCATGATCTATGAAGTGGGGAATATATGCGCCCATTGCCCCCAGGAAGCTGGTACTCTTCAGGAAGGCTTCTAACCATTCTCGATGCAGGGTACCCAAGAACTTCTGACCCATGGCGGAGGTAAAAAGAGAGTCGATGCACAATTTCACCCCAGCCAAAGGGAGAGTAGTTTCTAAGCGTTCGACCCGCTCACCAAACTGAGTCTTCAACGAGGAAACCTCCTCCGACAACCTCGTCTTCTCCGCCTGAAGTGCCTTACACTTCTGGTTAGCCTCCCATAGCTCTGCTTCAAGTATTTCCTTCTTTACCTTCTCCAACTCTACCTGGCTTTGGAGATCGTCTACTAGTTGAAGGGATTGAAGGGCTCGTTCGGATACATCAGAAAACAGGAGGCCAAACTACACAAGAAACAATATCAAGAAGTAAGATGTCTATATTTTCTCCTATTAATCATTCAAAGCAATATCTACATTGAGAATCTACCTGTGTAAAACTATGGGCAGAGTGCACAACTCGGTCCTATGAGGACAGAGCATTAAGCGCTTCAGCAGTAGGGATAGGAGTATGTCGATCTATGAAGGCCATAAGGTGATCAACACTGATATCCCCAGGAGCATCAGGGGTAGCATTAGCCGAAGAAGGTAAAGAGGACTTGACCTTGGACTTCTTCTTTTTCGAAGCATCGGAGGCAGGGGGCAATGAGGAAATTATGGCTTTTTCGGTGGAAGACCTAGTACGCTTTGCAACTGACCCAGTGGAAGGTTTCACTGGGGAAGGAAGAACAGGGGCCTTTGAGGAGCTTTCAGGGGCTGGAGACTTAGTAACCATCGAGAGAGGGGTAGCATCACGGGAAATTTGAGTTAACCAACTCATAGCTGCAAAAGAAAGTATGGAAATATGTTAATAAATCACAGCAATTCAAACCTTGAAGACGATACCAAGGGAAAAGAAATGGTATTACCATCATCGGGACCTAAAGGATAATCAGGGCGACCGAAACCGAAATGAGATAGGGCTCTAGGGTTCTTACAAATACTCATCACATCAAAAAAGCCATGGGCGGAAACGTTATCGTTTAAATGGTTCATCACATCCAAATTCAGAGAAGAACAAATGGAAAGAGGAGGACGGGGCACCCCAGGATTCTCATAAATCCACTCCTCGTGAGGAAATTCCCAAGGAGATGGATTGGTGACAAAAAGTAGTAGTCCTTCCAGTCCTGGACCCCTTCATGGAGTTTTTCCATGAACTTTCCGGTCCTAGAAGTACGGCCACATGCAAAAAAGAACCCATCGGCAAACTTGCACATATATTGGGTTAGGAAGAGTTGGGCTGAGGGCTCACCACCGTTCCCCTTCATCAAAATGTAAAAACCTAACATTGCACGAATAGCGTTGGGAGTAAACTGATTCAGAGGTATGCGAAGGTAAGTGGAAATTTCAGAGAAGTAAGGATGGATTGGAAAACGAAGGCCCACTTTTAGTTGAGCCTCCCAGAAGGCCAGAGTGTTAGGACCTGGGAAATTTGGGCGTTCCTTCCGGTGAGCTGCCCTAACAATGTAATCGGGGGGAAAGATGCCCGAACGGAGGAAGGCGGCAACACGCTCGGGAGGAAGTATAGAAGAACCAGAGATTTTATTTTTCAAAGTGGGATCGGTTATGGGAAATACGGAGAGTGAGTTGGAAGTGGAACTTTCCATGGATATTGAGTCTGACGAGTTTTGAGTAGAAGACGACATGGGGTGCAGTAAAAGAAAAGACGAGAAAGGAGAAGAGATACCTGAAGCGAAGTCGATTTTCGGAGGTGATGGACCGATCGATAAACGTGTGCGAGGAAGTTAATAGCAGAAATGGGAATGAGAGTAAAAAGGAGTGGATAAGTTTAAGAGGAAAAGAAAAGAGGGTTTTCTTAGGGAGCGAATACAATTTTTTGAAACAATTATGCTGGAGAGAGAAGGGGAAAAACCGAGGAGAATTAAAAGCTTCCCAATCAAAACGCGCGTGACTGAAGAAGGGCGGCTGAATGTTGGTCCTTGGGCAAACTGGATTTCGAAATTGAATTAGCGTGTGGAAGTGGAAAAGGCCCAAAGATTCTGAAGATAATTATTGAAGAGACATCAAATCAGCCAATATTCTGAGGGAAATACGAGAAGGAGGATTTAAAGGAATAGATTATTTCTTTATGATTTATCTTATTATTGTTTTCCTACTCTCCTAAAAAATTATCTTTTTTACGAGAGTAGGGGGGAGTGGTTGATGTAGATAAATATGTCGCTCTCGGAAAAGTCGACACGTGGAAACGGGATAAATTATGATGGTTGTAATTAAGTCCATAAGCTTGAAAGCAGGATTAATACACCCCTGGGCTTAAGAGGAGAAATTAGAGTAATTGGGCCTTCAGCCCATAAAGGGAAATTAATAGCCTTTGGGCCCAGGGATTGGGCCCAAAGGGGAACGCATGGTATGGATTAGTCTTCTCTAACTAAGTCAAAGGAATGGGTCAGTCTTAGAGGAGGAGGGCCGAGTCTTCAGGAAGTTGGGCCGATTTTAGAGGGAAATGCAGCGAATATAGGGAGAAAGAGTCTCTTTCTCTCCCGAAAGAAGGGGCCAGGTATATAAACACCTCATTTTTACATTATCAGGGACGTTTTTCAGATATCAATAACTTTTTTACGAAATATACAATAAACTAAGAAGAAACACCATATTATTCGTCGAAATTTCCCTACAGATACAGGGGAATTCCACTTTGATTCTCCAAAAGATCGATTCTGACTTGAGCGTCGGAGCTTCTACACCGGAGCCCCCCTCCGGTGTATTTTTGCAGGTCATTTTCGGATTCTCGAGGAGATTTTACGTAAAGATTATCGAGGACGAACGAGCGATTCAGTCCGTGATTAGTAGTGCTCGTAGAGGAACGACTGATATCTAAAGGCGTTCTTTTTCGACGCATCAACTGGCGCCGTCTGTGGGAACATTTCTAGCTAAGGCGTGAGAAACGTTCCATATCAAATGGGTGGAGAGCAGGATCCAATGAAGCAGACTAAGGAGAAGGGAGATTCCATTCCCCTTCCCTTTCCTCCGGTGTATTTTTGCAGGTCATTTTCGGATTCTCGAGGAGATTTTACGTAAAGATTACCGAGGACGAACGAGCGATTCGGTCCGTGATTAGTAGTGCTCGTAGAGGAACGGCTGATATCTAAAGGCGTTCTTTTTCGACGCATCACATGTGTTCTTGATGATTTTTATCGTTGGCACTAGATTTGATGTCTTTCTTTGATATCTCGAGTAGCTAACAAAGAATTTTAATCCATTAATTCTAGATCTGATTTATTTTTGTTCAATTATTTTAGGTTATTTATTTAGAAATGGATAAAAGTGTTGTGGCTGTGGATGCATGAGAGTCGAGGTGGTTCCGTTGCTTCTGCGGTGAAGCCTTCCGAATCTGTAGTTGGAATTAACATGATAACTATAGATCTTGGCTGTGCTTTGGAGGAGATCGATTCGCCCGTGCACAAACATTTCTCAATTCGGTAAGTGATTTTATTCTAGATGTAGAGTATATTTTTCTTTATTTATCATTAATTTTTTTCGTTTTTTTTATTTGTATTATTTTTGGAATCATTTTTTTGTTCAGTGTATGATATTTTAGTGGTGTGTGTCAGCTGTGGTATTAGTGTGCATTACATCATGTGTAAGCTATATATTCAATATCCAGGATTAAACTATGTTCTGTGATTTTTTAAAACACATTGTGTTGAAATTACTTAATATTGCAACACACATTATCTTTGCTTCTTGGAATTTTAGAGTAAATGATCGACTGTGTAAGTCCTAGGCGTAATTATCTATAAATTTTAAAAAATATTGGAATTTTCAAATTATATGTGCTATAAACATTTTTGTTGGATAAATTGTTATTGATTTTATGCTTGCTGATGAATTGAATATGTAATTGCATTTTCTTCTATCAAATTAGAGCTTAAAATAGTTGTAATTAATCCTGTTGATGCAGTCGGTTTGTTTCTGTCATGAGGAAGAAAGATCTAAAGGTGTGTTTGCCCTTTGCTATAGAAGGCGATGATTTACCTCCACTAGACATTCCCAGATTCCGATTGTGGAACTGTTCAAACTGTGTTGGGGACGTTTGTGCTGAGCGGACCGGCAAAAACAACCATGGTACAAATTTTGAATTTAGTCTGCTAATTTTATCAAATTTTAAATTTAGTCCGGTCAACTTTGAAAATAGTCCTTTTAGTTTATTAAATTTAACCTTTTGTCATTTTATCGGCTAAAACAAGTTAACAAAATTAAAATTTATCGTGTTTTCTAAAAGGACCGAAACATAAAATGTTGTAAACTTATGAGACGAATTTAAATGTCGAAAAAGTTAACGGACTATAATTTAAATTTGTGCAAATTAAGGGGAAAAAAAACTCTTACCCTAATTTGTGTTGGGATTTTATGGATTTAGTGTTTGGAAAGATAGATTTGTTTAATATTGAAAAGATAAAGGAAGCTTATGCAGTAGAGCTTCTGAAAAGTTTTTCTTGATCGATTGTGTTAATCAGCAAGATTACAAGTGCTTATATAGGCATACAATGATAAATGCATAACTAATGTGGTCAAGTTAATTGACCATCATTACATATTCCAATGGATATAATTTTTGACTCATGAAGACAAAGAGTCATATGCATGAATGAGAATTATGAAGAACCTTCTGGAATTACAAATTACTTTTCAACGCCCCCTCTTAATTTGTAATCCGAACATGATTCCAGAGCTGCTCAAATTTTTCCGAACTCACGGCCTTGGTGAAACCATCAGCTAGCTGCTCATTTGTGCTGACAAACTTCAACTGAACTTTTTGATCATTCACAAGATCCCTTATGAAGTGATGACGAAGTTCAATGTGCTTCGACCTTGCATGAAAGACAGGATTTTTCGTCATTGCAATAGTAGACATATTGTCGCAAAAAATTGTTGTGGGAGCCTCCTGCTTTTGCTCAACATCACACAAAATTCTTCTCAACCAAATTGCTTCACAAGCAGCATCAGTAGCAGCCATGTATTCTGCCTCCGTCGAAGAAAGTGCAATCGTATTTTGCTTTTTCGATGCCCAAGAAATGATTTTAGAGCCCAAGCAAAAAATGTAGCCTGACGTACTTTTTCGATCATCCAACGATCCATCCCAATCACTATCGGTATATCCACCAAGCTTACTTCCTTTCTCTTTGACATATTTAATGCCAAGTTTCCTCGTACCTTGAAGGTATCGCAAAATTCGCTTTGCCGCTGCAAAATGCAACTTGCTTGGATCGTGCATGAACCTTGATATTAGGCTAACTGGATACATAATATCAGCCCTTGTGTTTGTCAAGTAGATCAAAGAGCCTACAAGACTTCGATAAATTTTTGCATCAACTTTATCAGCACCATCATTCAATTGCAATTTCCCATTGACTGCAAGTGGAGTCGAGATAAGTTTGCAATTAAGCATCTGAAATTTTTTCAACACTCCTTCAAGATATTTTTCTTGAGAAATTAAAATTTCTCCTTTTGATTGACGGACTTGAATCCCAAGAAAATATTTCATCAATCCCAAATCAGTCATCTCAAATTCCGCCATCATTGCCTTTTTGAACTCTTGCACCATGACTGGATTCGTCCCTGTGTAAATCAAGTCGTCAACGTAAAGGCAAACAATAAGGAGATCTTGCGCACCTTTCTTTACATACAACGACGGCTCATTTTGACTTCGCTCGAATCCATTTGATCGAAAGTAACCGTCAATCTTGCTATTCCAGGCTCGAGGTGCCTGTTTGAGCCCGTACAATGCTTTTCTGAGGCGATAGACTTTATCTTCTTTTCCTTGAACAGTATAGCCTGCCGGCTGCTCCACGTACACTTCTTCCTCTAACTCGCCATTGAGAAAAGCGGATTTAACATCTAACTGGTAAATAGGCAGCTCCAATTGTGCAGCAACAGCTAGAACAATGCGAATTGTCTCCATTCGTGCAACCGGTGCAAATGTCTCCGTGAGGTCGACTCCGGGTTGTTGAGAATACCCTTTTGCAACTAGGCGAGCTTTATGCTTGTGAATTGAGCCATCTTCCTTATACTTTGTCTTGTATATCCATTTGACCCCGATCACATTTTTTTCTCCTGGATGGTCTACAAGATACCATGTATTATTTCTCTCGATGCTAGCAATTTCTTCATCCATTGCATTTTGCCAAATTTCTTCTTTTACAGCTTCATCATAATTTTGCGGCTCACCAGCAAAAAATGCAACATCAGATGACTCATAGATGTCTCTTAAGCTTCGAAACTTTCTTACAGGCTCTCCGACTCCGGATCAAAATCTCCATCACTTGAGGTTCTTGCTCCACCACTTGTACTTGGTTGATCAATCGGTTGTGGTGGTGTAGGCTGAGATGTAATGTTTTGATCATCGCCCCAGTTCCACGACTGCATTTCATCAAAAATAACATCTCGAGAAATTGTGAGTTTATTAGTCCTCGGGTCCAATAATCGATATCCTTTGGACTCATCACTATAACCAACAAGGATAAGCTTTTCTCCTTTGTCATCAAATTTTTCCCTCCGTTGAGATGGGATATGAGAGTAAGCAATGGAACCAAAAACTTTAAAATGATTTACCTGAGGCTTTCGTCGATGCCACGCCTCATATGGAGTCTTATTTGGAACCGCCTTTGTTGGTGACCGGTTCAAAATATACACAACTGCATTTACTGCTTCTGCCCAAAATGTTTTGGGGAGTCCTTTGCCAGCCATCATGCTTCGACTCATTTCCACAATGGTGCGATTTTTTCGCTCGGCAACACCATTTTGTTGCGGGATGTATCGAACTGTCAACTGCCTTTGGATCCCCCTTTCTTTGCAATAATCCATGAATGCCTTTCCAATAAATTCTCCTCCACGATCGGTGCGGAGAATTTTAATTTTATTGCCCGACTGATTTTCCACTAGCCTCTTGAACTCCAAAAATTTGGGAAATGCTTCTGATTTTTGATTGAGAATGTACACCCACATCATCCTAGTGTAGTCGTCTACGAACAAGAGAAAATACCTGTAACCATTGAGAGATGGAGTTTGCGTCGGCCCACAAATATCAGCGTGCACCAACTCAAGAGGGACTTTGGCTCTATAAGATATCTTCGGAAATGGTAGGCGGTGCATTTTTCCGAAAATGCACCCTTCACACGGACGATCTTGATCTGGGAAATTCGGAAGCCCGAACACCATGTTCTTTTTCTTCAGCAAACTTAAGCCTTTGTAACTCAAATGTCCATACCTCAAATGCCAAAGATTATGGTCTCCATCTGTTGTGTTATGCAAAGCAACTTTCTGGGATAGTGGCAGATTGAGAGGGAAGACTTGGTTCTGACTCATCTTGATTTTTGCAACTGTCAACTTCTTTTGTTTGTCAATAATGATACAAAGATCATTATCAAATTCCACCTTGTAGTTTTTCTTTAGCAGCTGGCCGACACTCAACAAGATTTGAGTCAATTCTGGCACGTAGAAGACATCTTTGATGATGTTGGACTGCCCTTCTTTTGTCTGGACTGCAATGGCTCATCTTCCACTGATTTTGAGAGATTTGTTGTTTCCAAGTTTCACTTGAGAGGAAAAAGATTCATCGAGATCCACGAACATATTTTTATTTCCTGACATGTGATTGCTGCAACCGCTATCCACATACCAAATATTCTCAAATTGTTGTTGAGAATTTAAACAAGAATAAAATACCTGATCACCTTCATTCTTTTCCGTGAAATTTGCTTCCTTTGTCTCACCATCATCTTGATACCAGCAATCTCTTTGAGAGTGAGTTGCATTCCTGCACTTTTTGCATCTATACCAACAACTATTGGTGTCATGGGTATTCTTCCGGCAAATGCGGCAACAAGATTCTGAGTTTTGATTATTAGATCTCAAGTTAGAGTTGCTTCTTCCTCGTGGTTGTGCCGACATATTCCTTTTATCTTGCGGTTCGTCTTTCTGTTTTTGTGAGATATTCACTTTTCCTTGAAAAGCTTGCTCCATTGCTTGAGTCGTGAATCTGCTCATCCTCTTTTCATGGGCTTCAAGAGAACCCATGAGTTCATCCAAAGTCAATCTCGATAAATCTTTGGATTCTTCAATTGCCGCAACAATATGCTCGAACTTCGCCGGCAAACATCGTAGGACTTTCTCAATGATTTTCTTCTCTTCTAGAGTATCTCCGTATCCCCTGATTTGATTCACTACGGATGAAACTCGAGAAAGAAACTCTTGTACATTTTTGGAATCTTTCATGGAGAGATTGTCGAATTCTCGCCAAAGATTTTGCAGCTTGATTGTGATTACCTTCTCATGTCCTCCAAACTGATTTTTCAGAATTTACCATGCCTCTCTTGCAGTCTTGGCAATCGTAATACGCGGAAGGATTGATCGATTCACCCCTTGGTGCATAAAGGACAAGGCTCTTGCATCTTTTGTCTTGTTATCTTTATGCTCTTTTTTCTGTGCATTTGAAAATGCAGCAACCTCCTCCGGGGTATGGGAAATATACCCTTCTTCGACAATTTCCCAAAGTTCGTGAGACACGAACAGGGTCTTCATAAGAACACTCCATAGTTCATAATCTTGACCAACAAAAATAGGAACACCTTGTTGGGAATATATGAACGCAAGCTCTTGGTTGCTTGAAGATGCCATTGATAAATATTGGAGGAGAATCAGAACCAAAGGGTGGCTCTGACACCACAAATCTGTTGGGATTTTATGGATTTAGTGTTTGGAAAGATAGATTTGTTTAATATTGAAAAGATAAAGGAAGCTTATGCAGTAGAGCTTCTGAAAAGTTTTTCTTGATCGATTGTGTTAATCAGCAAGATTACAAGTGCTTATATAGGCATACAATGATAAATGCATAACTAATGTGGTCAAGTTAATTGACCATCATTACATATTCCAATGGATATAATTTTTGACTCATGAAGACAAAGAGTCATATGCATGAATGAGAATTATGAAGAACCTTCTGGAATTACAAATTACTTTTCAACAATTTGCACAATATTATAATTAAATTTTTTTTTTCCAACTACAGGGCGAGCATGGCTTGAAACAGATTCTAAATAGAAAAGAAAACAAAAATAACCACACATTGTAATTTGCAACGAAGAGGACCATTGGTGGAAACACACATTGTCTTCAAATTTGGGATTTTTTTTAAAGGACCATAACTTGGGGGTGGTGGCAATTGAGGACATAATTTTCCCGACTGACAATTTAAGGAGAGTAACATTTTGGGCTGGCACTGTAAGGACCACAACTTTTAAAAGTCACGAAGAGGCCAAATTAGCTGAATCCACCCGAATTGGGTCCAAATTCAGGCCAATTTGGGTTGATTCGGGCTAGTTTGACCTCAATTCGTGACTTTTTAAAAGTTATTTGCCCACCTCTAAGTTACGGTCCTTAAAAACATTTTTCCCCTTCATCAATTTTTTACAAGTTAAAGGCGTTGCAAAGATCAATATACTTTTGTATTAATTTATGGGACATGCTTTTGATGCAATAGGTATGACTAAATATTCTTGTACTACAAAAAAAGTCTGATTTTGATACCAACAATTTAGAGACGGATATCCAATCTGTCTCTAATAGGTACGATTAGAGACTGATTTTCATTTATTTTGATTCCAAATCTCGATTTTTTAACAAATCAGTCTCTAATCCGTACCTATTAGAGACGGATTGGATATCCGTCTCTGAATCAATGGTATCAAAATCAGACTTTTTTATATTGTATATATTCTTGTGCAATGTATCCCACATCGTTTGTATAGAGTTATTAGCATATAATACTCTTGTACTTATTTCTGCTGAAATAACTTCAGATTGACTAAGGCAATTTAATTCAGCAGTTAAATAAAATTGAATTAAAAACACAATTTTTAGGACCTTTTGCGGAAAAGAAAAAAATTATGAACCAAAAATAGATTTACCTCATTGATATGATAACAAATTATCGAATTTTTTTGTTATAAAAGTTTGTAAACTTTTCATACCACGTTCACATTTAATTAGATGAGAGTTAACACTTGTGCATATCTTAAACTCCTTGATCCTATTTATATAATTTTCTTTGCTTTGTTCTAAAAGATATTTAATTAGATGAGAGATTTTCATGGTATATAAATGTGTCACAATTATATGTTTGTCGTTAAGTACTTCTCTTGATGTTTCTTGTTTTCTCGTCTCAATTGACTGAATGCCGTCAACAAGAAAAAAGAGAGAGCAAGTTCTCGCCTATTTTTCCTGCACGTGCATATCTGGTGCATAAGCTAACAAGAATTTCGGTTAATTTTTCAGGATGTCTGTGAACAGATTTCTAGAGAAAGAGAACGACAAATGGGAGGTGAAGTGGTGCCTCATAATATAGAAATGTGTAAAGGAAAGGCTGTTACTGATATGAACAGTGAGGGCACAAGATCTGCACGTGATATGTCAGCAGCTTATACACCAGGTACAATGTTAGTTAATTAATCATTGTCCTTTTTTTTTTTTTAAACATCATATGTCTGTAAACGAAGCATCTTTATAGGTCAAATGCATCCACATCCGAGAAAGATCCATTTGGGAGGCTCGAGGAATCGTGCAATTCAGCCATCAAGAGGCAATGTGGCATTAGAAGCCTGCAGACTGAATCAGAACCCTGCGGATTTAAGCTATATATCCCGATGCAGGAAATGAGTTCACTTTAAGTGCTAAAGATTTGAAACCTAGAAAGAGGAAATATCGATCTTTAAAAGAAAGCTCTTTGCCCCGTGAACGTTGATGGTACGAAGAGATGAAGGGCGAGTAAAACACCTCCAACGATATATCATAAGTACTTCAAGCTTATGTGTGTTAATCGTTTCGTCTAATGAGTTTCTATGTTGTATTTAAAGTTATATAAGTTCATTCTCTTAAGGCAAAGTTTGATTTTCTCCGTTATTTTTTTACTTTGTAACAAATTAGTTAGCAAAAGGTTTGCTAAATATATTGTATTCAGGGGTTCTATAGCTTGTAAGAGTTAATATCGTAGTCTTGAAACTTAGGCCGTGTCCAATATTACTTATGTAACTCAGCTCTTTCTTAATTTTAGTCCTTTTGAAATCAAATTTGGTCCTTTACTGTTGGAAATTTGAATTTTGCACGCATAATTCACATAAAGTGCACATGCTAAAATAGAATAGAGGGTTTTGCAATTTCCAGCAAATTGGATGACGTGGAATGCTACACGTCTAAAAAGACCTCCACCTAAGAAAAGAATTTGAGAAAAATACAAGTAGGATTTTATTTTTTATCGGAAAAAAATGATTTCATTAAGAATGAGAGTTGCATGAATCCCTAATAGAATCTCAAACAAATTAGGATTAATACACTAGTTCGATAATGAAATGCTGCTAACCGAACTATCTTTAATCGAAACCAAGAACCAAGTTTTTATTTTAATCTCCGCTGTATTGATCTCCATCTTGTTAAAAATACAAGTAGGATCCGAAGGAATTAAATAAAGTTAAAGAAGAGACCATGCAGAGAAGAAATCATAAATTAAACACACCAACTGTTTTCATGCTATCACATATAAGAAAATCGAGCCTTAATTAGTCCAACCGGGATCAAATATTTAATAGTGCGTGAGTTGCACAATTCCTCTACATTTATAGATTTTTGGGCTTATGATTGGATGTAAAACAATATGTTTACAAAATTTGTAAGTTTAGGACAACCGTGGAACTCACGTGACATTTCAACTCGATTTGGGCTTATTCGGGCTTGATTGCCCTACCTCTACATATTTTAAAACAAAATGTCCTACATTCACAAGCCTGTAAAATTATTGTCCTTAAAACAAAACCCCCATGTCACGGGATTAAAAAAAACATTTTCCCCATACAAACAAGTTCTTGCCAAAACCAATTTGTCACATCCTGATTTTCAAATATTTTATTAACGAGTACCAGAGGTACTTGAGGGAACCTGACAAAGTTACAAAAATACTATTAGGTAGACAAGCCGAGTCATGACCAAGGTTGTCCGTTAGAACTTCTTACAATATAATTTGAGATTATAACACCAATCCTGGAACGAATAAGGACTCCCACAACTAAAAGATATGGAAAAAAGACTCCATACTTTAGCTCGAATCTCCTCAAAAGTCTCCTAGGAAGAACGGTAGAAGTGGTGTAAACAATGTGCAGGTTCGCCTCGACAGAGCTTTTGCCATCGCTGAATGGAGGGTCATGTTCTCGGTCCTGCGACACTATTTTCCACAAAGTTTGAATTAGGTCGAATCACGCTCCAATTACAGTGGAGTTTGATAACCTAGTCGACCCCGGTCAATCCCTAAAGGATCGTCATTGCGAGAAAATCTTTCGTTTTGAGAAAATTTAGTTGGAAATCTCAAACTACTAAGAAATTGTTCGAAAAGGATGGGGTAGAAGCCAATGGAATGAATCCTTTGTGGATAGGATTAAAAATTATATCTTGGGGCTAGTCGGAATTTGGCAACACTAGCAAAAAGTCCTTTGGCATTGCCCTTGAAAACTTTAAATCCAGGTACCAATCAGAGGATGTCGTTCTTGAAATCAAATCCTTGGGACTTGCCTTTGAATACCTGATGAAGCTAGAGGAATTTTTTTGGTACCAACGTGCAAAATCCTTTTGGATCCGAGACGGGGATCGAAACACTTCATTTTTCCACACGAAGGCTGCAATCAGAAGGGATAAGAATACCATTAATCGTATCAAGAAGCACGGCAGTTCGTGGGCAGTGGGTGATGTGCAAGTGGGGAAAGTCCTTAGGGACTTCTTTATGGACCTTTTCACGTTTAACGACTTATGTGACACCCACCGAGTTATAGAGTCAATCGAGTCTAGAGTTACAGGTGAGATGAATGAGACCTTAACTAGACCTTACACAACTGACAAGATCAAGAAGGACTTGAGGCAGATGCACCCGACAAAGTCCCCGGGACCCGATGGTATGCCTCCTCTCTTTTTTCAAATTTTTTAGCCTATCGTTGAATCCTCACTTATATCTAGATGTCTTGATGTGCTTAATAAAGGTGTCGATCCCACCCCTCTGAATCACACATTTATTTTTCTAATTCCGAAGGTAAAATCTCCCGAATCCCCCAAGGAATTTAGAACCACCAGTCTCTGTAATGTCATTTTTTCGAGTTATCTCAAAAGTCATTGCTAATAGGCTCAAACTCATCCTGAATCATGTTATATCTGTTATAATTATTGTAGAAATCCCTTATAATTAGCTTTTGTGATTAGCAAATAAATTCTGGATTGATATCGAGTATAATTAGGGGTTGATATTGCGTGTATTTTGGTTCCATTCTGTATAAATTATTACCTCCATGGTGAGAAGAATACACATAAATGATCAAATCAGTTTCATAGAATTCGACATGGTACCAGAGCCTACCACAAAATTTCTTCCTCCATAATTTTTTTCGTGATCATTCCTGAAACAAAGGTCTGATCATGGCAGAAGAAAAATCCATAGCTACACCAACAAACCAAACCATGAGTTCAATGGAATCACCCAATCACAATAACTTACCTTTTGGGTTTCAATTGAATGGTACAAACTTCAAAATCTGATCGCGGATGATCGAGGTCCACGCTGCCGGATTTAATAAACTTGGATATCTAAACGGATTGAGCCCAAAGGTAGAAAAAACAGATCCAGGTTATGCAAAGTGGTGCACTGAGGATGGTTACTAAAAACCATGGAACCACACCTCCTTGGCCTATTTATTGATCTATCAACAACTAAGGATATCTGGGACAGTGTCACCCAAACCTTCTATGATGAGGCAGATGAATCTCAATATTATGAACTACGTTGCAAAGTCACAAGAACAAAGCAAAATTGACGACCAGTCAATCTGTACTATGTAGAGTTAAACAACGTATGACAAGAAATTGATAGATGATGCCCAATCAAGATGAATTGTTCCAAAGATCTCAAGGCACGACAAGATGAAATTACCAAGGATCGGATGTATGATTTGCAGGATTGGACCAAGAGTTTGATTCTGTTTGGAGCGATCTACTTCGAACTAAGTCGATCCTAGGGATTGGAGAGTGCTTCAATATTATTAGGCGAGAGGCTCAACGTCAACTAATGATGCTTGAGAAAAAGGACATTGCTGATATAAAGCAAAAACCAACAAACAACTAACCCAAGCAAGAGTAGCCAATACAATTGATGTAGTCCGCTGTGGCGATACATCAAACTGGTGATACAGAGTCTAAGGAATTGCTCTCCCTCATCAATCGTGTGTCATTTGATGATTCTACTACCCTAGGTAAAAATGACATGATTCACGATAAACATTGGATTATTGATTCAGGGGCCACTGACCATATGACTTACAACAAGGATCTCTTTCGACACATGAGTTCACCTGCCAAAGATAGTGTTATAAAAATGAACGGGGAGTCTACAATAGTTATGGGAGCGGGATCCATATCTCTTACCCCTACACTCCCACTACACAATTGCTTACTTGTTCCTGCATTATCAAATAAATTATTGTCAGTCAGTCAAATTACAGAGCAATTAGATTGTGTCGTACTAATGTCCCCTAATATTTGTTTACTTCAGGATATCCAAACTTGGACGATCATTAGGCGTGGTACTAAAAGGAAGGTGTTGTACTATGTTGACAACATTGCAGCAGGACATGCTCGTTAAGTTGACAGTCACAATAGCAATAAGATGGAGAATATTTGGTTGTGGCACCGTCGGCAAGGTCATGCTTCTTTTGGTTATTTAAAGAAATTATTACCATCATTATTTCAGAATATTTCAGAATCCTCCTTTAAGTGTGATGTTTGTGTAATGGATAAGAGTTATTGTACCTCATATTCTCTAAGTGGTAATAAAAGAACAATTCCATTTGAAGTAGTTCATTCTGATGTATGGGGGCCTACCCCGATTATTACTCGATCAGGGGTTCGTTGATTCATTATTTTCGTTGATGATTGCACATGAATGACTTGGTTATATAAAATGCGTCACAAGAGTGATGTATGTGGCATTTTAAAACCTTTTTCCACATGGTTCATACTCAATATTCCCTACCTATTAAAATCGTGCGTTTCGATAATGGTAGAGAGTATCTTAGTTCTGAACTCTCAAATTTTTTCCATGACAATGGTATCTTTCATGAGACTACTTTCCCACACACTCCGCAATAAAATGGTGTTGCGGAGTGAAAAAACAGGCACATACTTGAAACTACAAGAGCCCTTCTTATTGGTGGTCGTGCTCCTCAGAATTATTAGGTAGATGCTGTTACATATGCAGTTTATCTCATGAATCGAATGCCATCACGTGTTATTTCCTTTCAAACTCCTCTAGAGGCCTTGGCTAAACATGTCCGAATTCCTTCTTCCTTACAATTGGATCCACGAATTTTTGGGTGTGTAGCATATGTACATGTTCAAAAAGATAAACGTACTAAGCTAGATCCATGTGTTGTGTATTGTGTGTTTCTTGGTTTCCATCCTCACCAAAAAGGTTATAAATGTTACCCCCTTCAACTCACTACGTGTATGTTAGTCTGGATGTAACTTTATTAGAAACCGAATACTTCTTTAGCCTGGATCAATCTGTTAGGGGGAGCTCTAATCCATCCACCTCTAGCCTTCAGGGGGAGCCACACTTTGATTCCTATAGGTGGATTGATCTTCCACATCCACATCCACTTGAGATTTATACAAAAATATAAGTTGGAGAATTTGAGGAAATTGGAGGCGAAACCCCTTCCTCTCCTCAAGTACACGCTTAAGGTCCAACGGATATTCTCTAGGTAAGTGGTTCTTCAACCCATTTACTAAATTTACCTTCTTATTCATTTCCTCATAGACAAAATCGTGGAAAGCCTCCTGACAGGTACTCTCAAGATGGAAAAGCTAGATATGCCATCTCACGATATGTTTCTACACATAGGCTTCCGCCATGACATCAAGCATTTGTGAACCAATTGGAAGGTATAAAAATTCCTACTACGATTGAGAAGGCTCAGAAAAGACCAAAATGGGCAGCGGCAATGCAAGTTGAAATGGATGCACTAAACAAAAATGGTACATGAAGTGTTGTCCCACTTACACATGGAAAAAATCCAATGGGTTGCAAATGGATTTACACAATCAAGCACAAGGCAAGGCTAGTAGCAAAAGGGCAATTTTGATTGTCCTTTGAAGCAATTTGATGTAAAGAATGCATTTCTGCATGGAAATTTGAAAGATGAAGTGTATATGAAGCTTCCACCAGGTTTTGATACTGTGCAATCGAGTGGAAAAATGTGTAGATTGCGTAAAGCATTGTATGACTTAAAACAATCACCAAATGCGTGGTTTGGGAGATTCAATAATGCAATGAAACAATGGGTTATCATCAAGGAAACTCAGATCACACCTTGTTCATCCAATGTAATGCTGGTAAAGTTTCATTGCTTATTCTTTATGTTGATGATATGATTGTAACAAGTGATGATGTAGATGAAATAAAAAGACTGCAAGGACACTTGGCATCTGAGTTTGAAATAAAAGATTTGGGAGGATTAAAATATTTTTTGGGCCAATGGAAATACTTCTGGTCGACCATTTTTCAAAATACCTTGGGATCTCTACGCTTATTGGACGTTAAAAAAAACAGGTCTGTTGGTCCCTGAACGAGTAGTGAATGGGTTTAAAGTCTAGAGGGGAGGGGTGAATAGACTTTAAAACTTTTTCAAAACAGAGTCGTGATGTACTTAATTTGCAGGATTGGCAGGTCTGCTGATCCAACTTACTAGATACTCTTCTGAGTGTAGAGTGCAGAAATGTGTAGGCCCTATGTTTAGACTCGTTCGTTAATTAATGAAAAACCTTATGCCGCCAAATTAAAACGTACTCAGCTGACTTGGTAAGTAATGCAGTATGAGTAAGTAAATAACACCGATAATTATAGTGGTTCGGATATCAGATCCTACGTCCACTCTCACGATCCACTCGTGATATTAATCCTTTAATCACCAAATCAAAGGGCTTGTCCTTTTGAGTCCCAAGAGGAGGACTTTGAGCTCTGAGCAATCACCAATTGCTACAGTCTCCACAAGTGTTTGAGAACACTTGTACTCTTTACAAGTTTAACAACTTAGACCTTATACTGGTTAGAGTGTTTGAGTTTGGGTTGTTTATCAATCTCCAACTAATGATTTAAGCAACATATTGCTTAATCATTCCGCCTAAAGCAAAAGATATGTATGCTTCAATCTGGGTTCGGTTTCTTGTTGGCATGGAAGATTCTAAGCTTGAAGATCTTGAGTCTTGAATATGCTTCTGGTCAGCTGTGTGTTCTTCGTAAGCTTGGATATTTCTTGATAATCTTTCGTGTCTTCACTTTGAAGTTGATTTTGTATTTATAGGCACAATCAATCAATTTACTAGCCGTCGGAGGGACTAGCCGTTGTGATTATCCTTAATTTCAGCGTAATCTTTTGATTGTTTCTTGATTGATACTGATTCCACGAAATCTGGAACTTGCCTTCTTTAGATATGGAAAGTCAATGTCTTAGATATTTACACTTAGCTCTTCATGTAGATTTTAGTCGGCTGATCTTGTACTCTTCTGATCTTGGTACTCGTCTGATCTGATACGTACCTGATCTAGTACTTGATCTGAATTCGCATTTTAACTGATCTGATCTTGTAGGTGCAGTAGCCTATTTGCCATGAAGTAGTCTTCTGATCTGATCGTGATTATCAGCTGAGTATAACTCATCTGATTTTGTCTATTTCTTCTCTTCTGATTTGAATCATTCTAAGTCTTGAGAACTTTGATCAGTAGACATCTTTGGAAGTCCATATCGGTTGATAAGGCATACAAGGGCCTTCTCATCTGATTCTTCAAACTTGGTCTTCCTTCAACCTTCAAGGTCTTCTTAGTCTTCTACTCTTCAAATCTTGAGTGAGTGCGTGTAAAACCAAATGTGATCTCAGCTGATATACATACAACTGATCTCGCTGAAACTAGACTAAGAATCTATAAGCTGTTCTATACAACTTCAACTTATCCTATCAGATCACTAAACTATTTAAGTGTTTTGGCCATCAAAACTAATTACATCGTAATCATATCAAACCTAAGGGGTGGGTTCATATCCCAACAAGGTCTTTCAGGTGGTCCACGATCGAGTTATTAGAAGACTGAAGAAATGGAAGGAAAAATCCATATCGAAAGCTGGCCATGAAACCTTATCAAGAGTGTTATCCAAGCCATCCCGACTTATACCATGAGTTGCATCATCTTTTCAAAATCTTTGTGCGAATAATTTGAGAACGCAATGACACGCTTCTATTGGGGAGCAAAATGGGCTGATCGAAAAATCCAATGGGCTAGTTAGGCAAAGGTTTCGCGACTAAAAGAACACGGAGGTCTTGGATTTCGAGAAAAAGTTTTTCTTCAATTTAGAAAATGTGGCCAAGAAATTTTAGAGAATTCATGATAATCCCCACTCTCTTATTTATAAGATCCTTAAAGACCGAAACTTTCCATGTACGGAGATTGATGATGCTCAAGTCGACTTCTAACTAAGCGAGCCACCTGTGGAGAAGTCTTCTTAAATCTCGCCTGCTTGTCAAGGAAGGAACGACGTGGAGTGTGGGTAATGGTAAATCAATCAACATCTTTGACGATTCATGGGTCGGCACTAAAACGCCTTCAAAGCCTCTCCAACCCCCCTCTCGGATGGACTCTGTACAACGGGTCTCATATTTTATTGATGTTGAATCCTGTATGTGGAATTCTGAAAAAGGTCAACCAAAGCTTCGCAGCTCCTGATGAAGCATCTATCCTTAGGATTCCAATTAGGGATCGTCTCCCTCCAAATCGCAGCTTCTGGAAATTTTCTAATGATGGTAATTTTACAATCATATCGACCTACCACCTGACAGTTAAAAAATTCTCAAGTTGCGGTTCTAATCTCCCATCGCCAAGTACCCATAACAAGCTGTGGAAACGAACCTGGGCCTTACAAGTCCCACCCTCGATCCACCATTTTTTATGGAGGGCCTATATGGAATCGCTCCCATCGCGAGAGAATATGAGAAAGGGACAACTTTGGGTGGATTCCGTGTGTCCGAATTGTGGCCTCGAAAGTGAATCAAATGCCCATATTTTCTTCCGATGCTCAGTCGCGATCTACACTTGGGGTCAAAGTCCCATCAGTGTGACCCTTGCTTCTGCTACCTTCCGTGAAACCTGCTCCCATTATCTTGAAGACCTCCCGAAGGAAGGATGCTCCCTCTTCGCTATCTTGGCGTAGAACATCTGGAAATCAAGGAACACTCTTCTTTTTGATAATACATGCTGCTCTCCTCAAGATGCTGACCCCCCCCGCCCCGCCCACATCAAGGTACCTCGACAAACTGTTAAATGGAGGGGCCTGCCCATTAACCATTACAAGATTAACACCGACGCTGCTGATTTTTGCTCTCGGGGCAGGCGGTTTTTAGATTCGTCGTCCTAAATGAGAAATGTGAGGTTCTTATGTCAGGTTCGAAGAGATGCAGGGCTGCTGGTTGTACTACCCTGCTGGAAGCTTTGGCAATTCGGTTTGCAATTCGTCACGCGATTGATTGCAGATTTTTCAATTTTATCCTTGAATCCGACTCTAAAACTGTGGTGAAGGCCCTCAACACAGAGGTGTAGGTTGACCCTTATGTGAAGCTTATTATTGAGGATATCGATCGGGGCTATGATTCTGGAAGATTGAGGATATTAACCTCGATTTTATCACAAGAGTGCCAAGATTGGGTGGGGTCGATTGCATATTGGTTGTTGTCCGACCGATTCTCAAAGTATGTGCATTTTCTCAGTCTCCGACATCCATTTACGACGAAGGCAGTGGCTGATACTTTTGTTCAGAATATAATTCGTTTACATGGGATTCTGTTGTCAGTAGTGTCCGATTGGGATCCGGTTTTTGTCAGTTCATTTTAGGGGGAATTATTCAAACAAGCAGGTACAAAGTTGAAAATGAGCTCCGCCTATCATCCGGAGACCGACGGGCAAACAGAGGTGTTACATGGGTGTCTAGAGACCTATTTTTGTTGTTTTGCATCGAATGGCCGAAGTCTTGGAGCTCTTGGGTATCATGGGCCGAGTATTGTTACAACACCAGTTTCCATTCCAGCCATGGAACAACGCCGTTTGAGGTAGTTTATGGGCGTCCCCCTCCTCTCCTGTTGCCTTTACTTCCAGGGGAAGTACGAGTTCAAGCGGTGGAAGCAACAATGCGCGAGCGGGACGACATCTTATCGGATTTACGTATGCATCTACATCGAGCACAACATAGGATGGTGAAGGAAGCCAATAAGCACCGACGTCATGTGGAGTACCAAGTGGGCGATATGGTTTATCTCAAATTTCATCCTTATCGCCAGAAGTCATTGTTTAGCGGTCGAAGAAGCGAAGCTCGCCCCTCCATTTTTTGGGCCCTTCAAGGTGGAGGCCAATGTTGGACAAGTTGCGTACAAATTGAAATTGCCGGGGTCTTCGCGGATTCACCCTGTGTTTCATGTGTCATTACTTAGGCCTGTAATTGGGTCTGTCACAACGTCCTCATCCTTGCCGGAAGAATTATTGGCGGTTGATCCCCCATTTTTGCTGGAGTCAGTCGTTTCGCGACGGAGTGTGGATCGGGATGGCGAATAGGTGGATCAAGTTTTGGTACAGTGGCAAGGTTTGGGTGAGGACGAGCAGACTTGGGTGATACGAACAAATTCCGGCAAGTATATGAAAGGCGGAAGAAAGGAAATAATGAGATAGGCCTAATTCTAAATAGTGGGCTTAATATGTAAATTAATACTTTAGGGAAAATGGGCCCACGGTTAAGGCCCATTAGTATGTGGGTTAATATACTTCACGTTGTACTTCTTTGGGGATTATGTTCTGCATTTGAATAGAAAATTCTATTTGGCGCCTTTGAAAAGGTTGTGGCGGTTATAAACCGTGGCTTGGAACTAGTTCCTTGTACAATGTTCTTGGCTGGTTCTTGAATTCTAAAGAAAGTATCTTCACTCTATCATTATATAGGGGTAATTTATAGAGATCCAAGGTAAATAAAGCTAAATCGAGGATCTTTTTAAAACCTTTGGTTAAGAAGTGCAATAAGGGGTGGTATTAAAACAGATTACAAATTCTGGTCCACAATAGTGGGCAAACATGTCTTTGGAATTTGGATCAACATAACTAATTTGATCCTCTCATCAACAATATAGCATTTCATACGACTCAAATATACATAATAATTTACTCTAAAATTACAAGAAGCAAAAATAATGCGCATCAAATTACGTACTAAATTA
The DNA here is from genome assembly GCA_963675135.1 of Galeopsis tetrahit. NCBI lineage: Eukaryota > Viridiplantae > Streptophyta > Magnoliopsida > Lamiales > Lamiaceae > Galeopsis > Galeopsis tetrahit. The sequence continues at coordinate 16,009,507 of OY776127.1, read as the reverse complement.
CAACGCAAGACGTTTAATAAGATATCATGATATATACTTTGCAAACATTCCATAATAGCCTGATTGATCTGGGATATTGAATATATATCATCCAAACCTGGTCAACTCTGTTCTATCAAACCTCCCTATAGGCCCCGAAAGGAAAATTGTTTGGGTGAGTTGAGAAACGTTGTGAAGGAAAAATAAAAAAAAAAGAATGAAAGAGGGGACTTCGGAATAAAAAATATGGAGTATTTTAATAGTACGTTGTTTGGTAAATGGGGCTTGCGTGTCATTAGGGGAGAGAGATATTTATTAACTTTTGTGCCTAGTCTAAATATGGGGGTTGTGGGATAGTGTAGAGTTTTTTTTTTTCACGGAAAATATAAAATTTCATTAAGTGAAAAAAGTAGCCTCGCGGTTTACATATAATAAGCAAAATACAATTTCTCGAAACTTTTTCAATCTAGATCCTCTCCTAGGTGGCCCAGACGATGGAGGACCACATAGCCTCTCGTCTTACAAAAGGCCACGGTTATACACACGCATGAGATTGATGAGGACACCCACCAATTTCTTTTTACAAAATAGTGACATGTGAAATGTCAGTTCTACCCTTGATTAAAATTAACAAAATTCTCGTGATTATACACCCACCCCATTTAGCACTGGAATTCTAAACGTCTCCCCCAAATAGTAATCTCAAATGAAAAATTTCCAAATTTCATCATTCCATTAAGCAAGCTTAAACGACAAACTCACACCATTAAAGAAAAATACATCATTCCAAATCATTAAAGCTTAAACTCAATCAACAGTGTCGAAAAAAAAAAACGAAAAAAATAATCAAATCTAAATTTTTTACTTTTTTTTCGAAATTTGTAACATTTTAGAATTTTGGTGTTTTTTTCGAATATATTTTTTGAGTAAATTTCAAAACGGATAAATTTTTAAAAAAATAACAGAATTTCAGGAAAAAAATGTATTTTTTTTGGCAAAATAAATCGAAAAAAATACTTAGAAAAGATCGATTAAGGTATGCGACTGGGCAAGTGGACGACGACAAAGGAGATCGACGAGGTGGGCTAGTGGGGGGAGAGGGTGGGCGGCGAAGTCGAAGGCGGAGGAGATGGACGAGGCGAACGCGTCGTGGATGAGATGCACGATGAAGGAAAAGATCGACGAGGCACGGCTGGACAGGGGATGGCGAAGCATCTGGACGCGCAGGTGAGGTGAGAGGAGGGAGAGAGACGACAATGTAGGGGAGGAGAGGGAACACTGACGACGCAGGGGAAGAGAGGGAGCGCCAACGCCGCTGGAGAGGGGATGGGAGGCCAACGCCGTTGGAGAGAGGGAGGGGAGAATGAAAGCAAAAATTAGGGTTTTGAAAAAATTAGGAGGGTATGGAAGTTTATTAGAGGAGGGGTTTTTTGTAGAATTTACGGGGTGTGTACTCATCCTAGAATGATTGTTCTAAGTGGATGGGTGTCCTCAACAATTGCGTGTGTGCGTATAACCGTTGGCCCTTACGAAAATAAATGAGAAACTATTTAGCTTCTCCGCCATCTCTTGGATATCTCCCACAGACAACAAAAAATGTAGAATTTTTTTCATGGACATTTCGTAATGGATGGAGGAAATGACTGGAGCTTGTGAATGGGCGGATTCTCTGTGGCTGCCTCCCTCAAAGTGGAGAGTGGAGAGAGCTGGACAGCTAAAGAGGAAAGACAGAATCGTGAAATAAGGTTTATTAGAAGTTTTTTATATCTAAGTTTGGGTCTATGTATTTTTGGGCCCTATATAATATATATAATGCATATAAATTTAGGTTGGGCCAGTAAAGAAACTAATTCAAACTGCTAAACCTATATAATTTAAAAAAAAATTATGCACATCCTAGGCGGCGCCAAGGCGACTGAAAACATTTTCCGACTTCTGCAACACTGATGTTGGTCCGTTTATATTTCATCATTAAGAGCTCTTACAAGCGTTGTGAGTCTAATTCAATTTCAAAAAGGAGCAGGCTATACACCCTCCATATTTGTTAAATATACTCCCTCGATACATGTACCCCCACTTAAAATGGCATAGATTAAATGTACTCTCCACAAAATACCTAATATATCCTTTTGTACATTAAATTTTAATTATAGATACACTCCCTCATATATAAAACCCTAACCCTATTTTCCCCCTCTCTTTCATTTCTTCCTAAACCCTAAACTCAACCCCCTTCCCCCACTCGAGGCCGCGGCGGTGGCGCCGCCATCATTGGTCGGCCGCCCCCACCTGCCCCCCACCACTAGTCGACCACCCCTACCCGCCCCCACCTACCTGCCACCTCCCCTCCCATACATTCTTGCGGCCGCGACCGCCTCTCCCTCCATTGTCACGACCGCCTCCCCCTCTTCCTCCCTTCACGCGGTCGGCCATGCCCCCTACCTCACGGCTGCCAACTCCATTTTCATTTTTTAATATCTGCATAGCCACGGCCACCCCCGCCGTCTCATCCCACGACGCCGACGCCTCACCTCTCCCCCTCCTTCCTCATTTTAATTTCTGTACGAGTAGGATTTTTTTTTTTAATTTCCTACAAGAATTTGTCAACCATAAACATTATTTAATTCATTTCTCCTAGATGGTGGGCATCACCATTTCACTATTTTCGGTCTCTCAAGAGTTCGGCCTGTTCCTGTTTGTGAGAGCAATTTTAGGTCATGGATGAGTGTAATAGCTCGGTTCACCTGCCTCTCCGAGTTCGGCTGCTGGTTGTGAAAAAATAATCTATTTCGACCAACCCAAATGTTGTATGCGATGGTTGCAAAGAGAGTCGTCCCTTCCTTTAGTAGGTTTCCATCATATCCAAGAGAACCTCCTTGGACGATTTGTATTGGATGCTTTAGAAATCAAGTCGGATGGGGGATTGTCCCCATGAATGAATAGCAGGCCGACAATGGAGGAGAACATGGACACTTGTTTCCATTGCTTCGGCACAGAGAGTACATTCACCGTTAACTACCATGCCCCTTTAATTTTCGCAAGATTTCTAGAGTCAGATGAGCGTTTATGGAGGCTTCCCAATGGAAATGCCTTGTACTAGGTGGAAATTGTAGATGCCGTATCTTATCCCTGAAAGAGGTGGGGTTGCTGCTAGATGCCAGGTTTAAGCCCTTCTTTGAGAACAGTTTAATCGCCAAGTGATAGGTAGATTTGACAGTGAAACATCTGTTCTTAGTCTCTCCCCAAATTCTTCTATCAAAGATGATTCAATTGCTTATGGGGAATGGAGAGAATGGTCTTACCATTTCCTCCGTGAAACTGCAGTTGATGTGCTCCGGATCCTAGGAGTTAGAGTTGGGATTGATGAGATGAGCCAATACGTTAAATTCTCAGTTTGAGACTCCAGGGGTTAGGGGAAATAAAACATATCCTTACAAATCCATTTGACCTTGAAACAGTTAACTGTCTTTCCGTCTCCAACTCGCTAAGTATAGCCCAAAAGAACGAGATCATGAGAGTTTAAGAGGCTATGCCAAATGTAGATCGGTTGGTATTTGATGCCTGTTGACTCCAGTGAACCCCTTGGATAATATTTTGCAAATAGAATTTGGGCCGTTAGGGATTCCGGAGAGTGGAGTAGTCTCCAAAATTTTTTGGCTATCAAAGCCAAGTTGAAGAAATAGAGCTCGCGGAATCCGAGGCCTCCATCTCATTTTGATCGAGTGACTTTGTCCCAGCTTGCACAGTAGATATTTCTTTCATCTCCAGTCGCCCCCAGTAAAATCTCGCTACTGCCCTTTCAATTTCCTCGCAGAGAGAACGAAAGGAAAAGGAAACAACTAATGGCAAAAGTAGGAATTAACTGCGCCACTGATTTTATGAATATCTCTCTACCAACCTTTGAGTCTTCCATAAACTCGTCCCAAATGATCCGAAAAACCTAAGATTTCAATTTTCCAACGAGGGTTGGAAGGCTAAGATATTTTGAGTATCTCTCCACCGTTAATGATCTCAACTATCTCCCGAACTCCTCCTTTCTCATAGCCGTGACATTTGTGCAAGCCGACAATTTTGAGTTTTTCAAGTTCACACATTGGCCAGATGCTGCTTCATATGTTGCTATAATGTATTTTATCTTGTCCACTTCTCTCCGGGAGTCGTAGAAGAAGGGCATACTATCATCAGCAAAGAAGAGATGTGAGACTGGGAGAGCCCCTCATGCCACTCTGAATCCCATGATATCCCCAAGGGCCATAACCTGATGAATTCGAGACAAGGAGATAAGGGTACCCTTGTCGGAGTCCCTTTGAGGGCATAACATAAATAAATCAATCCACCATTGATCAAAACCTAATTTTTGACACATACTCATAAGAAAACTCCATTCAACTCTATCATCGGCTTTACTCATGTCATGTTTTAGGGCTAAAAAACCTTTTCTACCTACTTTCTTCTTCCTCATAGAATTAAAATTTTTGAAGGCCACCATAGTATTATCTGTAATGAGTATATTAGGAATAAAATCACTTTGAGCAGAAGAGATAATCCGTCCAATCAGCAATTTCAGCCTGTTTGTGATCGTTTTTGTAATGTCCTCGCCTATTTATTATTGATCTTGACCCCAATTGTTTTATTTCTGATAGCATAGTTTGGCAGGGAAATTCCTTCAAATCTTTTTGGAAGTGGCACAAAAATTTGTTCGTGTGGAAGGAGGAATCTGACTAAGGACTTGTTTCCGCGCGAGGATACACGACTTTCTTCACAATTCTAAAGAAGACAATCGATGGACGTGGTCTTCATCCCCAAATGGAATTTACTCAGTCAACTTGATCAACATACAAATGTATTTTGAAAGACAAGATTGCATTAATTAATCAAGGGGATGATCTTGGTATTATTTGGAATAAGATGGTTCCTCTAAAGGTTTCAGCTTTTTCTTGAAGACTCATTCAAGGCAGAATTCCTACTTCTTTTTTGAAGTCTCGGTATCTGGTCCTTGGACCGACTAAAATACTTCGGGGACTAATCCTACCGTCCACTTGCGGGGCCCTCGTTTAATGATTCTTTCATTAAGACAAAATTCCTACTACCATATATCCTAAATCTTCGGAAGAGAGGTATTTTCAATGACGACATTTCTAAGCATCTACGTACCTTTCCAACTCTAAAACCCATGATCTTCCGGTAGGTAATAAGTGGAGACCTTTTTTTGAATGAAACATATTTTAGATATTGGTAATGTATCTATCTTCAGCAGTTGCAAAATAAGACATTGGAAGTCAGATGGCTAACATAAATATTTGCTCTTGATTTTTTAGACAAACTGAGGAAGGTAACTGTAATTTACTCTGAAAAAATTACTAAGTAAAAAAAAATCTTTTTACACTAGAAGAAGGTTTGTTATAACTACTTTGTGTAGAAGATGCTGACTAACTAATATAACCGTTTGCTTATATCTAACACATGATGGTGAAACAGAAAGAAGACGAGAACCCAGTGCCTGAAAAGTGCAGAAGAGAGGGGCTTTGTGAGAATATCGGCCACTTGATCTTTAGAAGGCACATACCTCAATATGCTTCATTCGCGAGTGAAAGGGAGGGCTGGAGTAGCGGAAGGCGTAGCTTAGAAAATAGAATAGATGAGAAACACAAAGAGTAATCCCAAAGAGTTTGTAGTGGCCGGGGAGAGAGTAGATGAGAAAAATCCATGGGCATTGAGGCTTGAGAAAGAAGAGAGAGACCCGTTTCAATGATACAATATATTCTATTGATGAGTATGAGGACACGAGAAGCGAACCTTTACCCCAAGCTGGCAAAACAAACCCTTGAGAGCCACAAACTCACCACCCATATCACTTTATTTTCACATTAATTAAACTCATTATAATTCATCTCAAATTTGCGACTGATTTTGTCACAATTTTTTTTCATTAATTTAAAAAAAAAATTGCGACAGTTTTTTTGTCTCTAATTAGTCAGTCTAGTCCCAGTTTTTTTTTTTTTTTAAATTTGCAACGAAAAAAAATAATTTGTGTTCACTCTTTTGTGATGACCAAGTTTTTCGTCGCAAATCCAATTTCAGACGGTCTTTTTCGTTGCAAAAACCATCGCAAATACACATTTTTTTGTTGTGTATCTTTAAATATAACTTTTAATTTTTTTAAGTTATAAATTTTTTTTGAAGTCTCGGTAGCCGGTCCTAGGACCGACTAATCCGAGGGACCAATCCCATCGTCCACACTACACTACTAAGTCCCAAGCCTACACCACTAAACCAACTTTTAATTTTGTTTAAGTTTTTAATTTTTAATCTCATCAAAATGTATTATACAAGTTAATTTAATTAAATTCAACTTACTCTTGATTATCCTTTTCTCATAAATGCAATCCAATTAAAACAAAATCGTAAAATATATATTATTATATTGAAAATATTAATTTACTTTAATATCAAATCCCACCACACATAAATGTATATGCCAAGCACTAATTATAAAACAATTCTAATTTTAAAAACACATTATTTTTATAATGTGATTATTTTAATTGAGATGCTAATTGATTTTTATTAATATTAATATTTGGGTAGGGAAATTGAACGTTTGATTAATTAATATAGATTCTATTTAATATAATGAAGAGTGCATTGCAATTTTATAACAGATGTAGTAAACAAATTTGACTTTTAACCAAAGTTTTGTTATTATTAGATTAGTATAAATTTTAATGCCAATTTAATTCCTTTTTACAGGAAATTTGAATTTTTGCCATAAATTCACACGTGAGACGTATATGACTCAATAAAATTGAGATTTTTTTTCCGGCAACTTTGAAGACATGTAGTGCTATCGTTGTCTGCCACACCAGCATTTTGTTGCCGTTATTTTGAACTATGGTTTCTATACACTGTGTGCTGCCGATACTATTGCTACTGCTCGAGGTTATCCTCATCCCTCTTTTCATCTTCGGCTTTAGGTTTGCAACGATTCGCCCCTAGCTACTTAATGTTTGATTGATTCTACATTCGTTGTTGATATTAGTCTTTCGATCTATTTCTATACCGCATGTGTTCTTGATGATTTTTATCGTTCGCACTAGATTTGATGTCTTTCTTTGAGATCTCGAGTAGCGAACAAAGAATTTTAATTCATTAATTCTAGACCTGATTTATTTTTCACTACTACATATTTGGCCTTGGAGAACTTTTAGAAGAGCTCTCCAAGTGGGAGTTGTCCAAGCTAAATTGCACTTGGAGAGCCCTTTAGTGTTTGTTCGAAATCCGGTCCTAGGACCGACTAATTCGAGGGACCAATCCCACTGTCCACACTACACTCCTAAGTCCCAAGCCTACACCAATAGACCAACTTTTAAGGGAAATAATTTTTTTACGTCCCATAACTTTACAACTTTTCTAAAAACGTCCCAAAAAAGTTAAGTTTTTCAATTACGTCCCAAATTTTAGCTAACCTTTTCAATTACGTCCCAAAGTCGTCGGAAACATCAAAACGACGTCGTATTACGTCATGGTACGACGTCGTTTTGATTTTCCGGCGACTTTGGGACGTAATTGAAAAAGTTAGCTAAAATTTGGGACGTAATTGGAAAACTTAACTTTTTTGGGACATTTTTGGAAAAATTAAAAAAATATGTAACTAATAAAATTTTAACACTAATAAACATGACTATATTATATACTCCGTATAATATTTCATTGAATTATTATATACACATATAATATATTAAAATGTACACTAATATTAAAATTTTGAATTGTATAAGATAAATTAATATTAAAATTATAATCATCTACTTTAAAAATAATTAATAATAATAAATAAATAAATAGATTGATAATAAAATTTCATATATTCCGTATTAATTAAAAATTATGAAACGATTGAACTTTAAAATTATGAATCGATTTAACTTTAAAAAAATTAAAAAATTATATATAAAAATAATAATTACCCTAAGGAATTATGCTAATATTAATGACCATAAATATAATATTTAACAAAATATCATGTAATTATGTTCAGTATAATTTTATATTCTAAAATTGAACGAAATAAAGGCTAAATTTTTTTAATTGTATAAGATAAATTAATATTAAAATTATTTACTTTAAAAATAATGAGTAATAATAAATAAATAAATAGATAATAAAATTTCATATATCCATATTAATTAAGAATTGTGACTTGATTTAAATTTAAAAAATAAAAATATTAATAATTAATAATTATCATAAGGAATTATGCTAATATTAATGACCATAAATATAATATGTTAACAAAATATCATGTAATTCTATTCAGTATAATTTTATGTTCTAAAATTGAATGAAATAAAGGCTAAAATTATTATAAAATAAATAAATGTGATAACGTACTATTTAATATTATCCAAAAACTATAACTACTAGTTTATTTATATAAATAATATATATATATATATATATATATATATATCTTGATTATATACCTTTATGGCGACGAGGATATACCGATAATAAAATATAAGTAAATTTATTTGTTTAGATTTACATTAAAAAGAAAATTTAAAAAAAAGTATATAAATATCAAGTATATAAATTTTAAAAAAAGTATATAAACATATACAATCAATTAATCAAACAATTTCAATAAAATATGTTTTTAGGTCCATAACTATTCTATTTTTTCAAAAACGTCCCAAAAAAGTTAAGTTTTTCAATTACGTCCCAAATTTTAGCTAACTTTTTCAATTACGTCCCAAAGTCGCCGGAAAATCAAAACGACGTCGTAACCATGACGTAATACGACGTCGTTTTGATGTTTCCGGCGACTTTGGGACGTAATTGAAAAAGTTAGCTAAAATTTGGGACGTAATTGGAAAACATAACTTTTTTGGGACGTTTTTGGAAAAGTTGTAAAATTATGGGACGTAAAAAAATTATTTCCCAACTTTTAATTTTGTTTAAGTTTTTAATTTTTAATCTCATCAAAAGGAATTATACAACTTAATTTAATTAAATTCAACTTACTCTTGATTATCCTTTTTCATAGATGCAATCCAGTTAAAACAAAATCGTAAAAAATATATTATTATATTGAAAATATTAATTTACTTTAATATCAAATCCCACTACACATAAATGTATACCAAGCACTAATAATAAAACAATTCTAACTTTAAAAACACATGATTTTTATAATCTGATTATTGTATTTTTCATAAATATATTTTAAAAAAGTTAATAGTTGTAATGGTAAAGAGTTTGCAAATATTTTAATTGAGATGCTAATTGATTTTTATTAATATTAATATTTCGGTAGGGAAATTGAACGTTTGATTAATTATTACAGAATTTATTTAATATAATGAAGGGTGTATTGCAATTTTATTACAGATTTAGTAAACAAATTTGACTCTTAACCAAAGTTTTGTTATTATTAGATTCGTATAAATTTTAATGCCAATTTCAATCCTTTTTATAGGAAATTTGAATTTTTGCCATAAATTCACAAGTGAGACGCACGTGACTCAATTAAATTGATATTTTTTTTTCCGGCAACTTTGAAGACATGTAGTGCTACCGTTGCCTGCCACGCTAGCATTTTGTTGCCGTTATTTTGAACTAGGGTTTCTATACATTGTGTGCCGCCGCTACTATTGCTACTGCTCGAGGATATCCTCATCCCTCTTTTCATCTTCGGCTTTAGGTTTGCAGCGATTCGCCCCTAGCTACTTAATGTTTAATTGATTCTACATTCGTTGTTGATTTTAGTCTTTTGATCTATTTCTATATATATCGCATGTGTTCTTGATGATTTTTATCGTTCGCACTAGATTTGATGTCTTTCTTTGAGATCTCGAGTAGCAAACAAAGAATTTTAATTCATTATTTCTAGATCTGATTTATTTTTGTTCGATTAATTTAGGTTATTTATTTAGAAATGGATAAAAGTCCTGTGGATGAGAGTCGATGTGGTTCTGTGGCTTCTGCGGTGAAGCATTCCGGATCTGTAGTTGGAATTAACATGATAACTATAGATCTTGGCTGTGCTATGGAGGAGATCGATTCGCCCGTGCACGAACATTTCTCAATTCGGTAAGCGATTTTTTTCTAGATGTAAAGTATATTTTTCCTTTATATATCATTAATTTTTCCTTTTTTTTTTTTTGTGATTGGTATTGAGGTTGGAAACATTTTTTGCTCAGTGTATGATATTTTAGTGTTGTGTGTTAGCTGTGGTATTAGTGATTTTAAAACACATTGTGTTGCAATTACTTAATATTGCGACACACATTATCTTTGCTTCTTGGAATTTTAGAGTAAATGATCGACTGTGTAAGTCCGAGGCGCAATTATCTATAAATTAATTTTAAAAAAAAATATTGGAATTTTCAAATTATATGTGCTATAAACATTTTGTTGGATAAATTGTTAGTGCTTTTATGCTTGCTGATGAGTTGACTATGTAATTGCATTTTCTACAATCAAATTATATAGAGCTTAAAATAGTTGTAATTAATCCTATCGAATATAAATAATGAAGAAAAAGTACTCATTCTGTTAATTGATGCAGTAGGTTTGTTGCTGCCATGAGGAAGAAAGATCCAAAGCAGTGTTTGCCCTTTGCTTTAGAAGGCGACGATTTACCTCCACTAGACAGTCCCAGATTCCGATTGTGGAACTGTTCAAACTGCGTTGGGGATGTTTGTGCTGAGTGGACTAGCAAAAACGATCATGGTACAAATTTTGAATTTAGTCTGCTAATTCTCGCCAAATTTTAATTTTAGTCTAGTAACTTTTTCAGCTTTGAAAATAGTCCTTTTAGTTTATCAAATTTAACTTTTTTGTCATTTTATCGGCTAAAACAAGTTAACAAAATTAAACTTTATCGTGTTTTCTAAAAGGACGAAAAACATAAAATTTTGTAGATTTATGAGACGAATTTCAATGTGCAAATTAAGTGAAAAAATACACTTAACCTAATTTGTATAATATTATAATTAAACCAATTTTGTTTTTTTGATGTAGTAGGTATGACTACATATTCTGATATCCAACCTGATGAGCCAGTGAATGTGTCTTCTAAGAGAAGTCCCTACGGGCAAACATCGTACATGCAAAGAAGCATTAATCTGGATCTGAACGAGCCGTTTACTGAAATATCGTCGCAAGGGAAGGATTTTCCAACTCCTTCTGAGTGTAGGAGTTCAGCTCTGCTCAGATTTGCGGTATGCTAACTTCACTTCTCTAAAGTTGTGTGATTGTTGTGCTATTTCTTTTTTTTCCCGGAACAGCAAAGCTAATTTTATAAAAAGCACAAAGTCCGTTCAAAGCAAATTTTAATTATAAAAAGCGCAAAGTACAAACCCTCCAATCCATTACAATGAAAAGAATAAGCACCCAATTATATTACAGAAAGTTTTATATAGTTGAAATGATTGTTGTGCTATTTATTCAGTTCAACTTTGGAATTTGATAGAGCTGTCAAAACGGGCTGGGCCCGTTGGGCCAGACCGCCCCGCCACTAAAAATAGTGGGTTGGGCCAGGATTTTCCAAACAATCAAAAGAATAAGCACCCAATTATATTACAGAAAGTTTTATATAGTTGAAATGATTGTTGTGCTATTTATTCAGTTCAACTTTGGAATTTCAATTTGATCATAAGTGGCGAAATCATTTTGTAGAGGTTTTAGGTATGAAGCCAATTATTGTAGAAATGATTAATATTTGATTGCTGATAAGTTTGGAAAATGTTTTTTTTTTTTTTTTTTGTATAAAAATTCATGACCTTTTGGGTGTTTATCATGATCAACTGCAACTTATCATATTAAAATGTTCAATTCGATACGCAAACTAATTAATTATTACAATTCGATGCACTTGACTAATTTTTTATGTGACTAAAGATGATATGGCAGTTGGAAATTAGCCCCGTGCAAGGTTGGCAAAGATGCATGTGTGAAGTAGACCGGTGGTTGGCTGCCATATCATCTACAACCATGCACGCTGAAAATTAGTCCGGTGCATCGAGTTGCAACAATTTTTTAAAAATACTTTTTATGTTATATATGACACATTTCATGTATTAGAATTATATTGTATATATTCTTGTGTAATGTATCTCACATCGTTTGTATAGAATACTCTTGTACTTATTTTTACTTTCAATATTGAATGAAGCATCTTTTCCATTCACTCTTCTCTATAGAAACACCAAAGTGAAGTAAGGGATCCCTGCTGATATAACTTCTGATTGACTAAGGCAATTTAATTCAGCAGTTATATATGGTGGCATAAAATTGAATTAAAAACTTAATTTTTAGGACCTTTTGCGGAAAAGAAAAAATTATGAACCAAAATAGATTTAATTAACTCATTGATATGATAACAAATTATCGAATTTCATTGTTATAAAAGTTTGTAAACTTTTCATACCACGTTCACATTTAATTAGATGAGAGTTAACACGTACTGGGGCATATCTTGCTTTGTTCTAAAAGATATTTAATTGTCGTTAAGTGGTATATAAATGTGTCACAATTATATGTTTGTCGTTAAGTACTTCTCTTGATGTTTCTTGTTTTCTCGTCTCAATTGACTGAATGCCGTCAACAAGAAAAAAGAGAGAGCAAGTTCTCGCCTATTTTTCCTGCACGTGCATATCTGGTGCATAAGCTAACAAGAATTTCGGTTAATTTTTCAGGATGTCTGTGAACAGATTTCTAGAGAAAGAGAACGACAAATAGGAGGTGAAGTGGTGCCTCATAATATAGAAATGTGTAAAGGAAAGGCTGTTACTGATATGAACAGTGAGGGCACAAGATCTGCACGTGATATGTCAGCAGCTTATACACAAGGTACAATGTTAGTTAATTAATCATTGTCCCTTTTTTTTTTTTAAACAGCATATGTCTGTAAACGAAGCATCTTTTTAGGTCAAATGCATCCACATCCGAGAAAGATCCATTTGGGAGGCTCGAGGAATCGTGCAATTCAGCCATCAAGAGGCAACGTGGCATCGGAAGTCTGCAGACTGAATCAGAACCCTGCGGATTTCAGCTATCCCGATGCAGGAAACGAGTTCACTCTAAGTGCTAAAGATTTGAAACCTAGAAAGAGGAAACATCGATCTTTAAAAGAAAGCTCTTTGCCCCGTGAACGTTGATGGTACGAAGAGATGAAGGGCGAGTAAAACACCTCCAACTATATATCATAAGTACTTCAAGTTTATGTATGCTAATCGTTTCGTCTAATGAGTTTCTATGTTGTATTTAAAGTTATATGAGTTCATTCTCTTAAGGCAAAGTTTGATTTTCTCCGTAATTTTTTTTACTTTGTAACAAATTAGTTAGCAAATGGTTTGCTACATGTATTGTATTCTGGGATTCTATAGCTTGTAAGAGTTAATATCGTAGTCCCGTAACTTAGGCCATCTCCAATATTACTGATGTAACTCAGCTCTATCTTAATTTTAGTCATTTTGAAATCAAATTTGGTCCTTTTGTGTTGGAAATTTGAATTTTGCACGGAAAACTCACGTAAAGTGCACATGCATCACGTCCAAATTGTGTCGGATCAACAGTGAACTCCAGTATGACAAATCCCAAAAAATACTCCTTTTATTCCAACCATCTCGGATTCGACTGTTGTGTTCAGCTGCATTTTCCTCTGTAGACTTTTTCAAACCCGTCCACTGAATCTCATGTAACAACCTTTGTCCTGTACGATGAATAAATAATAAATAACATTAAATCAAATAATTGTATAATTAAAATACCGTTTTGAAGGGGCGGTCGATTGTTTGCAACTGTTCTATTCTTCAAGAAGTTGTTCTTATTCCTTCTAAATGGATGATCTCGAGGTAAGAACTTTTGGTGATTATCGAACCATGTAACTTTCCTACTCTTCTGAAGACTGAAAGCTTCATAATGCTCCATACAATACGGACATGTTTGCATCCCTGTCGTTTTCCACCCAAACAACATAGAATATGCAGGAAAGTCGCTAATGGTCCACAATACAGCAGCACGCATCGTGAAATTCTATTTTCTGAACACATTATACGTTTGGACACCACTTTCCCACAAAAAGATCAAGTCTTTTATAAGAGGCTGGAGATAAACATCAAGTTTTTCCTTTGGATTCGACGGACCGGGCACCAATACAGTTAGAAACATTGTTTGAGGTTTCAAGCACATCCATGGAGGAAGATTATACGGAGTCAGTATCACCGACCACAAAGAATACTGCTTTCCAAAGCTCCCAAACGGTGCAAAACCATCAGTACATAAACCTAACCTCACATTCCTCGGTTCACAAGAAAAACCTGGAAACACGTTGTCATGGTGTTTCCAGGCCTCCGAGTTGGCCGGATGTCGCATCTCCCTAGACTCGATCGAGGAAGAATCTGTTGCATGCCACATCATGTGCTGTACTGTGGCAGTAGATTGATACAATCTCATTAAACGAGGAATGATTGGAAGATAATACATCCTCTTATGTGCCACTTTCTTCTTCGACGACTTCGATTGACCAGCGGGCCCCTTCCAACGTGGCTCTTTGTACCGAGGATGGCCACACATTCTACACATGTTCATATTGCTATCTTCATCACCCCAATATAACATGCAACCGTTTACACAACAATCAATCTTCTCAACCAGCAATCCCATATTTTTCATCATTTGGTTGCTTTGATGATACGTTGTAGGCACCTTATTCTTTGGAGGACAAATCTCATTGCATAATCGTGTCATTTGCTCATATGCCCTGTTAGAAAGCTTGTTCTCGGTCTTAATAGCCATAAGTACTAGTCGGGAATTAAATAACAACTGAGAGTGAGAATCACAACCCGGATACAAATCTTGATCGATAAATTTGAGCATTTCATAAAACCGAAATGCTTCATCCGTCGGCTCCTCTTCTACATTTGAAAAACCAGTTTCCATTATCATTGTTTGATACATATTGGGTTCTTCCCTCTCCAATTGCGTTTCTTCTCCAACAAACTGTTGTTCCCCACCAAACTGTTGTTTATTACTGGCGCCGGCTTGATTAGCATGTATTTGTCTTTCATAGTTTCCAGTAGTGTAATAGTATAACACTTGATCAAAGTTATAAGACCAACGTCGTTCACCATGAAATGTCCAATTACAATAATTAACAACGAAACCATTCTTCAGAACATGTACCAAAACCTCATCAACCGACTTAAATATTTTATTATGACAATTTTTGGCATTACACGGACACTTGATACAATCCCCATACATGCAATGTGGGTGGAGCTTTGCAAATTCAACAAATGACACAAGTTCATTGTAAAATTCACCATTCACATTTCCTAAATTGAACCTAGTAGTACAATACATTCATCGACGATCCGACAATTCTATCTGTTAAGCATTTAAAATACATATACAAATTAAAATACACAACTAAACTACAAAAAATATAATTAAAATGCACAACTAATTAAACTACAAACATATAATATGCACAACTAATTAAACTACAAACATATAAAATTCACAACTAAACTACAAAATTTAACCAAGTAGAAAACAAAAACGTAGCGAAATTTGATGTTTTCATACAATTTCCACAATTTTTTTCGATTGAGAGTGAGAAAAATCTTATGTAATGTACTGCATATTACCGACATATTTTCAATTTCCTTAGGCAGCTTGACTTTTAAGTTTACAAACGGAATTCCGTCGGTAAGTTGGCGCCCATTTTCCGTCAGTAGAGTATACTACCGACGGAAATTCCGTCGGTAACTTTTGAATACATTATTTCCGACGGAATACTTCGTCGGTAAATTGACGGAATAAAAAAAATGTCATTATTTGACTTGTTTATAAATATTTATACCCAATCTATCGAAAAATTATGTATAAATTAAAAACAATAACATAAATAAACAATCCATTAACAAAAAAACATCAACCGAAATAAATATGTTCGACAAAATAATAAATAGTTCGACAGAAAAAAAAATAGTTCGACAGAAAAATAAAGTGTTCAAATATCAACTACTAAAGTCAAAATACTCTTCAAGATTGTCACCGCCGAAATTCATGTCGACGCCACAATCCAATTCGTCGTCTTCGGCTGCATCTGCGTCTAGAGCTGCAGCTGGACCTGGAGCAGTGAGGGAATGCTCATCGCCTCTTCAAAGCATGCCTCTATCTAAGTAGCTAGACATCCCCAACGACCGACCCATAGTGCCAGATAGTTGTCGGATGTAGTGGTTGATGACGCCCATTAAGTTCGGGTCCTGAACAACAGTGGAGGATACAGAGCCCTGTGATGCATGCTGGGATGAACTAGACGACCTCACAGTGCTGCTCAACCGGCCAAGGCCAAGGATCCGTCCTCGATCAATCGGGGCAACGTCTAGGTAAATCTGGTTAAGGTCAACCGGCGGAGGGGGAGAGCTGGGGCCGGCATGAGCAGAAGCCTGCGTAGACGGATCAACTACATAATTAAAAAAATTAAATTAATGCATAGTTTAATACATTTAATTATTAAATAATAAAAAAAAAACATCACAATTTAATTAAACTTACGTGAAGCTCGGTAGTGCGCCCATATGTGGACGTCTGCGTAGACGGATCAAACAAATTAATAAGGTTCAACCCGTCTCCCGCTTCTATTTCATACCAAATGAGCATATAAAAATTATTTTATATAATAATATATATAAATAATTAAATTAAAATTAGTTTGAAATAAATTTAGTGAACACTTACTAGCACAATTGAGTTCTCATACGCGGATTGGGACCTCCCCCCGATGCCTTGATATCCCACCTCTAACATCAGTTCTACAGTTGGCCCGAGCAGTATTACACTTCTGCACGTACTCCGGGCTACTCTAATACGGGGTCGTCAACCCCATTTTCGTCCACACACTACAAAAAAATGCCAAAATGGCGACGGGGAAGGCAACGGATTCCCCCTCACTAATTAAGAAGGCAACGACACTCCGCCGTTGCCAATATGGGTGTTGCTATTTTATAGGCAACTGACTTTGGGAAAACCGTTGCCTTTTGGCAACGGTAGATGGCCGTCGCCTTTTCAAAATGGGGCCCAGCCGTTGCCAATTGGCAACGGGGTCCAGCCGTCGCCTTTTGGCAACGGGCGGAGTGTCGTTGCCTTTTCGTCCACACACTACAAAAAAAATGCCAAAATGGCGACGGGGAAGGCAACAGATTCCCCCTCACTAATCAAGAAGGCAACGGAAAAGGCAACGACACTCCGCCGTTGCCAATATGGGCGTTGCTATTTTATAGGCAACAGACTTTGGGAAAACCGTTGCCTTTTGGCAACGGTAGACGGCCGTCACTTTTTCACAACGGGGCCCAGCCGTCGCCTTTTGGCAATGGGCCCACTGCCATTGCCTTTTCGCAACGGGCCCACTGCCGTTGCGAAGGCCGTCGCCTTTTTGTTAACTTTTAAAAAATGAGAACCTGGGTTTCGAACCCAGGTCTCTAAGGCAACCAACACACCCCCCACCACTAGGCCACCAATATTCGCGAATTTTCGCTCCAGCTGGGTTTCGAGCACGGGACCTCTCGGTCCTGTAGAGTTTTGGGCGCCCCCTGTGTGCCGTTTAGGCTAGGAGCTTTAGTCGTCATGTTGTGAACACAATTAATATATATTCAATTTAATTTTAGTTTCAATTCTTTATTTCAATCCATTTTAAGTTTAATTGTTTCTTATTAAATTGTCAAAGCATATCATATTTATTTCTAAATGAGAATTAACTAAATTATAATGTGTTTCAAATTAAATAATTTAATTACGGTATCATTAATTAATTTACACTATTTAAATTTATTCTAATCTTCAATATACAACATTTAAATTCATCCTAATTTTCAATTCACAACATTATAATTACATACAACATTGAGTATAATTATTTTCGATTATACATGTAAATTTATTCTAATCACATCATTTAAATTCATTCTAATTTTCAATTCACAACATTAATTATAATTACATACAACATTGAGTATAATTATTTTCGATTATACATGTAAATTTATTCTAATTCATTCTACCATAGTGTGGTACGAACTAGGTCCCGCTGGGTCAACGTCGTTTGAAGTTGACGCAAATTCATTAGTGTTTTGAAATGGACGTGGACCCCAACTCCCTTCCCCGTGATAAATACAATTATAATAATTCAGTGTAAAACCATTTCGATATAAATGAGATTTCACTTCATTAGGATCTCTATAAGTTTGATTTCGACATCTAGCTTTCGAACAAGGACACCTAATTTTCCCTTCCCAAATCGAATTCGGATTACTAGTGGCAGCTTCAATAAATCCATTTACTCCACTAATAAATCCGGGGTTCATAATCCCATTCACTGATCTTGGACTATACATCCAACTACGACTTGAATAATTCATCATGTCAATCGACTTACGTCTACAACACACAAATTAACAACCAACGTCTCATTCCTCCAACTCTATTAAAATTAATTAATATAATTCCAAATATATTCTAATAATTATTCTAACACCCTAATTAACAAATAAATTCATATAACTTAATTAATTAATTAAAACATACATACATACATATAAAATACATGCCTAACATAATATAATTCTAACAATTAAATTCTAACAATTACCACATGCATGCATAAAAATTAACAATTCTAACAATTTTATATATACATACAACATATATATATATATATACATATATATACTAAACTATATATATACATATAACTTCAAATTTAACCGATTAAAACGAAAAAAATTACCGTAGAAATGCTCCCGTCGAAGTGTAGAACACAAATGGCCAAGAACCGAGTCCGATCTGCAAACGAACGTGGATGTTGAGTTTGGAGGTTTGTGTAATGGAGGTGTGTGTGCGCCGCTTAATGAGCTTCTGGACGGTTGGGGAGGGAGGACTTTTAATTGAAGTAGGGCGACGGTAAAGGCAACGGGCCCAATGCCGTTGCCAATTAGCGAGTGGGGGCCCGTTACCAAATGGCAACGGGGCCCACTGCCGTCGCCTTTTGTCAACGGGCCTTATATACCGTCGCCTTTTTGCAACGGGGCCCACTCCCGTTGCCTTATCTGTTGCCTTAAGGCAACGACACCCGCCCCCGTCGCCTTTTTTCTTCCCGTTATCAATGCCGTTGCCAATTGGCAACGGTAGCCTGCCGTTGCCAATTGCCGTTGCCTTCTGGCCATTATTTTGTAGTGACACCCAACGTCTGCATCTTGCCACGAGTGCGCCAAGCCGTCCTCCAGTTGTACATTACCTCATTATACCTAGATTGACATGAACCAGCCCAGTACTTGTAAATATAAGCGTCCGAGTAGTACTCCCTATGCCAATAAACACGTTTCTGCATATATTCGACCAGCATATTTATCAAATAATATATATATATATATATATATATATATAATAAATTGTTTATTAATATTTAATTGAATGTGCTCAAATACCTGGAATTCCTCAAAATATTCATCCTTTTTTGTAGACGGCACCTTCAATCAAGAGTACGCATTCGCATCAATCTTGCACTTAAGAATCGATGCAGTGCAAATCTTCGACACCTCGTTACCAGACAATAATCTGTGACATTATTAACAAACAAACACATTATAAATTAAAAAATTAATGCTATTAAATATTGTTAAACCTTAAAATTATTTAATTAATTACTTACTGTCCATCCAGAATTTAATTATACGAGCAGTCTGGTTTCGACGAATGCCCTGGGACAATTTTAACAAGCAAACTTACCAATATCAAGCATATATACATCATCGCGCGCACAAGTTCTGCTCATATGAGAAACCCCCCGAAGACGAACAGGGAAACATGATTTTTAGGCTCTTTAATTTTTTAAGGACGATATGTTTTTGGACCTTTAAATGTAGGACATTAATTTTTAAAATCTATAAATGTAAGAAAATCAAGCATAAATTAGTCCAATCGGGATCAAATCGTGCATGAGTTGCACAATTCCTCTACATTTATATATTTTGGGCTTATGATTGGATGTAAAACAATATGTTTTCAAAATTTGTAAATTTAGGATAATTGTGGAACTCACGTGACATTTCAACTCGATTTGGGCTTGTTCGGGCTTGATTCCCCTACCTCTACATGTTTTAAAACAAAATGTCCTACATTCATACGCCTATACATTTATTGTCCTCAAAACCCCCATGTTACGGGCTTAACAAAACACTTTTTTCGAGAAAAAAATTATTTACGTCCCGTAATTTTTACCTTTTTTGAAAAATGTCCCAAAATAGTTAAAATTTTAATTTACGTCCCATAACTTTTTCAATGGCTTAATTTATGTCCAATTTTCGCTGGAAATCCCCAAATTTATGTAAATGGGACGTAAATTGAGCAATTAAAGAAGTTATGTGACGTAAATTAAATTTTTAATTAAAATGAGACGTTATGCGAAAAAGAAAAAAATATTCAACAAATGTCTACAATTCATTATAAAATTAATGTTGTTTATGTTATACAATCAAATAAATTTTTTTTATAAATTAATTAATTATTATAAAAATCAATTAACTAACCTAATTCATTATTAGAAAAATTAATAACTTACCTAATTAGAAAAAATTACAATATAAGTTTATAAAATAAATTATGAATATTAATTAAAATACTAAATAATATTTTAAAATATATGAAAATAAATTTAGAATAATATTTAAATAAGTAAATAAGTTTTCATAATATCAAAAAAAATATAATATCAAAAATTAGCGTGTAGAGCTGCTGACCTCTAACTCGGGTGTTCTGTTCTTGAGTCCCAGTCGGATGCCAAAATTACGGATGTGTTGAAGGGATTGTCCTTCATCAAGGTCAGCCATGTCTTTGGAGAAGGCTTCCCATTCTGCTTTGATCAGTTTCTTCTTCTTAAGGGGTGGATGAATTGGGTGGGGGGGGGGGAATGGATCATCGGGGGTGCGGGGGAGGGGGATGGATGAATCTGAAGCGGGGGGAGGGTTGAGGGGAGGGCGGTGTTTATGCTTCATTTTTCTGGGAAAGAGGGTTCACTAACTGCACTTTGAGCATCATTTTTCAAGGGGGATGTTTCTGCGTTGGATAATTAGGCCCCACACGAGGAGTCAATCTCCTCCGCCTCCAATTCGCCGGAGAGTGCATCGCTGGCGGGCAGTTCTTGTGCAGCGTACTCCTTTACTTCCGAGAAAGCCGGTTCGGCGTCCACTCTTTCCCATAGTTCGTCCGAATCAGTTTCCGAGTTAGAGGACAATTCCACGTTGTAGGGATTCAATATTCCTGGTTCTTAAAAAATACGGATGTGGAATACCGTATCATCAATGAGGGGGGAGATGCATACATTGGTGAGGATTGGGCCTGATTCCGTGTTTTGATCGATCTCCACGAGGCTCCCGAAGAGGAGAGCCAGGCGTTTGAAAAATCTTCTATTCCAGACATGAATTGGAATGCCATACAACCTGATCCAAACTGATCTTTGAATGCTAACATCGGTTTTTTCCCATGGGGCGATGGAATCGAACCAATGATCCGACCATTCTTCAAATCCGTCCAACGCTGTTTCAAGGGGGGTCAGTTGTGGTAGGCTGTAGTAGGACCAGCCATGTGAGTGAGCCTGATATTTTGTCCACATTCACCGGAGATCTCCTCCATGTGCGAGTCCCAATCGAAGCTCAATTTCAGTTGGTCTGTGAGGCAGCCCTCTGTCCAGGCCCTCTCATCCGATGTGGATTGAAAAGTGAATCGCACTAAGGGCCTCCTTCCGCCGTGCAGCGAGGTATCGGGGTGGGAGTTTGGAGGCCGTAATGGATGCAGGGGGAGGGGTGTCTTACTGGCCAGTGGGATTCTACTTTTGGCCCTGTCCAGGTACGACACACCCAGTTGTGTTCTGTTTGGGGAGAATATCACGAACCTTTGTGGCGGGTTGTTCGACCTTTCGTTTCCATTTCTGGAGTACTTTGACAAGTTTGCCCGGAGTTTGAAGGAGTTGAACCAGATTGTATTCAAACCTTCTTCGATCCTTCGACATTCCCAGTTGTTGGAGAATCTGACAAAACCAAAAGGCTCCCCCCGTTGATTCTGTTTCTTGAAGATGTAGATGTCCTTCACCAGTCCAATATGGTTGAATTTCCCTAATAGCATTGGGATGGTGACTGCTGGAGGAAAGTTTCTGAAGAAAAAGGTGAAGGTGGAGGATTCAATCCTCTTAATCCACTCCGGTGTGCTGCCTCTGTTCTTTCGTAAAACTCCACCACTCGACTTGGATTCTCGTATAGAAGCCCGGTAATCATCTATCCGTATGGACCACAACTTTTAAAAGTCGTGAAGAGGCCAAATTAGCTGAATCCACCCAAATTGGGCCCAAATTCATCTCCGAATTCATGCCAATTTTGATCGATTCGGGCTAGTTTGGCCTCAATTCACGACTTTTTAAAAGTTATTGCCCTTAAATTGTCTAAGTTACGGTTATAAAAAACATTTTCCCCGTTCAATTTTTTACAAGTTAAAGGCGTTGCAAAGATCATTATATTTTTATATTAATTTATGGGACATGCTTTTGATGTAGTAGGTATGACTAAATATTCTGATATGCAACCTGATGAGCCAGTGAATGTATCATCTAAGAGAAAACCAAAATTGGACCTTTTGCCCAGCAGCTATACGAACACAGAGAGAAGTTCCTACAGGCAAACATTG
Source organism: Galeopsis tetrahit (assembly GCA_963675135.1). NCBI lineage: Eukaryota > Viridiplantae > Streptophyta > Magnoliopsida > Lamiales > Lamiaceae > Galeopsis > Galeopsis tetrahit. The sequence continues at coordinate 15,986,788 of OY776127.1, read as the reverse complement.
TGCGTGCAAAGAAGCATTGTGAATCAGAACCATGCGGATTTCAGCTATCCCGATGCAGGAAATGAGTTCACTCTAAGTGCTAAAGATTTGAAACCTAGAAAGAGGAAATATCGATCTTTAAGACAAAGCTCTTTGCCCCGTGAACGTTGATGGCACGCAGAGATGACGCGACTAAATTGCACCTCCGACTATATACCTTCAAGCTTATGTGTGTTAACCGTTTCATCTAATGAGTTTCTATGTTGTATTTAAAGTTATATGAGTTCATTCTCTTAAGGCAAAGTTTGATTTTCTTCGTAATTTTTTTACTTTGTAATAAATTAGTTAGCAAAAGGTTTGCTACATATATTGTATTCAGGGGTTCTATAGCCTGTAAGAGTTAATATCGTAGTCTTGTAACTTAGGCTCCATTATTACTTATGTAACTCAACTCTTTCTTAATTTTAGTCCTTTTGAAATTAAGTTTGGTCCTTTTCTGTCGGAAATTTGAATTTTGCACGGAAAACTCACGTGAAGCGCACATGCTAAAATAAATTTGAGGGTTTTATAATTTCCAGCTATTAATATAGAACTTAGCCTTCAGCCAGAGAAAAGATGTAATGTGAATTTTGCTAATTACCGTCTCCACATCAAAGTATTACCTCTAAACACTATCTCGTTCTTCTAATCCAGATACACCAAACAGTGAAGTCCCATGTTCCTGCTAATGTCATTTAAATTTGTTGAGCTGGTTGTCCATTGAATTAAATCTCTTTAGTGTTTTAGTTCTCTTTGCTAGAGGACAAACAAATACTTAAGTGTGGGGAGAATTCTTCTTTTTTTTTTTTGAACGAAAAAAATATATTTTATTAACGAGTACTAGAGGTACTCGAGGGAACCTGACAAAGTTACAAAGATACTACTGCTAAGTAGACAAGTCGAGTCACGACCAAGGCTGTCCCTTAGAACTTCTTACAACATAATCTGGGATTATAACACCAATCCTGGAACGAATAAGGACTCCCACCACTAAAAGATAAGAAAAAAAGACTCCATACTTTAGCTCGAATCTCCTCGAAAGTCTTTTCCGGTTTGATATCCTCGCCTTTGAAGATTTTACTATTTCTGGATTTCCAAAGGAATTGAACCATATGCATTCCAGCACATGCTTTCTTCACCCAATAATCCGATGTGTTGTAGCAGGCGCGACGCTGGTTTTTTAGGTTGCAGGGCATGGGGCAGCCAAACCAAGCATATATAGCACTGTTCGATGAGAGAACGTGCAATCGAAGAAAAGATGATGGACACTTTCCTTGACTTGGCTGCACAATCCGGCCACAACTGACGTCATCGCCATCCCCAAGGACTTTTCTTCTTTTGAGGTTTGATCGAGTAGGGAGTCTGCCGTGGAGGATCTTCCATGCCAAGCCGCCTGACCACTTCGAGGGGGTCGACAAGCTAACATAACAAAGAGTTGGTCTAATAATTCATGATTCCAATAAGAAAGAGTCCTCCATTGAAATTTCCACTGCCAAAGACCATTCATGCACCCACATCCCCATATTTAGCATTACATATGGAATAATGTTTAGGAAATAAGACACTAAATTATTGGCCGGTGAAAGTTGCTTCGCTGCTACCACTTTAGGATATAATCACTTTAGAAATAAATTCTAAAATTCGGAAAATTTTAAATTCCAAATTCTAGAAATATGAAAATCATGTGTAAATTAAAATTCTAAAACTCACATTAATACTTTTTTTAAAATTTCTAGAAATCTCTTTAAAAAAATAATCTGAACTTAAATAATCTCTTCAAAAAAAAAAAAAAATTCTAAAAAGATGAAAGTTACCGGACATAAATAATTTTTATCTTTTTGGGGAAGTTTTTTAAAAAAAAGGTAAAAGTTACGGAACTTAAATAATTTTTTTCTCACTTTGGAAAAGGTGGTCGGAAACAGGACTCCGATGGAAGCATGGCGCCCATGGAGGCGGTGCTGCACTGCTCTCCACTTAGAAGTTTTTTTTTGGATAAGATGACATATTTAAAATTAATTTAATAATTTTATTAAATTAACCTATTTTTCAGTTTCTTAAAACATTTAATGAAATTTAATATTTCGGTATATTGAATAATGATATATACTTTGCAAACATTCCATAATAGCCTGATTGATCTGGGATATTGAATATATATCATCCAAACCTGGTCAACTCTGTTCTATCAAACCTCCCTATAGGCCCCGAAAGGAAAATTGTTTGGGTGAGTTGAGAAACGTTGTGAAGGAAAAATAAAAAAAAAAGAATGAAAGAGGGGACTTGGGAATAAAAAATATGGAGTATTTTAATAGTACGTTGTTTGGTAAATGGGGCTTGCGTGTCATTAGGGGAGAGAGATATTTATTAACTTTTGTGCCTAGTCTAAATATGGGGGTTGTGGGATAGTGTAGAGTTTTTTTTTTTCACGGAAAATATAAAATTTCATTAAGTGAAAAAAGTAGCCTCGCGGTTTACATATAATAAGCAAAATACAATTTCTCGAAACTTTTTCAATCTAGATCCTCTCCTAGGTGGCCCAGACGATGGAGGACCACATAGCCTCTCGTCTTACAAAAGGCCACGGTTATACACACGCATGAGATTGATGAGGACACCCACCAATTTCTTTTTACAAAATAGTGACATGTGAAATGTCAGTTCTACCCTTGATTAAAATTAACAAAATTCTCGTGATTATACACCCACCCCATTTAGCACTGGAATTCTAAACGTCTCCCCCAAATAGTAATCTCAAATGAAAAATTTCCAAATTTCATCATTCCATTAAGCAAGCTTAAACGACAAACTCACACCATTAAAGAAAAATACATCATTCCAAATCATTAAAGCTTAAACTCAATCAACAGTGTCGAAAAAAAAAATACGAAAAAAATAATCGAATCTAAATTTTTTACTTTTTTTTCGAAATTTGTAACATTTTAGAATTTTGGTGTTTTTTTCGAATATATTTTTTGAGTAAATTTCAAAACGGATAAATTTTTAAAAAAATAACAGAATTTCAGGAAAAAAATGTATTTTTTTTGGCAAAATAAATCGAAAAAAATACTTAGAAAAGATCGATTAAGGTATGCGACTGGGCAAGTGGACGACGACAAAGGAGATCGACGAGGTGGGCTAGTGGGGGGAGAGGGTGGGCGGCGAAGTCGAAGGCGGAGGAGATGGACGAGGCGAACGCGTCGTGGATGAGATGCACGATGAAGGAAAAGATCGACGAGGCACGGCTGGACAGGGGATGGCGAAGCATCTGGACGCGCAGGTGAGGTGAGAGGAGGGAGAGAGACGAAATGTAGGGGAGGAGAGGGAACACTGACGACGCAGGGGAAGAGAGGGAGCGCCAACGCCGCTGGAGAGGGGAGGGGAGGCCAACGCCGTTGGAGAGAGGGAGGGGAGAATGAAAGCAAAAATTAGGGTTTTGAAAAAATTAGGAGGGTATGGAAGTTTATTAGAGGAGGGGTTTTTTGTAGAATTTACGGGGTGTGTACTCATCCTAGAATGATTGTTCTAAGTGGATGGGTGTCCTCAACAATTGCGTGTGTGCGTATAACCGTTGGCCCTTACAAAAATAAATGAGAAACTATTTAGCTTCTCCGCCATCTCTTGGATATCTCCCACAGACAACAAAAAATGTAGAATTTTTTTCATGGACATTTCGTAATGGATGGAGGAAATGACTGGAGCTTGTGAATGGGCGGATTCTCTGTGGCTGCCTCCCTCAAAGTGGAGAGTGGAGAGAGCTGGACAGCTAAAGAGGAAAGACAGAATCGTGAAATAAGGTTTATTAGAAGTTTTTTATATCTAAGTTTGGGTCTATGTATTTTTGGGCCCTATATAATATATATAATGCATATAAATTTAGGTTGGGCCAGTAAAGAAACTAATTCAAACTGCTAAACCTATATAATTTAAAAAAAAATTATGCACATCCTAGGCGGCGCCAAGGCGACTGAAAACATTTTCCGACTTCTGCAACACTGATGTTGGTCCGTTTATATTTCATCATTAAGAGCTCTTACAAGCGTTGTGAGTCTAATTCAATTTCAAAAAGGAGCAGGCTATACACCCTCCATATTTGTTAAATATACTCCATCGATACATGTACCCCCACTTAAAATGGCATAGATTAAATGTACTCTCCACAAAATACCCAATATATCCTTTTGTACATTAAATTTTAATTATAGATACACTCCCTCATATATAAAACCCTAACCCTATTTTCCCCCTCTCTTTCATTTCTTCCTAAACCCTAAACTCAACCCCCTTCCCCCACTCGAGGCCGCGGCGGTGGCGCCGCCATCATTGGTCGGCCACCCCCACCTGCCCCCCACCACTAGTCGACCACCCCTACCCACCCCCACCTGCCTGCCACCTCCCCTCCCATACATTCTTGCGGCCGCGACCGCCTCTCCCTCCATTGTCACGACCGCCTCCCCCTCTTCCTCCCTTCACGCGGTCGGCCATGCCCCCTACCTCACGGCTGCCAACTCCATTTTCATTTTTTAATATCTGCATAGCCACGGCCACCCCCGCCGTCTCATCCCACGACGCCGACGCCTCACCTCTCCCCCTCCTTCCTCATTTTAATTTATGTACGAGTAGGATTTTTTTTTTTAATTTCCTACAAGAATTTGTCAACCATAAACATTATGGTCGACAATTTGTTGTCGACCACCATGTTTATGGTCGACAAGTTCTTGTCAAAATTTATGATTTTATTTTCTTTAGATAAAATGTTGTCGACGAGGGTATCTTTCGTCGACAATCTATAGTCGAAAATATACTCTATGGTCGACACTGGTTTGTCGAAAAAATGTATTTATTTTTTAGATTTCTTAGTTTTTTTATATTTATTTTTAAATTAATCAGCTAACAACAGTGGAGGCAGAGGTGGGGCGGCGACGACGACTGCTTCCCTGAAATTAGGGTTAGGGTTATGAATTAGGGTTAGAGTTTAGGGGGAGTGTATTTATCTAATATTATTTTAAATTGAGTATTTTATATGTATATTTAATTAATAAATGGAGGGAGAGTATATTTAACAAGTTTGGAGGGTTATATAACTAGGGCCTTTCAAAAATTCGATGTCCACATTCCGCGGCCCGAATTAGTGTAAACCTCAGGGGGAGTACACCTAGCCTAATATAATTTGGTGGGGAGTCCCCATAACAAAGCTGGAGGTGCATATAGTCAGACTCATCAATAAGTGTACGCTGTCGCCGCTTGCTGAAACTCTCCTACTTCCGGATGCTAGATTCTCTCCCGTGCCATTTCTCACCACCAAACCAAAGACAGTAGTTCCATCTCCAATAGAAGCGACATCATAATTTAATTCATTTCTCCTAGATGGTGGGCATCACCATTTCACTATTTTCGGTCTCTCAAGAGTTCGGCCTGTTCCTGTTTGTGAGAGCAATTTTAGGTCATGGATGAGTGTAATAGCTCGGTTCACCTGCCTCTCCGAGTTCGGCTGCTGGTTGTGAAAAAATAATCTATTTCGACCAACCCAAATGTTGTATGCGATGGTTGCAAAGAGAGTCGTCCCTTCCTTTAGTAGGTTTCCATCATATCCAAGAGAACCTCCTTGGACGATTTGTATTGGATGCTTTAGAAATCAAGTCGGATGGGGGATTGTCCCCATGAATGAATAGCAGGCCGACAATGGAGGAGAACATGGACACTTGTTTCCATTGCTTCGGCACAGAGAGTACATTCACCGTTAACTACCATGCCCCTTTAATTTTCGCAAGATTTCTAGAGTCAGATGAGCGTTTATGGAGGCTTCCCAATGGAAATGCCTTGTACTAGGTGGAAATTGTAGATGCCGTATCTTATCCCTGAAAGAGGTGGGGTTGCTGCTAGATGCCAGGTTTAAGCCCTTCTTTGAGAACAGTTTAATCGCCAAGTGATAGGTAGATTTGACAGTGAAACATCTGTTCTTAGTCTCTCCCCAAATTCTTCTATCAAAGATGATTCAATTGCTTATGGGGAATGGAGAGAATGGTCTTACCATTTCCTCCGTGAAACTGCAGTTGATGTGCTCCGGATCCTAGGAGTTAGAGTTGGGATTGATGAGATGAGCCAATACGTTAAATTCCCAGTTTGAGACTCCAGGGGTTAGGGGAAATAAAACATATCCTTACAAATCCATTTGACCTTGAAACAGTTAACTGTCTTTCCGTCTCCAACTCGCTAAGTATAGCCCAAAAGAACGAGATCATGAGAGTTTAGGAGGCTATGCCAAATGTAGATCGGTTGGTATTTGATGCCTGTTGACTCCAGTGAACCCCTTGGATAATATTTTGCAAATAGAATTTGGGCCGTTAGGGATTCCGGAGAGTGGAGTAGTCTCCAAAATTTTTTGGCTATCAAAGCCAAGTTGAAGAAATAGAGCTCGCGGAATCCGAGGCCTCCATCTCATTTTGATCGAGTGACTTTGTCCCAGCTTGCACAGTAGATATTTCTTTCATCTCCAGTCGCCCCCAGTAAAATCTCGCTACTGCCCTTTCAATTTCCTCGCAGAGAGAACGAAAGGAAAAGGAAACAACTAATGGCAAAAGTAGGAATTAACTGCGCCACTGATTTTATGAATATCTCTCTACCAACCTTTGAGTCTTCCATAAACTCGTCCCAAATGATCCGAAAAACCTAAGATTTCAATTTTCCAACGAGGGTTGGAAGGCTAAGATATTTTGAGTATCTCTCCACCGTTAATGATCTCAACTATCTCCCGAACTCCTCCTTTCTCATAGCCGTGACATTTGTGCAAGCCGACAATTTTGAGTTTTTCAAGTTCACACATTGGCCAGATGCTGCTTCATATGTTGCTATAATGTATTTTATCTTGTCCACTTCTCTCCGGGAGTCGTAGAAGAAGGGCATACTATCATCAGCAAAGAAGAGATGTGAGACTGGGAGAGCCCCTCATGCCACTTTGAATCCCATGATATCCCCAAGGGCAATAACCTGATGAATTCGAGATAAGGAGATAAGGGTACCCTTGTCGGAGTCCCTTTGAGGGCATAACATAAATAAATCAATCCACCATTGATCAAAACCTAATTTTTGACACATACTCATAAGAAAACTCCATTCAACTCTATCATCGGCTTTACTCATGTCATGTTTTAGGGCTAAAAAACCTTTTCTACCTACTTTCTTCTTCCTCATAGAATTAAAATTTTTGAAGGCCACCATAGTATTATCTGTAATGAGTATATTAGGAATAAAATCACTTTGAGCAGAAGAGATAATCCGTCCAATCAGCAATTTCAGCCTGTTTGTGATCGTTTTTGTAATGTCCTCGCCTATTTATTATTGATCTTGACCCCAATTGTTTTATTTCTGATAGCATAGTTTGGCAGGGAAATTCCTTCAAATCTTTTTGGAAGTGGCACAAAAATTTGTTCGTGTGGAAGGAGGAATCTGACTAAGGACTTGTTTCCGCGCGAGGATACACGACTTTCTTCACAATTCTAAAGAAGACAATCGATGGACGTGGTCTTCATCCCCAAATGGAATTTACTCAGTCAACTTGATCAACATACAAATGTATTTTGAAAGACAAGATTGCATTAATTAATCAAGGGGATGATCTTGGTATTATTTGGAATAAGATGGTTCCTCTAAAGGTTTCAGCTTTTTCTTGAAGACTCATTCAAGGCAGAATTCCTACTTCTTTTTTGAAGTCTCGGTATCTGGTCCTTGGACCGACTAAAATACTTCGGGGACTAATCCTACCGTCCACTTGCGGGGCCCTCGTTTAATGATTCTTTCATTAAGACAAAATTCCTACTACCATATATCCTAAATCTTCGGAAGAGAGGTATTTTCAATGACGACATTTCTAAGCATCTACGTACCTTTCCAACTCTAAAACCCATGATCTTCCGGTAGGTAATAAGTGGAGACCTTTTTTTGAATGAAACATATTTTAGATATTGGTAATGTATCTATCTTCAGCAGTTGCAAAATAAGACATTGGAAGTCAGATGGCTAACATAAATATTTGCTCTTGATTTTTTAGACAAACTGAGGAAGGTAACTGTAATTTACTCTGAAAAAATTACTAAGTAAAAAAAAATCTTTTTACACTAGAAGAAGGTTTGTTATAACTACTTTGTGTAGAAGATGCTGACTAACTAATATAACCGTTTGCTTATATCTAACACATGATGGTGAAACAGAAAGAAGACGAGAACCCAGTGCCTGAAAAGTGCAGAAGAGAGGGGCTTTGTGAGAATATCGGCCACTTGATCTTTAGAAGGCACATACCTCAATATGCTTCATTCGCGAGTGAAAGGGAGGGCTGGAGTAGCGGAAGGCGTAGCTTAGAAAATAGAATAGATGAGAAACACAAAGAGTAATCCCAAAGAGTTTGTAGTGGCCGGGGAGAGAGTAGATGAGAAAAATCCATGGGCATTGAGGCTTGAGAAAGAAGAGAGAGACCCGTTTCAATGATACAATATATTCTATTGATGAGTATGAGGACACGAGAAGCGAACCTTTACCCCAAGCTGGCAAAACAAACCCTTGAGAGCCACAAACTCACCACCCATATCACTTTATTTTCACATTAATTAAACTCATTATAATTCATCTCAAATTTGCGACTGATTTTGTCACAATTTTTTTTCATTAATTTAAAAAAAAAAATTGCGACAGTTTTTTTGTCTCTAATTAGTCAGTCTAGTCCCAGTTTTTTTTTTTTTTTTTTTTTTAAATTTGCAACGAAAAAAAATAATTTGTGTTCACTCTTTTGTGATGACCAAGTTTTTCGTCGCAAATCCAATTTCAGACGGTCTTTTTCGTTGCAAAAACCATCGCAAATACACATTTTTTTGTTGTGTATCTTTAAATATAACTTTTAATTTTTTTAAGTTATAAATTTTTTTTGAAGTCTCGGTAGCCGGTCCTAGGACCGACTAATCCGAGGGACCAATCCCACAATCCACACTACACTACTAAGTCCCAAGCCTACACCACTAAACCAACTTTTAATTTTGTTTAAGTTTTTAATTTTTAATCTCATCAAAATGTATTATACAAGTTAATTTAATTAAATTCAACTTACTCTTGATTATCCTTTTCTCATAAATGCAATCCAATTAAAACAAAATCGTAAAATATATATTATTATATTGAAAATATTAATTTACTTTAATATCAAATCCCACCACACATAAATGTATATGCCAAGCACTAATTATAAAACAATTCTAATTTTAAAAACACATTATTTTTATAATGTGATTATTTTAATTGAGATGCTAATTGATTTTTATTAATATTAATATTTGGGTAGGGAAATTGAACGTTTGATTAATTAATATAGATTCTATTTAATATAATGAAGGGTGCATTGCAATTTTATAACAGATGTAGTAAACAAATTTGACTTTTAACCAAATTTTTGTTATTATTAGATTAGTATAAATTTTAATGCCAATTTAATTCCTTTTTACAGGAAATTTGAATTTTTGCCATAAATTCACACGTGAGACGTATATGACTCAATAGAATTGAGATTTTTTTTCCGGCAACTTTGAAGACATGTAGTACTATCGTTGTCTGCCACACCAGCATTTTGTTGCCGTTATTTTGAACTATGGTTTCTATACACTGTGTGCTGCCGATACTATTGCTACTGCTCGAGGATATCCTCATCCCTCTTTTCATCTTCGGCTTTAGGTTTGCAACGATTCGCCCCTAGCTACTTAATGTTTGATTGATTCTACATTCGTTGTTGATATTAGTCTTTCGATCTATTTCTATACCGCATGTGTTCTTGATGATTTTTATCGTTCGCACTAGATTTGATGTCTTTCTTTGAGATCTCGAGTAGCGAACAAAGAATTTTAATTCATTAATTCTAGACCTGATTTATTTTTCACTACTACATATTTGGCCTTGGAGAACTTTTAGAAGAGCTCTCCAAGTGGGAGCTGTCCAAGCTAAATTGCACTTGGAGAGCCCTTTAGTGTTTGTTCGAAATCCGGTCCTAGGACCGACTAATTCGAGGGACCAATCCCACTGTCCACACTACACTCCTAAGTCCCAAGCCTACACCAATAGACCAACTTTTAAGGGAAATAATTTTTTTACGTCCCATAACTTTACAACTTTTCCAAAAACGTCCCAAAAAAGTTAAGTTTTTCAATTACGTCCCAAATTTTAGCTAACCTTTTCAATTACGTCCCAAAGTCGTCGGAAACATCAAAACGACGTCGTATTACGTCATGGTTACGACGTCGTTTTGATTTTCCGGCGACTTTGGGATGTAATGGAAAAAGTTAGCTAAAATTTGGGACGTAATTGGAAAACTTAACTTTTTTGGGACATTTTTGGAAAAATTAAAAGAATATGTAACTAATAAAATTTTAACACTAATAAACATGACTATATTATATACTTCGTATAATATTTCATTGAATTATTATATACACATATAATATATTAAAATGTACACTAATATTAAAATTTTGAATTGTATAAGATAAATTAATATTAAAATTATAATCATCTACTTTAAAAATAATTAATAATAATAACTAAATAAATAGATTGATAATAAAATTTCATATATTCCGTATTAATTAAAAATTATGAAACAATTGAACTTTAAAATTATGAATCGATTTAACTTTAAAAAAATTAAAAAATTATATATAAAAATAATAATTACCCTAAGGAATTATGCTAATATTAATGACCATAAATATAATATTTAACAAAATATCATGTAATTATGTTCAGTATAATTTTATATTCTAAAATTGAACGAAATAAAGGCTAAATTTTTTTAATTGTATAAGATAAATTAATATTAAAATTATTTACTTTAAAAATAATGAGTAATAATAAATAAATAAATAGATAATAAAATTTCATATATCCATATTAATTAAGAATTGTGACTTGATTTAAATTTAAAAAATAAAAATATTAATAATTAATAATTATCATAAGGAATTATGCTAATATTAATGACCATAAATATAATATGTTAACAAAATATCATGTAATTCTATTCAGTATAATTTTATGTTCTAAAATTGAATGAAATAAAGGCTAAAATTATTATAAAATAAATAAATGTGATAACGTACTATTTAATATTATCCAAAAACTATAACTACTAGTTTATTTATATAAATAATATATATATATATATATATATATATCTTGATTATATACCTTTATGGCGACGAGGATATACCGATAATAAAATATAAGTAAATTTATTTGTTTAGATTTACATTAAAAAGAAAATTTAAAAAAAAGTATATAAATATCAAGTATATAAATTTTAAAAAAAGTATATAAACATATACAATCAATTAATCAAACAATTTCAATAAAATATATTTTTAGGTCCATAACTATTCTATTTTTTCAAAAACGTCCCAAAAAAGTTAAGTTTTTCAATTACGTCCCAAATTTTAGCTAACTTTTTCAATTACGTCCCAAAGTCGCCGGAAAATCAAAACGACGTCGTAACCATGACGTAATACGACGTCGTTTTGATGTTTCCGGCGACTTTGGGACGTAATTGAAAAAGTTAGCTAAAATTTGGGACGTAATTGGAAAACATAACTTTTTTGGGACGTTTTTGGAAAAGTTGTAAAATTATGGGACGTAAAAAAATTATTTCCCAACTTTTAATTTTGTTTAAGTTTTTAATTTTTAATCTCATCAAAAGGAATTATACAACTTAATTTAATTAAATTCAACTTACTCTTGATTATCCTTTTTCATAGATGCAATCCAGTTAAAACAAAATCGTAAAAAATATATTATTATATTGAAAATATTAATATTACTTTAATATCAAATCCCACTACACATAAATGTATACCAAGCACTAATAATAAAACAATTCTAACTTTAAAAACACATGATTTTTATAATCTGATTATTGTATTTTTCATAAATATATTTTAAAAAAGTTAATAGTTGTAATGGTAAAGAGTTTGCAAATATTTTAATTGAGATGCTAATTGATTTTTATTAATATTAATATTTCGGTAGGGAAATTGAACGTTTGATTAATTATTACAGAATTTATTTAATATAATGAAGGGTGTATTGCAATTTTATTACAGATTTAGTAAACAAATTTGACTTTTAACCAAAGTTTTGTTATTATTAGATTCGTATAAATTTTAATGCCAATTTCAATCCTTTTTATAGGAAATTTGAATTTTTGCCATAAATTCACAAGTGAGACGCACGTGACTCAATTAAATTGATATTTTTTTTTCCGGCAACTTTGAAGACATGTAGTGCTACCGTTGCCTGCCACGCTAGCATTTTGTTGCCGTTATTTTGAACTAGGGTTTCTGTACATTGTGTGCCGCCGCTACTATTGCTACTGCTCGAGGATATCCTCATCCCTCTTTTCATCTTCGGCTTTAGGTTTGCAGCGATTCGCCCCTAGCTACTTAATGTTTAATTGATTCTACATTCGTTGTTGATTTTAGTCTTTCGGTCTATTTCTATATATATCGCATGTGTTCTTGATGATTTTTATCGTTCGCACTAGATTTGATGTCTTTCTTTGAGATCTCGAGTAGCAAACAAAGAATTTTAATTCATTATTTCTAGATCTGATTTATTTTTGTTCGATTAATTTAGGTTATTTATTTAGAAATGGATAAAAGTCCTGTGGATGAGAGTCGATGTGGTTCTGTGGCTTCTGCGGTGAAGCATTCCGGATCTGTAGTTGGAATTAACATGATAACTATAGATCTTGGCTGTGCTATGGAGGAGATCGATTCGCCCGTGCACGAACATTTCTCAATTCGGTAAGCGATTTTTTTCTAGATGTAAAGTATATTTTTCCTTTATATATCATTAATTTTTCCTTTTTTTTTTTTGTGATTGGTATTGAGGTTGGAAACATTTTTTGCTCAGTGTATGATATTTTAGTGTTGTGTGTTAGCTGTGGTATTAGTGATTTTAAAACACATTGTGTTGCAATTACTTAATATTGCGACACACATTATCTTTGCTTCTTGGAATTTTAGAGTAAATGATCGACTGTGTAAGTCCGAGGCGCAATTATCTATAAATTAATTTAAAAAAAAAATATTGGAATTTTCAAATTATATGTGCTATAAACATTTTGTTGGATAAATTGTTAGTGCTTTTATGCTTGCTGATGAGTTGACTATGTAATTGCATTTTCTACAATCAAATTATATAGAGCTTAAAATAGTTGTAATTAATCCTATCGAATATAAATAATGAAGAAAAAGTACTCATTCTGTTAATTGATGCAGTAGGTTTGTTGCTGCCATGAGGAAGAAAGATCCAAAGCAGTGTTTGCCCTTTGCTTTAGAAGGCGACGATTTACCTCCACTAGACAGTCCCAGATTCCGATTGTGGAACTGTTCAAACTGCGTTGGGGATGTTTGTGCTGAGTGGACTAGCAAAAACGATCATGGTACAAATTTTGAATTTAGTCTGCTAATTCTCGCCAAATTTTAATTTTAGTCTAGTAACTTTTTCAGCTTTGAAAATAGTCCTTTTAGTTTATCAAATTTAACTTTTTTGTCATTTTATCGGCTAAAACAAGTTAACAAAATTAAACTTTATCGTGTTTTCTAAAAGGACGAAAAACATAAAATTTTGTAGATTTATGAGACGAATTTCAATGTGCAAATTAAGTGAAAAAATACACTTAACCTAATTTGTATAATATTATAATTAAATCAATTTTGTTTTTTTGATGTAGTAGGTATGACTACATATTCTGATATCCAACCTGATGAGCCAGTGAATGTGTCTTCTAAGAGAAGTCCCTACGGGCAAACATCGTGCATGCAAAGAAGCATTAATCTGGATCTGAACGAGCCGTTAACTGAAAGATGTTCTAACGGCCAAACATCGTGCAAATATAGAGGCATTCCGGATCTGAATGAGCCGTTTACTGAAATATCGTCGCAAGGGAAGGATTTTCCAACTCCTTCTGAGTGTAGGAGTTCAGCTCTGCTCAGATTTGCGGTATGCTAACTTCAGTTCTCTAAAGTTGTGTGATTGTTGTGCTATTTCTTTTTTTTCCCGGAACAGCAAAGCTAATTTTATAAAAAGCACAAAGTCCGTTCAAAGCAAATTTTAATTATAAAAAGCGCAAAGTACAAACCCTCCAATCCATTACAATGAAAAGAATAAGCACCCAATTATATTACAGAAAGTTTTATATAGTTGAAATGATTGTTGTGCTATTTATTCAGTTCAACTTTGGAATTTGATAGAGCTGTCAAAACGGGCTGGGCCCGTTGGGCCAGACCGCCCCGCCACTAAAAATAGTGGGTTGGGCCAGGATTTTCCAAACAATCAAAAGAATAAGCACCCAATTATATTACAGAAAGTTTTATATAGTTGAAATGATTGTTGTGCTATTTATTCAGTTCAACTTTGGAATTTCAATTTGATCATAAGTGGCGAAATCATTTTGTAGAGGTTTTAGGTATGAAGCCAATTATTGTAGAAATGATTAATATTTGATTGCTGATAAGTTTGGAAAATGTTTTTTTTTTTTTTTTTTGTATAAAAATTCATGACCTTTTGGGTGTTTATCATGATCAACTGCAACTTATCATATTAAAATGTTCAATTCGATACGCAAACTAATTAATTATTACAATTCGATGCACTTGACTAATTTTTTATGTGACTAAAGATGATATGGCAGTTGGAAATTAGCCCCGTGCAAGGTTGGCAAAGATGCATGTGTGAAGTAGACCGGTGGTTGGCTGCCATATCATCTACAACCATGCACGCTGAAAATTAGTCCGGTGCATCGAGTTGCAACAATTTTTTAAAAATACTTTTTATGTTATATATGACACATTTCATGTATTAGAATTATATTGTATATATTCTTGTGTAATGTATCTCACATCGTTTGTATAGAATACTCTTGTACTTATTTTTACTTTCAATATTGAATGAAGCATCTTTTCCATTCACTCTTCTCTATAGAAACACCAAAGTGAAGTAAGGGATCCCTGCTGATATAACTTCTGATTGACTAAGGCAATTTAATTCAGCAGTTATATATGGTGGCATAAAATTGAATTAAAAACTTAATTTTTAGGACCTTTTGCGGAAAAGAAAAAATTATGAACCAAAATAGATTTAATTAACTCATTGATATGATAACAAATTATCGAATTTCATTGTTATAAAAGTTTGTAAACTTTTCATACCACGTTCACATTTAATTAGATGAGAGTTAACACGTACTGGGGCATATCTTGCTTTGTTCTAAAGGATATTTAATTGTCGTTAAGTGGTATATAAATGTGTCACAATTATATGTTTGTCGTTAAGTACTTCTCTTGATGTTTCTTGTTTTCTCGTCTCAATTGACTGAATGCCGTCAACAAGAAAAAAGAGAGAGCAAGTTCTCGCCTATTTTTCCTGCACGTGCATATCTGGTGCATAACCTAACAAGAATTTCGGTTAATTTTTCAGGATGTCTGTGAACAGATTTCTAGAGAAAGAGAACGACAAATGGGAGGTGAAGTGGTGCCTCATAATATAGAAATGTATAAAGGAAAGGCTGTTACTGATATGAACAGTGAGGGCACAAGATCTGCACGTGATATGTCAGCAGCTTATACACAAGGTACAATGTTAGTTAATTAATCATTGTCCCTTTTTTTTTTTTAAACAGCATATGTCTGTAAACGAAGCATCTTTTTAGGTCAAATGCATCCACATCCGAGAAAGATCCATTTGGGAGGCTCGAGGAATCGTGCAATTCAGCCATCAAGAGGCAATGTGGCATCGGAAGTCTGCAGACTGAATCAGAACCCTGCGGATTTCAGCTATCCCGATGCAGGAAACGAGTTCACTCTAAGTGCTAAAGATTTGAAACCTAGAAAGAGGAAACATCGATCTTTAAAAGAAAGCTCTTTGCCCCGTGAACGTTGATGGTACGAAGAGATGAAGGGCGAGTAAAACACCTCCAACTATATATCATAAGTACTTCAAGTTTATGTATGCTAATCGTTTCGTCTAATGAGTTTCTATGTTGTATTTAAAGTTATATGAGTTCATTCTCTTAAGGCAAAGTTTGATTTTCTCCGTAATTTTTTTTACTTTGTAACAAATTAGTTAGCAAATGGTTTGCTACATGTATTGTATTCTGGGATTCTATAGCTTGTAAGAGTTAATATCGTAGTCCCCGTAACTTAGGCCATCTCCAATATTACTGATGTAACTCAGCTCTATCTTAATTTTAGTCATTTTGAAATCAAATTTGGTCCTTTTGTGTTGGAAATTTGAATTTTGCACGGAAAACTCACGTAAAGTGCACATGCATCACGTCCAAATTGTGTCGGATCAACAGTGAACTCCAGTATGACAAATCCCAAAAAATACTCCTTTTATTCCAACCATCTCGGATTCGACTGTTGTGTTCAGCTGCATTTTCCTCTGTAGACTTTTTCAAACCCGTCCACTGAATCTCATGTAACAACCTTTGTCCTGTACGATGAATAAATAATAAATAACATTAAATCAAATAATTGTATAATTAAAATACCGTTTTGAAGGGGCGGTCGATTGTTTGCAACTGTTCTATTCTTCAAGAAGTTGTTCTTATTCCTTCTAAATGGATGATCTCGAGGTAAGAACTTTTGGTGATTATCGAACCATGTAACTTTCCTACTCTTCTGAAGACTGAAAGCTTCATAATGCTCCATACAATACGGACATGTTTGCATCCCTGCCGTTTTCCACCCAAACAACATAGAATATGCAGGAAAGTCGCTAATGGTCCACAATACAGCAGCACACATCGTGAAATTCTGTTTTCTGAACACATTATACGTTTGGACACCACTTTCCCACAAAAAGATCAAGTCTTTTATAAGAGGCTGGAGATAAACATCAAGTTTTTCCTTTGGATTCGACGGACCGGGCACCAATACAGTCAGAAACATTGTTTGAGGTTTCAAGCACATCCATGGAGGAAGATTATACGGAGTCAGTATCACCGACCACAAAGAATACTGCTTTCCAAAGCTCCCAAACGGTGCAAAACCATCAGTACATAAACCTAACCTCACATTCCTCAGTTCACAAGAAAAACCTGGAAACACGTTGTCATGGTGTTTCCAGGCCTCCGAGTTAGCCGGATGTCGCATCTCCCTAGACTCGATCGAGGAAGAATCTGTTGCATGCCACATCATGTGCTGTACTGTGGCAGTAGATTGATACAATCTCATTAAACGAGGAATGATTGGAAGATAATACATCCTCTTATGTGCCACTTTCTTCTTCGACGACTTCGATTGACCAGCGGGCCCCTTCCAACGTGGCTCTTTGTACCGAGGATGGCCACACATTCTACACATGTTCATATTGCTATCTTCATCACCCCAATATAACATGAAACCGTTTACACAACAATCAATCTTCTCAACCAGCAATCCCATATTTTTCATCATTTGGTTGCTTTGATGATACGTTGTAGGCACCTTATTCTTTGGAGGACAAATCTCATTGCATAATCGTGTCATTTGCTCATATGCCCTGTTAGAAAGCTTGTTCTCGGTCTTAATAGCCATAAGTACTAGTCGGGAATTAAATAACAACTGAGAGTGAGAATCACAACCCGGATACAAATCTTGATCGATAAATTTGAGCATTTCATAAAACCGAAATGCTTCATCCGTCGGCTCCTCTTCTACATTTGAAAAACCAGTTTCCATTATCATTGTTTGATACATATTGGGTTCTTCCCTCTCCAATTGCGTTTCTTCTCCAACAAACTGTTGTTCCCCACCAAACTGTTGTTTATTACTAGTGCCGGCTTGATTAGCATGTATTTGTCTTTCATAGTTTCCAGTAGTGTAATAGTATAACACTTGATCAAAGTTATAAGACCAACGTCGTTCACCATGAAATGTCCAATTACAATAATTAACAACGAAACCATTCTTCAGAACATGTACCAAAACCTCATCAACCGACTTAAATATTTTATTATGACAATTTTTGGCATTACACGGACACTTGATACAATCCCCATACATGCAATGTGGGTGGAGCTTTGCAAATTCAACAAATGACACAAGTTCATTGTAAAATTCACCATTCACATTTCCTAAATTGAACCTAGTAGTACAATACATTCATCGACGATCCGGCAATTCTATCTGTTAAGCATTTAAAATACATATACAAATTAAAATACACAACTAAACTACAAAAAATATAATTAAAATGCACAACTAATTAAACTACAAACATATAATATGCACAACTAATTAAACTACAAACATATAAAATTCACAACTAAACTACAAAATATAACCAAGTAGAAAACAAAAACGTAGCGAAATTTGATGTTTTCATACAATTTCCACAATTTTTTTCGATTGAGAGTGAGAAAAATCTTATGTAATGTACTGCATATTACCGACATATTTTCAATTTCCTTAGGCAGCTTGACTTTTAAGTTTACAAACGGAATTCCGTCGGTAAGTTGGCGCCCATTTTCCGTCAGTAGAGTATACTACCGACGGAAATTTCGTCGGTAACTTTTGAATACATTATTTCCGACGGAATACTTCGTCGGTAAATTGACGGAATAAAAAAAATGTCATTATTTGACTTGTTTATAAATATTTATACCCAATCTATCGAAAAATTATGTATAAATTAAAAACAATAACATAAATAAACAATCCAATAACAAAAAAACATCAACCGAAATAAATATGTTCGACAAAATAATAATTAGTTCGACAGAAAAAAAAAATAGTTCGACAGAAAAATAAAGTGTTCAAATATCAACTACTAAAGTCAAAATACTCTTCAAGATTGTCACCGCCGAAATTCATGTCGACGCCACAATCCAATTCGTCATCTTCGGCTGCATCTGCGTCTAGAGCTGCAGCTGGACCTGGAGCAGTGAGGGAATGCTCATCGCCTCTTCAAAGCATGCCTCTATCTGAGTAGCTAGACATCCCCAACGACCGACCCATAGTGCCAGATAGTTGTCGGATGTAGTGGTTGATGACGCCCATTAAGTTCGGGTCCTGAACAACAGTGGAGGATACAGAGCCCTGTGATGCATGCTGGGATGAACTAGACGACCTCACAGTGCTGCTCAACCGGCCAAGGCCAAGGATCCATCCTCGATCAATCGGGGCAACGTCTAGGTAAATCTGGTTAAGGTCAACCGGCGGAGGGGGAGAGCTGGGGCCGGCATGAGCAGAAGCCTGCGTAGACGGATCAACTACATAATTAAAAAAATTAAATTAATGCATAGTTTAATACATTTAATTATTAAATAATAAAAAAAAAAACATCACAATTTAATTAAACTTACGTGAAGCTCGGTAGTGCGCCCATATGTGGACGTCTGCGTAGATAGATCAAACAAATTAATAAGGTTCAACCCGTCTCCCGCTTCTATTTCATACCAAATGAGCATATAAAAATTATTTTATATAATAATATATATAAATAATTAAATTAAAATTAGTTTGAAATAAATTTAGTGAACACTTACTAGCACAATTGAGTTCTCATACGCGGATTGGGACCTCCCCCCGATGCCTTGACATCCCACCTCTAACATCAGTTCTACGGTTGGCCCGAGCAGTATTACACTTCTGCACGTACTCCGGGCTACTCTAATACGGGGTCATCAACCCCATTTTCGTCCACACACTACAAAAAAATGCCAAAATGGCGACGGGGAAGGCAACGGATTCCCCCTCACTAATCAAGAAGGCAACGACACTCCGCCGTTGCCAATATGGGTGTTGCTATTTTATAAGCAACTGACTTTGGGAAAACCGTTGCCTTTTGGCAACGGTAGATGGCCGTCGCCTTTTGGCAAGGGCGTGGAGGCCGTCGCCTTTTCGAAATGGGGCCCAGCCGTTGCCAATTGGCAACGGGGTCCAGCCGTCGCCTTTTCGTCCACAAACTACAAAAAAAATGCCAAAATGGCGACGGGGAAGGCAACGGATTCCCCCTCACTAATCAAGAAGGCAACGGAAAAGGCAACGACACTCTGCCGTTGCCAATATGGGCGTTGCTATTTTATAGGCAACAGACTTTGGGAAAACCGTTGCCTTTTGGCAACGGTAGACGGCCGTCACTTTTTCACAACGGGGCCCAGCCGTCGCCTTTTGGCAATGGGCCCACTGCCATTGCCTTTTCGCAACGGGCCCACTGCCGTTGCGAAGGCCGTCGCCTTTTTGTTAACTTTTAAAAAATGAGAACCTGGGTTTCGAACCCAGGTCTCTAAGGCAACCAACACACCCCCCACCACTAGGCCACCAATATTCGCGAATTTTCGCTCCAGCTGGGTTTCGAGCACGGGACCTCTCGGTCCTGTAGAGTTTTGGGCGCCCCCTGTGTGCTGTTTAGGCTAGGAGCTTTAGTCGTCATGTTGTGAACACAATTAATATATATTCAATTTAATTTTAGTTTCAATTCTTTATTTCAATCCATTTTAAGTTTAATTGTTTCTTATTAAATTGTCAAAGCATATCATATTTATTTCTAAATGAGAATTAACTAAATTATAATGTGTTTCAAATTAAATAATTTAATTACGGTATCATTAATTAATTTACACTATTTAAATTTATTCTAATCTTCAATATACAACATTTAAATTCATCCTAATTTTCAATTCACAACATTATAATTACATACAACATTGAGTATAATTATTTTCGATTATACATGTAAATTTATTCTAATCACATCATTTAAATTCATTCTAATTTTCAATTCACAACATTAATTATAATTACATACAACATTGAGTATAATTATTTTCGATTATACATGTAAATTTATTCTAATTCATTCTACCATAGTGTGGTACGAACTAGGTCCCGCTGGGTCAACGTCGTTTGAAGTTGACGCAAATTCATTAGTGTTTTGAAATGGACGTGGACCCCAACTCCCTTCCCCGTGATAAATCCAATTATAATAATTCAGTGTAAAACCATTTCGATATAAATGAGATTTCACTTCATTAGGATCTCTATAAGTTTGATTTCGACATCTAGCTTACGAACAAGGACACCTAATTTTTCCTTCCCAAATCGAATTCGGATTACTAGTGGCAGCTTCAATAAATCCATTTACTCCACTAATAAATCCGGGGTTCATAATCCCATTCACTGATCTTGGACTATACATCCAACTACGACTTGAATAATTCATCATGTCAATCGACGTACGTCTACAACACACAAATTAACAACCAACGTCTCATTCCTCCAACTCTATTAAAATTAATTAATATAATTCCAAATATATTCTAATAATTATTCTAACACCCTAATTAACAAATAAATTCATATATAGACATAACACAATTATATATATAATTCTAACACCCTAATTAACAAATAAATTCATATAACTTAATTAATTAATTAAAACATACATACATACATATAAAATACATGCCTAACACAATATAATTCTAACAATTAAATTCTAACAATTACCACATGCATGCATAAAAATTAACAATTCTAACAATTTTATATATACATACAACATATATATATACATATATATACTAAACTATATATATACATATAACTTCAAATTTAACCGATTAAAACGAAAAAAATTACCGTAGAAATGCTCCCGTCGAAGTGTAGAACACAAATGGCCAAGAACCGAGTCCGATCTGCAAACGAACGTGGATGTTGAGTTTGGAGGTTTGTGTAATGGAGGTGTGTGTGCGCCGCTTAATGAGCTTCTGGACGGTTGGGGAGGGAGGACTTTTAATTGAAGTAGGGCGACGGTAAAGGCAACGGGCCCAATGCCGTTGCCAATTAGAGAGTGGGGGCCCGTTACCAAATGGCAACGGGGCCCACTGCCGTCGCCTTTTGTCAACGGGCCTTATATACCGTCGCCTTTTTGCAACGGGGCCCACTCCCGTTGCCTTATCTGTTGCCTTAAGGCAACGACACCCGCCCCCGTCGCCTTTTTTCTTCCCGTTATCAATGCCGTTGCCAATTGGCAACGGTAGCCTGCCGTTGCCAATTGCCGTTGCCTTCTGGCCATTATTTTGTAGTGACACCCAACGTCTGCATCTTGCCACGAGTGCGCCAAGCCGTCCTCCAGTTGTACATTACCTCATTATACCTAGATTGACATGAACCAGCCCAGTACTTGTAAATATAAGCGTCCGAGTAGTACTCCCTATGCCAATAAACACGTTTCTGCATATATTCGACCAGCATATTTATCAAATAATATATATATATATATAATAAATTGTTTATTAATATTTAATTGAATGTGCTCAAATACCTGGAATTCCTCAAAATTAATCCTTTTTTGTAGACGGCACCTTCAATCAAGAGTACGCATTCGCATCAATCTTGCACTTAAGAATCGATGCAGTGCAAATCTTCGACACCTCGTTACCAGACAATAATCTGTGACATTATTAACAAACAAACACATTATAAATTAAAAAATTAATGCTATTAAATATTGTTAAACCTTAAAATTATTTAATTAATTACTTACTGTCCATCCAGAATTTAATTATACGAGCAGTCTGGTTTCGACGAATGCCCTGGGACAATTTTAACAAGCAAACTTACCAATATCAAGCATATATACATCATCGCGCGCACAAGTTCTGCTCATATGAGAAACCCCCCGAAGACGAACAGGGAAACATGATTTTTAGGCTCTTTAATTTTTTAAGGACGATATGTTTTTGGACCTTTAAATGTAGGACATTAATTTTTAAAATCTATAAATGTAAGAAAATCAAGCATAAATTAGTCCAATCGGGATCAAATCGTGCATGAGTTGCACAATTCCTCTACATTTATATATTTTGGGCTTATGATTGGATGTAAAACAATATGTTTTCAAAATTTGTAAATTTAGGATAATTGTGGAACTCACGTGACATTTCAACTCGATTTGGGCTTGTTCGGGCTTGATTCCCCTACCTCTACATGTTTTAAAACAAAATGTCCTACATTCATACGCCTATACATTTATTGTCCTCAAAACCCCCATGTTACGGGCTTAACAAAACACTTTTTTCGAGAAAAAAATTATTTACGTCCCGTAATTTTTACCTTTTTTGAAAAATGTCCCAAAATAGTTAAAATTTTAATTTACGTCCCATAACTTTTTCAATGGCTTAATTTATGTCCAATTTTCGCTGGAAATCCCCAAATTTATGTAAATGGGACGTAAATTGAGCAATTAAAGAAGTTATGTGACGTAAATTAAATTTTTAATTAAAATGAGACGTTATGCGAAAAAGAAAAAAATATTCAACAAATGTCTACAATTCATTATAAAATTAATGTTGTTTATGTTATACAATCAAATAAATTTTTTTTATAAATTAATTAATTATTATAAAAATCAATTAACTAACCTAATTCATTATTAGAAAAATTAATAACTTACCTAATTAGAAAAAATTACAATATAAGTTTATAAAATAAATTATGAATATTAATTAAAATACTAAATAATATTTTAAAATATATGAAAATAAATTTAGAATAATATTTAAATAAGTAAATAAGTTTTCATAATATCAAAAAAAATATAATATCAAAAATTAGCGTGTAGAGCTGCTGACCTCTAACTCGGGTGTTCTGTTCTTGAGTCCCAGTCGGATGCCAAAATTACGGATGTGTTGAAGGGATTGTCCTTCATCAAGGTCAGCCATGTCTTTGGAGAAGGCTTCCCATTCTGCTTTGATCAGTTTCTTCTTCTTAAGGGGTGGATGAATTGGGTGGGGGGGGGGGAATGGATCATCGGGGGTGCGGGGGAGGGGGATGGATGAATCTGAAGCGGGGGGAGGGTTGAGGGGAGGGCGGTGTTTATGCTTCATTTTTCTGGGAAAGAGGGTTCACTAACTGCACTTTGAGCATCATTTTTCAAGGGGGATGTTTCTGCGTTGGATAATTAGGCCCCACACGAGGAGTCAATCTCCTCCGCCTCCAATTCGCCGGAGAGTGCATCGCTGGCGGGCAGTTCTTGTGCAGCGTACTCCTTTACTTCCGAGAAAGCCGGTTCGGCGTCCACTCTTTCCCATAGTTCGTCCGAATCAGTTTCCGAGTTAGAGGACAATTCCACGTTGTAGGGATTCAATATTCCTGGTTCTTAAAAAATACGGATGTGGAATACCGTATCATCAATGAGGGGGGAGATGCATACATTGGTGAGGATTGGGCCTGATTCCGTGTTTTGATCGATCTCCACGAGGCTCCCGAAGAGGAGAGCCAGGCGTTTGAAAAATCTTCTATTCCAGACATGAATTGGAATGCCATACAACCTGATCCAAACTGATCTTTGAATGCTAACATCGGTTTTTTCCCATGGGGCGATGGAATCGAACCAATGATCCGACCATTCTTCAAATCCGTCCAACGCTGTTTCAAGGGGGGTCAGTTGTGGTAGGCTGTAGTAGGACCAGCCATGTGAGTGAGCCTGATATTTTGTCCACATTCACCGGAGATCTCCTCCATGTGCGAGTCCCAATCGAAGCTCAATTTCAGTTGGTCTGTGAGGCAGCCCTCTGTCCAGGCCCTCTCATCCGATGTGGATTGAAAAGTGAATCGCACTAAGGGCCTCCTTCCGCCGTGCAGCGAGGTATCGGGGTGGGAGTTTGGAGGCCGTAATGGATGCAGGGGGAGGGGTGTCTTACTGGCCAGTGGGATTCTACTTTTGGCCCTGTCCAGGTACGACACACCCAGTTGTGTTCTGTTTGGGGAGAATATCACGAACCTTTGTGGCGGGTTGTTCGACCTTTCGTTTCCATTTCTGGAGTACTTTGACAAGTTTGCCCGGAGTTTGAAGGAGTTGAACCAGATTGTATTCAAACCTTCTTCGATCCTTCGACATTCCCAGTTGTTGGAGAATCTGACAAAACCAAAAGGCTCCCCCCGTTGATTCTGTTTCTTGAAGATGTAGATGTCCTTCACCAGTCCAATATGGTTGAATTTCCCTAATAGCATTGGGATGGTGACTGCTGGAGGAAAGTTTCTGAAGAAAAAGGTGAAGGTGGAGGATTCAATCCTCTTAATCCACTCCGGTGTGCTGCCTCTGTTCTTTCGTAAAACTCCACCACTCGACTTGGATTCTCGTATAGAAGCCCGGTAATCATCTATCCGTATGGACCACAACTTTTAAAAGTCGTGAAGAGGCCAAATTAGCTGAATCCACCCAAATTGGGCCCAAATTCATCTCCGAATTCATGCCAATTTTGATCGATTCGGGCTAGTTTGGCCTCAATTCACGACTTTTTAAAAGTTATTGCCCTTAAATTGTCTAAGTTACGGTTATAAAAAACATTTTCCCCGTTCAATTTTTTACAAGTTAAAGGCGTTGCAAAGATCATTATATTTTTATATTAATTTATGGGACATGCTTTTGATGTAGTAGGTATGACTAAATATTCTGATATGCAACCTGATGAGCCAGTGAATGTATCATCTAAGAGAAAACCAAAATTGGACCTTTTGCCCAGCAGCTATACGAACACAGAGAGAAGTTCCTACAGGCAAACATTGTGCGTGCAAAGAAGCATTGTGAATCAGAACCATGCGGATTTCAGCTATCCCGATGCAGGAAATGAGTTCACTCTAAGTGCTAAAGATTTGAAACCTAGAAAGAGGAAATATCGATCTTTAAGACAAAGCTCTTTGCCCCGTGAACGTTGATGGCACGCAGAGATGACGCGACTAAATTGCACCTCCGACTATATACCTTCAAGCTTATGTGTGTTAACCGTTTCATCTAATGAGTTTCTATGTTGTATTTAAAGTTATATGAGTTCATTCTCTTAAGGCAAAGTTTGATTTTCTTCGTAATTTTTTTACTTTGTAATAAATTAGTTAGCAAAAGGTTTGCTACATATATTGTATTCAGGGGTTCTATAGCCTGTAAGAGTTAATATCGTAGTCTTGTAACTTAGGCTCCATTATTACTTATGTAACTCAACTCTTTCTTAATTTTAGTCCTTTTGAAATTAAGTTTGGTCCTTTTCTGTCGGAAATTTGAATTTTGCACGGAAAACTCACGTGAAGCGCACATGCTAAAATAAATTTGAGGGTTTTATAATTTCCAGCTATTAATATAGAACTTAGCCTTCAGCCAGAGAAAAGATGTAATGTGAATTTTGCTAATTACCGTCTCCACATCAAAGTATTACCTCTAAACACTATCTCGTTCTTCTAATCCAGATACACCAAACAGTGAAGTCCCATGTTCCTGCTAATGTCATTTAAATTTGTTGAGCTGGTTGTCCATTGAATTAAATCTCTTTAGTGTTTTAGTTCTCTTTGCTAGAGGACAAACAAATACTTAAGTGTGGGGAGAATTCTTCTTTTTTTTTTTTGAACGAAAAAAATATATTTTATTAACGAGTACTAGAGGTACTCGAGGGAACCTGACAAAGTTACAAAGATACTACTGCTAAGTAGACAAGTCGAGTCACGACCAAGGCTGTCCCTTAGAACTTCTTACAACATAATCTGGGATTATAACACCAATCCTGGAACGAATAAGGACTCCCACCACTAAAAGATAAGAAAAAAAGACTCCATACTTTAGCTCGAATCTCCTCGAAAGTCTTTTCCGGTTTGATATCCTCGCCTTTGAAGATTTTACTATTTCTGGATTTCCAAAGGAATTGAACCATATGCATTCCAGCACATGCTTTCTTCACCCAATAATCCGATGTGTTGTAGCAGGCGCGACGCTGGTTTTTTAGGTTGCAGGGCATGGGGCAGCCAAACCAAGCATATATAGCACTGTTCGATGAGAGAACGTGCAATCGAAGAAAAGATGATGGACACTTTCCTTGACTTGGCTGCACAATCCGGCCACAACTGACGTCATCGCCATCCCCAAGGACTTTTCTTCTTTTGAGGTTTGATCGAGTAGGGAGTCTGCCGTGGAGGATCTTCCATGCCAAGCCGCCTGACCACTTCGAGGGGGTCGACAAGCTAACATAACAAAGAGTTGGTCTAATAATTCATGATTCCAATAAGAAAGAGTCCTCCATTGAAATTTCCACTGCCAAAGACCATTCATGCACCCACATCCCCATATTTAGCATTACATATGGAATAATGTTTAGGAAATAAGACACTAAATTATTGGCCGGTGAAAGTTGCTTCGCTGCTACCACTTTAGGATATAATCACTTTAGAAATAAATTCTAAAATTCGGAAAATTTTAAATTCCAAATTCTAGAAATATGAAAATCATGTGTAAATTAAAATTCTAAAACTCACATTAATACTTTTTTTAAAATTTCTAGAAATCTCTTTAAAAAAATAATCTGAACTTAAATAATCTCTTCAAAAAAAAAAAAAAATTCTAAAAAGATGAAAGTTACCGGACATAAATAATTTTTATCTTTTTGGGGAAGTTTTTTAAAAAAAAGGTAAAAGTTACGGAACTTAAATAATTTTTTTCTCACTTTGGAAAAGGTGGTCGGAAACAGGACTCCGATGGAAGCATGGCGCCCATGGAGGCGGTGCTGCACTGCTCTCCACTTAGAAGTTTTTTTTTGGATAAGATGACATATTTAAAATTAATTTAATAATTTTATTAAATTAACCTATTTTTCAGTTTCTTAAAACATTTAATGAAATTTAATATTTCGGTATATTGAATAATGATATATACTTTGCAAACATTCCATAATAGCCTGATTGATCTGGGATATTGAATATATATCATCCAAACCTGGTCAACTCTGTTCTATCAAACCTCCCTATAGGCCCCGAAAGGAAAATTGTTTGGGTGAGTTGAGAAACGTTGTGAAGGAAAAATAAAAAAAAAAGAATGAAAGAGGGGACTTGGGAATAAAAAATATGGAGTATTTTAATAGTACGTTGTTTGGTAAATGGGGCTTGCGTGTCATTAGGGGAGAGAGATATTTATTAACTTTTGTGCCTAGTCTAAATATGGGGGTTGTGGGATAGTGTAGAGTTTTTTTTTTTCACGGAAAATATAAAATTTCATTAAGTGAAAAAAGTAGCCTCGCGGTTTACATATAATAAGCAAAATACAATTTCTCGAAACTTTTTCAATCTAGATCCTCTCCTAGGTGGCCCAGACGATGGAGGACCACATAGCCTCTCGTCTTACAAAAGGCCACGGTTATACACACGCATGAGATTGATGAGGACACCCACCAATTTCTTTTTACAAAATAGTGACATGTGAAATGTCAGTTCTACCCTTGATTAAAATTAACAAAATTCTCGTGATTATACACCCACCCCATTTAGCACTGGAATTCTAAACGTCTCCCCCAAATAGTAATCTCAAATGAAAAATTTCCAAATTTCATCATTCCATTAAGCAAGCTTAAACGACAAACTCACACCATTAAAGAAAAATACATCATTCCAAATCATTAAAGCTTAAACTCAATCAACAGTGTCGAAAAAAAAAATACGAAAAAAATAATCGAATCTAAATTTTTTACTTTTTTTTCGAAATTTGTAACATTTTAGAATTTTGGTGTTTTTTTCGAATATATTTTTTGAGTAAATTTCAAAACGGATAAATTTTTAAAAAAATAACAGAATTTCAGGAAAAAAATGTATTTTTTTTGGCAAAATAAATCGAAAAAAATACTTAGAAAAGATCGATTAAGGTATGCGACTGGGCAAGTGGACGACGACAAAGGAGATCGACGAGGTGGGCTAGTGGGGGGAGAGGGTGGGCGGCGAAGTCGAAGGCGGAGGAGATGGACGAGGCGAACGCGTCGTGGATGAGATGCACGATGAAGGAAAAGATCGACGAGGCACGGCTGGACAGGGGATGGCGAAGCATCTGGACGCGCAGGTGAGGTGAGAGGAGGGAGAGAGACGAAATGTAGGGGAGGAGAGGGAACACTGACGACGCAGGGGAAGAGAGGGAGCGCCAACGCCGCTGGAGAGGGGAGGGGAGGCCAACGCCGTTGGAGAGAGGGAGGGGAGAATGAAAGCAAAAATTAGGGTTTTGAAAAAATTAGGAGGGTATGGAAGTTTATTAGAGGAGGGGTTTTTTGTAGAATTTACGGGGTGTGTACTCATCCTAGAATGATTGTTCTAAGTGGATGGGTGTCCTCAACAATTGCGTGTGTGCGTATAACCGTTGGCCCTTACAAAAATAAATGAGAAACTATTTAGCTTCTCCGCCATCTCTTGGATATCTCCCACAGACAACAAAAAATGTAGAATTTTTTTCATGGACATTTCGTAATGGATGGAGGAAATGACTGGAGCTTGTGAATGGGCGGATTCTCTGTGGCTGCCTCCCTCAAAGTGGAGAGTGGAGAGAGCTGGACAGCTAAAGAGGAAAGACAGAATCGTGAAATAAGGTTTATTAGAAGTTTTTTATATCTAAGTTTGGGTCTATGTATTTTTGGGCCCTATATAATATATATAATGCATATAAATTTAGGTTGGGCCAGTAAAGAAACTAATTCAAACTGCTAAACCTATATAATTTAAAAAAAAATTATGCACATCCTAGGCGGCGCCAAGGCGACTGAAAACATTTTCCGACTTCTGCAACACTGATGTTGGTCCGTTTATATTTCATCATTAAGAGCTCTTACAAGCGTTGTGAGTCTAATTCAATTTCAAAAAGGAGCAGGCTATACACCCTCCATATTTGTTAAATATACTCCATCGATACATGTACCCCCACTTAAAATGGCATAGATTAAATGTACTCTCCACAAAATACCCAATATATCCTTTTGTACATTAAATTTTAATTATAGATACACTCCCTCATATATAAAACCCTAACCCTATTTTCCCCCTCTCTTTCATTTCTTCCTAAACCCTAAACTCAACCCCCTTCCCCCACTCGAGGCCGCGGCGGTGGCGCCGCCATCATTGGTCGGCCACCCCCACCTGCCCCCCACCACTAGTCGACCACCCCTACCCACCCCCACCTGCCTGCCACCTCCCCTCCCATACATTCTTGCGGCCGCGACCGCCTCTCCCTCCATTGTCACGACCGCCTCCCCCTCTTCCTCCCTTCACGCGGTCGGCCATGCCCCCTACCTCACGGCTGCCAACTCCATTTTCATTTTTTAATATCTGCATAGCCACGGCCACCCCCGCCGTCTCATCCCACGACGCCGACGCCTCACCTCTCCCCCTCCTTCCTCATTTTAATTTATGTACGAGTAGGATTTTTTTTTTTAATTTCCTACAAGAATTTGTCAACCATAAACATTATGGTCGACAATTTGTTGTCGACCACCATGTTTATGGTCGACAAGTTCTTGTCAAAATTTATGATTTTATTTTCTTTAGATAAAATGTTGTCGACGAGGGTATCTTTCGTCGACAATCTATAGTCGAAAATATACTCTATGGTCGACACTGGTTTGTCGAAAAAATGTATTTATTTTTTAGATTTCTTAGTTTTTTTATATTTATTTTTAAATTAATCAGCTAACAACAGTGGAGGCAGAGGTGGGGCGGCGACGACGACTGCTTCCCTGAAATTAGGGTTAGGGTTATGAATTAGGGTTAGAGTTTAGGGGGAGTGTATTTATCTAATATTATTTTAAATTGAGTATTTTATATGTATATTTAATTAATAAATGGAGGGAGAGTATATTTAACAAGTTTGGAGGGTTATATAACTAGGGCCTTTCAAAAATTCGATGTCCACATTCCGCGGCCCGAATTAGTGTAAACCTCAGGGGGAGTACACCTAGCCTAATATAATTTGGTGGGGAGTCCCCATAACAAAGCTGGAGGTGCATATAGTCAGACTCATCAATAAGTGTACGCTGTCGCCGCTTGCTGAAACTCTCCTACTTCCGGATGCTAGATTCTCTCCCGTGCCATTTCTCACCACCAAACCAAAGACAGTAGTTCCATCTCCAATAGAAGCGACATCATAATTTAATTCATTTCTCCTAGATGGTGGGCATCACCATTTCACTATTTTCGGTCTCTCAAGAGTTCGGCCTGTTCCTGTTTGTGAGAGCAATTTTAGGTCATGGATGAGTGTAATAGCTCGGTTCACCTGCCTCTCCGAGTTCGGCTGCTGGTTGTGAAAAAATAATCTATTTCGACCAACCCAAATGTTGTATGCGATGGTTGCAAAGAGAGTCGTCCCTTCCTTTAGTAGGTTTCCATCATATCCAAGAGAACCTCCTTGGACGATTTGTATTGGATGCTTTAGAAATCAAGTCGGATGGGGGATTGTCCCCATGAATGAATAGCAGGCCGACAATGGAGGAGAACATGGACACTTGTTTCCATTGCTTCGGCACAGAGAGTACATTCACCGTTAACTACCATGCCCCTTTAATTTTCGCAAGATTTCTAGAGTCAGATGAGCGTTTATGGAGGCTTCCCAATGGAAATGCCTTGTACTAGGTGGAAATTGTAGATGCCGTATCTTATCCCTGAAAGAGGTGGGGTTGCTGCTAGATGCCAGGTTTAAGCCCTTCTTTGAGAACAGTTTAATCGCCAAGTGATAGGTAGATTTGACAGTGAAACATCTGTTCTTAGTCTCTCCCCAAATTCTTCTATCAAAGATGATTCAATTGCTTATGGGGAATGGAGAGAATGGTCTTACCATTTCCTCCGTGAAACTGCAGTTGATGTGCTCCGGATCCTAGGAGTTAGAGTTGGGATTGATGAGATGAGCCAATACGTTAAATTCCCAGTTTGAGACTCCAGGGGTTAGGGGAAATAAAACATATCCTTACAAATCCATTTGACCTTGAAACAGTTAACTGTCTTTCCGTCTCCAACTCGCTAAGTATAGCCCAAAAGAACGAGATCATGAGAGTTTAGGAGGCTATGCCAAATGTAGATCGGTTGGTATTTGATGCCTGTTGACTCCAGTGAACCCCTTGGATAATATTTTGCAAATAGAATTTGGGCCGTTAGGGATTCCGGAGAGTGGAGTAGTCTCCAAAATTTTTTGGCTATCAAAGCCAAGTTGAAGAAATAGAGCTCGCGGAATCCGAGGCCTCCATCTCATTTTGATCGAGTGACTTTGTCCCAGCTTGCACAGTAGATATTTCTTTCATCTCCAGTCGCCCCCAGTAAAATCTCGCTACTGCCCTTTCAATTTCCTCGCAGAGAGAACGAAAGGAAAAGGAAACAACTAATGGCAAAAGTAGGAATTAACTGCGCCACTGATTTTATGAATATCTCTCTACCAACCTTTGAGTCTTCCATAAACTCGTCCCAAATGATCCGAAAAACCTAAGATTTCAATTTTCCAACGAGGGTTGGAAGGCTAAGATATTTTGAGTATCTCTCCACCGTTAATGATCTCAACTATCTCCCGAACTCCTCCTTTCTCATAGCCGTGACATTTGTGCAAGCCGACAATTTTGAGTTTTTCAAGTTCACACATTGGCCAGATGCTGCTTCATATGTTGCTATAATGTATTTTATCTTGTCCACTTCTCTCCGGGAGTCGTAGAAGAAGGGCATACTATCATCAGCAAAGAAGAGATGTGAGACTGGGAGAGCCCCTCATGCCACTTTGAATCCCATGATATCCCCAAGGGCAATAACCTGATGAATTCGAGATAAGGAGATAAGGGTACCCTTGTCGGAGTCCCTTTGAGGGCATAACATAAATAAATCAATCCACCATTGATCAAAACCTAATTTTTGACACATACTCATAAGAAAACTCCATTCAACTCTATCATCGGCTTTACTCATGTCATGTTTTAGGGCTAAAAAACCTTTTCTACCTACTTTCTTCTTCCTCATAGAATTAAAATTTTTGAAGGCCACCATAGTATTATCTGTAATGAGTATATTAGGAATAAAATCACTTTGAGCAGAAGAGATAATCCGTCCAATCAGCAATTTCAGCCTGTTTGTGATCGTTTTTGTAATGTCCTCGCCTATTTATTATTGATCTTGACCCCAATTGTTTTATTTCTGATAGCATAGTTTGGCAGGGAAATTCCTTCAAATCTTTTTGGAAGTGGCACAAAAATTTGTTCGTGTGGAAGGAGGAATCTGACTAAGGACTTGTTTCCGCGCGAGGATACACGACTTTCTTCACAATTCTAAAGAAGACAATCGATGGACGTGGTCTTCATCCCCAAATGGAATTTACTCAGTCAACTTGATCAACATACAAATGTATTTTGAAAGACAAGATTGCATTAATTAATCAAGGGGATGATCTTGGTATTATTTGGAATAAGATGGTTCCTCTAAAGGTTTCAGCTTTTTCTTGAAGACTCATTCAAGGCAGAATTCCTACTTCTTTTTTGAAGTCTCGGTATCTGGTCCTTGGACCGACTAAAATACTTCGGGGACTAATCCTACCGTCCACTTGCGGGGCCCTCGTTTAATGATTCTTTCATTAAGACAAAATTCCTACTACCATATATCCTAAATCTTCGGAAGAGAGGTATTTTCAATGACGACATTTCTAAGCATCTACGTACCTTTCCAACTCTAAAACCCATGATCTTCCGGTAGGTAATAAGTGGAGACCTTTTTTTGAATGAAACATATTTTAGATATTGGTAATGTATCTATCTTCAGCAGTTGCAAAATAAGACATTGGAAGTCAGATGGCTAACATAAATATTTGCTCTTGATTTTTTAGACAAACTGAGGAAGGTAACTGTAATTTACTCTGAAAAAATTACTAAGTAAAAAAAAATCTTTTTACACTAGAAGAAGGTTTGTTATAACTACTTTGTGTAGAAGATGCTGACTAACTAATATAACCGTTTGCTTATATCTAACACATGATGGTGAAACAGAAAGAAGACGAGAACCCAGTGCCTGAAAAGTGCAGAAGAGAGGGGCTTTGTGAGAATATCGGCCACTTGATCTTTAGAAGGCACATACCTCAATATGCTTCATTCGCGAGTGAAAGGGAGGGCTGGAGTAGCGGAAGGCGTAGCTTAGAAAATAGAATAGATGAGAAACACAAAGAGTAATCCCAAAGAGTTTGTAGTGGCCGGGGAGAGAGTAGATGAGAAAAATCCATGGGCATTGAGGCTTGAGAAAGAAGAGAGAGACCCGTTTCAATGATACAATATATTCTATTGATGAGTATGAGGACACGAGAAGCGAACCTTTACCCCAAGCTGGCAAAACAAACCCTTGAGAGCCACAAACTCACCACCCATATCACTTTATTTTCACATTAATTAAACTCATTATAATTCATCTCAAATTTGCGACTGATTTTGTCACAATTTTTTTTCATTAATTTAAAAAAAAAAATTGCGACAGTTTTTTTGTCTCTAATTAGTCAGTCTAGTCCCAGTTTTTTTTTTTTTTTTTTTTTTAAATTTGCAACGAAAAAAAATAATTTGTGTTCACTCTTTTGTGATGACCAAGTTTTTCGTCGCAAATCCAATTTCAGACGGTCTTTTTCGTTGCAAAAACCATCGCAAATACACATTTTTTTGTTGTGTATCTTTAAATATAACTTTTAATTTTTTTAAGTTATAAATTTTTTTTGAAGTCTCGGTAGCCGGTCCTAGGACCGACTAATCCGAGGGACCAATCCCACAATCCACACTACACTACTAAGTCCCAAGCCTACACCACTAAACCAACTTTTAATTTTGTTTAAGTTTTTAATTTTTAATCTCATCAAAATGTATTATACAAGTTAATTTAATTAAATTCAACTTACTCTTGATTATCCTTTTCTCATAAATGCAATCCAATTAAAACAAAATCGTAAAATATATATTATTATATTGAAAATATTAATTTACTTTAATATCAAATCCCACCACACATAAATGTATATGCCAAGCACTAATTATAAAACAATTCTAATTTTAAAAACACATTATTTTTATAATGTGATTATTTTAATTGAGATGCTAATTGATTTTTATTAATATTAATATTTGGGTAGGGAAATTGAACGTTTGATTAATTAATATAGATTCTATTTAATATAATGAAGGGTGCATTGCAATTTTATAACAGATGTAGTAAACAAATTTGACTTTTAACCAAATTTTTGTTATTATTAGATTAGTATAAATTTTAATGCCAATTTAATTCCTTTTTACAGGAAATTTGAATTTTTGCCATAAATTCACACGTGAGACGTATATGACTCAATAGAATTGAGATTTTTTTTCCGGCAACTTTGAAGACATGTAGTACTATCGTTGTCTGCCACACCAGCATTTTGTTGCCGTTATTTTGAACTATGGTTTCTATACACTGTGTGCTGCCGATACTATTGCTACTGCTCGAGGATATCCTCATCCCTCTTTTCATCTTCGGCTTTAGGTTTGCAACGATTCGCCCCTAGCTACTTAATGTTTGATTGATTCTACATTCGTTGTTGATATTAGTCTTTCGATCTATTTCTATACCGCATGTGTTCTTGATGATTTTTATCGTTCGCACTAGATTTGATGTCTTTCTTTGAGATCTCGAGTAGCGAACAAAGAATTTTAATTCATTAATTCTAGACCTGATTTATTTTTCACTACTACATATTTGGCCTTGGAGAACTTTTAGAAGAGCTCTCCAAGTGGGAGCTGTCCAAGCTAAATTGCACTTGGAGAGCCCTTTAGTGTTTGTTCGAAATCCGGTCCTAGGACCGACTAATTCGAGGGACCAATCCCACTGTCCACACTACACTCCTAAGTCCCAAGCCTACACCAATAGACCAACTTTTAAGGGAAATAATTTTTTTACGTCCCATAACTTTACAACTTTTCCAAAAACGTCCCAAAAAAGTTAAGTTTTTCAATTACGTCCCAAATTTTAGCTAACCTTTTCAATTACGTCCCAAAGTCGTCGGAAACATCAAAACGACGTCGTATTACGTCATGGTTACGACGTCGTTTTGATTTTCCGGCGACTTTGGGATGTAATGGAAAAAGTTAGCTAAAATTTGGGACGTAATTGGAAAACTTAACTTTTTTGGGACATTTTTGGAAAAATTAAAAGAATATGTAACTAATAAAATTTTAACACTAATAAACATGACTATATTATATACTTCGTATAATATTTCATTGAATTATTATATACACATATAATATATTAAAATGTACACTAATATTAAAATTTTGAATTGTATAAGATAAATTAATATTAAAATTATAATCATCTACTTTAAAAATAATTAATAATAATAACTAAATAAATAGATTGATAATAAAATTTCATATATTCCGTATTAATTAAAAATTATGAAACAATTGAACTTTAAAATTATGAATCGATTTAACTTTAAAAAAATTAAAAAATTATATATAAAAATAATAATTACCCTAAGGAATTATGCTAATATTAATGACCATAAATATAATATTTAACAAAATATCATGTAATTATGTTCAGTATAATTTTATATTCTAAAATTGAACGAAATAAAGGCTAAATTTTTTTAATTGTATAAGATAAATTAATATTAAAATTATTTACTTTAAAAATAATGAGTAATAATAAATAAATAAATAGATAATAAAATTTCATATATCCATATTAATTAAGAATTGTGACTTGATTTAAATTTAAAAAATAAAAATATTAATAATTAATAATTATCATAAGGAATTATGCTAATATTAATGACCATAAATATAATATGTTAACAAAATATCATGTAATTCTATTCAGTATAATTTTATGTTCTAAAATTGAATGAAATAAAGGCTAAAATTATTATAAAATAAATAAATGTGATAACGTACTATTTAATATTATCCAAAAACTATAACTACTAGTTTATTTATATAAATAATATATATATATATATATATATATATCTTGATTATATACCTTTATGGCGACGAGGATATACCGATAATAAAATATAAGTAAATTTATTTGTTTAGATTTACATTAAAAAGAAAATTTAAAAAAAAGTATATAAATATCAAGTATATAAATTTTAAAAAAAGTATATAAACATATACAATCAATTAATCAAACAATTTCAATAAAATATATTTTTAGGTCCATAACTATTCTATTTTTTCAAAAACGTCCCAAAAAAGTTAAGTTTTTCAATTACGTCCCAAATTTTAGCTAACTTTTTCAATTACGTCCCAAAGTCGCCGGAAAATCAAAACGACGTCGTAACCATGACGTAATACGACGTCGTTTTGATGTTTCCGGCGACTTTGGGACGTAATTGAAAAAGTTAGCTAAAATTTGGGACGTAATTGGAAAACATAACTTTTTTGGGACGTTTTTGGAAAAGTTGTAAAATTATGGGACGTAAAAAAATTATTTCCCAACTTTTAATTTTGTTTAAGTTTTTAATTTTTAATCTCATCAAAAGGAATTATACAACTTAATTTAATTAAATTCAACTTACTCTTGATTATCCTTTTTCATAGATGCAATCCAGTTAAAACAAAATCGTAAAAAATATATTATTATATTGAAAATATTAATATTACTTTAATATCAAATCCCACTACACATAAATGTATACCAAGCACTAATAATAAAACAATTCTAACTTTAAAAACACATGATTTTTATAATCTGATTATTGTATTTTTCATAAATATATTTTAAAAAAGTTAATAGTTGTAATGGTAAAGAGTTTGCAAATATTTTAATTGAGATGCTAATTGATTTTTATTAATATTAATATTTCGGTAGGGAAATTGAACGTTTGATTAATTATTACAGAATTTATTTAATATAATGAAGGGTGTATTGCAATTTTATTACAGATTTAGTAAACAAATTTGACTTTTAACCAAAGTTTTGTTATTATTAGATTCGTATAAATTTTAATGCCAATTTCAATCCTTTTTATAGGAAATTTGAATTTTTGCCATAAATTCACAAGTGAGACGCACGTGACTCAATTAAATTGATATTTTTTTTTCCGGCAACTTTGAAGACATGTAGTGCTACCGTTGCCTGCCACGCTAGCATTTTGTTGCCGTTATTTTGAACTAGGGTTTCTGTACATTGTGTGCCGCCGCTACTATTGCTACTGCTCGAGGATATCCTCATCCCTCTTTTCATCTTCGGCTTTAGGTTTGCAGCGATTCGCCCCTAGCTACTTAATGTTTAATTGATTCTACATTCGTTGTTGATTTTAGTCTTTCGGTCTATTTCTATATATATCGCATGTGTTCTTGATGATTTTTATCGTTCGCACTAGATTTGATGTCTTTCTTTGAGATCTCGAGTAGCAAACAAAGAATTTTAATTCATTATTTCTAGATCTGATTTATTTTTGTTCGATTAATTTAGGTTATTTATTTAGAAATGGATAAAAGTCCTGTGGATGAGAGTCGATGTGGTTCTGTGGCTTCTGCGGTGAAGCATTCCGGATCTGTAGTTGGAATTAACATGATAACTATAGATCTTGGCTGTGCTATGGAGGAGATCGATTCGCCCGTGCACGAACATTTCTCAATTCGGTAAGCGATTTTTTTCTAGATGTAAAGTATATTTTTCCTTTATATATCATTAATTTTTCCTTTTTTTTTTTTGTGATTGGTATTGAGGTTGGAAACATTTTTTGCTCAGTGTATGATATTTTAGTGTTGTGTGTTAGCTGTGGTATTAGTGATTTTAAAACACATTGTGTTGCAATTACTTAATATTGCGACACACATTATCTTTGCTTCTTGGAATTTTAGAGTAAATGATCGACTGTGTAAGTCCGAGGCGCAATTATCTATAAATTAATTTAAAAAAAAAATATTGGAATTTTCAAATTATATGTGCTATAAACATTTTGTTGGATAAATTGTTAGTGCTTTTATGCTTGCTGATGAGTTGACTATGTAATTGCATTTTCTACAATCAAATTATATAGAGCTTAAAATAGTTGTAATTAATCCTATCGAATATAAATAATGAAGAAAAAGTACTCATTCTGTTAATTGATGCAGTAGGTTTGTTGCTGCCATGAGGAAGAAAGATCCAAAGCAGTGTTTGCCCTTTGCTTTAGAAGGCGACGATTTACCTCCACTAGACAGTCCCAGATTCCGATTGTGGAACTGTTCAAACTGCGTTGGGGATGTTTGTGCTGAGTGGACTAGCAAAAACGATCATGGTACAAATTTTGAATTTAGTCTGCTAATTCTCGCCAAATTTTAATTTTAGTCTAGTAACTTTTTCAGCTTTGAAAATAGTCCTTTTAGTTTATCAAATTTAACTTTTTTGTCATTTTATCGGCTAAAACAAGTTAACAAAATTAAACTTTATCGTGTTTTCTAAAAGGACGAAAAACATAAAATTTTGTAGATTTATGAGACGAATTTCAATGTGCAAATTAAGTGAAAAAATACACTTAACCTAATTTGTATAATATTATAATTAAATCAATTTTGTTTTTTTGATGTAGTAGGTATGACTACATATTCTGATATCCAACCTGATGAGCCAGTGAATGTGTCTTCTAAGAGAAGTCCCTACGGGCAAACATCGTGCATGCAAAGAAGCATTAATCTGGATCTGAACGAGCCGTTAACTGAAAGATGTTCTAACGGCCAAACATCGTGCAAATATAGAGGCATTCCGGATCTGAATGAGCCGTTTACTGAAATATCGTCGCAAGGGAAGGATTTTCCAACTCCTTCTGAGTGTAGGAGTTCAGCTCTGCTCAGATTTGCGGTATGCTAACTTCAGTTCTCTAAAGTTGTGTGATTGTTGTGCTATTTCTTTTTTTTCCCGGAACAGCAAAGCTAATTTTATAAAAAGCACAAAGTCCGTTCAAAGCAAATTTTAATTATAAAAAGCGCAAAGTACAAACCCTCCAATCCATTACAATGAAAAGAATAAGCACCCAATTATATTACAGAAAGTTTTATATAGTTGAAATGATTGTTGTGCTATTTATTCAGTTCAACTTTGGAATTTGATAGAGCTGTCAAAACGGGCTGGGCCCGTTGGGCCAGACCGCCCCGCCACTAAAAATAGTGGGTTGGGCCAGGATTTTCCAAACAATCAAAAGAATAAGCACCCAATTATATTACAGAAAGTTTTATATAGTTGAAATGATTGTTGTGCTATTTATTCAGTTCAACTTTGGAATTTCAATTTGATCATAAGTGGCGAAATCATTTTGTAGAGGTTTTAGGTATGAAGCCAATTATTGTAGAAATGATTAATATTTGATTGCTGATAAGTTTGGAAAATGTTTTTTTTTTTTTTTTTTGTATAAAAATTCATGACCTTTTGGGTGTTTATCATGATCAACTGCAACTTATCATATTAAAATGTTCAATTCGATACGCAAACTAATTAATTATTACAATTCGATGCACTTGACTAATTTTTTATGTGACTAAAGATGATATGGCAGTTGGAAATTAGCCCCGTGCAAGGTTGGCAAAGATGCATGTGTGAAGTAGACCGGTGGTTGGCTGCCATATCATCTACAACCATGCACGCTGAAAATTAGTCCGGTGCATCGAGTTGCAACAATTTTTTAAAAATACTTTTTATGTTATATATGACACATTTCATGTATTAGAATTATATTGTATATATTCTTGTGTAATGTATCTCACATCGTTTGTATAGAATACTCTTGTACTTATTTTTACTTTCAATATTGAATGAAGCATCTTTTCCATTCACTCTTCTCTATAGAAACACCAAAGTGAAGTAAGGGATCCCTGCTGATATAACTTCTGATTGACTAAGGCAATTTAATTCAGCAGTTATATATGGTGGCATAAAATTGAATTAAAAACTTAATTTTTAGGACCTTTTGCGGAAAAGAAAAAATTATGAACCAAAATAGATTTAATTAACTCATTGATATGATAACAAATTATCGAATTTCATTGTTATAAAAGTTTGTAAACTTTTCATACCACGTTCACATTTAATTAGATGAGAGTTAACACGTACTGGGGCATATCTTGCTTTGTTCTAAAGGATATTTAATTGTCGTTAAGTGGTATATAAATGTGTCACAATTATATGTTTGTCGTTAAGTACTTCTCTTGATGTTTCTTGTTTTCTCGTCTCAATTGACTGAATGCCGTCAACAAGAAAAAAGAGAGAGCAAGTTCTCGCCTATTTTTCCTGCACGTGCATATCTGGTGCATAACCTAACAAGAATTTCGGTTAATTTTTCAGGATGTCTGTGA
The DNA here is from genome assembly GCA_963675135.1 of Galeopsis tetrahit. Taxonomy (NCBI): domain Eukaryota; kingdom Viridiplantae; phylum Streptophyta; class Magnoliopsida; order Lamiales; family Lamiaceae; genus Galeopsis; species Galeopsis tetrahit. The sequence goes on along the minus strand of OY776127.1, from coordinate 15,945,657 downwards.
ACAGATTTCTAGAGAAAGAGAACGACAAATGGGAGGTGAAGTGGTGCCTCATAATATAGAAATGTATAAAGGAAAGGCTGTTACTGATATGAACAGTGAGGGCACAAGATCTGCACGTGATATGTCAGCAGCTTATACACAAGGTACAATGTTAGTTAATTAATCATTGTCCCTTTTTTTTTTTTAAACAGCATATGTCTGTAAACGAAGCATCTTTTTAGGTCAAATGCATCCACATCCGAGAAAGATCCATTTGGGAGGCTCGAGGAATCGTGCAATTCAGCCATCAAGAGGCAATGTGGCATCGGAAGTCTGCAGACTGAATCAGAACCCTGCGGATTTCAGCTATCCCGATGCAGGAAACGAGTTCACTCTAAGTGCTAAAGATTTGAAACCTAGAAAGAGGAAACATCGATCTTTAAAAGAAAGCTCTTTGCCCCGTGAACGTTGATGGTACGAAGAGATGAAGGGCGAGTAAAACACCTCCAACTATATATCATAAGTACTTCAAGTTTATGTATGCTAATCGTTTCGTCTAATGAGTTTCTATGTTGTATTTAAAGTTATATGAGTTCATTCTCTTAAGGCAAAGTTTGATTTTCTCCGTAATTTTTTTTACTTTGTAACAAATTAGTTAGCAAATGGTTTGCTACATGTATTGTATTCTGGGATTCTATAGCTTGTAAGAGTTAATATCGTAGTCCCCGTAACTTAGGCCATCTCCAATATTACTGATGTAACTCAGCTCTATCTTAATTTTAGTCATTTTGAAATCAAATTTGGTCCTTTTGTGTTGGAAATTTGAATTTTGCACGGAAAACTCACGTAAAGTGCACATGCATCACGTCCAAATTGTGTCGGATCAACAGTGAACTCCAGTATGACAAATCCCAAAAAATACTCCTTTTATTCCAACCATCTCGGATTCGACTGTTGTGTTCAGCTGCATTTTCCTCTGTAGACTTTTTCAAACCCGTCCACTGAATCTCATGTAACAACCTTTGTCCTGTACGATGAATAAATAATAAATAACATTAAATCAAATAATTGTATAATTAAAATACCGTTTTGAAGGGGCGGTCGATTGTTTGCAACTGTTCTATTCTTCAAGAAGTTGTTCTTATTCCTTCTAAATGGATGATCTCGAGGTAAGAACTTTTGGTGATTATCGAACCATGTAACTTTCCTACTCTTCTGAAGACTGAAAGCTTCATAATGCTCCATACAATACGGACATGTTTGCATCCCTGCCGTTTTCCACCCAAACAACATAGAATATGCAGGAAAGTCGCTAATGGTCCACAATACAGCAGCACACATCGTGAAATTCTGTTTTCTGAACACATTATACGTTTGGACACCACTTTCCCACAAAAAGATCAAGTCTTTTATAAGAGGCTGGAGATAAACATCAAGTTTTTCCTTTGGATTCGACGGACCGGGCACCAATACAGTCAGAAACATTGTTTGAGGTTTCAAGCACATCCATGGAGGAAGATTATACGGAGTCAGTATCACCGACCACAAAGAATACTGCTTTCCAAAGCTCCCAAACGGTGCAAAACCATCAGTACATAAACCTAACCTCACATTCCTCAGTTCACAAGAAAAACCTGGAAACACGTTGTCATGGTGTTTCCAGGCCTCCGAGTTAGCCGGATGTCGCATCTCCCTAGACTCGATCGAGGAAGAATCTGTTGCATGCCACATCATGTGCTGTACTGTGGCAGTAGATTGATACAATCTCATTAAACGAGGAATGATTGGAAGATAATACATCCTCTTATGTGCCACTTTCTTCTTCGACGACTTCGATTGACCAGCGGGCCCCTTCCAACGTGGCTCTTTGTACCGAGGATGGCCACACATTCTACACATGTTCATATTGCTATCTTCATCACCCCAATATAACATGAAACCGTTTACACAACAATCAATCTTCTCAACCAGCAATCCCATATTTTTCATCATTTGGTTGCTTTGATGATACGTTGTAGGCACCTTATTCTTTGGAGGACAAATCTCATTGCATAATCGTGTCATTTGCTCATATGCCCTGTTAGAAAGCTTGTTCTCGGTCTTAATAGCCATAAGTACTAGTCGGGAATTAAATAACAACTGAGAGTGAGAATCACAACCCGGATACAAATCTTGATCGATAAATTTGAGCATTTCATAAAACCGAAATGCTTCATCCGTCGGCTCCTCTTCTACATTTGAAAAACCAGTTTCCATTATCATTGTTTGATACATATTGGGTTCTTCCCTCTCCAATTGCGTTTCTTCTCCAACAAACTGTTGTTCCCCACCAAACTGTTGTTTATTACTGGTGCCGGCTTGATTAGCATGTATTTGTCTTTCATAGTTTCCAGTAGTGTAATAGTATAACACTTGATCAAAGTTATAAGACCAACGTCGTTCACCATGAAATGTCCAATTACAATAATTAACAACGAAACCATTCTTCAGAACATGTACCAAAACCTCATCAACCGACTTAAATATTTTATTATGACAATTTTTGGCATTACACGGACACTTGATACAATCCCCATACATGCAATGTGGGTGGAGCTTTGCAAATTCAACAAATGACACAAGTTCATTGTAAAATTCACCATTCACATTTCCTAAATTGAACCTAGTAGTACAATACATTCATCGACGATCCGGCAATTCTATCTGTTAAGCATTTAAAATACATATACAAATTAAAATACACAACTAAACTACAAAAAATATAATTAAAATGCACAACTAATTAAACTACAAACATATAATATGCACAACTAATTAAACTACAAACATATAAAATTCACAACTAAACTACAAAATATAACCAAGTAGAAAACAAAAACGTAGCGAAATTTGATGTTTTCATACAATTTCCACAATTTTTTTCGATTGAGAGTGAGAAAAATCTTATGTAATGTACTGCATATTACCGACATATTTTCAATTTCCTTAGGCAGCTTGACTTTTAAGTTTACAAACGGAATTCCGTCGGTAAGTTGGCGCCCATTTTCCGTCAGTAGAGTATACTACCGACGGAAATTCCGTCGGTAACTTTTGAATACATTATTTCCGACGGAATACTTCGTCGGTAAATTGACGGAATAAAAAAAATGTCATTATTTGACTTGTTTATAAATATTTATACCCAATCTATCGAAAAATTATGTATAAATTAAAAACAATAACATAAATAAACAATCCAATAACAAAAAAACATCAACCGAAATAAATATGTTCGACAAAATAATAATTAGTTCGACAGAAAAAAAAAATAGTTCGACAGAAAAATAAAGTGTTCAAATATCAACTACTAAAGTCAAAATACTCTTCAAGATTGTCACCGCAGAAATTCATGTCGACGCCACAATCCAATTCGTCATCTTCGGCTGCATCTGCGTCTAGAGCTGCAGCTGGACCTGGAGCAGTGAGGGAATGCTCATCGCCTCTTCAAAGCATGCCTCTATCTGAGTAGCTAGACATCCCCAACGACCGACCCATAGTGCCAGATAGTTGTCGGATGTAGTGGTTGATGACGCCCATTAAGTTCGGGTCCTGAACAACAGTGGAGGATACAGAGCCCTGTGATGCATGCTGGGATGAACTAGACGACCTCACAGTGCTGCTCAACCGGCCAAGGCCAAGGATCCGTCCTCGATCAATCGGGGCAACGTCTAGGTAAATCTGGTTAAGGTCAACCGGCGGAGGGGGAGAGCTGGGGCCGGCATGAGCAGAAGCCTGCGTAGACGGATCAACTACATAATTAAAAAAATTAAATTAATGCATAGTTTAATACATTTAATTATTAAATAATAAAAAAAAAAACATCACAATTTAATTAAACTTACGTGAAGCTCGGTAGTGCGCCCATATGTGGACGTCTGCGTAGATAGATCAAACAAATTAATAAGGTTCAACCCGTCTCCCGCTTCTATTTCATACCAAATGAGCATATAAAAATTATTTTATATAATAATATATATAAATAATTAAATTAAAATTAGTTTGAAATAAATTTAGTGAACACTTACTAGCACAATTGAGTTCTCATACGCGGATTGGGACCTCCCCCCGATGCCTTGACATCCCACCTCTAACATCAGTTCTACGGTTGGCCCGAGCAGTATTACACTTCTGCACGTACTCCGGGCTACTCTAATACGGGGTCATCAACCCCATTTTCGTCCACACACTACAAAAAAATGCCAAAATGGCGACGGGGAAGGCAACGGATTCCCCCTCACTAATCAAGAAGGCAACGACACTCCGCCGTTGCCAATATGGGTGTTGCTATTTTATAAGCAACTGACTTTGGGAAAACCGTTGCCTTTTGGCAACGGTAGATGGCCGTCGCCTTTTGGCAAGGGCGTGGAGGCCGTCGCCTTTTCGAAATGGGGCCCAGCCGTTGCCAATTGGCAACGGGGTCCAGCCGTCGCCTTTTCGTCCACAAACTACAAAAAAAATGCCAAAATGGCGACGGGGAAGGCAACGGATTCCCCCTCACTAATCAAGAAGGCAACGGAAAAGGCAACGACACTCTGCCGTTGCCAATATGGGCGTTGCTATTTTATAGGCAACAGACTTTGGGAAAACCGTTGCCTTTTGGCAACGGTAGACGGCCGTCACTTTTTCACAACGGGGCCCAGCCGTCGCCTTTTGGCAATGGGCCCACTGCCATTGCCTTTTCGCAACGGGCCCACTGCCGTTGCGAAGGCCGTCGCCTTTTTGTTAACTTTTAAAAAATGAGAACCTGGGTTTCGAACCCAGGTCTCTAAGGCAACCAACACACCCCCCACCACTAGGCCACCAATATTCGCGAATTTTCGCTCCAGCTGGGTTTCGAGCACGGGACCTCTCGGTCCTGTAGAGTTTTGGGCGCCCCCTGTGTGCTGTTTAGGCTAGGAGCTTTAGTCGTCATGTTGTGAACACAATTAATATATATTCAATTTAATTTTAGTTTCAATTCTTTATTTCAATCCATTTTAAGTTTAATTGTTTCTTATTAAATTGTCAAAGCATATCATATTTATTTCTAAATGAGAATTAACTAAATTATAATGTGTTTCAAATTAAATAATTTAATTACGGTATCATTAATTAATTTACACTATTTAAATTTATTCTAATCTTCAATATACAACATTTAAATTCATCCTAATTTTCAATTCACAACATTATAATTACATACAACATTGAGTATAATTATTTTCGATTATACATGTAAATTTATTCTAATCACATCATTTAAATTCATTCTAATTTTCAATTCACAACATTAATTATAATTACATACAACATTGAGTATAATTATTTTCGATTATACATGTAAATTTATTCTAATTCATTCTACCATAGTGTGGTACGAACTAGGTCCCGCTGGGTCAACGTCGTTTGAAGTTGACGCAAATTCATTAGTGTTTTGAAATGGACGTGGACCCCAACTCCCTTCCCCGTGATAAATCCAATTATAATAATTCAGTGTAAAACCATTTCGATATAAATGAGATTTCACTTCATTAGGATCTCTATAAGTTTGATTTCGACATCTAGCTTACGAACAAGGACACCTAATTTTTCCTTCCCAAATCGAATTCGGATTACTAGTGGCAGCTTCAATAAATCCATTTACTCCACTAATAAATCCGGGGTTCATAATCCCATTCACTGATCTTGGACTATACATCCAACTACGACTTGAATAATTCATCATGTCAATCGACGTACGTCTACAACACACAAATTAACAACCAACGTCTCATTCCTCCAACTCTATTAAAATTAATTAATATAATTCCAAATATATTCTAATAATTATTCTAACACCCTAATTAACAAATAAATTCATATATAGACATAACACAATTATATATATAATTCTAACACCCTAATTAACAAATAAATTCATATAACTTAATTAATTAATTAAAACATACATACATACATATAAAATACATGCCTAACACAATATAATTCTAACAATTAAATTCTAACAATTACCACATGCATGCATAAAAATTAACAATTCTAACAATTTTATATATACATACAACATATATATATACATATATATACTAAACTATATATATACATATAACTTCAAATTTAACCGATTAAAACGAAAAAAATTACCGTAGAAATGCTCCCGTCGAAGTGTAGAACACAAATGGCCAAGAACCGAGTCCGATCTGCAAACGAACGTGGATGTTGAGTTTGGAGGTTTGTGTAATGGAGGTGTGTGTGCGCCGCTTAATGAGCTTCTGGACGGTTGGGGAGGGAGGACTTTTAATTGAAGTAGGGCGACGGTAAAGGCAACGGGCCCAATGCCGTTGCCAATTAGAGAGTGGGGGCCCGTTACCAAATGGCAACGGGGCCCACTGCCGTCGCCTTTTGTCAACGGGCCTTATATACCGTCGCCTTTTTGCAACGGGGCCCACTCCCGTTGCCTTATCTGTTGCCTTAAGGCAACGACACCCGCCCCCGTCGCCTTTTTTCTTCCCGTTATCAATGCCGTTGCCAATTGGCAACGGTAGCCTGCCGTTGCCAATTGCCGTTGCCTTCTGGCCATTATTTTGTAGTGACACCCAACGTCTGCATCTTGCCACGAGTGCGCCAAGCCGTCCTCCAGTTGTACATTACCTCATTATACCTAGATTGACATGAACCAGCCCAGTACTTGTAAATATAAGCGTCCGAGTAGTACTCCCTATGCCAATAAACACGTTTCTGCATATATTCGACCAGCATATTTATCAAATAATATATATATATATATAATAAATTGTTTATTAATATTTAATTGAATGTGCTCAAATACCTGGAATTCCTCAAAATTAATCCTTTTTTGTAGACGGCACCTTCAATCAAGAGTACGCATTCGCATCAATCTTGCACTTAAGAATCGATGCAGTGCAAATCTTCGACACCTCGTTACCAGACAATAATCTGTGACATTATTAACAAACAAACACATTATAAATTAAAAAATTAATGCTATTAAATATTGTTAAACCTTAAAATTATTTAATTAATTACTTACTGTCCATCCAGAATTTAATTATACGAGCAGTCTGGTTTCGACGAATGCCCTGGGACAATTTTAACAAGCAAACTTACCAATATCAAGCATATATACATCATCGCGCGCACAAGTTCTGCTCATATGAGAAACCCCCCGAAGACGAACAGGGAAACATGATTTTTAGGCTCTTTAATTTTTTAAGGACGATATGTTTTTGGACCTTTAAATGTAGGACATTAATTTTTAAAATCTATAAATGTAAGAAAATCAAGCATAAATTAGTCCAATCGGGATCAAATCGTGCATGAGTTGCACAATTCCTCTACATTTATATATTTTGGGCTTATGATTGGATGTAAAACAATATGTTTTCAAAATTTGTAAATTTAGGATAATTGTGGAACTCACGTGACATTTCAACTCGATTTGGGCTTGTTCGGGCTTGATTCCCCTACCTCTACATGTTTTAAAACAAAATGTCCTACATTCATACGCCTATACATTTATTGTCCTCAAAACCCCCATGTTACGGGCTTAACAAAACACTTTTTTCGAGAAAAAAATTATTTACGTCCCGTAATTTTTACCTTTTTTGAAAAATGTCCCAAAATAGTTAAAATTTTAATTTACGTCCCATAACTTTTTCAATGGCTTAATTTATGTCCAATTTTCGCTGGAAATCCCCAAATTTATGTAAATGGGACGTAAATTGAGCAATTAAAGAAGTTATGTGACGTAAATTAAATTTTTAATTAAAATGAGACGTTATGCGAAAAAGAAAAAAATATTCAACAAATGTCTACAATTCATTATAAAATTAATGTTGTTTATGTTATACAATCAAATAAATTTTTTTTATAAATTAATTAATTATTATAAAAATCAATTAACTAACCTAATTCATTATTAGAAAAATTAATAACTTACCTAATTAGAAAAAATTACAATATAAGTTTATAAAATAAATTATGAATATTAATTAAAATACTAAATAATATTTTAAAATATATGAAAATAAATTTAGAATAATATTTAAATAAGTAAATAAGTTTTCATAATATCAAAAAAAATATAATATCAAAAATTAGCGTGTAGAGCTGCTGACCTCTAACTCGGGTGTTCTGTTCTTGAGTCCCAGTCGGATGCCAAAATTACGGATGTGTTGAAGGGATTGTCCTTCATCAAGGTCAGCCATGTCTTTGGAGAAGGCTTCCCATTCTGCTTTGATCAGTTTCTTCTTCTTAAGGGGTGGATGAATTGGGTGGGGGGGGGGGAATGGATCATCGGGGGTGCGGGGGAGGGGGATGGATGAATCTGAAGCGGGGGGAGGGTTGAGGGGAGGGCGGTGTTTATGCTTCATTTTTCTGGGAAAGAGGGTTCACTAACTGCACTTTGAGCATCATTTTTCAAGGGGGATGTTTCTGCGTTGGATAATTAGGCCCCACACGAGGAGTCAATCTCCTCCGCCTCCAATTCGCCGGAGAGTGCATCGCTGGCGGGCAGTTCTTGTGCAGCGTACTCCTTTACTTCCGAGAAAGCCGGTTCGGCGTCCACTCTTTCCCATAGTTCGTCCGAATCAGTTTCCGAGTTAGAGGACAATTCCACGTTGTAGGGATTCAATATTCCTGGTTCTTAAAAAATACGGATGTGGAATACCGTATCATCAATGAGGGGGGAGATGCATACATTGGTGAGGATTGGGCCTGATTCCGTGTTTTGATCGATCTCCACGAGGCTCCCGAAGAGGAGAGCCAGGCGTTTGAAAAATCTTCTATTCCAGACATGAATTGGAATGCCATACAACCTGATCCAAACTGATCTTTGAATGCTAACATCGGTTTTTTCCCATGGGGCGATGGAATCGAACCAATGATCCGACCATTCTTCAAATCCGTCCAACGCTGTTTCAAGGGGGGTCAGTTGTGGTAGGCTGTAGTAGGACCAGCCATGTGAGTGAGCCTGATATTTTGTCCACATTCACCGGAGATCTCCTCCATGTGCGAGTCCCAATCGAAGCTCAATTTCAGTTGGTCTGTGAGGCAGCCCTCTGTCCAGGCCCTCTCATCCGATGTGGATTGAAAAGTGAATCGCACTAAGGGCCTCCTTCCGCCGTGCAGCGAGGTATCGGGGTGGGAGTTTGGAGGCCGTAATGGATGCAGGGGGAGGGGTGTCTTACTGGCCAGTGGGATTCTACTTTTGGCCCTGTCCAGGTACGACACACCCAGTTGTGTTCTGTTTGGGGAGAATATCACGAACCTTTGTGGCGGGTTGTTCGACCTTTCGTTTCCATTTCTGGAGTACTTTGACAAGTTTGCCCGGAGTTTGAAGGAGTTGAACCAGATTGTATTCAAACCTTCTTCGATCCTTCGACATTCCCAGTTGTTGGAGAATCTGACAAAACCAAAAGGCTCCCCCCGTTGATTCTGTTTCTTGAAGATGTAGATGTCCTTCACCAGTCCAATATGGTTGAATTTCCCTAATAGCATTGGGATGGTGACTGCTGGAGGAAAGTTTCTGAAGAAAAAGGTGAAGGTGGAGGATTCAATCCTCTTAATCCACTCCGGTGTGCTGCCTCTGTTCTTTCGTAAAACTCCACCACTCGACTTGGATTCTCGTATAGAAGCCCGGTAATCATCTATCCGTATGGACCACAACTTTTAAAAGTCGTGAAGAGGCCAAATTAGCTGAATCCACCCAAATTGGGCCCAAATTCATCTCCGAATTCATGCCAATTTTGATCGATTCGGGCTAGTTTGGCCTCAATTCACGACTTTTTAAAAGTTATTGCCCTTAAATTGTCTAAGTTACGGTTATAAAAAACATTTTCCCCGTTCAATTTTTTACAAGTTAAAGGCGTTGCAAAGATCATTATATTTTTATATTAATTTATGGGACATGCTTTTGATGTAGTAGGTATGACTAAATATTCTGATATGCAACCTGATGAGCCAGTGAATGTATCATCTAAGAGAAAACCAAAATTGGACCTTTTGCCCAGCAGCTATACGAACACAGAGAGAAGTTCCTACAGGCAAACATTGTGCGTGCAAAGAAGCATTGTGAATCAGAACCATGCGGATTTCAGCTATCCCGATGCAGGAAATGAGTTCACTCTAAGTGCTAAAGATTTGAAACCTAGAAAGAGGAAATATCGATCTTTAAGACAAAGCTCTTTGCCCCGTGAACGTTGATGGCACGCAGAGATGACGCGACTAAATTGCACCTCCGACTATATACCTTCAAGCTTATGTGTGTTAACCGTTTCATCTAATGAGTTTCTATGTTGTATTTAAAGTTATATGAGTTCATTCTCTTAAGGCAAAGTTTGATTTTCTTCGTAATTTTTTTACTTTGTAATAAATTAGTTAGCAAAAGGTTTGCTACATATATTGTATTCAGGGGTTCTATAGCCTGTAAGAGTTAATATCGTAGTCTTGTAACTTAGGCTCCATTATTACTTATGTAACTCAACTCTTTCTTAATTTTAGTCCTTTTGAAATTAAGTTTGGTCCTTTTCTGTCGGAAATTTGAATTTTGCACGGAAAACTCACGTGAAGCGCACATGCTAAAATAAATTTGAGGGTTTTATAATTTCCAGCTATTAATATAGAACTTAGCCTTCAGCCAGAGAAAAGATGTAATGTGAATTTTGCTAATTACCGTCTCCACATCAAAGTATTACCTCTAAACACTATCTCGTTCTTCTAATCCAGATACACCAAACAGTGAAGTCCCATGTTCCTGCTAATGTCATTTAAATTTGTTGAGCTGGTTGTCCATTGAATTAAATCTCTTTAGTGTTTTAGTTCTCTTTGCTAGAGGACAAACAAATACTTAAGTGTGGGGAGAATTCTTCTTTTTTTTTTTTGAACGAAAAAAATATATTTTATTAACGAGTACTAGAGGTACTCGAGGGAACCTGACAAAGTTACAAAGATACTACTGCTAAGTAGACAAGTCGAGTCACGACCAAGGCTGTCCCTTAGAACTTCTTACAACATAATCTGGGATTATAACACCAATCCTGGAACGAATAAGGACTCCCACCACTAAAAGATAAGAAAAAAAGACTCCATACTTTAGCTCGAATCTCCTCGAAAGTCTTTTCCGGTTTGATATCCTCGCCTTTGAAGATTTTACTATTTCTGGATTTCCAAAGGAATTGAACCATATGCATTCCAGCACATGCTTTCTTCACCCAATAATCCGATGTGTTGTAGCAGGCGCGACGCTGGTTTTTTAGGTTGCAGGGCATGGGGCAGCCAAACCAAGCATATATAGCACTGTTCGATGAGAGAACGTGCAATCGAAGAAAAGATGATGGACACTTTCCTTGACTTGGCTGCACAATCCGGCCACAACTGACGTCATCGCCATCCCCAAGGACTTTTCTTCTTTTGAGGTTTGATCGAGTAGGGAGTCTGCCGTGGAGGATCTTCCATGCCAAGCCGCCTGACCACTTCGAGGGGGTCGACAAGCTAACATAACAAAGAGTTGGTCTAATAATTCATGATTCCAATAAGAAAGAGTCCTCCATTGAAATTTCCACTGCCAAAGACCATTCATGCACCCACATCCCCATATTTAGCATTACATATGGAATAATGTTTAGGAAATAAGACACTAAATTATTGGCCGGTGAAAGTTGCTTCGCTGCTACCACTTTAGGATATAATCACTTTAGAAATAAATTCTAAAATTCGGAAAATTTTAAATTCCAAATTCTAGAAATATGAAAATCATGTGTAAATTAAAATTCTAAAACTCACATTAATACTTTTTTTAAAATTTCTAGAAATCTCTTTAAAAAAATAATCTGAACTTAAATAATCTCTTCAAAAAAAAAAAAAATTCTAAAAAGATGAAAGTTACCGGACATAAATAATTTTTATCTTTTTGGGGAAGTTTTTTAAAAAAAAGGTAAAAGTTACGGAACTTAAATAATTTTTTTCTCACTTTGGAAAAGGTGGTCGGAAACAGGACTCCGATGGAAGCATGGCGCCCATGGAGGCGGTGCTGCACTGCTCTCCACTTAGAAGTTTTTTTTTGGATAAGATGACATATTTAAAATTAATTTAATAATTTTATTAAATTAACCTATTTTTCAGTTTCTTAAAACATTTAATGAAATTTAATATTTCGGTATATTGAATAATGATATATACTTTGCAAACATTCCATAATAGCCTGATTGATCTGGGATATTGAATATATATCATCCAAACCTGGTCAACTCTGTTCTATCAAACCTCCCTATAGGCCCCGAAAGGAAAATTGTTTGGGTGAGTTGAGAAACGTTGTGAAGGAAAAATAAAAAAAAAAGAATGAAAGAGGGGACTTGGGAATAAAAAATATGGAGTATTTTAATAGTACGTTGTTTGGTAAATGGGGCTTGCGTGTCATTAGGGGAGAGAGATATTTATTAACTTTTGTGCCTAGTCTAAATATGGGGGTTGTGGGATAGTGTAGAGTTTTTTTTTTTCACGGAAAATATAAAATTTCATTAAGTGAAAAAAGTAGCCTCACGGTTTACATATAATAAGCAAAATACAATTTCTCGAAACTTTTTCAATCTAGATCCTCTCCTAGGTGGCCCAGACGATGGAGGACCACATAGCCTCTCGTCTTACAAAAGGCCACGGTTATACACACGCATGAGATTGATGAGGACACCCACCAATTTCTTTTTACAAAATAGTGACATGTGAAATGTCAGTTCTACCCTTGATTAAAATTAACAAAATTCTCGTGATTATACACCCACCCCATTTAGCACTGGAATTCTAAACGTCTCCCCCAAATAGTAATCTCAAATGAAAAATTTCCAAATTTCATCATTCCATTAAGCAAGCTTAAACGACAAACTCACACCATTAAAGAAAAATACATCATTCCAAATCATTAAAGCTTAAACTCAATCAACAGTGTCGAAAAAAAAAATACGAAAAAAATAATCGAATCTAAATTTTTTACTTTTTTTTCGAAATTTGTAACATTTTAGAATTTTGGTGTTTTTTTCGAATATATTTTTTGAGTAAATTTCAAAACGGATAAATTTTTAAAAAAATAACAGAATTTCAGGAAAAAAATGTATTTTTTTTGGCAAAATAAATCGAAAAAAATACTTAGAAAAGATCGATTAAGGTATGCGACTGGGCAAGTGGACGACGACAAAGGAGATCGACGAGGTGGGCTAGTGGGGGGAGAGGGTGGGCGGCGAAGTCGAAGGCGGAGGAGATGGACGAGGCGAACGCGTCGTGGATGAGATGCACGATGAAGGAAAAGATCGACGAGGCACGGCTGGACAGGGGATGGCGAAGCATCTGGACGCGCAGGTGAGGTGAGAGGAGGGAGAGAGACGACAATGTAGGGGAGGAGAGGGAACACTGACGACGCAGGGGAAGAGAGGGAGCGCCAACGCCGCTGGAGAGGGGAGGGGAGGCCAACGCCGTTGGAGAGAGGGAGGGGAGAATGAAAGCAAAAATTAGGGTTTTGAAAAAATTAGGAGGGTATGGAAGTTTATTAGAGGAGGGGTTTTTTGTAGAATTTACGGGGTGTGTACTCATCCTAGAATGATTGTTCTAAGTGGATGGGTGTCCTCAACAATTGCGTGTGTGCGTATAACCGTTGGCCCTTACAAAAATAAATGAGAAACTATTTAGCTTCTCCGCCATCTCTTGGATATCTCCCACAGACAACAAAAAATGTAGAATTTTTTTCATGGACATTTCGTAATGGATGGAGGAAATGACTGGAGCTTGTGAATGGGCGGATTCTCTGTGGCTGCCTCCCTCAAAGTGGAGAGTGGAGAGAGCTGGACAGCTAAAGAGGAAAGACAGAATCGTGAAATAAGGTTTATTAGAAGTTTTTTATATCTAAGTTTGGGTCTATGTATTTTTGGGCCCTATATAATATATATAATGCATATAAATTTAGGTTGGGCCAGTAAAGAAACTAATTCAAACTGCTAAACCTATATAATTTAAAAAAAAATTATGCACATCCTAGGCGGCGCCAAGGCGACTGAAAACATTTTCCGACTTCTGCAACACTGATGTTGGTCCGTTTATATTTCATCATTAAGAGCTCTTACAAGCGTTGTGAGTCTAATTCAATTTCAAAAAGGAGCAGGCTATACACCCTCCATATTTGTTAAATATACTCCATCGATACATGTACCCCCACTTAAAATGGCATAGATTAAATGTACTCTCCACAAAATACCTAATATATCCTTTTGTACATTAAATTTTAATTATAGATACACTCCCTCATATATAAAACCCTAACCCTATTTTCCCCCTCTCTTTCATTTCTTCCTAAACCCTAAACTCAACCCCCTTCCCCCACTCGAGGCCGCGGCGGTGGCGCCGCCATCATTGGTCGGCCACCCCCACCTGCCCCCCACCACTAGTCGACCACCCCTACCCACCCCCACCTGCCTGCCACCTCCCCTCCCATACATTCTTGCGGCCGCGACCGCCTCTCCCTCCATTGTCACGACCGCCTCCCCCTCTTCCTCCCTTCACGCGGTCGGCCATGCCCCCTACCTCACGGCTGCCAACTCCATTTTCATTTTTTAATATCTGCATAGCCACGGCCACCCCCGCCGTCTCATCCCACGACGCCGACGCCTCACCTCTCCCCCTCCTTCCTCATTTTAATTTATGTACGAGTAGGATTTTTTTTTTTAATTTCCTACAAGAATTTGTCAACCATAAACATTATGGTCGACAATTTGTTGTCGACCACCATGTTTATGGTCGACAAGTTCTTGTCAAAATTTATGATTTTATTTTCTTTAGATAAAATGTTGTCGACGAGGGTATCTTTCGTCGACAATCTATAGTCGAAAATATACTCTATGGTCGACACTGGTTTGTCGAAAAAATGTATTTATTTTTTAGATTTCTTAGTTTTTTTATATTTATTTTTAAATTAATCAGCTAACAACAGTGGAGGCAGAGGTGGGGCGGCGACGACGACTGCTTCCCTGAAATTAGGGTTAGGGTTATGAATTAGGGTTAGAGTTTAGGGGGAGTGTATTTATCTAATATTATTTTAAATTGAGTATTTTATATGTATATTTAATTAATAAATGGAGGGAGAGTATATTTAACAAGTTTGGAGGGTTATATAACTAGGGCCTTTCAAAAATTCGATGTCCACATTCCGCGGCCCGAATTAGTGTAAACCTCAGGGGGAGTACACCTAGCCTAATATAATTTGGTGGGGAGTCCCCATAACAAAGCTGGAGGTGCATATAGTCAGACTCATCAATAAGTGTACGCTGTCGCCGCTTGCTGAAACTCTCCTACTTCCGGATGCTAGATTCTCTCCCGTGCCATTTCTCACCACCAAACCAAAGACAGTAGTTCCATCTCCAATAGAAGCGACATCATAATTTAATTCATTTCTCCTAGATGGTGGGCATCACCATTTCACTATTTTCGGTCTCTCAAGAGTTCGGCCTGTTCCTGTTTGTGAGAGCAATTTTAGGTCATGGATGAGTGTAATAGCTCGGTTCACCTGCCTCTCCGAGTTCGGCTGCTGGTTGTGAAAAAATAATCTATTTCGACCAACCCAAATGTTGTATGCGATGGTTGCAAAGAGAGTCGTCCCTTCCTTTAGTAGGTTTCCATCATATCCAAGAGAACCTCCTTGGACGATTTGTATTGGATGCTTTAGAAATCAAGTCGGATGGGGGATTGTCCCCATGAATGAATAGCAGGCCGACAATGGAGGAGAACATGGACACTTGTTTCCATTGCTTCGGCACAGAGAGTACATTCACCGTTAACTACCATGCCCCTTTAATTTTCGCAAGATTTCTAGAGTCAGATGAGCGTTTATGGAGGCTTCCCAATGGAAATGCCTTGTACTAGGTGGAAATTGTAGATGCCGTATCTTATCCCTGAAAGAGGTGGGGTTGCTGCTAGATGCCAGGTTTAAGCCCTTCTTTGAGAACAGTTTAATCGCCAAGTGATAGGTAGATTTGACAGTGAAACATCTGTTCTTAGTCTCTCCCCAAATTCTTCTATCAAAGATGATTCAATTGCTTATGGGGAATGGAGAGAATGGTCTTACCATTTCCTCCGTGAAACTGCAGTTGATGTGCTCCGGATCCTAGGAGTTAGAGTTGGGATTGATGAGATGAGCCAATACGTTAAATTCCCAGTTTGAGACTCCAGGGGTTAGGGGAAATAAAACATATCCTTACAAATCCATTTGACCTTGAAACAGTTAACTGTCTTTCCGTCTCCAACTCGCTAAGTATAGCCCAAAAGAACGAGATCATGAGAGTTTAGGAGGCTATGCCAAATGTAGATCGGTTGGTATTTGATGCCTGTTGACTCCAGTGAACCCCTTGGATAATATTTTGCAAATAGAATTTGGGCCGTTAGGGATTCCGGAGAGTGGAGTAGTCTCCAAAATTTTTTGGCTATCAAAGCCAAGTTGAAGAAATAGAGCTCGCGGAATCCGAGGCCTCCATCTCATTTTGATCGAGTGACTTTGTCCCAGCTTGCACAGTAGATATTTCTTTCATCTCCAGTCGCCCCCAGTAAAATCTCGCTACTGCCCTTTCAATTTCCTCGCAGAGAGAACGAAAGGAAAAGGAAACAACTAATGGCAAAAGTAGGAATTAACTGCGCCACTGATTTTATGAATATCTCTCTACCAACCTTTGAGTCTTCCATAAACTCGTCCCAAATGATCCGAAAAACCTAAGATTTCAATTTTCCAACGAGGGTTGGAAGGCTAAGATATTTTGAGTATCTCTCCACCGTTAATGATCTCAACTATCTCCCGAACTCCTCCTTTCTCATAGCCGTGACATTTGTGCAAGCCGACAATTTTGAGTTTTTCAAGTTCACACATTGGCCAGATGCTGCTTCATATGTTGCTATAATGTATTTTATCTTGTCCACTTCTCTCCGGGAGTCGTAGAAGAAGGGCATACTATCATCAGCAAAGAAGAGATGTGAGACTGGGAGAGCCCCTCATGCCACTTTGAATCCCATGATATCCCCAAGGGCAATAACCTGATGAATTCGAGATAAGGAGATAAGGGTACCCTTGTCGGAGTCCCTTTGAGGGCATAACATAAATAAATCAATCCACCATTGATCAAAACCTAATTTTTGACACATACTCATAAGAAAACTCCATTCAACTCTATCATCGGCTTTACTCATGTCATGTTTTAGGGCTAAAAAACCTTTTCTACCTACTTTCTTCTTCCTCATAGAATTAAAATTTTTGAAGGCCACCATAGTATTATCTGTAATGAGTATATTAGGAATAAAATCACTTTGAGCAGAAGAGATAATCCGTCCAATCAGCAATTTCAGCCTGTTTGTGATCGTTTTTGTAATGTCCTCGCCTATTTATTATTGATCTTGACCCCAATTGTTTTATTTCTGATAGCATAGTTTGGCAGGGAAATTCCTTCAAATCTTTTTGGAAGTGGCACAAAAATTTGTTCGTGTGGAAGGAGGAATCTGACTAAGGACTTGTTTCCGCGCGAGGATACACGACTTTCTTCACAATTCTAAAGAAGACAATCGATGGACGTGGTCTTCATCCCCAAATGGAATTTACTCAGTCAACTTGATCAACATACAAATGTATTTTGAAAGACAAGATTGCATTAATTAATCAAGGGGATGATCTTGGTATTATTTGGAATAAGATGGTTCCTCTAAAGGTTTCAGCTTTTTCTTGAAGACTCATTCAAGGCAGAATTCCTACTTCTTTTTTGAAGTCTCGGTATCTGGTCCTTGGACCGACTAAAATACTTCGGGGACTAATCCTACCGTCCACTTGCGGGGCCCTCGTTTAATGATTCTTTCATTAAGACAAAATTCCTACTACCATATATCCTAAATCTTCGGAAGAGAGGTATTTTCAATGACGACATTTCTAAGCATCTACGTACCTTTCCAACTCTAAAACCCATGATCTTCCGGTAGGTAATAAGTGGAGACCTTTTTTTGAATGAAACATATTTTAGATATTGGTAATGTATCTATCTTCAGCAGTTGCAAAATAAGACATTGGAAGTCAGATGGCTAACATAAATATTTGCTCTTGATTTTTTAGACAAACTGAGGAAGGTAACTGTAATTTACTCTGAAAAAATTACTAAGTAAAAAAAAATCTTTTTACACTAGAAGAAGGTTTGTTATAACTACTTTGTGTAGAAGATGCTGACTAACTAATATAACCGTTTGCTTATATCTAACACATGATGGTGAAACAGAAAGAAGACGAGAACCCAGTGCCTGAAAAGTGCAGAAGAGAGGGGCTTTGTGAGAATATCGGCCACTTGATCTTTAGAAGGCACATACCTCAATATGCTTCATTCGCGAGTGAAAGGGAGGGCTGGAGTAGCGGAAGGCGTAGCTTAGAAAATAGAATAGATGAGAAACACAAAGAGTAATCCCAAAGAGTTTGTAGTGGCCGGGGAGAGAGTAGATGAGAAAAATCCATGGGCATTGAGGCTTGAGAAAGAAGAGAGAGACCCGTTTCAATGATACAATATATTCTATTGATGAGTATGAGGACACGAGAAGCGAACCTTTACCCCAAGCTGGCAAAACAAACCCTTGAGAGCCACAAACTCACCACCCATATCACTTTATTTTCACATTAATTAAACTCATTATAATTCATCTCAAATTTGCGACTGATTTTGTCACAATTTTTTTTCATTAATTTAAAAAAAAAAATTGCGACAGTTTTTTTGTCTCTAATTAGTCAGTCTAGTCCCAGTTTTTTTTTTTTTTTTTTTTAAATTTGCAACGAAAAAAAATAATTTGTGTTCACTCTTTTGTGATGACCAAGTTTTTCGTCGCAAATCCAATTTCAGACGGTCTTTTTCGTTGCAAAAACCATCGCAAATACACATTTTTTTGTTGTGTATCTTTAAATATAACTTTTAATTTTTTTAAGTTATAAATTTTTTTTGAAGTCTCGGTAGCCGGTCCTAGGACCGACTAATCCGAGGGACCAATCCCACAATCCACACTACACTACTAAGTCCCAAGCCTACACCACTAAACCAACTTTTAATTTTGTTTAAGTTTTTAATTTTTAATCTCATCAAAATGTATTATACAAGTTAATTTAATTAAATTCAACTTACTCTTGATTATCCTTTTCTCATAAATGCAATCCAATTAAAACAAAATCGTAAAATATATATTATTATATTGAAAATATTAATTTACTTTAATATCAAATCCCACCACACATAAATGTATATGCCAAGCACTAATTATAAAACAATTCTAATTTTAAAAACACATTATTTTTATAATGTGATTATTTTAATTGAGATGCTAATTGATTTTTATTAATATTAATATTTGGGTAGGGAAATTGAACGTTTGATTAATTAATATAGATTCTATTTAATATAATGAAGGGTGCATTGCAATTTTATAACAGATGTAGTAAACAAATTTGACTTTTAACCAAATTTTTGTTATTATTAGATTAGTATAAATTTTAATGCCAATTTAATTCCTTTTTACAGGAAATTTGAATTTTTGCCATAAATTCACACGTGAGACGTATATGACTCAATAGAATTGAGATTTTTTTTCCGGCAACTTTGAAGACATGTAGTGCTATCGTTGTCTGCCACACCAGCATTTTGTTGCCGTTATTTTGAACTATGGTTTCTATACACTGTGTGCTGCCGATACTATTGCTACTGCTCGAGGATATCCTCATCCCTCTTTTCATCTTCGGCTTTAGGTTTGCAACGATTCGCCCCTAGCTACTTAATGTTTGATTGATTCTACATTCGTTGTTGATATTAGTCTTTCGATCTATTTCTATACCGCATGTGTTCTTGATGATTTTTATCGTTCGCACTAGATTTGATGTCTTTCTTTGAGATCTCGAGTAGCGAACAAAGAATTTTAATTCATTAATTCTAGACCTGATTTATTTTTCACTACTACATATTTGGCCTTGGAGAACTTTTAGAAGAGCTCTCCAAGTGGGAGCTGTCCAAGCTAAATTGCACTTGGAGAGCCCTTTAGTGTTTGTTCGAAATCCGGTCCTAGGACCGACTAATTCGAGGGACCAATCCCACTGTCCACACTACACTCCTAAGTCCCAAGCCTACACCAATAGACCAACTTTTAAGGGAAATAATTTTTTTACGTCCCATAACTTTACAACTTTTCCAAAAACGTCCCAAAAAAGTTAAGTTTTTCAATTACGTCCCAAATTTTAGCTAACCTTTTCAATTACGTCCCAAAGTCGTCGGAAACATCAAAACGACGTCGTATTACGTCATGGTTACGACGTCGTTTTGATTTTCCGGCGACTTTGGGATGTAATGGAAAAAGTTAGCTAAAATTTGGGACGTAATTGGAAAACTTAACTTTTTTGGGACATTTTTGGAAAAATTAAAAGAATATGTAACTAATAAAATTTTAACACTAATAAACATGACTATATTATATACTTCGTATAATATTTCATTGAATTATTATATACACATATAATATATTAAAATGTACACTAATATTAAAATTTTGAATTGTATAAGATAAATTAATATTAAAATTATAATCATCTACTTTAAAAATAATTAATAATAATAACTAAATAAATAGATTGATAATAAAATTTCATATATTCCGTATTAATTAAAAATTATGAAACAATTGAACTTTAAAATTATGAATCGATTTAACTTTAAAAAAATTAAAAAATTATATATAAAAATAATAATTACCCTAAGGAATTATGCTAATATTAATGACCATAAATATAATATTTAACAAAATATCATGTAATTATGTTCAGTATAATTTTATATTCTAAAATTGAACGAAATAAAGGCTAAATTTTTTTAATTGTATAAGATAAATTAATATTAAAATTATTTACTTTAAAAATAATGAGTAATAATAAATAAATAAATAGATAATAAAATTTCATATATCCATATTAATTAAGAATTGTGACTTGATTTAAATTTAAAAAATAAAAATATTAATAATTAATAATTATCATAAGGAATTATGCTAATATTAATGACCATAAATATAATATGTTAACAAAATATCATGTAATTCTATTCAGTATAATTTTATGTTCTAAAATTGAATGAAATAAAGGCTAAAATTATTATAAAATAAATAAATGTGATAACGTACTATTTAATATTATCCAAAAACTATAACTACTAGTTTATTTATATAAATAATATATATATATATATATATATATCTTGATTATATACCTTTATGGCGACGAGGATATACCGATAATAAAATATAAGTAAATTTATTTGTTTAGATTTACATTAAAAAGAAAATTTAAAAAAAAGTATATAAATATCAAGTATATAAATTTTAAAAAAAGTATATAAACATATACAATCAATTAATCAAACAATTTCAATAAAATATATTTTTAGGTCCATAACTATTCTATTTTTTCAAAAACGTCCCAAAAAAGTTAAGTTTTTCAATTACGTCCCAAATTTTAGCTAACTTTTTCAATTACGTCCCAAAGTCGCCGGAAAATCAAAACGACGTCGTAACCATGACGTAATACGACGTCGTTTTGATGTTTCCGGCGACTTTGGGACGTAATTGAAAAAGTTAGCTAAAATTTGGGACGTAATTGGAAAACATAACTTTTTTGGGACGTTTTTGGAAAAGTTGTAAAATTATGGGACGTAAAAAAATTATTTCCCAACTTTTAATTTTGTTTAAGTTTTTAATTTTTAATCTCATCAAAAGGAATTATACAACTTAATTTAATTAAATTCAACTTACTCTTGATTATCCTTTTTCATAGATGCAATCCAGTTAAAACAAAATCGTAAAAAATATATTATTATATTGAAAATATTAATATTACTTTAATATCAAATCCCACTACACATAAATGTATACCAAGCACTAATAATAAAACAATTCTAACTTTAAAAACACATGATTTTTATAATCTGATTATTGTATTTTTCATAAATATATTTTAAAAAAGTTAATAGTTGTAATGGTAAAGAGTTTGCAAATATTTTAATTGAGATGCTAATTGATTTTTATTAATATTAATATTTCGGTAGGGAAATTGAACGTTTGATTAATTATTACAGAATTTATTTAATATAATGAAGGGTGTATTGCAATTTTATTACAGATTTAGTAAACAAATTTGACTTTTAACCAAAGTTTTGTTATTATTAGATTCGTATAAATTTTAATGCCAATTTCAATCCTTTTTATAGGAAATTTGAATTTTTGCCATAAATTCACAAGTGAGACGCACGTGACTCAATTAAATTGATATTTTTTTTCCGGCAACTTTGAAGACATGTAGTGCTACCGTTGCCTGCCACGCTAGCATTTTGTTGCCGTTATTTTGAACTAGGGTTTCTGTACATTGTGTGCCGCCGCTACTATTGCTACTGCTCGAGGATATCCTCATCCCTCTTTTCATCTTCGGCTTTAGGTTTGCAGCGATTCGCCCCTAGCTACTTAATGTTTAATTGATTCTACATTCGTTGTTGATTTTAGTCTTTCGGTCTATTTCTATATATATCGCATGTGTTCTTGATGATTTTTATCGTTCGCACTAGATTTGATGTCTTTCTTTGAGATCTCGAGTAGCAAACAAAGAATTTTAATTCATTATTTCTAGATCTGATTTATTTTTGTTCGATTAATTTAGGTTATTTATTTAGAAATGGATAAAAGTCCTGTGGATGAGAGTCGATGTGGTTCTGTGGCTTCTGCGGTGAAGCATTCCGGATCTGTAGTTGGAATTAACATGATAACTATAGATCTTGGCTGTGCTATGGAGGAGATCGATTCGCCCGTGCACGAACATTTCTCAATTCGGTAAGCGATTTTTTTCTAGATGTAAAGTATATTTTTCCTTTATATATCATTAATTTTTCCTTTTTTTTTTTTGTGATTGGTATTGAGGTTGGAAACATTTTTTGCTCAGTGTATGATATTTTAGTGTTGTGTGTTAGCTGTGGTATTAGTGATTTTAAAACACATTGTGTTGCAATTACTTAATATTGCGACACACATTATCTTTGCTTCTTGGAATTTTAGAGTAAATGATCGACTGTGTAAGTCCGAGGCGCAATTATCTATAAATTAATTTAAAAAAAAAATATTGGAATTTTCAAATTATATGTGCTATAAACATTTTGTTGGATAAATTGTTAGTGCTTTTATGCTTGCTGATGAGTTGACTATGTAATTGCATTTTCTACAATCAAATTATATAGAGCTTAAAATAGTTGTAATTAATCCTATCGAATATAAATAATGAAGAAAAAGTACTCATTCTGTTAATTGATGCAGTAGGTTTGTTGCTGCCATGAGGAAGAAAGATCCAAAGCAGTGTTTGCCCTTTGCTTTAGAAGGCGACGATTTACCTCCACTAGACAGTCCCAGATTCCGATTGTGGAACTGTTCAAACTGCGTTGGGGATGTTTGTGCTGAGTGGACTAGCAAAAACGATCATGGTACAAATTTTGAATTTAGTCTGCTAATTCTCGCCAAATTTTAATTTTAGTCTAGTAACTTTTTCAGCTTTGAAAATAGTCCTTTTAGTTTATCAAATTTAACTTTTTTGTCATTTTATCGGCTAAAACAAGTTAACAAAATTAAACTTTATCGTGTTTTCTAAAAGGACGAAAAACATAAAATTTTGTAGATTTATGAGACGAATTTCAATGTGCAAATTAAGTGAAAAAATACACTTAACCTAATTTGTATAATATTATAATTAAATCAATTTTGTTTTTTTGATGTAGTAGGTATGACTACATATTCTGATATCCAACCTGATGAGCCAGTGAATGTGTCTTCTAAGAGAAGTCCCTACGGGCAAACATCGTGC
The DNA here is from genome assembly GCA_963675135.1 of Galeopsis tetrahit. Lineage (NCBI taxonomy): Eukaryota > Viridiplantae > Streptophyta > Magnoliopsida > Lamiales > Lamiaceae > Galeopsis > Galeopsis tetrahit. The sequence continues at coordinate 15,921,731 of OY776127.1, read as the reverse complement.
ATGCAAAGAAGCATTAATCTGGATCTGAACGAGCCGTTAACTGAAAGATGTTCTAACGGCCAAACATCGTGCAAATATAGAGGCATTCCGGATCTGAATGAGCCGTTTACTGAAATATCGTCGCAAGGGAAGGATTTTCCAACTCCTTCTGAGTGTAGGAGTTCAGCTCTGCTCAGATTTGCGGTATGCTAACTTCAGTTCTCTAAAGTTGTGTGATTGTTGTGCTATTTCTTTTTTTTCCCGGAACAGCAAAGCTAATTTTATAAAAAGCACAAAGTCCGTTCAAAGCAAATTTTAATTATAAAAAGCGCAAAGTACAAACCCTCCAATCCATTACAATGAAAAGAATAAGCACCCAATTATATTACAGAAAGTTTTATATAGTTGAAATGATTGTTGTGCTATTTATTCAGTTCAACTTTGGAATTTGATAGAGCTGTCAAAACGGGCTGGGCCCGTTGGGCCAGACCGCCCCGCCACTAAAAATAGTGGGTTGGGCCAGGATTTTCCAAACAATCAAAAGAATAAGCACCCAATTATATTACAGAAAGTTTTATATAGTTGAAATGATTGTTGTGCTATTTATTCAGTTCAACTTTGGAATTTCAATTTGATCATAAGTGGCGAAATCATTTTGTAGAGGTTTTAGGTATGAAGCCAATTATTGTAGAAATGATTAATATTTGATTGCTGATAAGTTTGGAAAATGTTTTTTTTTTTTTTTTTTGTATAAAAATTCATGACCTTTTGGGTGTTTATCATGATCAACTGCAACTTATCATATTAAAATGTTCAATTCGATACGCAAACTAATTAATTATTACAATTCGATGCACTTGACTAATTTTTTATGTGACTAAAGATGATATGGCAGTTGGAAATTAGCCCCGTGCAAGGTTGGCAAAGATGCATGTGTGAAGTAGACCGGTGGTTGGCTGCCATATCATCTACAACCATGCACGCTGAAAATTAGTCCGGTGCATCGAGTTGCAACAATTTTTTAAAAATACTTTTTATGTTATATATGACACATTTCATGTATTAGAATTATATTGTATATATTCTTGTGTAATGTATCTCACATCGTTTGTATAGAATACTCTTGTACTTATTTTTACTTTCAATATTGAATGAAGCATCTTTTCCATTCACTCTTCTCTATAGAAACACCAAAGTGAAGTAAGGGATCCCTGCTGATATAACTTCTGATTGACTAAGGCAATTTAATTCAGCAGTTATATATGGTGGCATAAAATTGAATTAAAAACTTAATTTTTAGGACCTTTTGCGGAAAAGAAAAAATTATGAACCAAAATAGATTTAATTAACTCATTGATATGATAACAAATTATCGAATTTCATTGTTATAAAAGTTTGTAAACTTTTCATACCACGTTCACATTTAATTAGATGAGAGTTAACACGTACTGGGGCATATCTTGCTTTGTTCTAAAGGATATTTAATTGTCGTTAAGTGGTATATAAATGTGTCACAATTATATGTTTGTCGTTAAGTACTTCTCTTGATGTTTCTTGTTTTCTCGTCTCAATTGACTGAATGCCGTCAACAAGAAAAAAGAGAGAGCAAGTTCTCGCCTATTTTTCCTGCACGTGCATATCTGGTGCATAACCTAACAAGAATTTCGGTTAATTTTTCAGGATGTCTGTGAACAGATTTCTAGAGAAAGAGAACGACAAATGGGAGGTGAAGTGGTGCCTCATAATATAGAAATGTATAAAGGAAAGGCTGTTACTGATATGAACAGTGAGGGCACAAGATCTGCACGTGATATGTCAGCAGCTTATACACAAGGTACAATGTTAGTTAATTAATCATTGTCCCTTTTTTTTTTTTAAACAGCATATGTCTGTAAACGAAGCATCTTTTTAGGTCAAATGCATCCACATCCGAGAAAGATCCATTTGGGAGGCTCGAGGAATCGTGCAATTCAGCCATCAAGAGGCAATGTGGCATCGGAAGTCTGCAGACTGAATCAGAACCCTGCGGATTTCAGCTATCCCGATGCAGGAAACGAGTTCACTCTAAGTGCTAAAGATTTGAAACCTAGAAAGAGGAAACATCGATCTTTAAAAGAAAGCTCTTTGCCCCGTGAACGTTGATGGTACGAAGAGATGAAGGGCGAGTAAAACACCTCCAACTATATATCATAAGTACTTCAAGTTTATGTATGCTAATCGTTTCGTCTAATGAGTTTCTATGTTGTATTTAAAGTTATATGAGTTCATTCTCTTAAGGCAAAGTTTGATTTTCTCCGTAATTTTTTTTACTTTGTAACAAATTAGTTAGCAAATGGTTTGCTACATGTATTGTATTCTGGGATTCTATAGCTTGTAAGAGTTAATATCGTAGTCCCCGTAACTTAGGCCATCTCCAATATTACTGATGTAACTCAGCTCTATCTTAATTTTAGTCATTTTGAAATCAAATTTGGTCCTTTTGTGTTGGAAATTTGAATTTTGCACGGAAAACTCACGTAAAGTGCACATGCATCACGTCCAAATTGTGTCGGATCAACAGTGAACTCCAGTATGACAAATCCCAAAAAATACTCCTTTTATTCCAACCATCTCGGATTCGACTGTTGTGTTCAGCTGCATTTTCCTCTGTAGACTTTTTCAAACCCGTCCACTGAATCTCATGTAACAACCTTTGTCCTGTACGATGAATAAATAATAAATAACATTAAATCAAATAATTGTATAATTAAAATACCGTTTTGAAGGGGCGGTCGATTGTTTGCAACTGTTCTATTCTTCAAGAAGTTGTTCTTATTCCTTCTAAATGGATGATCTCGAGGTAAGAACTTTTGGTGATTATCGAACCATGTAACTTTCCTACTCTTCTGAAGACTGAAAGCTTCATAATGCTCCATACAATACGGACATGTTTGCATCCCTGCCGTTTTCCACCCAAACAACATAGAATATGCAGGAAAGTCGCTAATGGTCCACAATACAGCAGCACACATCGTGAAATTCTGTTTTCTGAACACATTATACGTTTGGACACCACTTTCCCACAAAAAGATCAAGTCTTTTATAAGAGGCTGGAGATAAACATCAAGTTTTTCCTTTGGATTCGACGGACCGGGCACCAATACAGTCAGAAACATTGTTTGAGGTTTCAAGCACATCCATGGAGGAAGATTATACGGAGTCAGTATCACCGACCACAAAGAATACTGCTTTCCAAAGCTCCCAAACGGTGCAAAACCATCAGTACATAAACCTAACCTCACATTCCTCAGTTCACAAGAAAAACCTGGAAACACGTTGTCATGGTGTTTCCAGGCCTCCGAGTTAGCCGGATGTCGCATCTCCCTAGACTCGATCGAGGAAGAATCTGTTGCATGCCACATCATGTGCTGTACTGTGGCAGTAGATTGATACAATCTCATTAAACGAGGAATGATTGGAAGATAATACATCCTCTTATGTGCCACTTTCTTCTTCGACGACTTCGATTGACCAGCGGGCCCCTTCCAACGTGGCTCTTTGTACCGAGGATGGCCACACATTCTACACATGTTCATATTGCTATCTTCATCACCCCAATATAACATGAAACCGTTTACACAACAATCAATCTTCTCAACCAGCAATCCCATATTTTTCATCATTTGGTTGCTTTGATGATACGTTGTAGGCACCTTATTCTTTGGAGGACAAATCTCATTGCATAATCGTGTCATTTGCTCATATGCCCTGTTAGAAAGCTTGTTCTCGGTCTTAATAGCCATAAGTACTAGTCGGGAATTAAATAACAACTGAGAGTGAGAATCACAACCCGGATACAAATCTTGATCGATAAATTTGAGCATTTCATAAAACCGAAATGCTTCATCCGTCGGCTCCTCTTCTACATTTGAAAAACCAGTTTCCATTATCATTGTTTGATACATATTGGGTTCTTCCCTCTCCAATTGCGTTTCTTCTCCAACAAACTGTTGTTCCCCACCAAACTGTTGTTTATTACTGGTGCCGGCTTGATTAGCATGTATTTGTCTTTCATAGTTTCCAGTAGTGTAATAGTATAACACTTGATCAAAGTTATAAGACCAACGTCGTTCACCATGAAATGTCCAATTACAATAATTAACAACGAAACCATTCTTCAGAACATGTACCAAAACCTCATCAACCGACTTAAATATTTTATTATGACAATTTTTGGCATTACACGGACACTTGATACAATCCCCATACATGCAATGTGGGTGGAGCTTTGCAAATTCAACAAATGACACAAGTTCATTGTAAAATTCACCATTCACATTTCCTAAATTGAACCTAGTAGTACAATACATTCATCGACGATCCGGCAATTCTATCTGTTAAGCATTTAAAATACATATACAAATTAAAATACACAACTAAACTACAAAAAATATAATTAAAATGCACAACTAATTAAACTACAAACATATAATATGCACAACTAATTAAACTACAAACATATAAAATTCACAACTAAACTACAAAATATAACCAAGTAGAAAACAAAAACGTAGCGAAATTTGATGTTTTCATACAATTTCCACAATTTTTTTCGATTGAGAGTGAGAAAAATCTTATGTAATGTACTGCATATTACCGACATATTTTCAATTTCCTTAGGCAGCTTGACTTTTAAGTTTACAAACGGAATTCCGTCGGTAAGTTGGCGCCCATTTTCCGTCAGTAGAGTATACTACCGACGGAAATTCCGTCGGTAACTTTTGAATACATTATTTCCGACGGAATACTTCGTCGGTAAATTGACGGAATAAAAAAATGTCATTATTTGACTTGTTTATAAATATTTATACCCAATCTATCGAAAAATTATGTATAAATTAAAAACAATAACATAAATAAACAATCCAATAACAAAAAAACATCAACCGAAATAAATATGTTCGACAAAATAATAATTAGTTCGACAGAAAAAAAAAATAGTTCGACAGAAAAATAAAGTGTTCAAATATCAACTACTAAAGTCAAAATACTCTTCAAGATTGTCACCGCCGAAATTCATGTCGACGCCACAATCCAATTCGTCATCTTCGGCTGCATCTGCGTCTAGAGCTGCAGCTGGACCTGGAGCAGTGAGGGAATGCTCATCGCCTCTTCAAAGCATGCCTCTATCTGAGTAGCTAGACATCCCCAACGACCGACCCATAGTGCCAGATAGTTGTCGGATGTAGTGGTTGATGACGCCCATTAAGTTCGGGTCCTGAACAACAGTGGAGGATACAGAGCCCTGTGATGCATGCTGGGATGAACTAGACGACCTCACAGTGCTGCTCAACCGGCCAAGGCCAAGGATCCGTCCTCGATCAATCGGGGCAACGTCTAGGTAAATCTGGTTAAGGTCAACCGGCGGAGGGGGAGAGCTGGGGCCGGCATGAGCAGAAGCCTGCGTAGACGGATCAACTACATAATTAAAAAAATTAAATTAATGCATAGTTTAATACATTTAATTATTAAATAATAAAAAAAAAAACATCACAATTTAATTAAACTTACGTGAAGCTCGGTAGTGCGCCCATATGTGGACGTCTGCGTAGATAGATCAAACAAATTAATAAGGTTCAACCCGTCTCCCGCTTCTATTTCATACCAAATGAGCATATAAAAATTATTTTATATAATAATATATATAAATAATTAAATTAAAATTAGTTTGAAATAAATTTAGTGAACACTTACTAGCACAATTGAGTTCTCATACGCGGATTGGGACCTCCCCCCGATGCCTTGACATCCCACCTCTAACATCAGTTCTACGGTTGGCCCGAGCAGTATTACACTTCTGCACGTACTCCGGGCTACTCTAATACGGGGTCATCAACCCCATTTTCGTCCACACACTACAAAAAAATGCCAAAATGGCGACGGGGAAGGCAACGGATTCCCCCTCACTAATCAAGAAGGCAACGACACTCCGCCGTTGCCAATATGGGTGTTGCTATTTTATAAGCAACTGACTTTGGGAAAACCGTTGCCTTTTGGCAACGGTAGATGGCCGTCGCCTTTTGGCAAGGGCGTGGAGGCCGTCGCCTTTTCGAAATGGGGCCCAGCCGTTGCCAATTGGCAACGGGGTCCAGCCGTCGCCTTTTCGTCCACAAACTACAAAAAAAATGCCAAAATGGCGACGGGGAAGGCAACGGATTCCCCCTCACTAATCAAGAAGGCAACGGAAAAGGCAACGACACTCTGCCGTTGCCAATATGGGCGTTGCTATTTTATAGGCAACAGACTTTGGGAAAACCGTTGCCTTTTGGCAACGGTAGACGGCCGTCACTTTTTCACAACGGGGCCCAGCCGTCGCCTTTTGGCAATGGGCCCACTGCCATTGCCTTTTCGCAACGGGCCCACTGCCGTTGCGAAGGCCGTCGCCTTTTTGTTAACTTTTAAAAAATGAGAACCTGGGTTTCGAACCCAGGTCTCTAAGGCAACCAACACACCCCCCACCACTAGGCCACCAATATTCGCGAATTTTCGCTCCAGCTGGGTTTCGAGCACGGGACCTCTCGGTCCTGTAGAGTTTTGGGCGCCCCCTGTGTGCCGTTTAGGCTAGGAGCTTTAGTCGTCATGTTGTGAACACAATTAATATATATTCAATTTAATTTTAGTTTCAATTCTTTATTTCAATCCATTTTAAGTTTAATTGTTTCTTATTAAATTGTCAAAGCATATCATATTTATTTCTAAATGAGAATTAACTAAATTATAATGTGTTTCAAATTAAATAATTTAATTACGGTATCATTAATTAATTTACACTATTTAAATTTATTCTAATCTTCAATATACAACATTTAAATTCATCCTAATTTTCAATTCACAACATTATAATTACATACAACATTGAGTATAATTATTTTCGATTATACATGTAAATTTATTCTAATCACATCATTTAAATTCATTCTAATTTTCAATTCACAACATTAATTATAATTACATACAACATTGAGTATAATTATTTTCGATTATACATGTAAATTTATTCTAATTCATTCTACCATAGTGTGGTACGAACTAGGTCCCGCTGGGTCAACGTCGTTTGAAGTTGACGCAAATTCATTAGTGTTTTGAAATGGACGTGGACCCCAACTCCCTTCCCCGTGATAAATCCAATTATAATAATTCAGTGTAAAACCATTTCGATATAAATGAGATTTCACTTCATTAGGATCTCTATAAGTTTGATTTCGACATCTAGCTTACGAACAAGGACACCTAATTTTTCCTTCCCAAATCGAATTCGGATTACTAGTGGCAGCTTCAATAAATCCATTTACTCCACTAATAAATCCGGGGTTCATAATCCCATTCACTGATCTTGGACTATACATCCAACTACGACTTGAATAATTCATCATGTCAATCGACGTACGTCTACAACACACAAATTAACAACCAACGTCTCATTCCTCCAACTCTATTAAAATTAATTAATATAATTCCAAATATATTCTAATAATTATTCTAACACCCTAATTAACAAATAAATTCATATATAGACATAACACAATTATATATATAATTCTAACACCCTAATTAACAAATAAATTCATATAACTTAATTAATTAATTAAAACATACATACATACATATAAAATACATGCCTAACACAATATAATTCTAACAATTAAATTCTAACAATTACCACATGCATGCATAAAAATTAACAATTCTAACAATTTTATATATACATACAACATATATATATACATATATATACTAAACTATATATATACATATAACTTCAAATTTAACCGATTAAAACGAAAAAAATTACCGTAGAAATGCTCCCGTCGAAGTGTAGAACACAAATGGCCAAGAACCGAGTCCGATCTGCAAACGAACGTGGATGTTGAGTTTGGAGGTTTGTGTAATGGAGGTGTGTGTGCGCCGCTTAATGAGCTTCTGGACGGTTGGGGAGGGAGGACTTTTAATTGAAGTAGGGCGACGGTAAAGGCAACGGGCCCAATGCCGTTGCCAATTAGAGAGTGGGGGCCCGTTACCAAATGGCAACGGGGCCCACTGCCGTCGCCTTTTGTCAACGGGCCTTATATACCGTCGCCTTTTTGCAACGGGGCCCACTCCCGTTGCCTTATCTGTTGCCTTAAGGCAACGACACCCGCCCCCGTCGCCTTTTTTCTTCCCGTTATCAATGCCGTTGCCAATTGGCAACGGTAGCCTGCCGTTGCCAATTGCCGTTGCCTTCTGGCCATTATTTTGTAGTGACACCCAACGTCTGCATCTTGCCACGAGTGCGCCAAGCCGTCCTCCAGTTGTACATTACCTCATTATACCTAGATTGACATGAACCAGCCCAGTACTTGTAAATATAAGCGTCCGAGTAGTACTCCCTATGCCAATAAACACGTTTCTGCATATATTCGACCAGCATATTTATCAAATAATATATATATATATATAATAAATTGTTTATTAATATTTAATTGAATGTGCTCAAATACCTGGAATTCCTCAAAATTAATCCTTTTTTGTAGACGGCACCTTCAATCAAGAGTACGCATTCGCATCAATCTTGCACTTAAGAATCGATGCAGTGCAAATCTTCGACACCTCGTTACCAGACAATAATCTGTGACATTATTAACAAACAAACACATTATAAATTAAAAAATTAATGCTATTAAATATTGTTAAACCTTAAAATTATTTAATTAATTACTTACTGTCCATCCAGAATTTAATTATACGAGCAGTCTGGTTTCGACGAATGCCCTGGGACAATTTTAACAAGCAAACTTACCAATATCAAGCATATATACATCATCGCGCGCACAAGTTCTGCTCATATGAGAAACCCCCCGAAGACGAACAGGGAAACATGATTTTTAGGCTCTTTAATTTTTTAAGGACGATATGTTTTTGGACCTTTAAATGTAGGACATTAATTTTTAAAATCTATAAATGTAAGAAAATCAAGCATAAATTAGTCCAATCGGGATCAAATCGTGCATGAGTTGCACAATTCCTCTACATTTATATATTTTGGGCTTATGATTGGATGTAAAACAATATGTTTTCAAAATTTGTAAATTTAGGATAATTGTGGAACTCACGTGACATTTCAACTCGATTTGGGCTTGTTCGGGCTTGATTCCCCTACCTCTACATGTTTTAAAACAAAATGTCCTACATTCATACGCCTATACATTTATTGTCCTCAAAACCCCCATGTTACGGGCTTAACAAAACACTTTTTTCGAGAAAAAAATTATTTACGTCCCGTAATTTTTACCTTTTTTGAAAAATGTCCCAAAATAGTTAAAATTTTAATTTACGTCCCATAACTTTTTCAATGGCTTAATTTATGTCCAATTTTCGCTGGAAATCCCCAAATTTATGTAAATGGGACGTAAATTGAGCAATTAAAGAAGTTATGTGACGTAAATTAAATTTTTAATTAAAATGAGACGTTATGCGAAAAAGAAAAAAATATTCAACAAATGTCTACAATTCATTATAAAATTAATGTTGTTTATGTTATACAATCAAATAAATTTTTTTTATAAATTAATTAATTATTATAAAAATCAATTAACTAACCTAATTCATTATTAGAAAAATTAATAACTTACCTAATTAGAAAAAATTACAATATAAGTTTATAAAATAAATTATGAATATTAATTAAAATACTAAATAATATTTTAAAATATATGAAAATAAATTTAGAATAATATTTAAATAAGTAAATAAGTTTTCATAATATCAAAAAAAATATAATATCAAAAATTAGCGTGTAGAGCTGCTGACCTCTAACTCGGGTGTTCTGTTCTTGAGTCCCAGTCGGATGCCAAAATTACGGATGTGTTGAAGGGATTGTCCTTCATCAAGGTCAGCCATGTCTTTGGAGAAGGCTTCCCATTCTGCTTTGATCAGTTTCTTCTTCTTAAGGGGTGGATGAATTGGGTGGGGGGGGGGGAATGGATCATCGGGGGTGCGGGGGAGGGGGATGGATGAATCTGAAGCGGGGGGAGGGTTGAGGGGAGGGCGGTGTTTATGCTTCATTTTTCTGGGAAAGAGGGTTCACTAACTGCACTTTGAGCATCATTTTTCAAGGGGGATGTTTCTGCGTTGGATAATTAGGCCCCACACGAGGAGTCAATCTCCTCCGCCTCCAATTCGCCGGAGAGTGCATCGCTGGCGGGCAGTTCTTGTGCAGCGTACTCCTTTACTTCCGAGAAAGCCGGTTCGGCGTCCACTCTTTCCCATAGTTCGTCCGAATCAGTTTCCGAGTTAGAGGACAATTCCACGTTGTAGGGATTCAATATTCCTGGTTCTTAAAAAATACGGATGTGGAATACCGTATCATCAATGAGGGGGGAGATGCATACATTGGTGAGGATTGGGCCTGATTCCGTGTTTTGATCGATCTCCACGAGGCTCCCGAAGAGGAGAGCCAGGCGTTTGAAAAATCTTCTATTCCAGACATGAATTGGAATGCCATACAACCTGATCCAAACTGATCTTTGAATGCTAACATCGGTTTTTTCCCATGGGGCGATGGAATCGAACCAATGATCCGACCATTCTTCAAATCCGTCCAACGCTGTTTCAAGGGGGGTCAGTTGTGGTAGGCTGTAGTAGGACCAGCCATGTGAGTGAGCCTGATATTTTGTCCACATTCACCGGAGATCTCCTCCATGTGCGAGTCCCAATCGAAGCTCAATTTCAGTTGGTCTGTGAGGCAGCCCTCTGTCCAGGCCCTCTCATCCGATGTGGATTGAAAAGTGAATCGCACTAAGGGCCTCCTTCCGCCGTGCAGCGAGGTATCGGGGTGGGAGTTTGGAGGCCGTAATGGATGCAGGGGGAGGGGTGTCTTACTGGCCAGTGGGATTCTACTTTTGGCCCTGTCCAGGTACGACACACCCAGTTGTGTTCTGTTTGGGGAGAATATCACGAACCTTTGTGGCGGGTTGTTCGACCTTTCGTTTCCATTTCTGGAGTACTTTGACAAGTTTGCCCGGAGTTTGAAGGAGTTGAACCAGATTGTATTCAAACCTTCTTCGATCCTTCGACATTCCCAGTTGTTGGAGAATCTGACAAAACCAAAAGGCTCCCCCCGTTGATTCTGTTTCTTGAAGATGTAGATGTCCTTCACCAGTCCAATATGGTTGAATTTCCCTAATAGCATTGGGATGGTGACTGCTGGAGGAAAGTTTCTGAAGAAAAAGGTGAAGGTGGAGGATTCAATCCTCTTAATCCACTCCGGTGTGCTGCCTCTGTTCTTTCGTAAAACTCCACCACTCGACTTGGATTCTCGTATAGAAGCCCGGTAATCATCTATCCGTATGGACCACAACTTTTAAAAGTCGTGAAGAGGCCAAATTAGCTGAATCCACCCAAATTGGGCCCAAATTCATCTCCGAATTCATGCCAATTTTGATCGATTCGGGCTAGTTTGGCCTCAATTCACGACTTTTTAAAAGTTATTGCCCTTAAATTGTCTAAGTTACGGTTATAAAAAACATTTTCCCCGTTCAATTTTTTACAAGTTAAAGGCGTTGCAAAGATCATTATATTTTTATATTAATTTATGGGACATGCTTTTGATGTAGTAGGTATGACTAAATATTCTGATATGCAACCTGATGAGCCAGTGAATGTATCATCTAAGAGAAAACCAAAATTGGACCTTTTGCCCAGCAGCTATACGAACACAGAGAGAAGTTCCTACAGGCAAACATTGTGCGTGCAAAGAAGCATTGTGAATCAGAACCATGCGGATTTCAGCTATCCCGATGCAGGAAATGAGTTCACTCTAAGTGCTAAAGATTTGAAACCTAGAAAGAGGAAATATCGATCTTTAAGACAAAGCTCTTTGCCCCGTGAACGTTGATGGCACGCAGAGATGACGCGACTAAATTGCACCTCCGACTATATACCTTCAAGCTTATGTGTGTTAACCGTTTCATCTAATGAGTTTCTATGTTGTATTTAAAGTTATATGAGTTCATTCTCTTAAGGCAAAGTTTGATTTTCTTCGTAATTTTTTTACTTTGTAATAAATTAGTTAGCAAAAGGTTTGCTACATATATTGTATTCAGGGGTTCTATAGCCTGTAAGAGTTAATATCGTAGTCTTGTAACTTAGGCTCCATTATTACTTATGTAACTCAACTCTTTCTTAATTTTAGTCCTTTTGAAATTAAGTTTGGTCCTTTTCTGTCGGAAATTTGAATTTTGCACGGAAAACTCACGTGAAGCGCACATGCTAAAATAAATATGAGGGTTTTATAATTTCCAGCTATTAATATAGAACTTAGCCTTCAGCCAGAGAAAAGATGTAATGTGAATTTTGCTAATTACCGTCTCCACATCAAAGTATTACCTCTAAACACTATCTCGTTCTTCTAATCCAGATACACCAAACAGTGAAGTCCCATGTTCCTGCTAATGTCATTTAAATTTGTTGAGCTGGTTGTCCATTGAATTAAATCTCTTTAGTGTTTTAGTTCTCTTTGCTAGAGGACAAACAAATACTTAAGTGTGGGGAGAATTCTTCTTTTTTTTTTTGAACGAAAAAAATATATTTTATTAACGAGTACTAGAGGTACTCGAGGGAACCTGACAAAGTTACAAAGATACTACTGCTAAGTAGACAAGTCGAGTCACGACCAAGGCTGTCCCTTAGAACTTCTTACAACATAATCTGGGATTATAACACCAATCCTGGAACGAATAAGGACTCCCACCACTAAAAGATAAGAAAAAAAGACTCCATACTTTAGCTCGAATCTCCTCGAAAGTCTTTTCCGGTTTGATATCCTCGCCTTTGAAAATTTTACTATTTCTGGATTTCCAAAGGAATTGAACCATATGCATTCCAGCACATGCTTTCTTCACCCAATAATCCGATGTGTTGTAGCAGGCGCGACGCTGGTTTTTTAGGTTGCAGGGCATGGGGCAGCCAAACCAAGCATATATAGCACTGTTCAATGAGAGAACGTGCAATCGAAGAAAAGATGATGGACACTTTCCTTGACTTGGCTGCACAATCCGGCCACAACTGACGTCATCGCCATCCCCAAGGACTTTTCTTCTTTTGAGGTTTGATCGAGTAGGGAGTCTGCCGTGGAGGATCTTCCATGCCAAGCCGCCTGACCACTTCGAGGGGGTCGACAAGCTAACATAACAAAGAGTTGGTCTAATAATTCATGATTCCAATAAGAAAGAGTCCTCCATTGAAATTTCCACTGCCAAAGACCATTCATGCACCCACATCCCCATATTTAGCATTACATATGGAATAATGTTTAGGAAATAAGACACTAAATTATTGGCCGGTGAAAGTTGCTTCGCTGCTACCACTTTAGGATATAATCACTTTAGAATTAAATTCTAAAATTCGGAAAATTTTAAATTCCAAATTCTAGAAATATGAAAATCATGTGTAAATTAAAATTCTAAAACTCACATTAATACTTTTTTTAAAATTTCTAGAAATCTCTTTAAAAAAATAATCTGAACTTAAATAATCTCTTCAAAAAAAAAAAAAATTCTAAAAAGATGAAAGTTACCGGACATAAATAATTTTTATCTTTTTGGGGAAGTTTTTTAAAAAAAAGGTAAAAGTTACGGAACTTAAATAATTTTTTTCTCACTTTGGAAAAGGTGGTCGGAAACAGGACTCCGATGGAAGCATGGCGCCCATGGAGGCGGTGCTGCACTGCTCTCCACTTAGAAGTTTTTTTTTGGATAAGATGACATATTTAAAATTAATTTAATAATTTTATTAAATTAACCTATTTTTCAGTTTCTTAAAACATTTAATGAAATTTAATATTTCGGTATATTGAATAATGATATATACTTTGCAAACATTCCATAATATCCTGATTGATCTGGGATATTGAATATATATCATCCAAACCTGGTCAACTCTGTTCTATCAAACCTCCCTATAGGCCCCGAAAGGAAAATTGTTTGGGTGAGTTGAGAAACGTTGTGAAGGAAAAATAAAAAAAAAAGAATGAAAGAGGGGACTTGGGAATAAAAAATATGGAGTATTTTAATAGTACGTTGTTTGGTAAATGGGGCTTGCGTGTCATTGGGGGAGAGAGATATTTATTAACTTTTGTGCCTAGTCTAAATATGGGGGTTGTGGGATAGTGTAGAGTTTTTTTTTTTCACGGAAAATATAAAATTTCATTAAGTGAAAAAAGTAGCCTCGCGGTTTACATATAATAAGCAAAATACAATTTCTCGAAACTTTTTCAATCTAGATCCTCTCCTAGGTGGCCCAGACGATGGAGGACCACATAGCCTCTCGTCTTACAAAAGGCCACGGTTATACACACGCATGAGATTGATGAGGACACCCACCAATTTCTTTTTACAAAATAGTGACATGTGAAATGTCAGTTCTACCCTTGATTAAAATTAACAAAATTCTCGTGATTATACACCCACCCCATTTAGCACTGGAATTCTAAACGTCTCCCCCAAATAGTAATCTCAAATGAAAAATTTCCAAATTTCATCATTCCATTAAGCAAGCTTAAACGACAAACTCACACCATTAAAGAAAAATACATCATTCCAAATCATTAAAGCTTAAACTCAATCAACAGTGTCGAAAAAAAAAATACGAAAAAAATAATCGAATCTAAATTTTTTACTTTTTTTTCGAAATTTGTAACATTTTAGAATTTTGGTGTTTTTTTCGAATATATTTTTTGAGTAAATTTCAAAACGGATAAATTTTTAAAAAAATAACAGAATTTCAGGAAAAAAATGTATTTTTTTTGGCAAAATAAATCGAAAAAAATACTTAGAAAAGATCGATTAAGGTATGCGACTGGGCAAGTGGACGACGACAAAGGAGATCGACGAGGTGGGCTAGTGGGGGGAGAGGGTGGGCGGCGAAGTCGAAGGCGGAGGAGATGGACGAGGCGAACGCGTCGTGGATGAGATGCACGATGAAGGAAAAGATCGACGAGGCACGGCTGGACAGGGGATGGCGAAGCATCTGGACGCGCAGGTGAGGTGAGAGGAGGGAGAGAGACGACAATGTAGGGGAGGAGAGGGAACACTGACGACGCAGGG
The DNA here is from genome assembly GCA_963675135.1 of Galeopsis tetrahit. Taxonomy (NCBI): domain Eukaryota; kingdom Viridiplantae; phylum Streptophyta; class Magnoliopsida; order Lamiales; family Lamiaceae; genus Galeopsis; species Galeopsis tetrahit. Next base: position 15,906,633 of record OY776127.1, on the reverse strand, counting down.
GAAGAGAGGGAGCGCCAACGCCGCTGGAGAGGGGAGGCCAACGCCGTTGGAGAGAGGGAGGGGAGAATGAAAGCAAAAATTAGGGTTTTGAAAAAATTAGGAGGGTATGGAAGTTTATTAGAGGAGGGGTTTTTTGTAGAATTTACGGGGTGTGTACTCATCCTAGAATGATTGTTCTAAGTGGATGGGTGTCCTCAACAATTGCGTGTGTGCGTATAACCGTTGGCCCTTACAAAAATAAATGAGAAACTATTTAGCTTCTCCGCCATCTCTTGGATATCTCCCACAGACAACAAAAAATGTAGAATTTTTTTCATGGACATTTCGTAATGGATGGAGGAAATGACTGGAGCTTGTGAATGGGCGGATTCTCTGTGGCTGCCTCCCTCAAAGTGGAGAGTGGAGAGAGCTGGACAGCTAAAGAGGAAAGACAGAATCGTGAAATAAGGTTTATTAGAAGTTTTTTATATCTAAGTTTGGGTCTATGTATTTTTGGGCCCTATATAATATATATAATGCATATAAATTTAGGTTGGGCCAGTAAAGAAACTAATTCAAACTGCTAAACCTATATAATTTAAAAAAAAATTATGCACATCCTAGGCGGCGCCAAGGCGACTGAAAACATTTTCCGACTTCTGCAACACTGATGTTGGTCCGTTTATATTTCATCATTAAGAGCTCTTACAAGCGTTGTGAGTCTAATTCAATTTCAAAAAGGAGCAGGCTATACACCCTCCATATTTGTTAAATATACTCCCTCGATACATGTACCCCCACTTAAAATGGCATAGATTAAATGTACTCTCCACAAAATACCTAATATATCCTTTTGTACATTAAATTTTAATTATAGATACACTCCCTCATATATAAAACCCTAACCCTATTTTCCCCCTCTCTTTCATTTCTTCCTAAACCCTAAACTCAACCCCCTTCCCCCACTCGAGGCCATGGCGGTGGCGCCGCCATCATTGGTCGACCACCCCCACCTGCCCCCCACCACTAGTCGACCACCCCTACCCGCCCCCACCTGCCTGCCACCTCCCCTCCCATACATTCTTGCGGCCGCGACCGCCTCTCCCTCCATTGTCACGACCGCCTCCCCCTCTTCCTCCCTTCACGCGGTCGGCCATGCCCCCTACCTCACGGCTGCCAACTCCATTTTCATTTTTTAATATCTGCATAGCCACGGCCACCCCCGCCGTCTCATCCCACTACGCCGACGCCTCACCTCTCCCCCTCCTTCCTCATTTTAATTTCTGTACGAGTAGGATTTTTTTTTTTAATTTCCTACAAGAATTTGTCAACCATAAACATTATGGTCGACAATTTGTTGTCGACCACCATGTTTATGGTCGACAAGTTCTTGTCAAAATTTATGATTTTATTTTCTTTAGATAAAATGTTGTCGACGAGGGTATCTTTCGTCGACAATCTATAGTCGAAAATATACTCTATGGTCGACACTGGTTTGTCGAAAAAATGTATTTATTTTTTAGATTTCTTAGTTTTTTTTATATTTATTTTTAAATTAATCAGCTAACAACAGTGGAGGCAGAGGTGGGGCGGCGACGACGACTGCTTCCCTGAAATTAGGGTTAGGGTTATGAATTAGGGTTAGAGTTTAGGGGGAGTGTATTTATCTAATATTATTTTAAATTGAGTATTTTATATGTATATTTAATTAATAAATGGAGGGAGAGTATATTTAACAAGTTTGGAGGGTTATATAACTAGGGCCTTTCAAAAATTCGATGTCCACATTCCGCGGCCCGAATTAGTGTAAACCTCAGGGGGAGTATACCTAGCCTAATATAATTTGGTGGGGAGTCCCCATAACAAAGCTGGAGGTGCATATAGTCAGACTCATCAATAAGTGTACGCTGTCGCCGCTTGCTGAAACTCTCCTACTTCCGGATGCTAGATTCTCTCCCGTGCCATTTCTCACCACCAAACCAAAGACAGTAGTTCCATCTCCAATAGAAGCGACATCATAATTTAATTCATTTCTCCTAGATGGTGGGCATCACCATTTCACTATTTTCGGTCTCTCAAGAGTTCGGCCTGTTCCTGTTTGTGAGAGCAATTTTAGGTCATGGATGAGTGTAATAGCTCGGTTCACCTGCCTCTCCGAGTTCGGCTGCTGGTTGTGAAAAAATAATCTATTTCGACCAACCCAAATGTTGTATGCGATGGTTGCAAAAAGAGTCGTCCCTTCCTTTAGTAGGTTTCCATCATATCCAAGAGAACCTCCTTGGACGATTTGTATTGGATGCTTTAGAAATCAAGTCGGATGGGGGATTGTCCCCATGAATGAATAGCAGGCCGACAATGGAGGAGAACATGGACACTTGTTTCCATTGCTTCGGCACAGAGAGTACATTCACCGTTAACTACCATGCCCCTTTAATTTTCGCAAGATTTCTAGAGTCAGATGAGCGTTTATGGAGGCTTCCCAATGGAAATGCCTTGTACTAGGTGGAAATTGTAGATGCCGTATCTTATCCCTGAAAGAGGTGGGGTTGCTGCTAGATGCCAGGTTTAAGCCCTTCTTTGAGAACAGTTTAATCGCCAAGTGATAGGTAGATTTGACAGTGAAACATCTGTTCTTAGTCTCTCCCCAAATTCTTCTATCAAAGATGATTCAATTGCTTATGGGGAATGGAGAGAATGGTCTTACCATTTCCTCCGTGAAACTGCAGTTGATGTGCTCCGGATCCTAGGAGTTAGAGTTGGGATTGATGAGATGAGCCAATACGTTAAATTCCCAGTTTGAGACTCCAGGGGTTAGGGGAAATAAAACATATCCTTACAAATCCATTTGACCTTGAAACAGTTAACTGTCTTTCCGTCTCCAACTCGCTAAGTATAGCCCAAAAGAACGAGATCATGAGAGTTTAGGAGGCTATGCCAAATGTAGATCGGTTGGTATTTGATGCCTGTTGACTCCAGTGAACCCCTTGGATAATATTTTGCAAATAGAATTTGGGCCGTTAGGGATTCCGGAGAGTGGAGTAGTCTCCAAAATATTTTGGCTATCAAAGCCAAGTTGAAGAAATAGAGCTCGCGGAATCCGAGGCCTCCATCTCATTTTGATCGAGTGACTTTGTCCCAGCTTGCACAGTAGATATTTCTTTCATCTCCAGTCGCCCCCAGTAAAATCTCGCTACTGCCCTTTCAATTTCCTCGCAGAGAGAATGAAAGGAAAAGGAAACAACTAATGGCAAAATAGGAATTAACTGCGCCACTGATTTTATGAATATCTCTCTACCAACCTTTGAGTCTTCCATAAACTCGTCCCAAATGATCCGAAAAACCTAAGATTTCAATTTTCCAACGAGGGTTGGAAGGCTAAGATATTTTGAGTATCTCTCCACCGTTAATGATCTCAACTATCTCCCGAACTCCTCCTTTCTCATAGCCGTGACATTTGTGCAAGCCGACAATTTTGAGTTTTTCAAGTTCACACATTGGCCAGATGCTGCTTCATATGTTGCTATAATGTATTTTATCTTGTCCACTTCTCTCCGGGAGTCGTAGAAGAAGGGCATACTATCATCAGCAAAGAAGAGATGTGAGACTGGGAGAGCCCCTCATGCCACTTTGAATCCCATGATATCCCCAAGGGCCATAACCTGATGAATTCGAGATAAGGAGATAAGGGTACCCTTGTCGGAGTCCCTTTGAGGGCATAACATAAATAAATCAATCCACCATTGATCAAAACCTAATTTTTGACACATACTCATAAGAAAACTCCATTCAACTCTATCATCGGCTTTACTCATGTCATGTTTTAGGGCTAAAAAACCTTTTCTACCTACTTTCTTCTTCCTCATAGAATTAAAATTTTTGAAGGCCACCATAGTATTATCTGTAATGAGTATATTAGGAATAAAATCACTTTGAGCAGAAGAGATAATCCGTCCAATCAGCAATTTCAGCCTGTTTGTGATCGTTTTTGTAATGTCCTCGCCTATTTATTATTGATCTTGACCCCAATTGTTTTATTTCTGATAGCATAGTTTGGCAGGGAAATTCCTTCAAATCTTTTTGGAAGTGGCACAAAAATTTGTTCGTGTGGAAGGAGGAATCTGACTAAGGACTTGTTTCCGCGCGAGGATACACGACTTTCTTCACAATTCTAAAGAAGACAATCGATGGACGTGGTCTTCATCCCCAAATGGAATTTACTCAGTCAACTTGATCAACATACAAATGTATTTTGAAAGACAAGATTGCATTAATTAATCAAGGGGATGATCTTGGTATTATTTGGAATAAGATGGTTCCTCTAAAGGTTTCAGCTTTTTCTTGAAGACTCATTCAAGGCAGAATTCCTACTTCTTTTTTGAAGTCTCGGTATCTGGTCCTTGGACCGACTAAAATACTTCGGGGACTAATCCTACCGTCCACTTGCGGGGCCCTCGTTTAATGATTCTTTCATTAAGACAAAATTCCTACTACCATATATCCTAAATCTTCGGAAGAGAGGTATTTTCAATGACGACATTTCTAAGCATCTACGTACCTTTCCAACTCTAAAACCCATGATCTTCCGGTAGGTAATAAGTGGAGACCTTTTTTTGAATGAAACATATTTTAGATATTGGTAATGTATCTATCTTCAGCAGTTGCAAAATAAGACATTGGAAGTCAGATGGCTAACATAAATATTTGCTCTTGATTTTTTAGACAAACTGAGGAAGGTAACTGTAATTTACTCTGAAAAAATTACTAAGTAAAAAAAAATCTTTTTACACTAGAAGAAGGTTTGTTATAACTACTTTGTGTAGAAGATGCTGACTAACTAATATAACCGTTTGCTTATATCTAACACATGATGGTGAAACAGAAAGAAGACGAGAACCCAGTGCCTGAAAAGTGCAGAAGAGAGGGGCTTTGTGAGAATATCGGCCACTTGATCTTTAGAAGGCACATACCTCAATATGCTTCATTCGCGAGTGAAAGGGAGGGCTGGAGTAGCGGAAGGCGTAGCTTAGAAAATAGAATAGATGAGAAACACAAAGAGTAATCCCAAAGAGTTTGTAGTGGCCGGGGAGAGAGTAGATGAGAAAAATCCATGGGCATTGAGGCTTGAGAAAGAAGAGAGAGACCCGTTTCAATGATACAATATATTCTATTGATGAGTATGAGGACACGAGAAGCGAACCTTTACCCCAAGCTGGCAAAACAAACCCTTGAGAGCCACAAACTCACCACCCATATCACTTTATTTTCACATTAATTAAACTCATTATAATTCATCTCAAATTTGCGACTGATTTTGTCACAATTTTTTTTCATTAATTTAAAAAAAAAAATTGCGACAGTTTTTTTGTCTCTAATTAGTCAGTCTAGTCCCAGTTTTTTTTTTTTTTTTTTTTTTTTAAATTTGCAACGAAAAAAAATAATTTGTGTTCACTCTTTTGTGATGACCAAGTTTTTCGTCGCAAATCCAATTTCAGACGGTCTTTTTCGTTGCAAAAACCATCGCAAATACACATTTTTTTGTTGTGTATCTTTAAATATAACTTTTAATTTTTTTAAGTTATAAATTTTTTTTGAAGTCTCGGTAGCCGGTCCTAGGACCGACTAATCCGAGGGACCAATCCCACCATCCACACTACACTACTAAGTCCCAAGCCTACACCACTAAACCAACTTTTAATTTTGTTTAAGTTTTTAATTTTTAATCTCATCAAAATGTATTATACAAGTTAATTTAATTAAATTCAACTTACTCTTGATTATCCTTTTCTCATAAATGCAATCCAATTAAAACAAAATCGTAAAATATATATTATTATATTGAAAATATTAATTTACTTTAATATCAAATCCCACCACACATAAATGTATATGCCAAGCACTAATTATAAAACAATTCTAATTTTAAAAACACATTATTTTTATAATGTGATTATTTTAATTGAGATGCTAATTGATTTTTATTAATATTAATATTTGGGTAGGGAAATTGAACGTTTGATTAATTAATATAGATTCTATTTAATATAATGAAGGGTGCATTGCAATTTTATAACAGATGTAGTAAACAAATTTGACTTTTAACCAAAGTTTTGTTATTATTAGATTAGTATAAATTTTAATGCCAATTTAATTCCTTTTTACAGGAAATTTGAATTTTTGCCATAAATTCACACGTGAGACGTATATGACTCAATAGAATTGAGATTTTTTTTCCGGCAACTTTGAAGACATGTAGTGCTATCGTTGTCTGCCACACCAGCATTTTGTTGCCGTTATTTTGAACTATGGTTTCTATACACTGTGTGCTGCCGATACTATTGCTACTGCTCGAGGATATCCTCATCCCTCTTTTCATCTTCGGCTTTAGGTTTGCAACGATTCGCCCCTAGCTACTTAATGTTTGATTGATTCTACATTCGTTGTTGATATTAGTCTTTCGATCTATTTCTATACCGCATGTGTTCTTGATGATTTTTATCGTTCGCACTAGATTTGATGTCTTTCTTTGAGATCTCGAGTAGCGAACAAAGAATTTTAATTCATTAATTCTAGACCTGATTTATTTTTCACTACTACATATTTGGCCTTGGAGAACTTTTAGAAGAGCTCTCCAAATGGGAGCTGTCCAAGCTAAATTGCACTTGGAGAGCCCTTTAGTGTTTGTTCGAAATCCGGTCCTAGGACCGACTAATTCGAGGGACCAATCCCACTGTCCACACTACACTCATAAGTCCCAAGCCTACACCAATAGACCAACTTTTAAGGGAAATAATTTTTTTACGTCCCATAACTTTACAACTTTTCCAAAAACGTCCCAAAAAAGTTAAGTTTTTCAATTACGTCCCAAATTTTAGCTAACCTTTTCAATTACGTCCCAAAGTCGTCGGAAACATCAAAACGACGTCGTATTACGTCATGGTTACGACGTCGTTTTGATTTTCCGGCGACTTTGGGATGTAATTGAAAAAGTTAGCTAAAATTTGGGACGTAATTGGAAAACTTAACTTTTTTGGGACATTTTTGGAAAAATTAAAAGAATATGTAACTAATAAAATTTTAACACTAATAAACATGACTATATTATATACTCCATATAATATTTCATTGAATTATTATATACACATATAATATATTAAAATGTACACTAATATTAAAATTTTGAATTGTATAAGATAAATTAATATTAAAATTATAATCATCTACTTTAAAAATAATTAATAATAATAACTAAATAAATAGATTGATAATAAAATTTCATATATTCCGTATTAATTAAAAATTATGAAACGATTGAACTTTAAAATTATGAATCGATTTAACTTTAAAAAAATTAAAAAATTATATATAAAAATAATAATTACCCTAAGGAATTATGCTAATATTAATGACCATAAATATAATATTTAACAAAATATCATGTAATTATGTTCAGTATAATTTTATATTCTAAAATTGAACGAAATAAAGGCTAAATTTTTTTAATTGTATAAGATAAATTAATATTAAAATTATTTACTTTAAAAATAATGAGTAATAATAAATAAATAGATAATAAAATTTCATATATCCATATTAATTAAGAATTGTGACTTGATTTAAATTTAAAAAATAAAAATATTAATAATTAATAATTATCATAAGGAATTATGCTAATATTAATGACCATAAATATAATATGTTAACAAAATATCATGTAATTCTATTCAGTATAATTTTATGTTCTAAAATTGAATGAAATAAAGGCTAAAATTATTATAAAATAAATAAATGTGATAACGTACTATTTAATATTATCCAAAAACTATAACTACTAGTTTATTTATATAAATAATATATATATATATATATATATATATATATATATATATATATCTTGATTATATACCTTTATGGCGACGAGGATATACCGATAATAAAATATAAGTAAATTTATTTGTTTAGATTTACATTAAAAAGAAAATTTTAAAAAAAGTATATAAATATCAAGTATATAAATTTTAAAAAAAGTATATAAACATATACAATCAATTAATCAAACAATTTCAATAAAATATATTTTTAGGTCCATAACTATTCTATTTTTTCAAAAACGTCCCAAAAAAGTTAAGTTTTTCAATTACGTCCCAAATTTTAGCTAACTTTTTCAATTACGTCCCAAAGTCGCCGGAAAATCAAAACGACGTCGTAACCATGACGTAATACGACGTCGTTTTGATGTTTCCGGCGACTTTGGGACGTAATTGAAAAAGTTAGCTAAAATTTGGGACGTAATTGGAAAACATAACTTTTTTGGGACGTTTTTGGAAAAGTTGTAAAATTATGGGACGTAAAAAAATTATTTCCCAACTTTTAATTTTGTTTAAGTTTTTAATTTTTAATCTCATCAAAAGGAATTATACAACTTAATTTAATTAAATTCAACTTACTCTTGATTATCCTTTTTCATAGATGCAATCCAGTTAAAACAAAATCGTAAAAAATATATTATTATATTGAAAATATTAATTTACTTTAATATCAAATCCCACTACACATAAATGTATACCAAGCACTAATAATAAAACAATTCTAACTTTAAAAACACATGATTTTTATAATCTGATTATTGTATTTTTCATAAATATATTTTAAAAAAGTTAATAGTTGTAATGGTAAAGAGTTTGCAAATATTTTAATTGAGATGCTAATTGATTTTTATTAATATTAATATTTCGGTAGGGAAATTGAACGTTTGATTAATTATTACAGAATTTATTTAACATAATGAAGGGTGTATTGCAATTTTATTACAGATTTAGTAAACAAATTTGACTTTTAACCAAAGTTTTGTTATTATTAGATTCGTATAAATTTTAATGCCAATTTCAATCCTTTTTATAGGAAATTTGAATTTTTGCCATAAATTCACAAGTGAGACGCACGTGACTCAATTAAATTGATATTTTTTTTTCCGGCAACTTTGAAGACATGTAGTGCTACCGTTGCCTGCCACGCTAGCATTTTGTTGCCGTTATTTTGAACTAGGGTTTCTATACATTGTGTGCCGCCGCTACTATTGCTACTGCTCGAGGATATCCTCATCCCTCTTTTCATCTTCGGCTTTAGGTTTGCAGCGATTCGCCCCTAGCTACTTAATGTTTAATTGATTCTACATTCGTTGTTGATTTTAGTCTTTCGATCTATTTCTATATATATCGCATGTGTTCTTGATGATTTTTATCGTTCGCACTAGATTTGATGTCTTTCTTTGAGATCTCGAGTAGCAAACAAAGAATTTTAATTCATTATTTCTAGATCTGATTTATTTTTGTTCGATTAATTTAGGTTATTTATTTAGAAATGGATAAAAGTCCTGTGGATGAGAGTCGATGTGGTTCTGTGGCTTCTGCGGTGAAGCATTCCGGATCTGTAGTTGGAATTAACATGATAACTATAGATCTTGGCTGTGCTATGGAGGAGATCGATTCGCCCGTGCACGAACATTTCTCAATTCGGTAAGCGATTTTTTTCTAGATGTAAAGTATATTTTTCCTTTATATATCATTAATTTTTCCTTTTTTTTTTTTTGTGATTGGTATTGAGGTTGGAAACATTTTTTGCTCAGTGTATGATATTTTAGTGTTGTGTGTTAGCTGTGGTATTAGTGATTTTAAAACACATTGTGTTGCAATTACTTAATATTGCGACACACATTATCTTTGCTTCTTGGAATTTTAGAGTAAATGATCGACTGTGTAAGTCCGAGGCGCAATTATCTATAAATTAATTTTAAAAAAAAATATTGGAATTTTCAAATTATATGTGCTATAAACATTTTGTTGGATAAATTGTTAGTGCTTTTATGCTTGCTGATGAGTTGACTATGTAATTGCATTTTCTACAATCAAATTATATAGAGCTTAAAATAGTTGTAATTAATCCTATCGAATATAAATAATGAAGAAAAAGTACTCATTCTGTTAATTGATGCAGTAGGTTTGTTGCTGCCATGAGGAAGAAAGATCCAAAGCAGTGTTTGCCCTTTGCTTTAGAAGGCGACGATTTACCTCCACTAGACAGTCCCAGATTCCGATTGTGGAACTGTTCAAACTGCGTTGGGGATGTTTGTGCTGAGTGGACTAGCAAACACGATCATGGTACAAATTTTGAATTTAGTCTGCTAATTCTCGCCAAATTTTAATTTTAGTCTAGTAACTTTTTCAGCTTTGAAAATAGTCCTTTTAGTTTATCAAATTTAACTTTTTTGTCATTTTATCGGCTAAAACAAGTTAACAAAATTAAACTTTATCGTGTTTTCTAAAAGGACGAAAAACATAAAATTTTGTAGATTTATGAGACGAATTTCAATGTGCAAATTAAGTGAAAAAATACACTTAACCTAATTTGTATAATATTATAATTAAATCAATTTTGTTTTTTTGATGTAGTAGGTATGACTACATATTCTGATATCCAACCTGATGAGCCAGTGAATGTGTCTTCTAAGAGAAGTCCCTACGGGCAAACATCGTGCATGCAAAGAAGCATTAATCTGGATCTGAACGAGCCGTTAACTGAAAGATGTTCTAACGGCCAAACATCGTGCAAATATAGAGGCATTCCGGATCTGAATGAGCCGTTTACTGAAATATCGTCGCAAGGGAAGGATTTTCCAACTCCTTCTGAGTGTAGGAGTTCAGCTCTGCTCAGATTTGCGGTATGCTAACTTCAGTTCTCTAAAGTTGTGTGATTGTTGTGCTATTTCTTTTTTTTCCCGGAACAGCAAAGCTAATTTTATAAAAAGCACAAAGTCCGTTCAAAGCAAATTTTAATTATAAAAAGCGCAAAGTACAAACCCTCCAATCCATTACAATGAAAAGAATAAGCACCCAATTATATTACAGAAAGTTTTATATAGTTGAAATGATTGTTGTGCTATTTATTCAGTTCAACTTTGGAATTTGATAGAGCTGTCAAAACGGGCTGGGCCCGTTGGGCCAGACCGCCCCGCCACTAAAAATAGTGGGTTGGGCCAGGATTTTCCAAACAATCAAAAGAATAAGCACCCAATTATATTACAGAAAGTTTTATATAGTTGAAATGATTGTTGTGCTATTTATTCAGTTCAACTTTGGAATTTCAATTTGATCATAAGTGGCGAAATCATTTTGTAGAGGTTTTAGGTATGAAGCCAATTATTGTAGAAATGATTAATATTTGATTGCTGATAAGTTTGGAAAATGTTTTTTTTTTTTTTTTGTATAAAAATTCATGACCTTTTGGGTGTTTATCATGATCAACTGCAACTTATCATATTAAAATGTTCAGTTCGATACGCAAACTAATTAATTATTACAATTCGATGCACTTGACTAATTTTTTATGTGACTAAAGATGATATGGCAGTTGGAAATTAGCCCCGTGCAAGGTTGGCAAAGATGCATGTGTGAAGTAGACCGGTGGTTGGCTGCCATATCATCTACAACCATGCACGCTGAAAATTAGTCCGGTGCATCGAGTTGCAACAATTTTTTAAAAATACTTTTTATGTTATATATGACACATTTCATGTATTAGAATTATATTGTATATATTCTTGTGTAATGTATCTCACATCGTTTGTATAGAATACTCTTGTACTTATTTTTACTTTCAATATTGAATGAAGCATCTTTTCCATTCACTCTTCTCTATAGAAACACCAAAGTGAAGTAAGGGATCCCTGCTGATATAACTTCTGATTGACTAAGGCAATTTAATTCAGCAGTTATATATGGTGGCATAAAATTGAATTAAAAACTTAATTTTTAGGACCTTTTGCGGAAAAGAAAAAATTATGAACCAAAATAGATTTAATTAACTCATTGATATGATAACAAATTATCGAATTTCATTGTTATAAAAGTTTGTAAACTTTTCATACCACGTTCACATTTAATTAGATGAGAGTTAACACGTACTGGGGCATATCTTGCTTTGTTCTAAAGGATATTTAATTGTCGTTAAGTGGTATATAAATGTGTCACAATTATATGTTTGTCGTTAAGTACTTCTCTTGATGTTTCTTGTTTTCTCGTCTCAATTGACTGAATGCCGTCAACAAGAAAAAAGAGAGAGCAAGTTCTCGCCTATTTTTCCTGCACGTGCATATCTGGTGCATAACCTAACAAGAATTTCGGTTAATTTTTCAGGATGTCTGTGAACAGATTTCTAGAGAAAGAGAACGACAAATGGGAGGTGAAGTGGTGCCTCATAATATAGAAATGTGTAAAGGAAAGGCTGTTACTGATATGAACAGTGAGGGCACAAGATCTGCACGTGATATGTCAGCAGCTTATACACAAGGTACAATGTTAGTTAATTAATCATTGTCCCTTTTTTTTTTTAAACAGCATATGTCTGTAAACGAAGCATCTTTTTAGGTCAAATGCATCCACATCCGAGAAAGATCCATTTGGGAGGCTCGAGGAATCGTGCAATTCAGCCATCAAGAGGCAATGTGGCATCGGAAGTCTGCAGACTGAATCAGAACCCTGCGGATTTCAGCTATCCCGATGCAGGAAACGAGTTCACTCTAAGTGCTAAAGATTTGAAACCTAGAAAGAGGAAACATCGATCTTTAAAAGAAAGCTCTTTGCCCCGTGAACGTTGATGGTACGAAGAGATGAAGGGCGAGTAAAACACCTCCAACTATATATCATAAGTACTTCAAGTTTATGTATGCTAATCGTTTCGTCTAATGAGTTTCTATGTTGTATTTAAAGTTATATGAGTTCATTCTCTTAAGGCAAAGTTTGATTTTCTCCGTAATTTTTTTTACTTTGTAACAAATTAGTTAGCAAATGGTTTGCTACATGTATTGTATTCTGGGATTCTATAGCTTGTAAGAGTTAATATCGTAGTCCCGTAACTTAGGCCATCTCCAATATTACTGATGTAACTCAGCTCTATCTTAATTTTAGTCATTTTGAAATCAAATTTGGTCCTTTTGTGTTGGAAATTTGAATTTTGCACGGAAAACTCACGTAAAGTGCACATGCATCACGTCCAAATTGTGTCGGATCAACAGTGAACTCCAGTATGACAAATCCCAAAAAATACTCCTTTTATTCCAACCATCTCGGATTCGACTGTTGTGTTCAGCTGCATTTTCCTCTGTAGACTTTTTCAAACCCGTCCACTGAATCTCATGTAACAACCTTTGTCCTGTACGATGAATAAATAATAAATAACATTAAATCAAATAATTGTATAATTAAAATACCGTTTTGAAGGGGCGGTCGATTGTTTACAACTGTTCTATTCTTCAAGAAGTTGTTCTTATTCCTTCTAAATGGATGATCTCGAGGTAAGAACTTTTGGTGATTATCGAACCATGTAACTTTCCTACTCTTCTGAAGACTGAAAGCTTCATAATGCTCCATACAATACGGACATGTTTGCATCCCTGCCGTTTTCCACCCAAACAACATAGAATATGCAGGAAAGTCGCTAATGGTCCACAATACAGCAGCACGCATCGTGAAATTCTGTTTTCTGAACACATTATACGTTTGGACACCACTTTCCCACAAAAAGATCAAGTCTTTTATAAGAGGCTGGAGATAAACATCAAGTTTTTCCTTTGGATTCGACGGACCGGGCACCAATACAGTCAGAAACATTGTTTGAGGTTTCAAGCACATCCATGGAGGAAGATTATACGGAGTCAGTGTCACCGACCACAAAGAATACTGCTTTCCAAAGCTCCCAAACGGTGCAAAACCATCAGTACATAAACCTAACCTCACATTCCTCGGTTCACAAGAAAAACCTGGAAACACGTTGTCATGGTGTTTCCAGGCCTCCGAGTTAGCCGGATGTCGCATCTCCCTAGACTCGATCGAGGAAGAATCTGTTGCATGCCACATCATGTGCTGTACTGTGGCAGTAGATTGATACAATCTCATTAAACGAGGAATGATTGGAAGATAATACATCCTCTTATGTGCCACTTTCTTCTTCGACGACTTCGATTGACCAGCGGGCCCCTTCCAACGTGGCTCTTTGTACCGAGGATGGCCACACATTCTACACATGTTCATATTGCTATCTTCATCACCCCAATATAACATGAAACCGTTTACACAACAATCAATCTTCTCAACCAGCAATCCCATATTTTTCATCATTTGGTTGCTTTGATGATACGTTGTAGGCACCTTATTCTTTGGAGGACAAATCTCATTGCATAATCGTGTCATTTGCTCATATGCCCTGTTAGAAAGCTTGTTCTCGGTCTTAATAGCCATAAGTACTAGTCGGGAATTAAATAACAACTGAGAGTGAGAATCACAACCCGGATACAAATCTTGATCGATAAATTTGAGCATTTCATAAAACCGAAATGCTTCATCCGTCGGCTCCTCTTCTACATTTGAAAAACCAGTTTCCATTATCATTGTTTGATACATATTGGGTTCTTCCCTCTCCAATTGCGTTTCTTCTCCAACAAACTGTTGTTCCCCACCAAATTGTTGTTTATTACTGGTGCCGGCTTGATTAGCATGTATTTGTCTTTCATAGTTTCCAGTAGTGTAATAGTATAACACTTGATCAAAGTTATAAGACCAACGTCGTTCACCATGAAATGTCCAATTACAATAATTAACAACGAAACCATTCTTCAGAACATGTACCAAAACCTCATCAACCGACTTAAATATTTTATTATGACAATTTTTGGCATTACACGGACACTTGATACAATCCCCATACATGCAATGTGGGTGGAGCTTTGCAAATTCAACAAATGACACAAGTTCATTGTAAAATTCACCATTCACATTTCCTAAATTGAACCTAGTAGTACAATACATTCATCGACGATCCGGCAATTCTATCTGTTAAGCATTTAAAATACATATACAAATTAAAATACACAACTAAACTACAAAAAATATAATTAAAATGCACAACTAATTAAACTACAAACATATAATATGCACAACTAATTAAACTACAAACATATAAAATTCACAACTAAACTACAAAATTTAACCAAGTAGAAAACAAAAACGTAGCGAAATTTGATGTTTTCATACAATTTCCACAATTTTTTTCGATTGAGAGTGAGAAAAATCTTATGTAATGTACTGCATATTACCGACATATTTTCAATTTCCTTAGGCAGCTTGACTTTTAAGTTTACAAACGGAATTTCGTCGGTAAGTTGGCGCCCATTTTCCGTCAGTAGAGTATACTACCGACGGAAATTCCGTCGGTAACTTTTGAATACATTATTTCCGACGGAATACTTCGTCGGTAAATTGACGGAATAAAAAAAATGTCATTATTTGACTTGTTTATAAATATTTATACCCAATCTATCGAAAAATTATGTATAAATTAAAAACAATAACATAAATAAACAATCCATTAACAAAAAAACATCAACCGAAATAAATATGTTCGACAAAATAATAAATAGTTCGACAGAAAAAAAAAATAGTTCGACAGAAAAATAAAGTGTTCAAATATCAACTACTAAAGTCAAAATACTCTTCAAGATTGTCACCGCCGAAATTCATGTCGACGCCACAATCCAATTCGTCGTCTTCGGTTGCATCTGCGTCTAGAGCTGCAGCTGGACCTGGAGCAGTGAGGGAATGCTCATCGCCTCTTCAAAGCATGCCTCTATCTGAGTAGCTAGACATCCCCAACGACCGACCCATAGTGCCAGATAGTTGTCGGATGTAGTGGTTGATGACGCCCATTAAGTTCGGGTCCTGAACAACAGTGGAGGATACAGAGCCCTGTGATGCATGCTGGGATGAACTAGACGACCTCACAGTGCTGCTCAACCGGCCAAGGCCAAGGATCCGTCCTCGATCAATCGGGGCAACGTCTAGGTAAATCTGGTTAAGGTCAACCGGCGGAGGGGGAGAGCTGGGGCCGGCATGAGCAGAAGCCTGCGTAGACGGATCAACTACATAATTAAAAAAATTAAATTAATGCATAGTTTAATACATTTAATTATTAAATAATAAAAAAAAACATCACAATTTAATTAAACTTACGTGAAGCTCGGTAGTGCGCCCATATGTGGACGTCTGCGTAGACGGATCAAACAAATTAATAAGGTTCAACCCGTCTCCCGCTTCTATTTCATACCAAATGAGCATATAAAAATTATTTTATATAATAATATATATAAATAATTAAATTAAAATTAGTTTGAAATAAATTTAGTGAACACTTACTAGCACAATTGAGTTCTCATACGCGGATTGGGACCTCCCCCCGATGCCTTGACATCCCACCTCTAACATCAGTTCTACAGTTGGCCCGAGCAGTATTACACTTCTGCACGTACTCCGGGCTACTCTAATACGGGGTCGTCAACCCCATTTTCGTCCACACACTACAAAAAAATGCCAAAATGGCGACGGGGAAGGCAACGGATTCCCCCTCACTAATCAAGAAGGCAACGACACTCCGCCGTTGCCAATATGGGTGTTGCTATTTTATAGGCAACTGACTTTGGGAAAACCGTTGCCTTTTGGCAACGGTAGATGGCCGTCGCCTTTTGGCAAGGGCGTGGAGGCCGTCGCCTTTTCGAAATGGGGCCCAGCCGTTGCCAATTGGCAACGGGGTCCAGCCGTCGCCTTTTGGCAACGGGCCCACTGTCGTTGCCTTTTCGTCCACACACTACAAAAAAATGCCAAAATGGCGACGGGGAAGGCAACGGATTCCCCCTCACTAATGAAGAAGGCAACGGAAAAGGCAACGACACTCTGCCGTTGCCAATATGGGCGTTGCTATTTTATAGGCAACAGACTTTGGGAAAACCGTTGCCTTTTGGCAACGGTAGACGGCCGTCACTTTTTCACAACGGGGCCCAGCCGTCGCCTTTTGGCAATGGGCCCACTGCCATTGCCTTTTCGCAACGGGCCCACTGCCGTTGCGAAGGCCGTCGCCTTTTTGTTAACTTTTAAAAAATGAGAACCTGGGTTTCGAACCCAGGTCTCTAAGGCAACCAACACACCCCCCACCACTAGGCCACCAATATTCGCGAATTTTCGCTCCAGCTGGGTTTCGAGCACGGGACCTCTCGGTCCTTTTGGCAATGGGCCCACTGCCATTGCCTTTTCGCAACGGGCCCACTGCCGTTGCGAAGGCCGTCGCCTTTTTGTTAACTTTTAAAAAATGAGAACCTGGGTTTCGAACCCAGGTCTCTAAGGCAACCAACACACCCCCCACCACTAGGCCACCAATATTCGCGAATTTTCGCTCCAGCTGGGTTTCGAGCACGGGACCTCTCGGTCCTGTAGAGTTTTGGGCGCCCCCTGTGTGCCGTTTAGGCTAGGAGCTTTAGTCGTCATGTTGTGAACACAATTAATATATATTCAATTTAATTTTAGTTTCAATTCTTTATTTCAATCCATTTTAAGTTTAATTGTTTCTTATTAAATTGTCAAAGCATATCATATTTATTTCTAAATGAGAATTAACTAAATTATAATGTGTTTCAAATTAAATAATTTAATTACGGTATCATTAATTAATTTACACTATTTAAATTTATTCTAATCTTCAATATACAACATTTAAATTCATCCTAATTTTCAATTCACAACATTATAATTACATACAACATTGAGTATAATTATTTTCGATTATACATGTAAATTTATTCTAATCACATCATTTAAATTCATTCTAATTTTCAATTCACAACATTAATTATAATTACATACAACATTGAGTATAATTATTTTTGATTATACATGTAAATTTATTCTAATTCATTCTACCATAGTGTGGTACGAACTAGGTCCCGCTGGGTCAACGTCGTTTGAAGTTGACGCAAATTCATTAGTGTTTTGAAATGGACGTGGACCCCAACTCCCTTCCCCGTGATAAATCCAATTATAATAATTCAGTGTAAAACCATTTCGATATAAATGAGATTTCACTTCATTAGGATCTCTATAAGTTTGATTTCGACATCTAGCTTTCGAACAAGGACACCTAATTTTTCCTTCCCAAATCGAATTCGGATTACTAGTGGCAGCTTCAATAAATCCATTTACTCCACTAATAAATCCGGGGTTCATAATCCCATTCACTGATCTTGGACTATACATCCAACTACGACTTGAATAATTCATCATGTCAATCGACGTACGTCTACAACACACAAATTAACAACCAACGTCTCATTCCTCCAACTCTATTAAAATTAATTAATATAATTCCAAATATATTCTAATAATTATTCTAACACCCTAATTAACAAATAAATTCATATATAGACATAACACAATTATATATATAATTCTAACACCCTAATTAACAAATAAATTCATATAACTTAATTAATTAATTAAAACATACATACATACATACATACATATAAAATACATGCCTAACACAATATAATTCTAACAATTAAATTCTAACAATTACCACATGCATGCATAAAAATTAACAATTCTAACAATTTTATATATACATACAACATATATATATACATATATATACTAAACTATATATATACATATAACTTCAAATTTAACCGATTAAAACGAAAAAAATTACCGTAGAAATGCTCCCGTCGAAGTGTAGAACACAAATGGCCAAGAACCGAGTCCGATCTGCAAACGAACGTGGATGTTGAGTTTGGAGGTATGTGTAATGGAGGTGTGTGTGCGCCGCTTAATGAGCTTCTGGACGGTTGGGGAGGGAGGACTTTTAATTGAAGTAGGGCGACGGTAAAGGCAACGGGCCCAATGCCGTTGCCAATTAGAGAGTGGGGGCCCGTTACCAAATGGCAACGGGGCCCACTGCCGTCGCCTTTTGTCAACGGGCCTTATATACCGTCGCCTTTTTGCAACGGGGCCCACTCCCGTTGCCTTATCTGTTGCCTTAAGGCAACGACACCCGCCCCCGTCGCCTTTTTTCTTCCCGTTATCAATGCCGTTGCCAATTGGCAACGGTAGCCTGCCGTTGCCAATTGCCGTTGCCTTCTGGCCATTATTTTGTAGTGACACCCAACGTCTGCATCTTGCCACGAGTGCGCCAAGCCGTCCTCCAGTTGTACATTACCTCATTATACCTAGATTGACATGAACCAGCCCAGTACTTGTAAATATAAGCGTCCGAGTAGTACTCCCTATGCCAATAAACACGTTTCTGCATATATTCGACCAGCATATTTATCAAATAATATATATATATATATAATAAATTGTTTATTAATATTTAATTGAATGTGCTCAAATACCTGGAATTCCTCAAAATTAATCCTTTTTTGTAGACGGCACCTTCAATCAAGAGTACGCATTCGCATCAATCTTGCACTTAAGAATCGATGCAGTGCAAATCTTCGACACCTCGTTACCAGACAATAATCTGTGACATTATTAACAAACAAACACATTATAAATTAAAAAAATAATGCTATTAAATATTGTTAAACCTTAAAATTAATTAATTACTTACTGTCCATCCAGAATTTAATTATACGAGCAGTCTGGTTTCGACGAATGCCCTGGGACAATTTTAACAAGCAAACTTACCAATATCAAGCATATATACATCATCGCGCGCACAAGTTCTGCTCATATGAGAAACCCCCCGAAGACGAACAGGGAAACATGATTTTTAGGCTCTTTAATTTTTTAAGGACGATATGTTTTTGGACCTTTAAATGTAGGACATTAATTTTTAAAATCTATAAATGTAAGAAAATCAAGCATAAATTAGTCCAATCGGGATCAAATCGTGCATGAGTTGCACAATTCCTCCACATTTATATATTTTGGGCTTATGATTGGATGTAAAACAATATGTTTTCAAAATTTGTAAATTTAGGATAATTGTGGAACTCACGTGACATTTCAACTCGATTTGGGCTTATTCGGGCTTGATTCCCCTACCTCTACATGTTTTAAAACAAAATGTCCTACATTCATACGCCTATACATTTATTGTCCTCAAAACCCCCATGTTACGGGCTTAACAAAACACTTTTTTCGAGAAAAAAATTATTTACGTCCCGTAATTTTTACCTTTTTTGAAAAATGTCCCAAAATAGTTAAAATTTTAATTTACGTCCCATAACTTTTTCAATGGCTTAATTTATGTCCAATTTTCGCTGGAAATCCCCAAATTTATGTAAATGGGACGTAAATTGAGCAATTAAAGAAGTTATGTGACGTAAATTAAATTTTTAATTAAAATGAGACGTTATGCGAAAAAGAAAAAAATATTCAACAAATGTCTACAATTCATTATAAAATTAATGTTGTTTATGTTATACAATCAAATAAATTTTTTTTATAAATTAATTAATTATTATAAAAATCAATTAACTAACCTAATTCATTATTAGAAAAATTAATAACTTACCTAATTAGAAAAAATTACAATATAAGTTTATAAAATAAATTATGAATATTAATTAAAATACTAAATAATATTTTAAAATATATGAAAATAAATTTAGAATAATATTTAAATAAGTAAATAAGTTTTCATAATATCAAAAAAAATATAATATCAAAAATTAGCGTGTAGAGCTGCTGACCTCTAACTCGGGTGTTCTGTTCTTGAGTCCCAGTCGGATGCCAAAATTACGGATGTGTTGAAGGGATTGTCCTTCATCAAGGTCAGCCATGTCTTTGGAGAAGGCTTCCCATTCTGCTTTGATCAGTTTCTTCTTCTTAAGGGGTGGATGAATTGGGTGGGGGGGGGGGAATGGATCATCGGGGGTGCGGGGGAGGGGGATGGATGAATCTGAAGCGGGGGGAGGGTTGAGGGGAGGGCGGTGTTTATGCTTCATTTTTCTGGGAAAGAGGGTTCACTAACTGCACTTTGAGCATCATTTTTCAAGGGGGATGTTTCTGCGTTGGATAATTAGGCCCCACACGAGGAGTCAATCTCCTCCGCCTCCAATTCGCCGGAGAGTGCATCGCTGGCGGGCAGTTCTTGTGCAGCGTACTCCTTTACTTCCGAGAAAGCCGGTTCGGCGTCCACTCTTTCCCATAGTTCGTCCGAATCAGTTTCCGAGTTAGAGGACAATTCCACGTTGTAGGGATTCAATATTCCTGGTTCTTAAAAAATACGGATGTGGAATACCGTATCATCAATGAGGGGGGAGATGCATACATTGGTGAGGATTGGGCCTGATTCCGTGTTTTGATCGATCTCCACGAGGCTCCCGAAGAGGAGAGCCAGGCGTTTGAAAAATCTTCTATTCCAGACATGAATTGGAATGCCATACAACCTGATCCAAACTGATCTTTGAATGCTAACATCGGTTTTTTCCCATGGGGCGATGGAATCGAACCAATGATCCGACCATTCTTCAAATCCGTCCAACGCTGTTTCAAGGGGGGTCAGTTGTGGTAGGCTGTAGTAGGACCAGCCATGTGAGTGAGCCTGATATTTTGTCCACATTCACCGGAGATCTCCTCCATGTGCGAGTCCCAATCGAAGCTCAATTTCAGTTGGTCTGTGAGGCAGCCCTCTGTCCAGGCCCTCTCATCCGATGTGGATTGAAAAGTGAATCGCACTAAGGGCCTCCTTCCGCCGTGCAGCGAGGTATCGGGGTGGGAGTTTGGAGGCCGTAATGGATGCAGGGGGAGGGGTGTCTTACTGGCCAGTGGGATTCTACTTTTGGCCCTGTCCAGGTACGACACACCCAGTTGTGTTCTGTTTGGGGAGAATATCACGAACCTTTGTGGCGGGTTGTTCGACCTTTCGTTTCCATTTCTGGAGTACTTTGACAAGTTTGCCCGGAGTTTGAAGGAGTTGAACCAGATTGTATTCAAACCTTCTTCGATCCTTCGACATTCCCAGTTGTTGGAGAATCTGACAAAACCAAAAGGCTCCCCCCGTTGATTCTGTTTCTTGAAGATGTAGATGTCCTTCACCAGTCCAATATGGTTGAATTTCCCTAATAGCATTGGGATGGTGACTGCTGGAGGAAAGTTTCTGAAGAAAAAGGTGAAGGTGGAGGATTCAATCCTCTTAATCCACTCCGGTGTGCTGCCTCTGTTCTTTCGTAAAACTCCACCACTCGACTTGGATTCTCGTATAGAAGCCCGGTAATCATCTATCCGTATGGACCACAACTTTTAAAAGTCGTGAAGAGGCCAAATTAGCTGAATCCACCCAAATTGGGCCCAAATTCATCTCCGAATTCATGCCAATTTTGATCGATTCGGGCTAGTTTGGCCTCAATTCACGACTTTTTAAAAGTTATTGCCCTTAAATTGTCTAAGTTACGGTTATAAAAAACATTTTCCCCGTTCAATTTTTTACAAGTTAAAGGCGTTGCAAAGATCATTATATTTTTATATTAATTTATGGGACATGCTTTTGATGTAGTAGGTATGACTAAATATTCTGATATGCAACCTGATGAGCCAGTGAATGTATCATCTAAGAGAAAACCAAAATTGGACCTTTTGCCCAGCAGCTATACGAACACAGAGAGAAGTTCCTACAGGCAAACATTGTGCGTGCAAAGAAGCATTGTGAATCAGAACCATGCGGATTTCAGCTATCCCGATGCAGGAAATGAGTTCACTCTAAGTGCTAAAGATTTGAAACCTAGAAAGAGGAAATATCGATCTTTAAGACAAAGCTCTTTGCCCCGTGAACGTTGATGGCACGCAGAGATGACGCGACTAAATTGCACCTCCGACTATATACCTTCAAGCTTATGTGTGTTAACCGTTTCATCTAATGAGTTTCTATGTTGTATTTAAAGTTATATGAGTTCATTCTCTTAAGGCAAAGTTTGATTTTCTTCGTAATTTTTTTACTTTGTAATAAATTAGTTAGCAAAAGGTTTGCTACATATATTGTATTCAGGGGTTCTATAGCCTGTAAGAGTTAATATCGTAGTCTTGTAACTTAGGCTCCATTATTACTTATGTAACTCAACTCTTTCTTAATTTTAGTCCTTTTGAAATTAAGTTTGGTCCTTTTCTGTCGGAAATTTGAATTTTGCACGGAAAACTCACGTGAAGCGCACATGCTAAAATAAATTTGAGGGTTTTATAATTTCCAGCTATTAATATAGAACTTAGCCTTCAGCCAGAGAAAAGATGTAATGTGAATTTTGCTAATTACCGTCTCCACATCAAAGTATTACCTCTAAACACTATCTCGTTCTTCTAATCCAGATACACCAAACAGTGAAGTCCCATGTTCCTGCTAATGTGATTTAATTTTGTTGAGCTGGTTGTCCATTGAATTAAATCTCTTTAGTGTTTTAGTTCTCTTTGCTAGAGGACAAACAAATACTTAAGTGTGGGGAGAATTCTTTTTTTTTTTTTTTGAACGAAAAAATATATTTTATTAACGAGTACTAGAGGTACTCGAGGGAACCTGACAAAGTTACAAAGATACTACTGCTAAGTAGACAAGTCGAGTCACGACCAAGGCTGTCCCTTAGAACTTCTTACAACATAATCTGGGATTATAACACCAATCCTAGAACGAATAAGGACTCCCACCACTAAAAGATAAGAAAAAAAGACTCCATACTTTAGCTCGAATCTCCTCGAAAGTCTTTTCCGGTTTGATATCCTCGCCTTTGAAGATTTTACTATTTCTGGATTTCCAAAGGAATTGAACCATATGCATTCCAGCACATGCTTTCTTCACCCAATAATCCGATGTGTTGTAGCAGGCGCGACGCTGGTTTTTTAGGTTGCAGGGCATGGGGCAGCCAAACCAAGCATATATAGCACTGTTCGATGAGAGAACGTGCAATCGAAGAAAAGATGATGGACACTTTCCTTGACTTGGCTGCACAATCCGGCCACAATGACGTCATCGCCATCCCCAAGGACTTTTCTTCTTTTGAGGTTTGATCGAGTAGGGAGTCTGCCGTGGAGGATCTTCCATGCCAAGCCGCCTGACCACTTCGAGGGGGTCGACAAGCTAACATAACAAAGAGTTGGTCTAATAATTCATGATTCCAATAAGAAAGAGTCCTCCATTGAAATTTCCACTGCCAAAGACCATTCATGCACCCACATCCCCATATTTAGCATTACATATGGAATAATGTTTAGGAAATAAGACACTAAATTATTGGCCGGTGAAAGTTGCTTCGCTGCTACCACTTTAGGATATAATCACTTTAGAATTAAATTCTAAAATTCGGAAAATTTTAAATTCCAAATTCTAGAAATATGAAAATCATGTGTAAATTAAAATTCTAAAACTCACATTAATACTTTTTTTAAAATTTCTAGAAATCTCTTTAAAAAAATAATCTGAACTTAAATAATCTCTTCAAAAAAAAAAAAATTCTAAAAAGATGAAAGTTACCGGACATAAATAATTTTTATCTTTTTGGGGAAGTTTTTTTAAAAAAAGGTAAAAGTTACGGAACTTAAATAATTTTTTTCTCACTTTGGAAAAGGTGGTCGGAAACAGGACTCCGATGGAAGCATGGCGCCCATGGAGGCGGTGCTGCACTGCTCTCCACTTAGAAGTTTTTTTTTGGATAAGATGACATATTTAAAATTAATTTAATAATTTTATTAAATTAACCTATTTTTCAGTTTCTTAAAACATTTAATGAAATTTAATATTTCGGTATGCAAAATTAGCCCAACATGTGAGATTTAGCACGACATTAAAATTCATCCCATATTTGGCCTACATTTGCCGAACTTAAAAGAGAAAAAAATATGTTGAAAATAAAATTTTGTCAAAAGTCGGATTTGAACCCACGCCCTCTCGGACCAGTACCTGAAACTGGGGCCTTAGACCACTCGGCCAACTTGACTTTAACGACATTTTCTACGAAATTGGGATCTATCTCATGTTATATGTTTTCTTAATTGACTTAGGGCTGCATGCTAAACAAACGATTTAGTTTATAACCATTTTCTAGAGAATTGATATAAATGAATTGATTTCACACCTCTCTACAAGTTTAAACATTTAGATGACGCATAATTCTTTCATGTATCAGAGCCTTAAGCTCACGCCCATACGTCTTAGATTCAATTCTCGCTGAAAACAACTCTAGTAGTAGGTACCTAGCTCTTTATTCTTTCATGTATCATGACATTTAATTGATCGTTGGAGATCACCAAGAGTTCCGAATTAGCAACTGTATATAGTAGGTACCTCTTTATTCATTCCGCTAATGACACTCCAGAAGTGCCCACAATGTTACCCCCTGTGAGGAAAGGGGCGTTTTGGGATTCATCCACCAAGTTTTGAAATGAAGCCGGAGGTGGGGGCAGATTGAGCCTCGAGGAAACAAATGTAGGTTCCTTCCCTAGATTCTTAGTTGACGGAAATCCTGGAGGAGGTGGAAGGAAAGCAGGGGGTGGTATTCCTCCTCCTTCTTTAGTTTGCTTGGCAATTTCCCGTTCTCCACCCATAATGAAAGATAGTTCTCACATCTTAAACCAATTTTCCCACAGACGGCGCCAATTGTTGTGTCAATAAATGACACCCTTGGATTGATAGTCCGGAGTAGCGAATGGTAATCCTTCGGTTGTCTGAAATGTGATTCGTCCTAGCTAAGCTCCCGAGCACCTGCATAAATACGCATGAGAGATCTCCTACGCGGGGTCTCCGACGCTCAAGTCAGTTGGAGATCTCAAGGAATCAGCGGGTGGAGCAATCTGTATTAATGGAAAGCTCCTAAAAAACGATATTAATCTCGAGTGCTCTAGAGATCGGTTTAGTATGTTTAATCGCCGAAGTAGATATTCGATTGCCTTCTCCGATCAAATCAAGTTATAATAGTTCCTCTGTGTGTATTTCGTAATGGAATGTTCAAAATAACGGAAAGATGATAATAATACTCTCAAAAGTGCGTGTACCTTGGGGAAAAGATTTTTCTCAACCGTCGAGCCCTAGACTTGGTCCAAATGACTTCAAAACTCCTTTCGGTTATCAGCTCCGATCATTGGGGCATAATCCACACTTTTCGTGTGATCCCACTGGGTCAGTATCCTCCTACAATCTCGGGGTCCATTCCCCTCATGGCCGACTGTGCCGGAGCCCACCCAGCTCTAGGCAGGACCAAAGCAAGCCCATAGGCCCACAAATCCTTTCTTCACATACCTTAGTCCACTAATCTTCATCATACGACCTGTTTCTACGGATATAAGGCCCACACACTCTATCCTCATCATATTGGGCTCAATATTACTCAAATTACACTGCAAATGGGCTGCAAGGAGGCCCATTAAGTCAATAACACAACACACCATTAAAATATATGTAAATAAATAGTAAATAATTATAATAGATAACTCATCTCGCGTCTACGTGTCATTTCCTTATTGGATGGCATATTTTGGCCGCATCACTACCTATATTAAATTTTCCACGTGATGGGCCTCCTTCCAAAGAGTAAAGGTGATAATTTAGCCCACGAGCGAGGACCGGGAGTATTAGGGAATTAACATAAATTTTTTCCCAATAGTCAAAGGTCACCATTATTTTCTCACAATAATCAACGATCATAGTAGAGTGACTTGAACTTTTCTCATGAAACATAAATCAGAAACTCAATGTATCTTGCAAAGTTTTGTTCATGGAAATTGATAGGCGACCACCAATTATAAATGTGTATAAAAGGAAGGGACAAAGAGCTTAAGGTCAATTCTGTGTGTACTTTTTTTTGAAAGGGAAAAGAAATTTTATTACTGGAGTACCAGTGGTACTCTGTGGAGTGAGTCGCACTTAGTTGTTACATGACAGTTAAGATAAAATGCAAAAGGACACCAATTCTTGTGAGTAGAGCACCTATACACAAGCTAGTCTAGGACTCGCACACCAATCGTGAAAAGAAAAGGAGGCTGGGCATTCCTTGTACTGTGAGAAAATACTCCAGGCACTGGCCCTGAATTCATCAAAGATTTTCTCGGGCTTTGGTTCCTCGGCTGCAAAGATTTTCCCGTTTCGTGCTTTCCAAATGTACCATGCCATCATGCACCAAAGACACTTTTGTGTTTGTACTGAATTATTTATTTTGGACTCTCTCTTCTAACATAAATTGCTGTTGATTTTTTCCAATTCCCTTTTGTTTATTTGGACAAACTGAGGAAGGTAACGATAATTTACCCTAATTTTTTTTACTAAGCTAGTCTTCCCATTATTGGATACTAGCTTAATGTAAATGAAGTTTAGGTAAAATAATTCAGTGATCCAATCTATATAAGTCAAATTTAGTAAAATAGGTAAAATAATTCATTCTTAACTTTCAAAGAGTAAATGCACAGTGTTTATAAGCAAGAGCATTTAAGATGCTCAGTTTTTCCCTCTGACTTTTTACGTTTGAAATTAATCTAATTAATCTAATATTAATCTAATTGTCCCTGGTCATAAATAGACATGTAATTTTTACTTTATCAAAATTGCTTTCATTTTGGCCTGAAAAAAAAGAAGAGAAAAAGTGACAAGAATCATCCCCAATTGCAGTTTCAACTTGATGAAATGGGTATTTTTCTCTAACAAATGCTGGCGTGGCAGGAAACAGTAGCACTACATGTCTTCAAAGTTGCCGGAAAAAAATATCTCAATTTAATTGGTCACGTGCGTCTCACGTGTGAATTTATGGCAAAAAAATCAAATTTCCTGTAAAAAGGATTGAAATTGGTATTAAATTTATACTAATGTAATAATAACAAAATTTGGTTAAAAGTCAAGTTTGTTTACTAAATTTGTAATAAAATTGCAATACACCCTTCATTATATTACATAAAATCTATAATAATTAATTAAACTTTCAATTTCCCTACATTATTTGAATTAATGTCTGCAAATCTTTTAAAGTTTGATTAGTAGAGCTTTTGTTGCCGTTATTTTGAACTAGGGTTTCTATACATTGTGTGCCGCCGCTACCATTGCTACTGCTCGAGGATCATCTCTCTTTCCATCTTCCGCTTTAGGTTTGCAACGATTCGGCCCTAGCTACTTAATGTTTAATTGATTGTACATTTGTTGTTGCTTTTAGTGTTTCGATCTATTTCTATATCACATGTTGATGTAGATAAATATGTCGCTCTCGGAAAAGTCGACACGTGGAAACGGGATAAATTATGATGGTTGTAATTAAGTCCATAAGCTTGAAAGCAGGATTAATACACCCCTGGGCTTAAGAGGAGAAATTAGAGTAATTGGGCCTTCAACCCATAATGGGAAATTAATAGCCTTTGGGCCCAGGGATTGGGCCCAAAGGGGAACGCATGGTATGGATTAGTCTTCTCTAACTAAGTCAAAGGAATGGGTCAGTCTTAGAGGAGGAGGGCCGAGTCTTCAGGAAGTTGGGCCGATTTTAGAGGGAAATGCAGCGAATATAGGGAGAAAGAGTCTCTTTCTCTCCCGAAAGAAGGGGCCAGGTATATAAACACCTCATTTTTACATTATCAGGGACGTTTTTCAGATATCAATACCTTTTTTACGAAATATACAGTAAACTAAGAAGAAACACCATATTATTCGTCGGAATTTCCCTAGAGATACAGGGGAATTCCACTTTGATTCTCCAAAAGATCGATTCTGACTTGAGCGTCGGAGCTTCTACACCGGAGCCCCCCTCCGGTGTATTTTTGCAGGTCATTTTCAGATTCTCGAGGAGATTTTACGTAAAGATTATCGAGGACGAACGAGCGATTCGGTCCGTGATTAGTAGTGCTCGTAGAGGAACGGCTGATATCTAAAGGCGTTCTTTTTCGACGCATCAACTGGCGCCGTCTGTGGGAACATTTCTAGCTAAGGCGTGAGAAACGTTCCATATCAAATGGGTGGAGAGCAGGATCCAATGAAGCAGACTAAGAAGAAGGGAGATTCCATTCCCCTTCCCTTTCCTCCACCCCCACCAGGTTTTCCCGTGAATAGAAATCTGGGGAAACAACCTGTAAAACCCTAACCCTATTTTCCCCCTCTCTTTCATTTCTTCCTAAACCCTAAACTCAACCCCCTTCCCCCACTCGAGGCCGCGGCGGTGGCAACGCCATCATTGCTCGGCCGCCCCCACCACTAGTCGACCACCCCTACCCGCCCCCACCTGCCTGCCACCTCCCCTCCCATACATTCTTGCGGCCGCGACCGCCTCTCCCTCCATTGTCACGACCGCCTCCCCCTCTTCCTCCCTTCACGCGGTCGGCCATGCCCCCTACCTCACGGTTGCCAACTCCATTTTCATTTTTTAATATCTGCATAGCCACGGCCACCCCCGCCGTCTCATCCCACGACGCCAACGCCTCACCTCTCCCCCTCCTTCCTCATTTTAATTTCTGTACGAGTAGGATTTTTTTTTTTTTAATTTCCTACAAGAATTTGTCAACCATAAACATTATGGTCGACAATTTGTTGTCGACCACCATGTTTATGGTCGACAAGTTCTTGTCAAAATTTATGATTTTATTTTCTTTAGATAAAATGTTGTCGACGAGGGTATCTTTCGTCGACAATCTATAGTCGAAAATATACTCTATGGTCGACACTGGTTTGTCGAAAAAATGTATTTATTTTTTAGATTTCTTTGTTTTTTTATATTTATTTTTAAATTAATCAGCTAACAACAGTGGAGGCAGAGGTGGGGCGGCGACGACGACTGCTTCCCTGAAATTAGGGTTAGGGTTATGAATTAGGGTTAGAGTTTAGGGGGAGTGTATTTATCTAATATTATTTTAAATTGAGTATTTTATATGTATATTTAATTAATAAATGGAGGGAGAGTATATTTAACAAGTTTGGAGGGTTATATAACTAGGGCCTTTCAAAAATTCGATGTCCACATTCCGCGGCCCGAATTAGTGTAAACCTTAGGGGGAGTACACCTAGCCTAATATAATTTGGTGGGGAGTCCCCATAACAAAGCTGGAGGTGCATATAGTCAGACTCATCAATAAGTGTACGCTGTCGCCGCTTGCTGAAACTCTCCTACTTCCGGATGCTAGATTCTCTCCCGTGCCATTTCTCACCACCAAACCAAAGACAGTAGTTCCATCTCCAATAGAAGCGACATCATAATTTAATTCATTTCTCCTAGATGGTGGGCATCACCATTTCACTATTTTCGGTCTCTCAAGAGTTCGGCCTGTTCCTATTTGTGAGAGCAATTTTAGGTCATGGATGAGTGTAATAGCTCGGTTCACCTGCCTCTTCGAGTTCGGCTGCTGGTTGTGAAAAAATAATCTATTTCGACCAACCCAAATGTTGTATGCGATGGTTGCAAAAAGAGTCGTCCCTTCCTTTAGTAGGTTTCCATCATATCCAAGAGAACCTCCTTGGACGATTTGTATTGGATGCTTTAGAAATCAAGTCGGATGGGGGATTGTCCCCATGAATGAATAGCAGGCCGACAATGGAGGAGAACATGGACACTTGTTTCCATTGCTTCGGCACAGAGAGTACATTCACCGTTAACTACCATGCCCCTTTAATTTTCGCAAGATTTCTAGAGTCAGATGAGCGTTTATGGAGGCTTCCCAATGGAAATGCCTTGTACTAGGTGGAAATTGTAGATGCCGTATCTTATCCCTGAAAGAGGTGGGGTTGCTGCTAGATGCCAGGTTTAAGCCCTTCTTTGAGAACAGTTTAATCGCCAAGTGATAGGTAGATTTGACAGTGAAACATCTGTTCTTAGTCTCTCCCCAAATTCTTCTATCAAAGATGATTCAATTGCTTATGGGGAATGGAGAGAATGGTCTTACCATTTCCTCCGTGAAACTGCAGTTGATGTGCTCCGGATCCTAGGAGTTAGAGTTGGGATTGATGAGATGAGCCAATACGTTAAATTCCCAGTTTGAGACTCCAGGGGTTAGGGGAAATAAAACATATCCTTACAAATCCATTTGACCTTGAAACAGTTAACTGTCTTTCCGTCTCCAACTCGCTAAGTATAGCCCAAAAGAACGAGATCGTGAGAGTTTAGGAGGCTATGCCAAATGTAGATCGGTTGGTATTTGATGCCTGTTGACTCCAGTGAACCCCTTGGATAATATTTTGCAAATAGAATTTGGGCCGTTAGGGATTCCGGAGAGTGGAGTAGTCTCCAAAATTTTTTGGCTATCAAAGCCAAGTTGAAGAAATAGAGCTCGCGGAATCCGAGGCCTCCATCTCATTTTGATCGAGTGACTTTGTCCCAGCTTGCACAGTAGATATTTCTTTCATCTCCAGTCGCCCCCAGTAAAATCTCGCTACTGCCCTTTCAATTTCCTCGCAGAGAGAACGAAAGGAAAAGGAAACAACTAATGGCAAAAGTAGGAATTAACTGCGCCAATGATTTTATGAATATCTCTCTACCAACCTTTGAGTCTTCCATAAACTCGTCCCAAATGATCCGAAAAACCTAAGATTTCAATTTTCCAACGAGGGTTGGAAGGCTAAGATATTTTGAGTATCTCTCCACCGTTAATGATCTCAACTATCTCCCGAACTCCTCCTTTCTCATAGCCGTGACATTTGTGCAAGCCGACAATTTTGAGTTTTTCAAGTTCACACATTGGCCAGATGCTGCTTCATATGTTGCTATAATGTATTTTATCTTGTCCACTTCTCTCCGGGAGTCGTAGAAGAAGGGCATACTATCATCAGCAAAGAAGAGATGTGAGACTGGGAGAACCCCTCATGCCACTCTGAATCCCATGATATCCCCAAGGGCCATAACCTGATGAATTCGAGATAAGGAGATAAGGGTACCCTTGTCGGAGTCCCTTTGAGGGCATAACATAAATAAATCAATCCACCATTGATCAAAACCTAATTTTTGACACATACTCATAAGAAAACTCCATTCAACTCTATCATCGGCTTTACTCATGTCATGTTTTAGGGCTAAAAAACCTTTTCTACCTACTTTCTTCTTCCTCATAGAATTAAAATTTTTGAAGGCCACCATAGTATTATCTGTAATGAGTATATTAGGAATAAAATCACTTTGAGCAGAAGAGATAATCCGTCCAATCAGCAATTTCAGCCTGTTTGTGATCGTTTTTGTAATGTCCTCGCCTATTTATTATTGATCTTGACCCCAATTGTTTTATTTCTGATAGCATAGTTTGGCAGGGAAATTCCTTCAAATCTTTTTGGAAGTGGCACAAAATTTTGTTCGTGTGGAAGGAGGAATCTGACTAAGGACTTGTTTCCGCGCGAGGATACACGACTTTCTTCACAATTCTAAAGAAGACAATCGATGGACGTGGTCTTCATCCCCAAATGGAATTTACTCAGTCAACTTGATCAACATACAAATGTATTTTGAAAGACAAGATTGCATTAATTAATCAAGGGGATGATCTTGGTATTATTTGGAATAAGATGGTTCCTCTAAAGGTTTCAGCTTTTTCTTGAAGACTCATTCAAGGCAGAATTCCTACTTCTTTTTTGAAGTCTCGGTATCTGGTCCTTGGACCGACTAAAATACTTCGGGGACTAATCCTACCGTCCACTTGCGGGGCCCTCGTTTAATGATTCTTTCATTAAGACAAAATTCCTACTACCATATATCCTAAATCTTCGGAAGAGAGGTATTTTCAATGATGACATTTCTAAGCATCTACGTACCTTTCCAACTCTAAAACCCATGATCTTCCGGTAGGTAATAAGTGGAGACCTTTTTTTGAATGAAACATATTTTAGATATTGGTAATGTATCTATCTTCAGCAGTTGCAAAATAAGACATTGGAAGTCAGATGGCTAACATAAATATTTGCTCTTGATTTTTTAGACAAACTGAGGAAGGTAACTGTAATTTACTCTGAAAAAATTACTAAGTAAAAAAAAATCTTTTTACACTAGAAGAAGGTTTGTTATAACTACTTTGTGTAGAAGATGCTGACTAACTAATATAACCGTTTGCTTATATCTAACACATGATGGTGAAACAGAAAGAAGACGAGAACCCAGTGCCTGAAAAGTGCAGAAGAGAGGGGCTTTGTGAGAATATCGGCCACTTGATCTTTAGAAGGCACATACCTCAATATGCTTCATTCGCGAGTGAAAGGGAGGGCTGGAGTAGCGGAAGGCGTAGCTTAGAAAATAGAATAGATGAGAAACACAAAGAGTAATCCCAAAGAGTTTGTAGTGGCCGGGGAGAGAGTAGATGAGAAAAATCCATGGGCATTGAGGCTTGAGAAAGAAGAGAGAGACCCGTTTCAATGATACAATATATTCTATTGATGAGTATGAGGAAACGAGAAGCGAACCTTTACCCCAAGCTGGCAAAACAAACCCTTGAGAGCCACAAACTCACCACCCATATCACTTTATTTTCACATTAATTAAACTCATTATAATTCATCTCAAATTTGCGACTGATTTTGTCACAATTTTTTTTCATTAATTTAAAAAAAAAAATTGCGCCAGTTTTTTTGTCTCTAATTAGTCAGTCTAGTCCCAGTTTTTTTTTTTTTTTTTTAAATTTGCAACGAAAAAAAATAATTTGTGTTCACTCTTTTGTGATGACCAAGTTTTTCGTCGCAAATCCAATTTCAGACGGTCTTTTTCGTTGCAAAAACCATCGCAAATACACATTTTTTTGTTGTGTATCTTTAAATATAACTTTTAATTTTTTTAAGTTATAAATTTTTTTTGAAGTCTCGGTAGCCGGTCCTAGGACCGACTAATCCGAGGGACCAATCCCACCATCCACACTACACTACTAAGTCCCAAGCCTACACCACTAAACCAACTTTTAATTTTGTTTAAGTTTTTAATTTTTAATCTCATCAAAATGTATTATACAAGTTAATTTAATTAAATTCAACTTACTCTTGATTATCCTTTTCTCATAAATGCAATCCAATTAAAACAAAATCGTAAAATATATATTATTATATTGAAAATATTAATTTACTTTAATATCAAATCCCACCACACATAAATGTATATGCCAAGCGCACTAATTATAAAACAATTCTAATTTTAAAAACACATTATTTTTATAATGTGATTATTTTAATTGAGATGCTAATTGATTTTTATTAATATTAATATTTGGGTAGGGAAATTGAACGTTTGATTAATTAATATAGATTCTATTTAATATAATGAAGGGTGCATTGCAATTTTATAACAGATGTAGTAAACAAATTTGACTTTTAACCAAAGTTTTGTTATTATTAGATTAGTATAAATTTTAATGCCAATTTAATTCCTTTTTACAGGAAATTTGAATTTTTGCCATAAATTCACACGTGAGACGTATATGACTCAATAGAATTGAGATTTTTTTTCCGGCAACTTTGAAGACATGTAGTGCTATCGTTGTCTGCCACACCAGCATTTTGTTGCCGTTATTTTGAACTATGGTTTCTATACACTGTGTGCTGCCGATACTATTGCTACTGCTCGAGGATATCCTCATCCCTCTTTTCATCTTCGGCTTTAGGTTTGCAACGATTCGCCCCTAGCTACTTAATGTTTGATTGATTCTACATTCGTTGTTGATATTAGTCTTTCGATCTATTTCTATACCGCATGTGTTCTTGATGATTTTTATCGTTCACACTAGATTTGATGTCTTTCTTTGAGATCTCGAGTAGCGAACAAAGAATTTTAATTCATTAATTCTAGACCTGATTTATTTTTCACTACTACATATTTGGCCTTGGAGAACTTTTAGAAGAGCTCTCCAAGTGGGAGCTGTCCAAGCTAAATTGCACTTGGAGAGCCCTTTAGTGTTTGTTCGAAATCCGGTCCTAGGACCGACTAATTCGAGGGACCAATCCCACTGTCCACACTACACTCATAAGTCCCAAGCCTACACCAATAGACCAACTTTTAAGGGAAATAATTTTTTTACGTCCCATAACTTTACAACTTTTCCAAAAACGTCCCAAAAAAGTTAAGTTTTTCAATTACGTCCCAAATTTTAGCTAACCTTTTCAATTACGTCCCAAAGTCGTCGGAAACATCAAAACGACGTCGTATTACGTCATGGTTACGACGTCGTTTTGATTTTCCGGCGACTTTGGGATGTAATTGAAAAAGTTAGCTAAAATTTGGGACGTAATTGGAAAACTTAACTTTTTTGGGACATTTTTGGAAAAATTAAAAGAATATGTAACTAATAAAATTTTAACACTAATAAACATGACTATATTATATACTCCATATAATATTTCATTGAATTATTATATACACATATAATATATTAAAATGTACACTAATATTAAAATTTTGAATTGTATAAGATAAATTAATATTAAAATTATAATCATCTACTTTAAAAATAATTAATAATAATAACTAAATAAATAGATTGATAATAAAATTTCATATATTCCGTATTAATTAAAAATTATGAAACGATTGAACTTTAAAATTATGAATCGATTTAACTTTAAAAAAATTAAAAAATTATATATAAAAATAATAATTACCCTAAGGAATTATGCTAATATTAATGACCATAAATATAATATTTAACAAAATATCATGTAATTATGTTCAGTATAATTTTATATTCTAAAATTGAACGAAATAAAGGCTAAATTTTTTTAATTGTATAAGATAAATTAATATTAAAATTATTTACTTTAAAAATAATGAGTAATAATAAATAAATAGATAATAAAATTTCATATATCCATATTAATTAAGAATTGTGACTTGATTTAAATTTAAAAAATAAAAATATTAATAATTAATAATTATCATAAGGAATTATGCTAATATTAATGACCATAAATATAATATGTTAACAAAATATCATGTAATTCTATTCAGTATAATTTTATGTTCTAAAATTGAATGAAATAAAGGCTAAAATTATTATAAAATAAATAAATGTGATAACGTACTATTTAATATTATCCAAAAACTATAACTACTAGTTTATTTATATAAATAATATATATATATATATATATATATATATATCTTGATTATATACCTTTATGGCGACGAGGATATACCGATAATAAAATATAAGTAAATTTATTTGTTTAGATTTACATTAAAAAGAAAATTTTAAAAAAAGTATATAAATATCAAGTATATAAATTTTAAAAAAAGTATATAAACATATACAATCAATTAATCAAACAATTTCAATAAAATATATTTTTAGGTCCATAACTATTCTATTTTTTCAAAAACGTCCCAAAAAAGTTAAGTTTTTCAATTACGTCCCAAATTTTAGCTAACTTTTTCAATTACGTCCCAAAGTCGCCGGAAAATCAAAACGACGTCGTAACCATGACGTAATACGACGTCGTTTTGATGTTTCCGGCGACTTTGGGACGTAATTGAAAAAGTTAGCTAAAATTTGGGACGTAATTGGAAAACATAACTTTTTTGGGACGTTTTTGGAAAAGTTGTAAAATTATGGGACGTAAAAAAATTATTTCCCAACTTTTAATTTTGTTTAAGTTTTTAATTTTTAATCTCATCAAAAGGAATTATACAACTTAATTTAATTAAATTCAACTTACTCTTGATTATCCTTTTTCATAGATGCAATCCAGTTAAAACAAAATCGTAAAAAATATATTATTATATTGAAAATATTAATTTACTTTAATATCAAATCCCACTACACAGAAATGTATACCAAGCACTAATAATAAAACAATTCTAACTTTAAAAACACATGATTTTTATAATCTGATTATTGTATTTTTCATAAATATATTTTAAAAAAGTTAATAGTTGTAATGGTAAAGAGTTTGCAAATATTTTAATTGAGATGCTAATTGATTTTTATTAATATTAATATTTCGGTAGGGAAATTGAACGTTTGATTAATTATTACAGAATTTATTTAACATAATGAAGGGTGTATTGCAATTTTATTACAGATTTAGTAAACAAATTTGACTTTTAACCAAAGTTTTGTTATTATTAGATTCGTATAAATTTTAATGCCAATTTCAATCCTTTTTATAGGAAATTTGAATTTTTGCCATAAATTCACAAGTGAGACGCACGTGACTCAATTAAATTGATATTTTTTTTTCCGGCAACTTTGAAGACATGTAGTGCTACCGTTGCCTGCCACGCTAGCATTTTGTTGCCGTTATTTTGAACTAGGGTTTCTATACATTGTGTGCCGCCGCTACTATTGCTACTGCTCGAGGATATCCTCATCCCTCTTTTCATCTTCGGCTTTAGGTTTGCAGCGATTCGCCCCTAGCTACTTAATGTTTAATTGATTCTACATTCGTTGTTGATTTTAGTCTTTCGATCTATTTCTATATATATCGCATGTGTTCTTGATGATTTTTATCGTTCGCACTAGATTTGATGTCTTTCTTTGAGATCTCGAGTAGCAAACAAAGAATTTTAATTCATTATTTCTAGATCTGATTTATTTTTGTTCGATTAATTTAGGTTATTTATTTAGAAATGGATAAAAGTCCTGTGGATGAGAGTCGATGTGGTTCTGTGGCTTCTGCGGTGAAGCATTCCGGATCTGTAGTTGGAATTAACATGATAACTATAGATCTTGGCTGTGCTATGGAGGAGATCGATTCGCCCGTGCACGAACATTTCTCAATTCGGTAAGCGATTTTTTTCTAGATGTAAAGTATATTTTTCCTTTATATATCATTAATTTTTCCTTTTTTTTTTTTTTGTGATTGGTATTGAGGTTGGAAACATTTTTTGCTCAGTGTATGATATTTTAGTGTTGTGTATTAGCTGTGGTATTAGTGATTTTAAAACACATTGTGTTGCAATTACTTAATATTGCGACACACATTATCTTTGCTTCTTGGAATTTTAGAGTAAATGATCGACTGTGTAAGTCCGAGGCGCAATTATCTATAAATTAATTTTAAAAAAAAATATTGGAATTTTCAAATTATATGTGCTATAAACATTTTGTTGGATAAATTGTTAGTGCTTTTATGCTTGCTGATGAGTTGACTATGTAATTGCATTTTCTACAATCAAATTATATAGAGCTTAAAATAGTTGTAATTAATCCTATCGAATATAAATAATGAAGAAAAAGTACTCATTCTGTTAATTGATGCAGTAGGTTTGTTGCTGCCATGAGGAAGAAAGATCCAAAGCAGTGTTTGCCCTTTGCTTTAGAAGGCGACGATTTACCTCCACTAGACAGTCCCAGATTCCGATTGTGGAACTGTTCAAACTGCGTTGGGGATGTTTGTGCTGAGTGGACTAGCAAACACGATCATGGTACAAATTTTGAATTTAGTCTGCTAATTCTCGCCAAATTTTAATTTTAGTCTAGTAACTTTTTCAGCTTTGAAAATAGTCCTTTTAGTTTATCAAATTTAACTTTTTTGTCATTTTATCGGCTAAAACAAGTTAACAAAATTAAACTTTATCGTGTTTTCTAAAAGGACGAAAAACATAAAATTTTGTAGATTTATGAGACGAATTTCAATGTGCAAATTAAGTGAAAAAATACACTTAACCTAATTTGTATAATATTATAATTAAATCAATTTTGTTTTTTTGATGTAGTAGGTATGACTACATATTCTGATATCCAACCTGATGAGCCAGTGAATGTGTCTTCTAAGAGAAGTCCCTACGGGCAAACATCGTGCATGCAAAGAAGCATTAATCTGGATCTGAACGAGCCGTTAACTGAAAGATGTTCTAACGGCCAAACATCGTGCAAATATAGAGGCATTCCGGATCTGAATGAGCCGTTTACTGAAATATCGTCGCAAGGGAAGGATTTTCCAACTCCTTCTGAGTGTAGGAGTTCAGCTCTGCTCAGATTTGCGGTATGCTAACTTCAGTTCTCTAAAGTTGTGTGATTGTTGTGCTATTTCTTTTTTTTCCCGGAACAGCAAAGCTAATTTTATAAAAAGCACAAAGTCCGTTCAAAGCAAATTTTAATTATAAAAAGCGCAAAGTACAAACCCTCCAATCCATTACAATGAAAAGAATAAGCACCCAATTATATTACAGAAAGTTTTATATAGTTGAAATGATTGTTGTGCTATTTATTCAGTTCAACTTTGGAATTTGATAGAGCTGTCAAAACGGGCTGGGCCCGTTGGGCCAGACCGCCCCGCCACTAAAAATAGTGGGTTGGGCCAGGATTTTCCAAACAATCAAAAGAATAAGCACCCAATTATATTACAGAAAGTTTTATATAGTTGAAATGATTGTTGTGCTATTTATTCAGTTCAACTTTGGAATTTCAATTTGATCATAAGTGGCGAAATCATTTTGTAGAGGTTTTAGGTATGAAGCCAATTATTGTAGAAATGATTAATATTTGATTGCTGATAAGTTTGGAAAATGTTTTTTTTTTTTTTTTGTATAAAAATTCATGACCTTTTGGGTGTTTATCATGATCAACTGCAACTTATCATATTAAAATGTTCAGTTCGATACGCAAACTAATTAATTATTACAATTCGATGCACTTGACTAATTTTTTATGTGACTAAAGATGATATGGCAGTTGGAAATTAGCCCCGTGCAAGGTTGGCAAAGATGCATGTGTGAAGTAGACCGGTGGTTGGCTGCCATATCATCTACAACCATGCACGCTGAAAATTAGTCCGGTGCATCGAGTTGCAACAATTTTTTAAAAATACTTTTTATGTTATATATGACACATTTCATGTATTAGAATTATATTGTATATATTCTTGTGTAATGTATCTCACATCGTTTGTATAGAATACTCTTGTACTTATTTTTACTTTCAATATTGAATGAAGCATCTTTTCCATTCACTCTTCTCTATAGAAACACCAAAGTGAAGTAAGGGATCCCTGCTGATATAACTTCTGATTGACTAAGGCAATTTAATTCAGCAGTTATATATGGTGGCATAAAATTGAATTAAAAACTTAATTTTTAGGACCTTTTGCGGAAAAGAAAAAATTATGAACCAAAATAGATTTAATTAACTCATTGATATGATAACAAATTATCGAATTTCATTGTTATAAAAGTTTGTAAACTTTTCATACCACGTTCACATTTAATTAGATGAGAGTTAACACGTACTGGGGCATATCTTGCTTTGTTCTAAAGGATATTTAATTGTCGTTAAGTGGTATATAAATGTGTCACAATTATATGTTTGTCGTTAAGTACTTCTCTTGATGTTTCTTGTTTTCTCGTCTCAATTGACTGAATGCCGTCAACAAGAAAAAAGAGAGAGCAAGTTCTCGCCTATTTTTCCTGCACGTGCATATCTGGTGCATAACCTAACAAGAATTTCGGTTAATTTTTCAGGATGTCTGTGAACAGATTTCTAGAGAAAGAGAACGACAAATGGGAGGTGAAGTGGTGCCTCATAATATAGAAATGTATAAAGGAAAGGCTGTTACTGATATGAACAGTGAGGGCACAAGATCTGCACGTGATATGTCAGCAGCTTATACACAAGGTACAATGTTAGTTAATTAATCATTGTCCCTTTTTTTTTTTTAAACAGCATATGTCTGTAAACGAAGCATCTTTTTAGGTCAAATGCATCCACATCCGAGAAAGATCCATTTGGGAGGCTCGAGGAATCGTGCAATTCAGCCATCAAGAGGCAATGTGGCATCGGAAGTCTGCAGACTGAATCAGAACCCTGCGGATTTCAGCTATCCCGATGCAGGAAACGAGTTCACTCTAAGTGCTAAAGATTTGAAACCTAGAAAGAGGAAACATCGATCTTTAAAAGAAAGCTCTTTGCCCCGTGAACGTTGATGGTACGAAGAGATGAAGGGCGAGTAAAACACCTCCAACTATATATCATAAGTACTTCAAGTTTATGTATGCTAATCGTTTCGTCTAATGAGTTTCTATGTTGTATTTAAAGTTATATGAGTTCATTCTCTTAAGGCAAAGTTTGATTTTCTCCGTAATTTTTTTTACTTTGTAACAAATTAGTTAGCAAATGGTTTGCTACATGTATTGTATTCTGGGATTCTATAGCTTGTAAGAGTTAATATCGTAGTCCCGTAACTTAGGCCATCTCCAATATTACTGATGTAACTCAGCTCTATCTTAATTTTAGTCATTTTGAAATCAAATTTGGTCCTTTTGTGTTGGAAATTTGAATTTTGCACGGAAAACTCACGTAAAGTGCACATGCATCACGTCCAAATTGTGTCGGATCAACAGTGAACTCCAGTATGACAAATCCCAAAAAATACTCCTTTTATTCCAACCATCTCGGATTCAACTGTTGTGTTCAGCTGCATTTTCCTCTGTAGACTTTTTCAAACCCGTCCACTGAATCTCATGTAACAACCTTTGTCCTGTACGATGAATAAATAATAAATAACATTAAATCAAATAATTGTATAATTAAAATACCGTTTTGAAGGGGCGGTCGATTGTTTGCAACTGTTCTATTCTTCAAGAAGTTGTTCTTATTCCTTCTAAATGGATGATCTCGAGGTAAGAACTTTTGGTGATTATCGAACCATGTAACTTTCCTACTCTTCTGAAGACTGAAAGCTTCATAATGCTCCATACAATACGGACATGTTTGCATCCCTGCCGTTTTCCACCCAAACAACATAGAATATGCAGGAAAGTCGCTAATGGTCCACAATACAGCAGCACGCATCGTGAAATTCTGTTTTCTGAACACATTATACGTTTGGACACCACTTTCCCACAAAAAGATCAAGTCTTTTATAAGAGGCTGGAGATAAACATCAAGTTTTTCCTTTGGATTCGACGGACCGGGCACCAATACAGTCAGAAACATTGTTTGAGGTTTCAAGCACATCCATGGAGGAAGATTATACGGAGTCAGTATCACCGACCACAAAGAATACTGCTTTCCAAAGCTCCCAAACGGTGCAAAACCATCAGTACATAAACCTAACCTCACATTCCTTGGTTCACAAGAAAAACCTGGAAACACGTTGTCATGGTGTTTCCAGGCCTCCGAGTTGGCCGGATGTCGCATCTCCCTAGACTTGATACAATCTCATTAAACGAGGAATGATTGGAAGATAATACATCCTCTTATGTGCCACTTTCTTCTTCGACGACTTCGATTGACCAGCGGGCCCCTTCCAACGTGGCTCTTTGTACCGAGGATGGCCACACATTCTACACATGTTCATATTGCTATCTTCATCACCCCAATATAACATGAAACCGTTTACACAACAATCAATCTTCTCAACCAGCAATCCCATATTTTTCATCATTTGGTTGCTTTGATGATACGTTGTAGGCACCTTATTCTTTGGAGGACAAATCTCATTGCATAATCGTGTCATTTGCTCATATGCCCTGTTAGAAAGCTTGTTCTCGTTCTTAATAGCCATAAGTACTAGTCGGGAATTAAATAACAATTGAGAGTGAGAATCACAACCCGGATACAAATCTTGATCGATAAATTTGAGCATTTCATAAAACCGAAATGCTTCATCCGTCGGCTCCTCTTCTACATTTGAAAAACCAGTTTCCATTATCATTGTTTGATACATATTGGGTTCTTCCCTCTCCAATTGCGTTTCTTCTCCAACAAACTGTTGTTCCCCACCAAATTGTTGTTTATTACTGGTGCCGGCTTGATTAGCATGTATTTGTCTTTCATAGTTTCCAGTAGTGTAATAGTATAACACTTGATCAAAGTTATAAGACCAACGTCGTTCACCATGAAATGTCCAATTACAATAATTAACAACGAAACCATTCTTCAGAACATGTACCAAAACCTCATCAACCGACTTAAATATTTTATTATGACAATTTTTGGCATTACACGGACACTTGATACAATCCCCATACATGCAATGTGGGTGGAGCTTTGCAAATTCAACAAATGACACAAGTTCATTGTAAAATTCACCATTCACATTTCCTAAATTGAACCTAGTAGTACAATACATTCATCGACGATCCGGCAATTCTATCTGTTAAGCATTTAAAATACATATACAAATTAAAATACACAACTAAACTACAAAAAATATAATTAAAATGCACAACTAATTAAACTACAAACATATAATATGCACAACTAATTAAACTACAAACATATAAAATTCACAACTAAACTACAAAATTTAACCAAGTAGAAAACAAAAACGTAGCGAAATTTGATGTTTTCATACAATTTCCACAATTTTTTTCGATTGAGAGTGAGAAAAATCTTATGTAATGTACTGCATATTACCGACATATTTTCAATTTCCTTAGGCAGCTTGACTTTTAAGTTTACAAACGGAATTTCGTCGGTAAGTTGGCGCCCATTTTCCGTCAGTAGAGTATACTACCGACGGAAATTCCGTCGGTAACTTTTGAATACATTATTTCCGACGGAATACTTCGTCGGTAAATTGACGGAATAAAAAAAATGTCATTATTTGACTTGTTTATAAATATTTATACCCAATCTATCGAAAAATTATGTATAAATTAAAAACAATAACATAAATAAACAATCCATTAACAAAAAAACATCAACCGAAATAAATATGTTCGACAAAATAATAAATAGTTCGACAGAAAAAAAAAATAGTT
Organism: Galeopsis tetrahit; assembly: GCA_963675135.1. Taxonomy (NCBI): domain Eukaryota; kingdom Viridiplantae; phylum Streptophyta; class Magnoliopsida; order Lamiales; family Lamiaceae; genus Galeopsis; species Galeopsis tetrahit. Next base: position 15,863,243 of record OY776127.1, on the reverse strand, counting down.
CGACAGAAAAATAAAGTGTTCAAATATCAACTACTAAAGTCAAAATACTCTTCAAGATTGTCACCGCCGAAATTCATGTCGACGCCACAATCCAATTCGTCGTCTTCGGTTGCATCTGCGTCTAGAGCTGCAGCTGGACCTGGAGCAGTGAGGGAATGCTCATCGCCTCTTCAAAGCATGCCTCTATCTGAGTAGCTAGACATCCCCAACGACCGACCCATAGTGCCAGATAGTTGTCGGATGTAGTGGTTGATGACGCCCATTAAGTTCGGGTCCTGAACAACAGTGGAGGATACAGAGCCCTGTGATGCATGCTGGGATGAACTAGACGACCTCACAGTGCTGCTCAACCGGCCAAGGCCAAGGATCCGTCCTCGATCAATCGGGGCAACGTCTAGGTAAATCTGGTTAAGGTCAACCGGCGGAGGGGGAGAGCTGGGGCCGGCATGAGCAGAAGCCTGCGTAGACGGATCAACTACATAATTAAAAAAATTAAATTAATGCATAGTTTAATACATTTAATTATTAAATAATAAAAAAAAAACATCACAATTTAATTAAACTTACGTGAAGCTCGGTAGTGCGCCCATATGTGGACGTCTGCGTAGACGGATCAAACAAATTAATAAGGTTCAACCCGTCTCCCGCTTCTATTTCATACCAAATGAGCATATAAAAATTATTTTATATAATAATATATATAAATAATTAAATTAAAATTAGTTTGAAATAAATTTAGTGAACACTTACTAGCACAATTGAGTTCTCATACGCGGATTGGGACCTCCCCCCGATGCCTTGACATCCCACCTCTAACATCAGTTCTACAGTTGGCCCGAGCAGTATTACACTTCTGCACGTACTCCGGGCTACTCTAATACGGGGTCGTCAACCCCATTTTCGTCCACACACTACAAAAAAATGCCAAAATGGCGACGGGGAAGGCAACGGATTCCCCCTCACTAATCAAGAAGGCAACGACACTCCGCCGTTGCCAATATGGGTGTTGCTATTTTATAGGCAACTGACTTTGGGAAAACCGTTGCCTTTTGGCAACGGTAGATGGCCGTCGCCTTTTGGCAAGGGCGTGGAGGCCGTCGCCTTTTCGAAATGGGGCCCAGCCGTTGCCAATTGGCAACGGGGTCCAGCCGTCGCCTTTTGGCAACGGGCCCACTGTCGTTGCCTTTTCGTCCACACACTACAAAAAAATGCCAAAATGGCGACGGGGAAGGCAACGGATTCCCCCTCACTAATGAAGAAGGCAACGGAAAAGGCAACGACACTCTGCCGTTACCAATATGGGCGTTGCTATTTTATAGGCAACAGACTTTGGGAAAACCGTTGCCTTTTGGCAACGGTAGACGGCCGTCACTTTTTCACAACGGGGCCCAGCCGTCGCCTTATGGCAATGGGCCCACTGCCATTGCCTTTTCGCAACGGGCCCACTGCCGTTGCGAAGGCCGTCGCCTTTTTGTTAACTTTTAAAAAATGAGAACCTGGGTTTCGAACCCAGGTCTCTAAGGCAACCAACACACCCCCCACCACTAGGCCACCAATATTCGCGAATTTTCGCTCCAGCTGGGTTTCGAGCACGGGACCTCTCGGTCCTGTAGAGTTTTGGGCGCCCCCTGTGTGCCGTTTAGGCTAGGAGCTTTAGTCGTCATGTTGTGAACACAATTAATATATATTCAATTTAATTTTAGTTTCAATTCTTTATTTTAATCCATTTTAAGTTTAATTGTTTCTTATTAAATTGTCAAAGCATATCATATTTATTTCTAAATGAGAATTAACTAAATTATAATGTGTTTCAAATTAAATAATTTAATTACGGTATCATTAATTAATTTACACTATTTAAATTTATTCTAATCTTCAATATACAACATTTAAATTCATCCTAATTTTCAATTCACAACATTATAATTACATACAACATTGAGTATAATTATTTTCGATTATACATGTAAATTTATTCTAATCACGTCATTTAAATTCATTCTAATTTTCAATTCACAACATTAATTATAATTACATACAACATTGAGTATAATTATTTTCGATTATACATGTAAATTTATTCTAATTCATTCTACCATAGTGTGGTACGAACTAGGTCCCGCTGGGTCAACGTCGTTTGAAGTTGACGCAAATTCATTAGTGTTTTGAAATGGACGTGGACCCCAACTCCCTTCCCCGTGATAAATCCAATTATAATAATTCAGTGTAAAACCATTTCGATATAAATGAGATTTCACTTCATTAGGATCTCTATAAGTTTGATTTCGACATCTAGCTTTCGAACAAGGACACCTAATTTTTCCTTCCCAAATCGAATTCGGATTACTAGTGGCAGCTTCAATAAATCCATTTACTCCACTAATAAATCCGGGGTTCATAATCCCATTCACTGATCTTGGACTATACATCCAACTACGACTTGAATAATTCATCATGTCAATCGACGTACGTCTGCAACACACAAATTAACAACCAACGTCTCATTCCTCCAACTCTATTAAAATTAATTAATATAATTCCAAATATATTCTAATAATTATTCTAACACCCTAATTAACAAATAAATTCATATATAGACATAACACAATTATATATATAATTCTAACACCCTAATTAACAAATAAATTCATATAACTTAATTAATTAATTAAAACATACATACATACATATAAAATACATGCCTAACACAATATAATTCTAACAATTAAATTCTAACAATTACCACATGCATGCATAAAAATTAACAATTCTAACAATTTTATATATACATACAACATATATATATACATATATATACTAAACTATATATATACATATAACTTCAAATTTAACCGATTAAAACGAAAAAAATTACCGTAGAAATGCTCCCGTCGAAGTGTAGAACACAAATGGCCAAGAACCGAGTCCGATCTGCAAACGAACGTGGATGTTGAGTTTGGAGGTTTGTGTAATGGAGGTGTGTGTGCGCCGCTTAATGAGCTTCTGGACGGTTGGGGAGGGAGGACTTTTAATTGAAGTAGGGCGACGGTAAAGGCAACGGGCCCAATGCCGTTGCCAATTAGCGAGTGGGGGCCCGTTACCAAATGGCAACGGGGCCCACTGCCGTCGCCTTTTGTCAACGGGCCTTATATACCGTCGCCTTTTTGCAACGGGGCCCACTCCCGTTGCCTTATCTGTTGCCTTAAGGCAACGACACCCGCCCCCGTCGCCTTTTTTCTTCCCGTTATCAATGCCGTTGCCAATTGGCAACGGTAGCCTGCCGTTGCCAATTGGCAACGGTAGCCTGCCGTTGCCAATTGCCGTTGCCTTCTGGCCATTATTTTGTAGTGACACCCAACGTCTGCATCTTGCCACGAGTGCGCCAAGCCGTCCTCCAGTTGTACATTACCTCATTATACCTAGATTGACATGAACCAACCCAGTACTTGTAAATATAAGCGTCCGAGTAGTACTCCCTATGCCAATAAACACGTTTCTGCATATATTCGACCAGCATATTTATCAAATAATATATATATATATATAATAAATTGTTTATTAATATTTAATTGAATGTGCTCAAATACCTGGAATTCCTCAAAATATTCATCCTTTTTTGTAGACGGCACCTTCAATCAAGAGTACGCATTCGCATCAATCTTGCACTTAAGAATCGATTCAGTGCAAATCTTCGACACCTCGTTACCAGACAATAATCTGTGACATTATTAACAAACAAACACATTATAAATTAAAAATTAATGCTATTAAATATTGTTAAACCTTAAAATTATTTAATTAATTACTTACTGTCCATCCAGAATTTAATTATACGAGCAGTCTGGTTTCGACGAATGCCCTGGGACAATTTTAACAAGCAAACTTACCAATATCAAGCATATATACATCATCGCGCGCACAAGTTCTGCTCATATGAGAAACCCCCCGAAGACGAACAGGGAAACATGATTTTTAGGCTCTTAACTTTGAGGGTGTGTCTTTAATTTTTTAAGGACGATATGTTTTTGGACCTTTAAATGTAGGACATTAATTTTTAAAATCTATAAATGTAAGAAAATCAAGCATAAATTAGTCCAATCGGGATCAAATCGTGCATGAGTTGCACAATTCCTCTACATTTATATATTTTGGGCTTATGATTGGATGTAAAACAATATGTTTTCAAAATTTGTAAATTTAGGATAATTGTGGAACTCACGTGACATTTCAACTCGATTTGGGCTTGTTCGGGCTTGATTCCCCTACCTCTACATGTTTTAAAACAAAATGTCCTACATTCATACGCCTATACATTTATTGTCCTCAAAACCCCCATGTTACGGGCTTAACAAAACACTTTTTTCGAGAAAAAAATTATTTACGTCCCGTAATTTTTACCTTTTTTGAAAAATGTCCCAAAATAGTTAAAATTTTAATTTACGTCCCATAACTTTTTCAATGGCTTAATTTATGTCCAATTTTCGCTGGAAATCCCCAAATTTATGTAAATGGGACGTAAATTGAGCAATTAAAGAAGTTATGTGACGTAAATTAAATTTTTAATTAAAATGAGACGTTATGCGAAAAAGAAAAAAATATTCAACAAATGTCTACAATTCATTATAAAATTAATGTTGTTTATGTTATACAATCAAATACATTTTTTTTATAAATTAATTAATTATTATAAAAATCAATTAACTAACCTAATTCATTATTAGAAAAATTAATAACTTACCTAATTAGAAAAAATTACAATATAAGTTTATAAAATAAATTATGAATATTAATTAAAATACTAAATAATATTTTAAAATATATGAAAATAAATTTAGAATAATATTTAAATAACTAAATAAGTTTTCATAATATCAAAAAAAATATAATATAAAAAATTAGCGTGTAGAGCTGCTGACCTCTAACTCGGGTGTTCTGTTCTTGAGTCCCAGTCGGATGCCAAAATTACGGGTGTTGCTGTATTTAAATAAGAAAGAGTCCTCCATTGAAATTTCCACTGCCAAAGACCATTCATGCACCCACATCCCCATATTTAGCATTACATATGGAATAATGTTTAGAAAATAAGACACTAAATTATTGGCCGGTGAAAGTTGCTTCGCTGCTACCACTTTAGGATATAATCACTTTAGAATTAAATTCTAAAATTCGGAAAATTTTAAATTCCAAATTCTAGAAATATGAAAATCATGTGTAAATTAAAATTCTAAAACTCACATTAATACTTTTTTTAAAATTTCTAGAAATCTCTTTAAAAAAATAATCTGAACTTAAATAATCTCTTCAAAAAAAAAAAAAAATCTAAAAAGATGAAAGTTACCGGACATAAATAATTTTTATCTTTTTGGGGAAGTTTTTTTAAAAAAAGGTAAAAGTTACGGAACTTAAATAATTTTTTTCTCACTTTGGAAAAGGTGGTCGGAAACAGGACTCCGATGGAAGCATGGCGCCCATGGAGGCGGTGCTGCACTGCTCTCCACTTAGAAGTTTTTTTTTGGATAAGATGACATATTTAAAATTAATTTAATAATTTTATTAAATTAACCTATTTTTCAGTTTCTTAAAACATTTAATGAAATTTAATATTTCGGTATGCAAAATTAGCCCAACATGTGAGATTTAGCACGACATTAAAATTCATCCCATATTTGGCCTACATTTGCCGAACTTAAAAGAGAAAAAAATATGTTGAAAATAAAATTTTGTCAAATGTGGGATTTGAACCCACGCCCTTTCGGACCAGTACCTGAAACTGGCGCCTTAGACCACTCGGCCAACTTGACTTTAACGACATTTTCTACGAAATTGGGATCTATGTCATGTTATATGTTTTCTTAATTGACTTAGGGCTGCATGCTAAACAAACGATTTAGTTTATAACCATTTTCTAGAGAATTGATATAAATGAATTGATTTCACACCTCTCTACAAGTTTAAACATTTAGATGACGCATAATTCTTTCATGTATCAGAGCCTTAAGCTCACGCCCATACGTCTTAGATTCAATTCTCGCTGAAAACAACTCTAGTAGTAGGTACCTAGCTCTTTATTCTTTCATGTATCATGACATTTAATTGATCGTTGGAGATCACCAAGAGTTCCGAATTAGCAACTGTATATAGTAGGTACCTCTTTATTCATTCCGCTTACTGACACTCCAGAAGTGCCCACAATGTTACCCCCTATGAGGAAAGGGGCGTTTTGGGATTCATCCACCAAGTTTTGAAATGAAGCCGGAGGTGGGGGCAGATTGAGCCTCGAGGAAACAAATGTAGGTTCCTTCCCTAGATTCTTAGTTGACGGAAATCCTGGAGGAGGTGGAAGGAAAGCAGGGGGTGGTATTCCTCCTCCTTCTTTAGTTTGCTTGGCAATTTCCCGTTCTCCACCCATAATGAAAGATAGTTCTCACATCTTAAACCAATTTTCCCACAGACGGCGCCAATTGTTGTGTCAATAAATGACACCCTTGGATTGATAGTCCGGAGTAGCGAATGGTAATCCTTCGGTTGTCTGAAATGTGATTCGTCCTAGCTAAGCTCCCGAGCACCTGCATAAATACGCATGAGAGATCTCCTACGCGGGGTCTCCGACGCTCAAGTCAGTTGGAGATCTCAAGGAATCAGCGGGTGGAGCAATCTGTATTAATGGAAAGCTCCTAAAAAACGATATTAATCTCGAGTGCTCTAGAGATCGGTTTAGTATGTTTAATCGCCGAAGTAGATATTCGATTGCCTTCTCCGATCAAATCAAGTTATAATAGTTCCTCTGTGTGTATTTCGTAATGGAATGTTCAAAATAACGGAAAGATGATAATAATACTCTCAAAAGTGCGTGTACCTTGGGGAAAAGATTTTTCTCAACCGTCGAGCCCTAGACTTGGTCCAAATGACTTCAAAACTCCTTTCGGTTATCAGCTCCGATCATTGGGGCATAATCCACACTTTTCGTGTGATCCCACTGGGTCAGTATCCTCCTACAATCTCGGGGTCCATTCCCCTCATGGCTGACTGTGCCGGAGCCCACCTAGCTCTAGGCAGGACCAAAGCAAGCCCATAGGCCCACAAATCCTTTCTTCACATACCTTAGTCCACTAATCTTCATCATACGACCTGTTTCTACGGATATAAGGCCCACACACTCTATCCTCATCATATTGGGCTCAATATTACTCAAATTACACTGCAAATGGGCTGCAAGGAGGCCCATTAAGTCAATAACACAACACACCATTAAAATATATGTAAATAAATAGTAAATAATTATAATAGACAACTCATCTCGCGTCTACATGTCATTTCCTTATTGGATGGCATATTTTGGCCGCATCACTACCTATATTAAATTTTCCACGTGATGGGCCTCCTTCCAAAGAGTAAAGGTGATAATTTAGCCCACGAGCGAGGACCGGGAGTATTAGGGAATTAACATAAAATTTTTCCCAATAGTCAAAGGTCACCATTATTTTCTCACAATAATCAACGATCATAGTAGAGTGACTTGAACTTTTCTCATGAAACATAAATCAGAAACTCAATGTATCTTGCAAAGTTTTGTTCATGGAAATTGATAGGCGACCACCAATTATAAATGTGTATAAAAGGAAGGGACAAAGAGCTTAAGGTCAATTCTGTGTGTACTTTTTTTTGAAAGGGAAAAGAAATTTTATTACTGGAGTACTAGTGGTACTCTGTGGAGTGAGTCGCACTTAGTTGTTACATGACAGTTAAGATAAAATGCAAAAGGACACCAATTCTTGTGAGTAGAGCACCTATACACAAGCTAGTCTAGGACTCGCACACCAATCGTGAAAAGAAAAGGAGGCTGGGCATTCCTTGTACTGTGAGAAAATACTCCAGGCACTGGCCCTGAATTCATCAAAGATTTTCTCGGGCTTTGGTTCCTCGGCTGCAAAGATTTTCCCGTTTCGTGCTTTCCAAATGTACCATGCCATCATGCACCAAAGACACTTTTGTGTTTGTACTGAATTATTTATTTTGGACTCTCTCTTCTAACATAAATTGCTGTTGATTTTTTCCAATTCCCTTTTGTTTATTTGGACAAACTGAGGAAGGTAACGATAATTTACCCTAATTTTTTTTACTAAGCTAGTCTTCCCATTATTGGATACTAGCTTAATGTAAATGAAGTTTAGGTAAAATAATTCAGTGATCCAATCTATATAAGTCAAATTTAGTAAAATAGGTAAAATAATTCATTCTTAACTTTCAAAGAGTAAATGCACAGTGTTTATAAGCAAGAGCATTTAAGATGCTCAGTTTTTCCCTCTGACTTTTTACGTTTGAAATTAATCTAATTAATCTAATATTAATCTAATTGTCCCTGGTCATAAATAGACATGTAATTTTTACTTTATCAAAATTGCTTTCATTTTGGCCTGAAAAAAAAGAAGAGAAAAAGTGACAAGAATCATCCCCAATTGCAGTTTCAACTTGATGAAATGTGTATTTTTCTCTAACAAATGCTGGCGTGGCAGGAAACAGTAGCACTACATGTCTTCAAAGTTGCCGGAAAAAAATATCTCAATTTAATTGGTCACGTGCGTCTCACGTGTGAATTTATGGCAAAAAAATCAAATTTCCTGTAAAAAGGATTGAAATTGGTATTAAATTTATACTAATGTAATAATAACAAAATTTGGTTAAAAGTCAAGTTTGTTTACTAAATTTGTAATAAAATTGCAATACGCCCTTCATTATATTACATAAAATCTATAATAATTAATTAAACTTTCAATTTCCCTACATTATTTGAATTAATGTCTGCAAATCTTTTAAAGTTTGATTAGTAGAGCTTTTGTTGCCGTTATTTTGAACTAGGGTTTCTATACATTGTGTGTCGCCGCTACCATTGCTACTGCTCGAGGATCATCTCTCTTTCCATCTTCCGCTTTAGGTTTGCAACGATTCGGCCCTAGCTACTTAATGTTTAATTGATTGTACATTTGTTGTTGCTTTTAGTGTTTCGATCTATTTCTATATCACATGTTGATGTAGATAAATATGTCGCTCTCGGAAAAGTCGACACGTGGAAACGGGATAAATTATGATGGTTGTAATTAAGTCCATAAGCTTGAAAGCAGGATTAATACACCCCTGGGCTTAAGAGGAGAAATTAGAGTAATTGGGCCTTCAACCCATAAAGGGAAATTAATAGCCTTTGGGCCCAGGGATTGGGCCCAAAGGGGAACGCATGGTATGGATTAGTCTTCTCTAACTAAGTCAAAGGAATGGGTCAGTCTTAGAGGAGGAGGGCCGAGTCTTCAGGAAGTTGGGCCGATTTTAGAGGGAAATGCAGCGAATATAGGGAGAAAGAGTCTCTTTCTCTCCCGAAAGAAGGGGCCAGGTATATAAACACCTCATTTTTACATTACCAGGGACGTTTTTCAGATATCAATACCTTTTTTACGAAATATACAGTAAACTAAGAAGAAACACCATATTATTCGTCGGAATTTCCCTAGAGATACAGGGGAATTCCACTTTGATTCTCCAAAAGATCGATTCTGACTTGAGCGTCGGAGCTACTACACCGGAGCCCCCCTCCGGTGTATTTTTGCAGGTCATTTTCAGATTCTCGAGGAGATTTTACGTAAAGATTATCGAGGACGAACGAGCGATTCGGTCCGTGATTAGTAGTGCTCGTAGAGGAACGACTGATATCTAAAGGCGTTCTTTTTCGACGCATCAACTGGCGCCGTCTGTGGGAACATTTCTAGCTAAGGCGTGAGAAACGTTCCATATCAAATGGGTGGAGAGCAGGATCCAATGAAGCAGACTAAAAAGAAGGGAGATTCCATTCCCCTTCCCTTTCCTCCGCCCCCACCAGGTTTTCCCGTGAATAGAAATCTGGGAAAACAACCTGTAAATCCTACAGTGGAAGATATCCCTCCCGTCCTGGAGGGGAACACGGTGGGTACCTTGGAAGCTTCGGGAAGTGGTACGGATAAGGACACTCCACAACCCAATGCTCAACCGGAAGTCTTTACTATCTCTCAAGACCAATTGGATGTGATGATAGAGCAAGCAGTGGAAAGAATAATTACATCTCGTGGACTTCGCCCTCCTGGACCCATTCCACCAGTTAATGAAAGAACGAAGCAGAATCCCCCGGAACATGTCATCGATTCGGCTCTGGTCCCTTCTAAGAATGAAGGTTTCCCCCAGAATCAAGAAGAAAGAGTGCCCTCTCAAGCCGAGAGAAGCGTCCTTGATCGCCCTCCCAGAAGGAATATGGAGTGGATCCCTGGGGATACCACTCTGGATGCAGGGATAGGAGAAAGTACGGATGACACTTACCACGGAGCGGTTAGTGACCAAATATAGGCTTTGCGGAGAGAGATGAAAGACATGCAGAAGCATATGAGTGACAACGTAAGTAAACCTTCTTGCGTTACTGGTTATCAATTTTCATCCAATATTTTACAAGATGAACTGCCTCCTAATTTTAAATCTTTAAATTTCGAATATAATGGCACCACGGACCCGTACGAGCATTTGATGAGGTTTGAGAATGCCGCCCTATTGCACTGATACGGAGAGGGCGTCAAGTGCAGGGTATTTCTGACTACCTTATCTAAAGCGGCACAGCAATGGTTCACCCAGCTAGGGCCAGATACTGTCCATTCATGGTCGGAGTTCAGTGAACTATTCTTGCACCAGTTTGCCAGCGCTAGGAGGCAACCTAGGGCCACCCTCACCTTGTTTAACATGCGACAAGGGGAGAATGAGAGTCTTCGGGCTTTCTTGAAAAGGTTCAATCAAGCGGCCTTAGAGGTACCAACAGCTTCTTCGGAGGTCAAAATCAATGCTCTCACTAATGGGCTAAGAGACGGAGACCTGTTTACGTCTCTAGCCAAGAAGCCAGTACGGACCTTTGACGAATTACTAAGGAGAGCAGAGAAATACCTCACCCTGGAAGAGGTGAGGAAGGCTAAGCGATCGGAAACCAAGACAATAGCGAGTAATGGAGAACGAAGAAGGGAGATAGTGCCAAGGAGGCCCAGTCCAGAAAGACACCAGAATGCGAGGGGGCTGGGAAATGTAAAAGGAGAAGAAGCTGCGCCCTGGAACTCCAGGGGAAGGATAAGGAGATATACCCCTCTGAGGATCGAGCCGGCAGAGGTTTTAGAAGTGGCAGGGGACCATCCCGATATGAAGTTCCCCTACTCACGAAACAGGGGCCCTCAAAATCCCAAGTCAGATAGATTATGTAGATTCCATAATGACTATGGTCACGACACGAACCAATGCTGGCACCTGAAAGACGAAATAGAAAGAATGATTCAAGCAGGCCACCTAAAGGAATTTATTTTCAGGGATCGACAAGGTCCCAGAGGGCAGAAGAGGAAAGACCCTGAAGGCAAGCCAGAGGAAAACAGAAGAGAACAGGGAAAGAGCACGGAAGATCAACCACCCCCTCCCCAAAAGAGGGGAACTATTCACATGATTATGGGTGGCCCCGCTGACGGGGATTCCTTTAGACAAAGGAAGCAGAGCGTCAGGTCATTGAAGAGTGGAAGGAACATGGAATGTCGTGAAATAGGAAAGATGACAACAGCTCCCGATATTCATTTCGGACCGGAAGACATTGGAGAACCCAGAGAAATACATAATGATGCCCTAGTCATTACCACGGATATAGCAGGATATGATGTGGCTAGGATCTTTGTAGACACGGGAAGTTCCGCTGATATCATGTTCCTATAGTGTTTTAAGAAGATGGAATTAAATATAAAACTCAGGCCAGTGGAGACAGCCCTCTATGGATTTTCAGGGGGTGCCATTCAACCCATTGGTTCAGCGTTATTACAGGTAGGGTTAGGAATCACTCCTAACCGATGCGTGCAAGTGATAGAGTTTTTGATAGTGGATGTTCCATCATCATATAATGTGGTGATGGGAAGACCAAGTTTGAATATCTTTCAGGCCGTGATTTCCACCTTCCACATGAAGATGAAATTCCCTGCCTCGGGGGGTGTGGGAGAGATATATGGAGACCAGTACCAGGCAAGGAAGTGTTACGTAGAATCGGTCAAGATAGAAGACAGGGCCGTATTCCGAGGGATGGAGAGATTTAAGGGTGAAGACCCTGAGTTGAAAAAACAGAAAGTGGGTGAACTAGTGCAAGAGCAACCCAAAGCCAAAGCAGATGAGGAATTAATGAACATCGAGCTCTACCCAGGAAAAGAGGGATTCACAACCAGGATAGGTACACACATGAACCCTGAGCTCCAGGGAAAGATGATACTCGCCCTCCAGGAGAATGCGGATATCTTTGCTTTCACGGCGACGGATATGACAGGTATCCCTCCAGAGATAGCAATGCATTACCTTAATGTGGATCCCAAAGCTAGGCCAGTGAAGCAGAAGTTAAGGAACTTTGGTAAGGAGAAAAATCTCATTGTGAAAGAGGAGATCGATAATCTGTTAAGTGCAGGACATGTGAAGAGGGTGCAGTTCCCCGAGTGGCTGTCAAATGCAGTGCTAGTATCTAAAGGAGCTAGCAAGTGGAGAATGTGTATCGACTTTAGAGATTTGAATAAAGCGTGCCCAAAGGATCACTATCCCTTGCCCCGAATCGACTAGTTGGTAGATGCCACGTCTGGGTTCGAATTACTTAGCATGATGGATGCGTACCAAGGGTACCATCAAATCCAGTTGAACCCCCTTGATATACCAAAGGTATGCTTTATAGCGACATGTGGTACTTTCGGTTACGTACGTATGCCTTTTGGACTAATAAATGCAGGAGCCACCTATCAAAGAATGGTAGACTCGGTGTTCCGAGGGCAGATAGGCAGGAACATGGAGGTTTACGTGGATGATATGCTGGCTAAAAGTGTCAAGGTGAGGGGCATATTGGCGACCTGAAGGAGATATTCCAGGTAATCCGAGAGAATGGTATTAAATTAAATATAGCTAAATGTTCTTTTGGAGTAGGGTCAGGGAAATTCCTGGGATATATGGTGACGCAAAGAGGGATAGAAGTTAACCCTGCTAAAGTGAAGGCGGTGCTCGACATGCAACCTCCTCGGAATTTGAAGGAATTGCAAACCCTGAATGGTAGGATCGCAGCTCTCAGTAGATTCATATCAAGGTCAGCAGAAAAGAGCCACCACTTCTTCAGAACATTAAGGAAGGGGTAGAGGTTCGAGTGGGACGACCAGTGTCAAAAAGCTTTCGAGGAACTCAAGCTTCACCTTGAACAACTTCTGAAGCTGACGAAGCCCTCTCAGGGAGATGTGTTACTCTTATACCTCTCAGTAAGGGAACACTCCTTGAGCACAGCCCTGATGAAAGAGGAAGGCTCCACACAGCAACCTATATATTACGTGAGCAAGGTCATCTAATGGGCAGAGATCAGATATTCAGAGGTGGAGAAAGCAGCCCTGGCGGTGGTGGTAACGGCTAGGCGATTACGCCCCTACTTCCTGTCCTATAAAGTTATGGTGCGAACTAATTTCCCTTTGAAGCAGACACTAGGGAGAGCAGACTTATCAGGTAGAATGGTCAGATGGGCAGTGGAATTACAGGAATATGATATTGATTATGAACCAAGGAGGGCCATCAAAGCCCAAGCTTTAGCAGACTTTATTCAAGAATCTACCAGAATGGAGGAAGAACAAGGCTGGAAGGTGTATGTTGATGGTTCCGCATCCGCTGTAGGATGTGGAGCAGGGATAGTATTGGTTGACCCTGATGGCCAAGAAGTACAGGTAGCCATCAAGTTCCGTTTCTCAACCTCAAACAACGGTGCAGAGTATGAAGCCCTGATTAGAGGGGCTAACATAGCAGCAGAGTTAGGGGCACAAAAAGTCACCCTATACTCCGACTCACAGTTGATAGTACAACAGGTCAAGGGGGAGTACCTCGCCAAAGATGAAAGGATGATCGCCTATCTAGAACAGGTAAAGAAGTTAAAGAATAAATTCCAGACCTTTGAAGTAATACAGGTACCGAGAGAGGAGAATGAAAAAGCAGATGGGCTATCTAAGCTGGCTAGTTCCACTGAGTTCGAGGGACACGGAAAGGTAACCCTGTTAGTGGCGGACCGATTAGCCACTGAAGCCCTGATCGGAGAAATAACAGCAGGAGATGACTGGAGGAGAGAAATATGGGAAGAGCTGAATAGAGGACATGTAACTCCAATGTCCAGAGAAGCCAAAGCTTGGAGAAGGAAATATTGTATCTTGGGGGACCAATTATACAAAAGGTCCTTCGCTCAACCTTATTTAAAATGCCTTTCGAAAAGAGAAGCAGAGCTAGTGATTAAGGATATTCATGAAGGTTGTGCGTCTAGCCATGAAGGTTATCAGACTATGGTGAAGAAGGTATTTAGAGCGGGTTTCTACTGGCCCAATATAATCAGAGACGCTAGGGAATATGTGAAGAAATGCGAGAAGTGCCAGAAGAATGGACCCTTAATATGAGTACCTGCAGAGGAGATGGGGGCCATGTACTCGCCCTGTCCCTTCGCCAAATGGGGAATAGATCTAGTCGGACCCTTCCCCCAGGCACCTAGGGGAAGGAAATTTTTTATTGTGGCCGTGGATTACTTTAGTAAGTGGGTAGAGGCTGTACCCTTGGCCAAGATAGAGGAAAATAATGTAATTCTATTTCTGGCTAGACATATTTGTTGCAGGTTTTGAGTGCCCAGAATCTTGGTCTCTGACAACGGGACACAATTCAATGGGGAGAAGGTGAGAAAGTGGTGTGAAAGATGGAATATCATACAGAGATTCACTTCGGTGGCCCATCCACAAGCCAATGGACAAGTGGAAGTTACAAATAGAATCCTAGTAGACGACATTCGAACGCGATTGCAAAAAGTAGGAGGAGGATGGGTGAAGGAGCTAGACAATGTTCTCTGGTCTTATAGGACCAGTCCTAAAACAGCCACAAGGGAATCTCCCTTTTATCTGGTGTATGGAGCAGCGGCGGTGATACCTCCCGAGGCCAGGCTTGGATCACACAGAATTACATATTTTGAAGAGAAGAAGAATGAAGAGCTGATGAGGGAGGCCCTAGACCTAGTAGAGGAAGAAAGAGAGATGGCAAAACTGAAAGCAGAGAGATATAAAAGCAGGATCAAGGCAGCTTATGATCACAGGGTGATGCCTCGTTCCTTTAAAGTTGGAGACTTAGTGCTTCGAAGAGCAGATGCCTTGAAAAATACAGGAAAAATGGAAGCTAATTGGGAAGGTCCCTACAAGGTGGTACAGGTACTAAAAGGCGGAGCATACAAACTCCAGGACATGACAGGAAAAGAGATATTGAGGCCATGGAACGTGTGCCACTTGAAGAGATTTTATGTTTGAGGAAGGTGTTATTCCTTTACCATCTTTCCCTTTATGAACAATTTTTATGTTTACTTTTCATTCGAATAATTGCTTCACCGGCACTCTTTTTCCCTCTACGTGGGTTTCCCCTTGGGGTTTTACCACGGAGAGGTTTTTAATGAGGCCGGCATAGGTTCCCCTTATTTGCCTATGTTGATAAACATTTTGAATCAATGGAGCATAATTTTTGGAGAATTTCAGCAATTTCCTTTAATGCATGAGTAATGTGATGATGAGATGATTTTTATATTCTGATTCTACGATGAGATGACCCTTATGCATGTCGATTTTATGATGAAGTATTTCTCATACGTTGAATATTGTGCTGAGGTAACTGCCAAATGTCCATGAAATGAGTGTGGAGATAATAAATGCGTTCAGAAGACTAAAACATAGGATGATAGATATATTGCAAGATAGAGAAACATACACCGATTCACAAATATGTTACCTAAGGATAATTCCCAAAGTTTCTATACGCGACAGCCTCTAAAGCTAGGGGGAGTAGGGGGTATGGTAGCGGAAGATATGATTAACCTGCAAATAATCCCTAAGAACTCTTACGAGTATAAACAACTTGAGGGAGAGTATAATCCCTAAGAACTCTTACGAGTATAAACAACTTGAGGGAGAGTATAATCCCTAAGAACTCTTACGAGTATAAACAACTTGAGGGAGAGTATAATCCCTAAGAACTCTTACGAGTATAAACAACTTGAGGGAGAGTATCCCTACGAATCTTAACTTAAGGGAGAGTATAATCCCTACGAATCTTAACTTAAGGGAGAGTATAATCCCTACGAATCTTAACTTAAGGGAGAGTATAATCCCTACGAATCTTAACTTAAGGGAGAGTATAATCCCTACGAATCTTAACTTAAGGGAGAGTATAATCCCTACGAATCTTAACTTAAGGGAGAGTATAATCCCTACGAATCTTAACTTAAGGGAGGGTATAATCCCTACGAATCTTAACTTTTGGGAGAGTATAATCCCTAAACATTCTAACTTTTGGGAGAGTATAATCCCTAAACATGCTAACTTTTGGGAGAGTATAATCCCTAAACATGCTAACTTTTGGGAGAGTATAATCCCTAAACATTCTAACTTTTGGGAGAGTATAATCCCTAAACATGCTAACTTTTGGAAGAGTATAATCCCTAAACATTCTAACTTTTGGGAGAGTATAATCCCTAAACATGCTAACTTTTGGGAGAGTATAATCCCTAAACATTCTAACTTTTGGGAGAGTATAATCCCTAAACATGCTAACTTTTGGGAGAGTATAATCCCTAAACATTCTAACTTTTGGGAGAGTATAATCCCTAAACATTCTAACTTTTGGGAGAGTATAATCCCCAAACATTCTAACTTTTGGGAGAGTATAATCCTTAAGAGCTCTAAGTCTAGAGAGAAACTATAAGCATTATCAAGTCATCAAGTAAGTATAGAAACATAAACCATGTACTCTCATTTAAGACTTCTCTATGAGCTTTAGAGCCTTTACGCGTCAAGAAAATGCTAGAAACATGCTAAATTTATAGTAAAGGAAAAACAGAACAGGTATCACATCACATATATGATAGCAAGGATAGAGATATATGTATGCATGCCAGGTGATAATGTGCAGGTACGATACTAAGCAGCAAATAAAGCAGAAATATTCCAGACCAAGGGCATCATACCTTGGCCCTCCGCAGAAAAACGCAGGAGTGTGGAGTCTCCTGAAAATACCAAAAGGGGGCCTTAAAGGCCTTAACAAAAATAAAAGTGTCTTAAAGGTACCGAAATGTTATTAGAGAAATAGAGTTATGAAGAGAGGGGAACATCGTTCTTCCCCTCGAAACTTTCTCCTGCTTCTTCAACTTGCCCACTGGAACCACCTCCCTCCGTTTTCTCCTCTAGAGCGCCGGCTGCCACAGTTGCCACAGGATCTGGGTTGGCCACATGGATAGGAAAAGTCACATCCTTCGCCGTAACAAGGTCTTCCAACTTCAGGGCGGTCTGCTTCAACTCCAAGACTGCCTTCCTCATCCCAGGCAGCCACCAAGGATTGTCAATGTCCTCCTTAGGATCTCCAGGGAACTTAGGGGGAGTGGCTAATTCCTCCAATCGAAGAGCACGAGTATACTGCCATTGAACCTAGGAGCAGAATGTTCAGCTACGGCGTTGGAAAACCCATGATCTATGAAGTGGGGAATATATGCGCCCATTGCCCCCAGGAAGCTTGTACTCTTCAGGAAGGCTTCTAACCATTCTCGGTGCAGGGTACCCAAGAACTTCTGACCCATGGCGGAGGTAAAAAGAGAGTCGATGCACAGTTTCATCCCAGCCAAAGGGAGAGTAGTTTCTAAGCGTTCGACCCGCTCACCAAACTGAGTCTTCAACGAGGAAACCTCCTCCGACAACCTCGTCTTCTCCGCCTGAAGTGCCTTACACTTCTGGTTAGCCTCCCGTAGCTCTGCTTCAAGTATTTCCTTCTTTACCTTCTCCAACTCTACCTGGCTTTGGAGATCGTCTACTAGTTGAAGGGATTGAAGGGCTCGTTCGGATACATCAGAAAACAGGAGGCCAAACTACACAAGAAAAATTATCAAGAAGTAAGATGTCTATATTTTCTCCTATTAATCATTCAAAGCAATATCTACATTGAGAATCTACCTGTGTAAAACTATGGGCGGAGTGCACAACTCGGTCCTCTGAGGACAGAGCATTAAGCGCTTCAGCAGCAGGGATAGGAGTATGTCGATCTATGAAGGCCATAAGGTGATCAACACTGATATCCCCAGGAGCATCAGGGGTAGCATTAGCCGAAGAAGGTAAAGAGGACTTGACATTGGACTTCTTCTTTTTCGAAGCATCGGAGGCAGGGGGCAATGAGGAAATTATGGCTTTTTCGGTGGAAGACCTATTACGCTTTGCAACTGACCCAGTGGAAGGTTTCACTGGGGAAGGAAGAACAGGGGCCTTTGAGGAGCTTTCAGGGGCTGGAGACTTAGTAACCATCGAGAGAGGGGTAGCATCACGGGAAATTTGAGTTAACCAACTCATAGCTGCAAAAGAAAGTATGGAAATATGTTAATAAATCACAGCAATTCAAACCTTGAAGACGATACCAAGGGAAAAGAAATGGTATTACCATCATCGGGACCTAAAGGATAATCAGGGCGACCGAAACCGAAATGAGATAGGGCTCTAGGGTTCTTACAAATACTCATCACATCAAAAAAGCCATGGGCGGAAATGTTATCGTTTAAATGGTTCATCACATCCAAATTCAGAGAAGAACAAATGGAAAGAGGAGGATGGGGCACCCCAGGATTCTCATAAATCCACTCCTCGTGAGGAAATTCCCAAGGAGATGGATTGGTGACGAAAAAGTAGTAGTCCTTCCAGTCCTGGACCCCTTCATGGAGTTTTTCCATGAACTTTCCGGTCCTAGAAGTACGGCCACATGCAAAAAAGAACCCATCGGCAAACTTGCACATATATTGGGTTAGGAAGAGTTGGGCTGAGGGCTCACCACCGTTCCCCTTCATCAAAATGTAAAAACCTAACATTGCACGAATAGCGTTGGGAGTAAACTGATTCAGAGGTATGCGAAGGTAAGTGGAAATTTCAGAGAAGTAAGGATGGATTGGAAAACGAAGGCCCGCTTTTAGTTGAGCCTCCCAGAAGGCCAGAGTGTTAGGACCTGGGAAATTTGGGCGTTCCTTCCGGTGAGCTGCCCTAACAATGTAATCGGGGGGAAAGATGCCCGAACGGAGGAAGGCGGCAACACGCTCGGGAGGAAGTATAGAAGAACCAGAGATTTTATTTTTCAAAGTGGGATCGGTTATGGGAAATACGGAGAGTGAGTTGGAAGTGGAACTTTCCATGGATATTGAGTCTGACGAGTTTTGAGTAGAAGACGACATGGGGTGCAGTAAAAGAAAAGACGAGAAAGGAGAAGAGATACCTGAAGCGAAGTCAATTTTCGGAGGTGATGGACCGATCGATAAACGTGTGCGAGGAAGTTAATAGCAGAAATGGGAATGAGAGTAAAAAGGAGTGGATAAGTTAAGAGGAAAAGAAAAGAGGGTTTTCTTAGGGAGCGAATACAATTTTTTGAAACAATTATGCTGGAGAGAGAAGGGGAAAAACCGAGGAGAATTAAAAGCTTCCCAATCAAAACGCGCGTGACTGAAGAAGGGCGGCTGAATGTTGGTCCTTGGGCAAACTGGATTTCGAAATTGAATTAGCGTGTGGAAGTGGAAAAGGCCCAAAGATTCTGAAGATAATTATTGAAGAGACATCAAATCAGCCAATATTCTGAGGGAAATACGAGAAGGAGGATTTAAAGGAATAGATTATTTCTTTATGATTTATCTTATTATTGTTTTCCTACTCTCCTAAAAAATTATCTTTTTTACGAGAGTAGGGGGGAGTGGTTGATGTAGATAAATATGTCGCTCTCGGAAAAGTCGACACGTGGAAACGGGATAAATTATGATGGTTGTAATTAAGTCCATAAGCTTGAAAGCAGGATTAATACACCCCTGGGCTTAAGAGGAGAAATTAGAGTAATTGGGCCTTCAGCCCATAAAGGGAAATTAATAGCCTTTGGGCCCAGGGATTGGGCCCAAAGGGGAACGCATGGTATGGATTAGTCTTCTCTAACTAAGTCAAAGGAATGGGTCAGTCTTAGAGGAGGAGGGCCGAGTCTTCAGGAAGTTGGGCCGATTTTAAAGGGAAATGCAGCGAATATAGGGAGAAAGAGTCTCTTTCTCTCCCGAAAGAAGGGGCCAGGTATATAAACACCTCATTTTTACATTATCAGGGACGTTTTTCAGATATCAATACCTTTTTTACGAAATATACCGTAAACTAAGAAGAAACACCATATTATTCGTCGGAATTTCCCTACAGATACAGGGGAATTCCACTTTGATTCTCCAAAAGATCGATTCTGACTTGAGCGTCGGAGCTTCTACACCGGAGCCCCCCTCCGGTGTATTTTTGCAGGTCATTTTCGGATTCTCGAGGAGATTTTACGTAAAGATTATCGAGGACGAACGAGCGATTCAGTCCGTGATTAGTAGTGCTCGTAGAGGAACGACTGATATCTAAAGGTGTTCTTTTTCGACGCATCAACTGGCGCCGTCTGTGGGAACATTTCTAGCTAAGGCGTGAGAAACGTTCCATATCAAATGGGTGGAGAGCAGGATCCAATGAAGCAGACTAAGGAGAAGGGAGATTCCATTCCCCTTCCCTTTCCTCCGGTGTATTTTTGCAGGTCATTTTCGGATTCTCGAGGAGATTTTACGTAAAGATTACCGAGGACGAACGAGCGATTCGGTCCGTGATTAGTAGTGCTCGTAGAGGAACGGCTGATATCTAAAGGCGTTCTTTTTCGACGCATCACATGTGTTCTTGATGATTTTTATCGTTGGCACTAGATTTGATGTCTTTCTTTGATATCTCGAGTAGCTAACAAAGAATTTTAATCCATTAATTCTAGATCTGATTTATTTTTGTTCAATTATTTTAGGTTATTTATTTAGAAATGGATAAAAGTGTTGTGGCTGTGGATGCATGAGAGTCGAGGTGGTTCCGTTGCTTCTGCGGTGAAGCCTTCCGGATCTGTAGTTGGAATTAACATGATAACTATAGATCTTGGCTGTGCTTTGGAGGAGATCGATTCGCCCGTGCACAAACATTTCTCAATTCGGTAAGTGATTTTATTCTAGATGTAGAGTATATTTTTCTTTATTTATCATTAATTTTTTTCGTTTTTTTTATTTGTATTATTTTTGGAATCATTTTTTTGTTCGGTGTGTGATATTTTAGTGGTGTGTGTCAGCTGTGGTATTAGTGTGCATTACATCATGTGTAAGCTATATATTCAATATCCAGGATTAAACTATGTTCTGTGATTTTTTAAAACACATTGTGTTGAAATTACTTAATATTGCAACACACATTATCTTTGCTTCTTGGAATTTTAGAGTAAATGATCGACTGTGTAAGTCCGAGGCGTAATTATCTATAAATTTTAAAAAATATTGGAATTTTCAAATTATATGTGCTATAAACATTTTTGTTGGATAAATTGTTATTGATTTTATGCTTGCTGATGAATTGAATATGTAATTGCATTTTCTTCTATCAAATTAGAGCTTAAAATAGTTGTAATTAATCCTGTTGATGCAGTCGGTTTGTTTCTGTCATGAGGAAGAAAGATCTAAAGGTGTGTTTGCCCTTTGCTATAGAAGGCGATGATTTACCTCCACTAGACATTCCCAGATTCCGATTGTGGAACTGTTCAAACTGTGTTGGGGACGTTTGTGCTGAGCGGACCGGCAAAAACAACCATGGTACAAATTTTGAATTTAGTCTGCTAATTTTATCAAATTTTAAATTTAGTCCGGTCAACTTTGAAAATAGTCCTTTTAGTTTATTAAATTTAACCTTTTGTCATTTTATCGGCTAAAACAAGTTAACAAAATTAAAATTTATCGTGTTTTCTAAAAGGACCGAAACATAAAATGTTGTAAACTTATGAGACGAATTTAAATGTCGAAAAAGTTAACGGACTATAATTTAAATTTGTGCAAATTAAGGGGAAAAAAACTCTTACCCTAATTTGTGTTGGGATTTTATGGATTTAGTGTTTGGAAAGATAGATTTGTTTAATATTGAAAAGATAAAGGAAGCTTATGCAGTAGAGCTTCTGAAAAGTTTTTCTTGATCGATTGTGTTAATCAGCAAGATTACAAGTGCTTATATAGGCATACAATGATAAATGCATAACTAATGTGGTCAAGTTAATTGACCATCATTACATATTCCAATGGATATAATTTTTGACTCATGAAGACAAAGAGTCATATGCATGAATGAGAATTATGAAGAACCTTCTGGAATTACAAATTACTTTTCAACACCCCCTCTTAATTTGTAATCCGAACATGATTCCGGAGCTGCTCAAATTTTTCCGAACTCACGGCCTTGGTGAAACCATCAGCTAGCTGCTCATTTGTGCTGACAAACTTCAAC
Source organism: Galeopsis tetrahit (assembly GCA_963675135.1). Taxonomy (NCBI): domain Eukaryota; kingdom Viridiplantae; phylum Streptophyta; class Magnoliopsida; order Lamiales; family Lamiaceae; genus Galeopsis; species Galeopsis tetrahit. Next base: position 15,840,828 of record OY776127.1, on the reverse strand, counting down.
TGAACTTTTTGATCATTCACAAGATCCCTTATGAAGTGATGACGAAGTTCAATGTGCTTCGACCTTGCATGAAAGACGGGATTTTTCGTCATTGCAATAGTAGACATATTGTCGCAAAAAATTGTTGTGGGAGCCTCCTGCTTTTGCTCAACATCACACAAAATTCTTCTCAACCAAATTGCTTCACAAGCAGCATCAGTAGCAGCCATGTATTCTGCCTCCGTCGAAGAAAGTGCAATCGTATTTTGCTTTTTCGATGCCCAAGAAATGATTTTAGAGCCCAAGCAAAAAATGTAGCCTGACGTACTTTTTCGATCATCCAACGATCCAGCCCAATCACTATCGGTATATCCACCAAGCTTACTTCCTTTCTCTTTGACATATTTAATGCCAAGTTTCCTCGTACCTTGAAGGTATCGCAAAATTCGCTTTACCGCTGCAAAATGCAACTTGCTTGGATCGTGCATGAACCTTGATATTAGGCTAACTGGATACATAATATCAGCCCTTGTGTTTGTCAAGTAGATCAAAGAGCCTACAAGACTTCGATAAATTTTTGCATCAACTTTATCAGCACCATCATTCAATTGCAATTTCTCATTGACTGCAAGTGGAGTCGAGATAGGTTTGCAATTAAGCATCTGAAATTTTTTCAACACTCCTTCAAGATATTTTTCTTGAGAAATTAAAATTTCTCCTTTTGATTGACGGACTTGAATCCCAAGAAAATATTTCATCAATCCCAAATCAGTCATCTCAAATTCCGCCATCATTGCCTTTTTGAACTCTTGCACCATGACTGGATTCGTCCCTGTGTAAATCAAGTCGTCAACGTAAAGGCAAACAATAAGGAGATCTTGCGCACCTTTCTTTACATACAACGACGGCTCATTTTGACTTCGCTCGAATCCATTTGATCGAAAGTAACCGTCAATCTTGCTATTCCAGGCTCGAGGTGCCTGTTTGAGCCCGTACAATGCTTTTCTGAGGCGATAGACTTTATCTTCTTTTCCTTGAACAGTATAGCCTGCCGGCTGCTCCACGTACACTTCTTCCTCTAACTCGCCATTGAGAAAAGCGGATTTAACATCTAACTGGTAAATAGGCAGCTCCAATTGTGCAGCAACAGCTAGAACAATGCGAATTGTCTCCATTCGTGCAACCGGTGCAAATGTCTCCGTGAGGTCGACTCCGGGTTGTTGAGAATACCCTTTTGCAACTAGGCGAGCTTTATGCTTGTGAATTGAGCCATCTTCCTTATACTTTGTCTTGTATATCCATTTGACCCCGATCACATTTTTTTCTCCTGGATGGTCTACAAGACACCATGTATTATTTCTCTCGATGCTAGCAATTTCTTCATCCATTGCATTTTGCCAAATTTCTTCTTTTGCAGCTTCATCATAATTTTGCGGCTCACCAGCAAAAAATGCAACATCAGATGACTCATAGATGTCTCTTAAGCTTCGAAACTTTCTTACAAGCTCTCCGACTCCGGATCAAAATCTCCATCACTTGAGGTTCTTGCTCCACCACTTGTACTTGGTTGATCAATCGGTTGTGGTGGTGTAGGCTGAGATGTAATGTTTTGATCATCGCCCCAGTTCCACGACTGCATTTCATCAAAAATAACATCTCGAGAAATTGTGAGTTTATTAGTCCTCGGGTCCAATAATCGATATCCTTTGGACTCATCACTATAACCAACAAGGATAAGCTTTTCTCCTTTGTCATCAAATTTTTCCCTCCGTTGAGATGGGATATGAGAGTAAGCAATGGAACCAAAAACTTTAAAATGATTTACCTGAGGCTTTCGTCGATGCCACGCCTCATATGGAGTCTTATTTGGAACCGCCTTTGTTGGTGACCGGTTCAAAATATACACAACTGCATTTACTGCTTCTGCCCAAAATGTTTTGGGGAGTCCTTTGCCAGCCATCATGCTTCGACTCATTTCCACAATGGTGCGATTTTTTCGCTCGGCAACACCATTTTGTTGCGGGCTGTATCTAACTGTCAACTGCCTTTGGATCCCCCTTTCTTTGCAATAATCCATGAATGCCTTTCCAATAAATTCTCCTCCACGATCGGTGCGGAGAATTTTAATTTTATTGCCCGACTGATTTTCCACTAGCCTCTTGAACTCCAAAAATTTGGGAAATGCTTCTGATTTTTTATTGAGAATGTACACCCACATCATCCTGGTGTAGTCGTCTACGAACAAGAGAAAATACCTGTAACCATTGAGAGATGGAGTTTGCGTCGGCCCACAAATATCAGCGTGCACCAACTCAAGAGGGACTTTGGCTCTATAAGATATCTTCGGAAATGGTAGGCGGTGCATTTTTCCGAAAATGCACCCTTCACACGGACGATCTTGATCTGGGAAATTCGAAAGCCCGAACACCATGTTCTTTTTCTTCAGCAAACTTAAGCCTTTGTAACTCAAATGTCCATACCTCAAATGCCAAAGATTATGGTCTCCATCTGTTGTGTTATGCAAAGCAACTTTCTGGGATAGTGGCAGATTGAGAGGGAAGACTTGGTTCTGACTCATCTTGATTTTTGCAACTGTCAACTTCTTTTGTTTGTCAATAATGATACAAATATCATTATCAAATTCCACCTTGTAGTTTTTTTTAGCAGCTGGCCGACACTCAACAAGTTTTGAGTCAATTCTGGCACGTAGAAGACATCTTTGATGATGTTGGACTGCCTTTCTTTTGTCTGGACTGCAATGGCTCCTCTTCCACTGATTTTGAGAGATTTGTTGTTTCCAAGTTTCACTTGAGATGAAAAAGATTCATCGAGATCCACGAACATATTTTTATTTACTGACATGTGATTGCTGCAACCGCTATCCACATACCAAATATTCTCAAATTGCTGTTGAGAATTTAAACAAGAATAAAATACCTGATCACCTTCATTCTTTTCCGTGAAATTTGCTTCCTTTGTCTCACCATCATCTTGATACCAGCAATCTCTTTGAGAGTGAGTTGCATTCCTGCACTTTTTGCATCTATACCAACAACTATTGGTGTCATGGGTATTCTTCCGGCAAATGCGGCAACAAGATTTTGAGTTTTGATTATTAGATCTCAAGTTAGAGTTGCTTCTTCCTCCTCGACCTCGGCCACGAAAATTTTGAAGTCTGCCACGTCCTCTTCCTCGTGGTTGTGCCAACATATTCCTTTTATCTTGCAGTTCGTCTTTCTGTTTTTGTGAGATATTCACTTTTCCTTGAAAAGCTTGCTCCATTGCTTGAGTCGTGAATCTGCTCATCCTCTTTTCATGGGCTTCAAGAGAACCCATGAGTTCATCCAAAGTCAATCTCGATAAATCTTTGGATTCTTCAATTGCCGCAACAATATGCTCGAACTTCGCCGGCAAACATCGTAGGACTTTCTCAATGATTTTCTTCTCTTCTAGAGTATCTCCGTATCCCCTGATTTGATTCACTACGGATAAAACTCGAGAAAGAAACTCTTATACATTTTCGGAATCTTTCATGGAGAGATTGTCGAATTCTCGCCAAAGATTTTGCAGCTTGATTGTGATTACCTTCTCATGTCCTCCAAACTGATTTTTCAGAATTTGCCATGCCTCTCTTGCAGTCTTGGCAATCGTAATACGCGGAAGGATTGATCGATTCACCCCTTGGTGCATAAAGGACAAGGCTCTTGCATCTTTTGTCTTGTTATCTTTATGCTCTTTTTTCTGTGCATTTGAAAATGCAGCAACCTCCTCCGGGGTATGGGAAATATACCCTTCTTCGACAATTTCCCAAAGTTCGTGAGACACGAACAGGGTCTTCATAAGAACACTCCATAGTTCATAATCTTGACCAACAAAAATAGGAACACCTTGTTGGGAATATATGAACGCAAGCTCTTGGTTGCTTGAAGATGCCATTGATAAATATTGGAGGAGAATCAGAACCAAAGGGTGGCTCTGATACCACAAATCTGTTGGGATTTTATGGATTTAGTGTTTGGAAAGATAGATTTGTTTAATATTGAAAAGATAAAGGAAGCTTATGCAGTAGAGCTTCTGAAAAGTTTTTCTTGATCGATTGTGTTAATCAGCAAGATTACAAGTGCTTATATAGGCATACAATGATAAATGCATAACTAATGTGGTCAAGTTAATTGACCATCATTACATATTCCAATGGATATAATTTTTGACTCATGAAGACAAAGAGTCATATGCATGAATGAGAATTATGAAGAACCTTCTGGAATTACAAATCACTTTTCAACAATTTGCACAATATTATAATTAAATAATTTTTTTTTTCCAACTACAGGGCGAGCATGGCTTGAAACAGATTCTAAATAGAAAAGAAAACAAAAATAACCACACATTGTAATTTGCAACGAAGAGGACCATTGGTGGAAACACACATTGTCTTCAAATTTGGGATTTTTTTTAAAGGACCATAACTTGGGGGTGGTGGCAATTGAGGACATAATTTTCCCGACTGACAATTTAAGGAGAGTAACATTTTGGGCTGGCACTGTAAGGACCACAACTTTTAAAAGTCACGAAGAGGCCAAATTAGCTGAATCCACCCGAATTGGGTCCAAATTCAGGCCAATTTGGGTTGATTCGGGCTAGTTTGACCTCAATTCGTGACTTTTTAAAAGTTATTTGCCCACCTCTAAGTTACGGTCCTTAAAAACATTTTTCCCCTTCATCAATTTTTTACAAGTTAAAGGCGTTGCAAAGATCAATATACTTCTGTATTAATTTATGGGACATGCTTTTGATGCAATAGGTATGACTAAATATTCTTGTACTACAAAAAAAGTCTGATTTTGATACCAACAATTTAGAGACGGATATCCAATCTGTCTCTAATAGGTACGATTAGAGACTGATTTTCATTTATTTTGATTCCAAATCTCGATTTTTTAACAAATCAGTCTCTAATCCGTACCTATTAGAGACGGATTGGATATCCGTCTCTGAATCAATGGTATCAAAATCAGACTTTTTTATATTATATATATTCTTGTGCAATGTATCCCACATCGTTTGTATAGAGTTATTAGCATATAATACTCTTGTACTTATTTCTGCTGAAATAACTTCAGATTGACTAAGGCAATTTAATTCAGCAGTTAAATAAAATTGAATTAAAAACACAATTTTTAGGACCTTTTGCGGAAAAGAAAAAAATTATGAACCAAAAATAGATTTACCTCATTGATATGATAACAAATTATCGAATTTTTTTGTTATAAAAGTTTGTAAACTTTTCATACCACGTTCACATTTAATTAGATGAGAGTTAACACTTGTGCATATCTTAAACTCCTTGATCCTATTTATATAATTTTCTTTGCTTTGTTCTAAAAGATATTTAATTAGATGAGAGATTTTCATGGTATATAAATGTGTCACAATTATATGTTTGTCCTTAAGTACTTCTCTTGATGTTTCTTGTTTTCTCGTCTCAATTGACTGAATGCCGTCAACAAGAAAAAAGAGAGAGCAAGTTCTCGCCTATTTTTCCTGCACGTGCATATCTGGTGCATAAGCTAACAAGAATTTCGGTTAATTTTTCAGGATGTCTGTGAACAGATTTCTAGAGAAAGAGAACGACAAATGGGAGGTGAAGTGGTGCCTCATAATATAGAAATGTGTAAAGGAAAGGCTGTTACTGATATGAACAGTGAGGGCACAAGATCTGCACGTGATATGTCAGCAACTTATACACAAGGTACAATGTTAGTTAATTAATCATTGTCCTTTTTTTTTTTTTAAACATCATATGTCTGTAAACAAAGCATCTTTATAGGTCAAATGCATCCACATCCGAGAAAGATCCATTTGGGAGGCTCGAGGAATCGTGCAATTCAGCCATCAAGAGGCAATGTGGCATTAGAAGCCTGCAGACTGAATCAGAACCCTGCGGATTTAAGCTATCCCGATGCAGGAAATGAGTTCACTCTAAGTGCTAAAGATTTGAAACCTAGAAAGAGGAAATATCGATCTTTAAAAGAAAGCTCTTTGCCCCGTGAACGTTGATGGTACGAAGAGATGAAGGGCGAGTAAAACACCTCCAACTATATATCATAAGTACTTCAAGCTTATGTGTGTTAATCGTTTCCTCTAATGAGTTTCTATGTTGTATTTAAAGTTATATAAGTTCATTCTCTTAAGGCAAAGTTTGATTTTCTCCGTTATTTTTTTACTTTGTAACAAATTAGTTAGCAAAAGGTTTGCTAAATATATTGTATTCAGGAGTTCTATAGCTTGTAAGAGTTAATATCGTAGTCTTGAAACTTAGGCCGTGTCCAATATTACTTATGTAACTCAGCTCTTTCTTAATTTTAGTCCTTTTGAAATCAAATTTGGTCCTTTACTGTTGGAAATTTGAATTTTGCACGCATAATTCACATAAAGTGCACATGCTAAAATAGAATAGAGGGTTTTGCAATTTCCAGCAAATTGGATGACGTGGAATGCTACACGTCTAAAAAGACCTCCACCTAAGAAAAGAATTTGAGAAAAATACAAGTAGGATTTTATTTTTTATCGGAAAAAAATGATTTCATTAAGAATGAGAGTTGCATGAATCCCTAATGGAATCTCAAACAAATTAGGATTAATACACTAGTTCGATAATGAAATGCTGCTAACCGAACTATCTTTAATCGAAACCAAGAACCAAGTTTTTATTTTAATCTCCGCTGTATTGATCTCCATCTTGTTAAAAATACAAGTAGGATCCGAAGGAATTAAATAAAGTTAAAGAAGAGACCATGCAGAGAAGAAATCATAAATTAAACACACCAACTGTTTTCATGCTATCACATATAAGAAAATCGAGCCTTAATTAGTCCAACCGGGATCAAATATTTAATAGTGCGTGAGTTGCACAATTCCTCTACATTTATAGATTTTTGGGCTTATGATTGGATGTAAAACAATATGTTTACAAAATTTGTAAGTTTAGGACAACCGTGGAACTCACGTGACATTTCAACTCGATTTGGGCTTATTCGGGCTTGATTGCCCTACCTCTACATATTTTAAAACAAAATGTCCTACATTCACAAGCCTGTAAAATTATTGTCCTTAAAACAAAACCCCCATGTCACGGGATTAAAAAAACATTTTCCCCATACAAACAAGTTCTTGCCAAAACCAATTTGTCACATCCTGATTTTCAAATATTTTATTAACGAGTACCAGAGGTACTTGAGGGAACCTGACAAAGTTACAAAAATACTATTAGGTAGACAAGCCGAGTCATGACCAAGGTTGTCCGTTAGAACTTCTTACAATATAATTTGAGATTATAGCACCAATCCTGGAACGAATAAAGACTCCCACAACTAAAAGATATGGAAAAAAGACTCCATACTTTAGCTCGAATCTCCTCAAAAGTCTCCTAGGAAGAACGGTAGAAGTGGTGTAAACAATGTGCAGGTTCGCCTCGACAGAGCTTTTGCCATCGCTGAATGGAGGGTCATGTTCTCGGTCCTGCGACACTATTTTCCACAAAGTTTGAATTAGGTCGAATCACGCTCCAATCACAGTGGAGTTTGATAACCTAGTCGACCCCGATCAATCCCTAAAGGATCGTCATTGCGAGAAAATCTTTCGTTTTGAGAAAATTTAGTTGGAAATCTCAAACTACTAAGAAATTGTTCGAAAAGGATGGGGTAGAAGCCAATGGAATGAATCCTTTGTGGATAGGATTAAAAATTATATCTTGGGGCTAGTCGGAATTTGGCAACACTAGCAAAAAGTCATTTGGCATTGCCCTTGAAAACTTTAAATCCAGGTACCAATCGGAGGATGTCGTTCTTGAAATCAAATCCTTGGGACTTGCCCTTGAATACCTGATGAAGCTAGAGGAATCTTTTTGGTACCAACGTGCAAGATCCTTTTGGATCCGAGACGGGGATCGAAACACTTCATTTTTCCACACGAAGGCTGCAATCAGAAGGGATAAGAATACCATTAATCGTATCAAGAAGCACGGCAGTTCGTGGGCAGTGGGTGATGTGCAAGTGGGGAAAGTCCTTAGGGACTTCTTTATGGACCTTTTCACGTTTAACGACTTATGTGACACTCACCGAGTTATAGAGTCAATCGAGTCTAGAGTTACAGGTGAGATGAATGAGACCTTAACTAGACCTTACACAACTGACAAGATCAAGAAGGACTTGAGGCAGATGCACCCGACAAAGTCCCCGGGACCCGATGGTATGCCTCCTCTCTTTTTTCAAATTTTTTAGCCTATCGTTGAATCCTCATTTATATCTAGATGTCTTGAAGTGCTTAATAAAGGTGTCGATCCCACCCCTCTGAATCACACATTTATTTTTCTAATTCCGAAGGTAAAATCTCCCGAATCCCCCAAGGAATTTAGAACCACCAGTCTCTGTAATGTCCTTTTTTCGAGTTATCTCAAAAGTCATTGCTAATAGGCTCAAACTCATCCTGAATCATGTTATATCTGTTATAATTATTGTAGAAATCCCTTATAATTAGCTTTTGTGATTAGCAAATAAATTCTGGATTGATATCGAGTATAATTAGGGGTTGATATTGCGTGTATTTTGGTTCCATTCTGTATAAATTATTACCTCCATGGTGAGAAGAATACACATAAATGATCAAATCAGTTTCATAGAATTCGACATGGTACCAGAGCCTACCACAAAATTTCTTCCTCCATAATTTTTTTCGTGATCATTCCTGAAACAAAGGTCTAATCATGGCAGAAGAAAAATCCATAGCTACACCAACAAACCAAACCATGAGTTCAATGGAATCACCCAATCACAATAACTTACCTTTTGGGTTTCAATTGAATGATACAAACTTCAAAATCTGATCGCGGATGATCGAGGTCCACGCTGCCGGATTTAATAAACTTGGATATCTAAACGGATTGAGCCCAAAGGTAGAAAAAACAAATCCAGGTTATGCAAAGTGGTGCACTGAGGATGCCATTGTACGAGGATGGTTACTAAAAACCATGGAACCACACCTCCTTGGCCTATTTATTGATCTATCAACAACTAAGGATATCTGGGACCGTGTCACCCAAACCTTCTATGATGAGGCAGATGAATCTCAATATTATGAACTACGTTGCAAAGTCACAAGAACAAAGCAAAATTGACGACCAGTCAATCTGTACTATGTAGAGTTAAACAACGTATGACAAGAAATTGATAGATGATGCCCAATCAAGATGAATTGTTCCAAAGATCTCAAGGCACGACAAGATGAAATTACCAAGGATCGGATGTATGATTTGCAGGATTGGACCAGGAGTTTGATTCTGTTTGGAGCGATCTACTTCAAACTAAGTCGATCCTAGGGATTGGAGAGTGCTTCAATATTATTAGGAGAGAGGCTCAGCGTCAACTAATGATGCTTGAGAAAAAGGACATTGCTGATATAAAGCAAAAACCAACAAACAACCAACCCAAGCAAGAGTAGCCAATACAATTGATGTAGTCCGCTGTGGCGATACATCAAACTGGTGATACAGAGTCTAAGGAATTGCTCTCCCTCATCAATCGTGTGTCATTTGATGATTCTACTACCCTAGGTAAAAATGACATGATTCACGATAAACATTGGATTATTGATTCAGGGGCCACTGACCATATGACTTACAACAAGGATCTCTTTCGACACATGAGTTCACTTGCCAAAGATAGTGTTGTAAAAATGAACGGGGAGTCTACAATAGTTATGGGAGCGGGATCCATATCTCTTACCCCTACACTCCCACTACACAATTGCTTACTTGTTCCTGCATTATCAAATAAATTATTGTCAGTCAGTCAAATTACAGAGCAATTAGATTGTGTCGTACTAATGTTCCCTAATATTTGTTTACTTCAGGATATCCAAACTTGGACGATCATTAGGCGTGGTACTAAAAGGAAGGTGTTGTACTATGTTGACAACATTGCAGCAGGACATGCTCGTTAAGTTGACAGTCACAATAGCAATAAGATGGAGAATATTTGGTTGTGGCACCGTCGGCAAGGTCATGCTTCTTTTGGTTATTTAAAGAAATTATTACCATCATTATTTAAGAATATTTCAGAATCCTCCTTTAAGTGTGATGTTTGTGTAATGGATAAGAGTTATTGTACCTCATATTCTCTAAGTGGTAATAAAAGAACAATTCCATTTGAATTAGTTCATTCTGATGTATGGGGGCCTGCCCCGATTATTACTCGATCAGGGGTTCGTTGATTCATTATTTTCGTTGATGATTGCACATGAATGACTTGGTTATATAAAATGCGTCACAAGAGTGATGTATGTGGCATTTTAAAACCTTTTTCCACATGGTTCATACTCAATATTCCCTACCTATTAAAATCGTGCGTTTCGATAATGGTAGAGAGTATCTTAGTTCTGAACTCTCAAATTTTTTCCATGACAATGGTATCTTTCATGAGACTACTTTCCCACACACTCCGCAATAAAATGGTGTGGCGGAGTGAAAAAACAGGCACATACTTGAAACTACAAGAGCCCTTCTTATTGGTGGTCGTGCTCCTCAGAATTATTAGGTAGATGCTGTTACATATGCAGTTTATCTCATGAATCGAATGCCATCACGTGTTATTTCCTTTCAAACTCCTCTAGAGGCCTTGGCTAAACATGTTCGAATTCCTTCTTCCTTACAATTGGATCCACGAATTTTTGGGTATGTAGCATATGTACATGTTCAAAAAGATAAACGTACTAAGCTAGATCCATGTGTTGTGTATTGTGTGTTTCTTGGTTTCCATCCTCACCAAAAAGGTTATAAATGTTACCCCCTTCAACTCACTACGTGTATGTTAGTCTGGATGTAGCTTTATTAGAAACCGAATACTTCTTTAGCCTGGATCAATCCGTTAGGGGGAGCTCTAATCCATCCACCTCTAGCCTTCAGGGGGAGCCACACTTTGATTCCTATAGGTGGATTGATCTTCCACATCCACATCCACTTGAGATTTATACAAAAATATAAGTTGGAGAATTTGAGGAAATTGGAGGCGAAACCCCTTCCTCTCCTCAAGTACACGCTTAAGGTCCAACGGATATTCTCTAGGTAAGTGGTTCTTCAACCCATTTACTAAATTTACCTTCTTATTCATTTCCTCATAGACAAAATCGTGGAAAGCCTCCTGACAGGTACTCTCAAGATGGAAAAGCTAGATATGCCATCTCACGATATGTTTCTACACATAGGCTTCCGCCATGACATCAAGCATTTGTGAACCAATTGGAAGGTATAAAAATTCCTACTACGAATGAGAAGGCTCAGAAAAGACCAAAATGGGCAGCGGCAATGCAAGTTGAAATGGATGCACTAAACAAAAATGGTACATGAAGTGTTGTCCCACTTCCACATGGAAAAAATCCAATGGGTTGCAAATGGATTTACACAATCAAGCACAAGGCAAGGCTAGTAGCAAAAGGGCAATTTTGATTGTCCTTTGAAGCAATTTGATGTAAAGAATGCATTTCTGCATGGAAATTTGAAAGATGAAGTGTATATGAAGCTTCCGCCAGGTTTTGATACTGTGCAATCGAGTGGAAAAATGTGTAGATTGCGTAAAGCATTGTACGACTTAAAACAATCACCAAATGCGTGGTTTGGGAGATTCACTAATGCAATGAAACAATGGGTTATCATCAAGGAAACTCATATCACACCTTGTTCATCCAATGTAATGCTGGTAAAGTTTCATTGCTTATTCTTTATGTTGATGATATGATTGTAACAAGTGATGATGTAGATGAAATAAAAAGACTGCAAGGACACTTGGCATCTGAGTTTGAAATAAAAGATTTGGGAGGATTAAAATATTTTTTGGGCCAGTGGAAATACTTCTGGTCGACCATTTTTCAAAATACCTTGGGATCTCTACGCTTATTGGACGTTCAAAAAAGCAGGTCTGTTGGTCCCTGAACGAGTAGTGAATGGGTTTAAAGTCTAGAGGGGAGGGGTGAATAGACTTTAAAACTTTTTCAAAACAGAGTTGTGATGTACTTAATTTGCAGGATTGGCAGGTCTGCTGATCCAACTTACTAGATACTCTTCTGAGTGTAGAGTGTAGAAATGTGTAGGCCCTATGTTTAGACTCGTTCGTTAATTAATGAAAAACCTTATGCCGCCAAATTAAAACGTACTCAGCTGACTTGGTAAGTAATGCAGTATGAGTAAGTAAATAACACCGATAATTATAGTGGTTCGGATATCAGATCCTACGTCCACTCTCACGATCCACTCGTGATATTAATCCTTTAATCACCAAATCAAAGGGCTTGTCCTTTTGAGTCCCAAGAGGAGGACTTTGAGCTCTGAGCAATCACCAATTGCTACAGTCTCCACAAGTGTTTGAGAACACTTGTACTCTTTACAAGTTTAACAACTTAGACCTTATACTGGTTAGAGTGTTTGAGTTTGGGTTGTTTATCAATCTCCAACTAATGATTTAAGCAACATATTGCTTAATCATTATGCCTAAAGCAAAAGATATGTATGCTTCAATCTGGGTTCGGTTTCTTGTTGGCAGGGAAGATTCTAAGCTTGAAGATCTTGAGTCTTGAATATGCTTCTGGTCAGCTGTGTGTTCTTCGTAAGCTTGGATATTTCTTGATAATCTTTCGTGTCTTCACTTTGAAGTTGATCTTGTATTTATAGGCACAATCAATCAATTTACTAGCCGTCGGAGGGACTAGCCGTTGTGATTATCCTTAATTTCAGCGTAATCTTTTGATTGTTTCTTGATTGATACTGATTCCACGAAATCTGGAACTTGCCTTCTTTAGATATGGAAAGTCAATGTCTTTGAGATTTACACTTAGCTCTTCATGTAGATTTTAGTCGGCTGATCTTGTACTCTTCTGATCTTGGTACTCGTCTGATCTGATACGTACCTGATCTAGTACTTGATCTGAATTCGCATTTTAACTGATCTGATCTTGTAGGTGCAGTAGCCTATTTGCCATGAAGTAGTCTTCTGATCTGATTGTGATTATTAGCTGAGTATAACTCATCTGATTTTGTCTATTTCTTCTCTTCTGATTTGAATCATTCTAAGTCTTGAGAACTTTGATCAGTAGACATCTTTGGAAGTCCATATCGGTTGATAAGGCATACAAGGGCCTTCTCATCTGATTCTTCAAACTTGGTCTTCCTTCAACCTTCAAGGTCTTCTTAGTCTTCTAGTCTTCTACTCTTCAAATCTGGAGTGAGTGCGTGTAAAACCAAATGTGATCTCAGCTGATATACATACAACTGATCTCGCTGAAACTAGACTAAGAATCTATAAGCTGTTCTATACAACTTCAACTTATCCTATCAGATCACTAAACTATTTAAGTGTTTTGGCCATCAAAACTAATTACATCGTAATCATATCAAACCTAAGGGGTGGGTTCATATCCCAACAAGGTCTTTCAGGTGGTCCTCGATCGAGTTATTAGAAGACTGAAGAAATGGAAGGAAAAATCCATATCGAAAGCCGGCCATGAAACCTTATCAAGAGTGTTATCCAAGCCATCCCGACTTATACCATGAGTTGCATCATCTTTTCAAAATCTTTGTGCGAATAATTTGAGAAAGCAATGACACGCTTCTATTGGAGAGCAAAATGGGCTGATCGAAAAATCCAATGGGCTAGTTAGGCAAAGGTTTCGCGACTAAAAGAACACGGAGGTCTTGGATTTCGAGAAAAAGTTTTTCTTCAATTTAGAAAATGTGGCCAAGAAATTTTAGAGAATTCGTGATAATCCCCACTCTCTTATTTATAAGATCCTTAAAGACCGAAACTTTCCATGTACGGAGATTGATGATGCTCAAGTCGACTTCTAACTAAGCGAGCCACCTGTGGAGAAGTCTTCTTAAATCTCGCCTGCTTGTCAAGGAAGGAACGACGTGGAGTGTGGGTAATGGTAAATCAATCAACATCTTTGACGATTCATGGGTCGGCACTAAAACTCCTTCAAAGCCTCTCCAACCCCCCTCTCGGATGGACTCTGTACAACGGGTCTCATATTTTATTGATGTTGAATCATGTCTGTGGAATTCTGAAAAAGGTCAACCAAAGCTTCGCAGCTCCTGATGCAGCATCTATCCTTAGGATTCCAATTAGGGATCGTCTCCCTCCAAATCGCAGCTTCTGGAAATTTTCTAATGATGGTAATTTTACAATCATATCGACCTACCACCTGACAGTTAAAAAATTCTCAAGTTGCGGTTCTAATCTCCCATCGCCAAGTACCCATAACAAGCTGTGGAAACGAACCTGGGCCTTACAAGTCCCACCCTCGATCCACCATTTTTTATGGAGGGCCTATATGGAATCGCTCCCATCGCGAGAGAATATGAGAAAGGGACAACTTTGGGTGGATTCTGTGTGTCCGAATTGTGGCCTCGAAAGTGAATCAAATGGCCATATTTTCTTCCGATGCTCAGTCGCGATCTACACTTGGGGTCAAAGTCCCATCAGTGTGACCCTTGCTTCTGCTACCTTCCGTGAAACCTGCTCCCATTATCTTGAAGACCTCCCGAAGGAAGGATGCTCCCTCTTCGCTATCTTGGCGTGGAACATCTGGAAATCAAGGAACACTCTTCTTTTTGATAATACATGCTGCTCTCCTCAAGATGCTGACCCCCCCGCCCCGCCCACATCAAGGTACCTCGACAAACTGTTAAATGGAGGGGCCTGCCCATTAACCATTACAAGATTAACACCGACGCTGCTGATTTTTGCTCTCGGGGCAGGCGGTTTTTAGATTCGTCGTCCTAAATGAGAAAGGTGAGGTTCTTATGTCAGGTTCGAAGAGATGCAGGGCTGCTGGTTGTACTACCCTGCTGGAAGCTTTGGCAATTCGGTTTGCAATTCGTCACGCGATTGATTGCAGATTTTTCAATTTTATCCTTGAATCCGACTCTAAAACTGTGGTGAAGGCCCTCAACACAGAGGTGTAGGTTGACCCTTATGTGAAGCTTATTATTGAGGATATCGATCGGGGCTATGATTCTGGAAGCTTGAGGATATTAGCCTCGATTTTATCACAAGAGTGCCAAGATTGGGTGGGGTCGATTGCATATTGGTTGTTGTCCGACCGATTCTCAAAGTATGTGCATTTTCTCAGTCTCCGACATCCATTTACGACGAAGGCAGTGGCTGATACTTTTGTTCAGAATATAATTCGTTTACATGGGATTCTGTTGTCAGTAGTGTCCGATTGGGATCCGGTTTTTGTCAGTTCATTTTAGGGGGAATTATTCACACAAGCAGGTACAAATTTGAAAATGAGCTCCGCCTATCATCCGGAGACCGACGGGCAAACAGAGGTGTTACATCGGTGTCTAGAGACCTATTTTTGTTGTTTTGCATCGAATGGCCGAAGTCTTGGAGCTCTTGGGTATCATGGGTCGAGTATTGTTACAACACCAGTTTCCATTCCAGCCATGGAACAACGCCGTTTGAGGTAGTTTATGGGTGTCCCCCTCCTCTCCTGTTGCCTTTACTTCCAGGGGAAGTACGAGTTCAAGCGGTGGAAGCAACAATGCGCGAGCGGGACGACATCTTATCGGATTTACGTATGCATCTACATCGAGCACAACATAGGATGGTGAAGGAAGCCAATAAGCACCGACGTCATGTGGAGTACCAAGTGGGCGATATGGTTTATCTCAAATTTCATCCTTATCGCCAGAAGTCATTGTTTAGCGGTCGAAGAAGCGAAGCTCGCCCCTCCATTTTTTGGGCCCTTCAAGGTGGAGGCCAATGTTGGACAAGTTGCGTACAAATTGAAATTGCCGGGGTCTTCGCGGATTCACCCTGTGTTTCATGTGTCATTACTTAGGCCTGTAATTGGGTCTGTCACAACGTCCTCATCCTTGCCGGAAGAATTATTGGCGGTTGATCCCCCATTTTTGCTGGAGTCAGTCGTTTCGCGACGGAGTGTGGATCGGGATGGCGAATAGGTGGATCAAGTTTTGGTACAGTGGCAAGGTTTGGGTGAGGACGAGCAAACTTGGGTGATACGAACAAATTCCGGCAAGTATATGAAAGGCGGAAGAAAGGAAATAATGAGATAGGCCTAATTCTAAATAGTGGGCTTAATATGTAAATTGATACTTTAGGGAAAATGGGCCCACGGTTAAGGCCCATTAGTATGTGGGTTAATATACTTCACGTTGTACTTCTTTGGGGATTATGTTCTGCATTTGAATAGAAAAATCTATTTGGCGCCTTTGAAAAGGTTGTGGCGGTTATAAACCGTGGCTTGGAACTAGTTCCTTGTACAATGTTCTTGGCTGGTTCTTGAATTCTAAAGAAAGTATCTTCACTCTATCATTATATAGGGGTAATTTATAGAGATCCAAGGTAAATAAAGCTAAATCGAGGATCTTTTTAAAACCTTTTGGTTAAGAAGTGCAATAAGGGGTGGTATTAAAACAGATTACAAATTCTGGTCCACAATAGTGGGCAAGCATGTCTTTGGAATTTGGATCAACATAACTAATTTGATCCTCTCATCAACAATATAGCATTTCATACGACTCAAATATACATAATAATTTACTCTAAAATTACAAGAAGCAAAAATAATGCGCATCAAATTACGTACTAAATTACAACGCAAGACGTTTAATAAGATATCATGATATATACTTTGCAAACATTCCATAATAGCCTGATTGATCTTGGATATTGAATATATATCATCCAAACCTGGTCAACTCTGTTCTATCAAACCTCCCTATAGGCCCCGAAAGGAAAATTGTTTGGGTGAGTTGAGAAACGTTGTGAAGGAAAAATAAAAAAAAAAGAATGAAAGAGGGGACTTGGGAATAAAAAATATGGAGTATTTTAATAGTACGTTGTTTGGTAAATGGGGCTTGCGTGTCATTAGGGGAGAGAGATATTTATTAACTTTTGTGCCTAGTCTAAATATGGGGGTTGTGGGATAGTGTAGAGTTTTTTTTTTTCACGGAAAATATAAAATTTCATTAAGTGAAAAAAGTAGCCTCGCGGTTTACATATAATAAGCAAAATACAATTTCTCGAAACTTTTTCAATCTAGATCCTCTCCTAGGTGGCCCAGACGATGGAGGACCACATAGCCTCTCGTCTTACAAAAGGCCACGGTTATACACACGCATGAGATTGATGAGGACACCCACCAATTTCTTTTTACAAAATAGTGACATATGAAATGTCAGTTCTACCCTTGATTAAAATTAACAAAATTCTCGTGATTATACACCCACCCCATTTAGCACTGGAATTCTAAACGTCTCCCCCAAATAGTAATCTCAAATGAAAAATTTCCAAATTTCATCATTCCATTAAGCAAGCTTAAACGACAAACTCACACCATTAAAGAAAAATACATCATTCCAAATCATTAAAGCTTAAACTCGATCAACAGTGTCGAAAAAAAAAATACGAAAAAAATAATCGAATCTAAATTTTTTACTTTTTTTTCGAAATTTGTAACATTTTAGAATTTTGGTGTTTTTTTCGAATATATTTTTTGAGTAAATTTCAAAACGGATAAATTTTTAAAAAAATAACAGAATTTCAGGAAAAAAATGTATTTTTTTGGCAAAATAAATCGAAAAAAATACTTAGAAAAGATCGATTAAGGTATGCGACTGGGCAAGTGGACGACGACAAAGGAGATCGACGAGGTGGGCTAGTGGGGGGAGAGGGTGGGCGGCGAAGTCGAAGGCGGAGGAGATGGACGAGGCGAACGCATCGTGGATGAGATGCACGATGAAGGAAAAGATCGACGAGGCGCGGCTGGACAGGGGATGGCGAAGCATCTGGACGCGCAGGTGAGGTGAGAGGAGGGAGAGAGACGACAATGTAGGGGAGGAGAGGGAACATTGACGACGCAGGGGAAGAGAGGGAGCGCCAACGCCGCTGGAGAGGGGAGGGGAGGCCAACGCCGTTGGAGAGAGGGAGGGGAGAATGAAAGCAAAAATTAGGGTTTTGAAAAAATTAGGAGGGTATGGAAGTTTATTAGAGGAGGGGTTTTTTGTAGAATTTACGGGGTGTGTACTCATCCTAGAATGATTGTTCTAAGTGGATGGGTGTCCTCAACAATTGCGTGTGTGCGTATAACCGTTGGCCCTTACAAAAATAAATGAGAAACTATTTAGCTTCTCCGCCATCTCTTGGATATCTCCCACAGACAACAAAAAATGTAGAATTTTTTTCATGGACATTTCGTAATGGATGGAGGAAATGACTGGAGCTTGTGAATGGGCGGATTCTCTGTGGCTGCCTCCCTCAAAGTGGAGAGTGGAGAGAGCTGGACAGCTAAAGAGGAAAGACAGAATCGTGAAATAAGGTTTATTAGAAGTTTTTTATATCTAAGTTTGGGCCTATGTATTTTTGGGCCCTATATAATATATATAATGCATATAAATTTAGGTTGGGCCAGTAAAGAAACTAATTCAAACTGCTAAACCTATATAATTTTTTAAAAAATTATGCACATCCTAGGCGGCGCCAAGGCGACTGAAAACATTTTCCGACTTCTGCAACACTGATGTTGGTCCGTTTATATTTCATCATTAAGAGCTCTTACAAGCGTTGTGAGTCTAATTCAATTTCAAAAAGGAGCAGGCTATACACCCTCCATATTTGTTAAATATACTCCCTCGATACATGTACCCCCACTTAAAATGGCATAGATTAAATGTACTCTCCACAAAATACCTAATATATCCTTTTGTACATTAAATTTTAATTATAGATACACTCCCTCATATATAAAACCCTAACCCTATTTTCCCCCTCTCTTTCATTTCTTCCTAAACCCTAAACTCAACCCCCTTCCCCCACTCGAGGCCGCGGCGGTGGCGCCGCCATCATTGGTCGGCCGCCCCCACCTGCCCCCCACCACTAGTCGACCACCCCTACCCGCCCCCACCTGCCTGCCACCTCCCCTCCCATACATTCTTGCGGCCGCGACCGCCTCTCCCTCCATTGTCACGACCGCCTCCCCCTCTTCCTCCCTTCACGCGGTCGGCCATGCCCCCTACCTCACGGCTGCCAACTCCATTTTCATTTTTTAATATCTGCATAGCCACGGCCACCCCCGCCGTCTCATCCCACGACGCCGACGCCTCACCTCTCCCCCTCCTTCCTCATTTTAATTTCTGTACGAGTAGGATTTTTTTTTTTAATTTCCAACAAGAATTTGTCAACCATAAACATTATGGTCGATAATTTGTTGTCGACCACCATGTTTATGGTCGACAAGTTCTTGTCAAAATTTATGATTTTATTTTCTTTAGATAAAATGTTGTCGACGAGGGTATCTTTCGTCGACAATCTATAGTCGAAAATATACTCTATGGTCGACACTGGTTTGTTGAAAAAATGTATTTATTTTTTAGATTTCTTAGTTTTTTTATATTTATTTTTAAATTAATCAACTAACAACAGTGGAGGCAGAGGTGGGGCGGCGACGACGACTGCTTCCCTGAAATTAGGGTTAGGGTTATGAATTAGGGTTAGAGTTTAGGGGGAGTGTATTTATCTAATATTATTTTAAATTGAGTATTTTATATGTAAATTTAATTAATAAATGGAGGGAGAGTATATTTAACAAGTTTGGAGGGTTATATAGCTAGGGCCTTTCAAAAATTCGATGTCCACATTCCGCGGCCCGAATTAGTGTAAACCTTAGGGGGAGTACACCTAGCCTAATATAATTTGGTGGGGAGTCCCCATAACAAAGCTGGAGGTGCATATAGTCAGACTCATCAATAAGTGTACGTTGTCGCCGCTTGCTGAAACTCTCCTACTTCCGGATGCTAGATTCTCTCCCGTGCCATTTCTCACCACCAAACCAAAGACAGTAGTTCCATCTCCAATAGAAGCGACATCATAATTTAATTCATTTCTCCTAGATGGTGGGCATCACCATTTCACTATTTTCGGTCTCTCAAGAGTTCGGCATGTTCCTATTTGTGAGAGCAATTTTAGGTCATGGATGAGTGTAATAGCTCGGTTCACCTGCCTCTCCGAGTTCGGCTACTGGTTGTGAAAAAATAATCTATTTCGACCAACCCAAATGTTGTATGCGATGGTTGCAAAAAGAGTCGTCCCTTCCTTTAGTAGGTTTCCATCATATCCAAGAGAACCTCCTTGGACGATTTGTATTGGATGCTTTAGAAATCAAGTCGGATGGGGGATTGTCCCCATGAATGAATAGCAGGCCGACAATGGAGGAGAACATGGACACTTGTTTCCATTGCTTCGGCACAGAGAGTACATTCACCGTTAACTACCATGCCCCTTTTCGCAAGATTTCTAGAGTCAGATGAGCGTTTATGGAGGCTTCCCAATGGAAATGCCTTGTACTAGGTGGAAATTGTAGATGCCGTATCTTATCCCTGAAAGAGGTGGGATTGCTGCTAGATGCCAGGTTTAAGCCCTTCTTTGAGAACAGTTTAATCGCCAAGTGATAGGTAGATTTGACAGTGAAACATCTGTTCTTAGTCTCTCCCCAAATTCTTCTATCAAAGATGATTCAATTGCTTATGGGGAATGGAGAGAATGGTCTTACCATTTCCTCCATGAAACTGTAGTTGATGTGCTCCGGATCCTAGGAGTTAGAGTTGGGATTGATGAGATGAGCCAATGCGTTAAATTCCCAGTTTGAGACTCTAGGGGTTAGGGGAAATAAAACATATCCTTACAAATCCATTTGACCTTGAAACAGTTAACTGTCTTTCCGTCTCCAACTCGCTAAGTATAGCCCAAAAGAACGAGATCATGAGAGTTTAGGAGGTGTTGGGATATGAATCCTAGAACAAGTCCTAAATGATGAATAAAAGATAAAAGATAAAGTTTTGATAAGCCAAAAGAAGACTTGAATATTTTCTAAGTATTGACTGATCTAGTCTAGTTAAGTTGAAGTCATCTTGAACAGATCAGTAGAATTCAAAAGACAAGTACTAGTTTTAAAAGACAAGTATTATTAAAAGATAAGTACGATTTATAAGTACTTCATATTTGTTATTTGTATATGTTAAGATTGTTATTGAGCTATGAATAATTGTTGTATAGAGCTCATGATTTTAAATGTAATAGATAGATTCTTTGTATAGTTTTATAAGTTGACTAAGCTTTATAACAAGAAGCTTAAAGTAATGTAATAGTCTTGTTAGGATTAGTTGATAGGACTAGATTAGTTCTATACTGTAAATGTGAAGAAGTCTACTACACTAGATAAGTAGAAGATGCAGACTACTACACAAGACAGGTACGACTTAAACAAGACAGGTCAACTTGAAATTAGTTACAAACGCGTATTGAAGATAAAGACTGAAGAATTAGTTAAGGAATAACTAATTAACTGAAGAAACGCGTGGAAGAAGAAATTTCAGTTAGAAGTTAGTTTTCAAGAAAAGTTGGTTACAACTAACTGAGTTCTTGATTTCTAGAATCTATAAATACCTCAAGGTGTTTATCATTTAAAGACTACTGAAATATTGATACTGCAAGCATTATTGAAGATTCAAGTGAAGAAATTACTCTCAGAGATTGAAGTTCAGAAAGTGAAGCTACACAAGTCAAGTGAAGAAATCAGAAGGCTACTACTGAACGAAGAGAAGTTTTATTTTCGTTTATTGTTTCAAGTTGCTAGTTACTTGTAAAATAGCTAGTAAGATCGAAGATATATCTGGAGATATAATCGAGAAGATCTAAGTCTTATTTTTTGGGACTTAAAGCTACAAGAACATATTACTCCATTGGACGAGTTAATAAGAATTTCACAACTGGGTTTGTGAGAGTGGATGTAGACAAGTTGTCGAACCACTATAAATCTCGTGTTTGATTTACTTTACTGTTTTGTTTGTTTGAATTGATTAACTGTTTACTTGTTAAACATACATAACTAAACAAGACTAGTTGAGTAAACTACTGAAATAGAGTTCTCGAATTAAGTTGAGTATAATCTTTAAATTGGGCTCATTGTTAATTTCGTATTCCGCACATTGTAATTCTGATATATCGAAAGATTTTAGAAAAGTCTATTCACCCCCCTCTAGACATTTTCTTTAGCTTCCCTCGATATTAACTCAACTTAGGGACCTACAAGAGGCTATGCCAAATGTAGATCGGTTGGTATTTGATGCCTGTTGACTCCAGTGAACCCCTTGGATAATATTTTGCAAATAGAATTTGGGCCGTTAGGGATTCCGGAGAGTGGAGTAGTCTCCAAAATTTTTTGGCTATCAAAGCCAAGTTGAAGAAATAGAGCTCGCGGAATCCGAGGCCTCCATCTCATTTTGATCGAGTGACTTTGTCCCAGCTTGCACAGTAGATATTTCTTTCATCTCCAGTCGCCCCTAGTAAAATCTCGCTACTGCCCTTTCAATTTCCCCGCAGAGAGAACGAAAGGAAAAGGAAACAACTAATGGCAAAAGTAGGAATTAACTACGCCACTGATTTTATGAATATCTCTCTACCAACCTTTGAGTCTTCCATAAACTCGTCCCAAATGATCCGAAAAACCTAAGATTTCAATTTTCCAACGAGGGTTGGAAAGCTAAGATATTTTGAGTATCTCTCCACCGTTAATGATCTCAACTATCTCCCGAACTCCTCCTTTCTCATAGCCGTGACATTTGTGCAAGCCGACAATTTTGAGTTTTTCAAGTTCACACATTGGCCAGATGCTGCTTCATATGTTGCTATAATGTATTTTATCTTGTCCACTTCTCTCCGGGAGTCGTAGAAGAAGGGCATACTATCATCAGCAAAGAAGAGATGTGAGACTGGGAGAGCCCCTCATGCCACTCTGAATCCCATGATATCCCCAAGGGCCATAACCTGATGAATTCGAGATAAGGAGATAAGGGTACCCTTGTCGGAGTCCCTTTGAGGGCATAACATAAATAAATCAATCCACCATTGATCAAAACCTAATTTTTGACACATACTCATAAGAAAACTCTATCATCGGCTTTACTCATGTCATGTTTTAGGGCTAAAAAACCTTTTCTACCTACTTTCTTCTTCCTCATAGAATTAAAATTTTTGAAGGCCACCATAGTATTATCTGTAATGAGTATATTAGGAATAAAATCACTTTGAGCAGAAGAGATAATCCGTCCAATCAGCAATTTCAGCCTGTTTGTGATCGTTTTTGTAATGTCCTCGCCTATTTATTATTGATCTTGACCCCAATTGTTTTATTTCTGATAGCATAGTTTGGCAGGGAAATTCCTTCAAATCTTTTTGGAAGTGGTACAAAAATTTGTTCGTGTGGGAGGAGGAATCTGACTAAGGACTTGTTTCCGCGCGAGGATACACGACTTTCTTCACAATTCTAAAGAAGACAATCGATGGACGTGGTCTTCATCCCCAAATGGAATTTACCCAGTCAACTTGATCAACATACAAATGTATTTTGAAAGACAAGATTGCATTAATTAATCAAGGGGATGATCTTGGTATTATTTGGAATAAGATGGTTCCTCTAAAGGTTTCAGCTTTTTCTTGAAGACTCATTCAAGGCAGAATTCCTACTTCTTTTTTGAAGTCTCGGTATCTGGTCCTTGGACCGACTAAAATACTTCGGGGACTAATCCTACCGTCCACTTGCGGGGCCCTCGTTTAATGATTCTTTCATTAAGACAAAATTCCTACTACCATATATCCTAAATCTTCGGAAGAGAGGTATTTTCAATGACGACATTTCTAAGCATCTACGTACCTTTCCAACTCTAAAACCCATGATCTTCCGGTAGGTAATAAGTGGAGACCTTTTTTTGAATGAAACATATTTTAGATATTGGTAATGTATCTATCTTCAGCAGTTGCAAAATAAGACATTGGAAGTCAGATGGCTAACATAAATATTTGCTCTTGGTTTTTTAGATAAACTGAGGAAGGTAACTGTAATTTACTCTGAAAAAATTACTAAGTAAAAAAAAATCTTTTTACGCTAGAAGAAGGTTTGTTATAACTACTTTGTGTAGAAGATATTGACTAACTAATATAACCGTTTGCTTATATCTAACACATGATGGTGAAACAGAAAGAAGACGAGAACCCAGTGCCTGAAAAGTGCAGAAGAGAGGGGCTTTGTGAGAATATCGGCCACTTGATCTTTAGAAGGCACATACCTCAATATGCTTCATTCGCGAGTGAAAGGGAGGGCTGGAGTAGCGGAAGGCGTAGCTTAGAAAATAGAATAGATGAGAAACACAAAGAGTAATCCCAAAGAGTTTGTAGTGGCCGGGGAGAGAGTAGATGAGAAAAATCCATGGGCATTGAGGCTTGAGAAAGAAGAGAGAGACCCGTTTCAATGATACAATATATTCTATTGATGAGTATGAGAACACGAGAAGCGAACCTTTACCCCAAGCTGGCAAAACAAACCCTTGAGAGCCACAAACTCACCACCCATATCACTTTATTTTCACATTAATTAAACTCATTATAATTCATCTCAAATTTGCGACTGATTTTGTCACAATTTTTTTTCATTAATTTAAAAAAAAAATTGCGACAGTTTTTTTGTCTCTAATTAGTCAGTCTAGTCCCAGTTTTTTTTTTTTTTAAATTTGCAACGAAAAAAAATAATTTGTGTTCACTCTTTGGTGATGACCAAGTTTTTCGTCGCAAATCCAATTTCAGACGGTCTTTTTCGTTGCAAAAACCATCGCAAATACACATTTTTTTGTTGTGTATCTTTAAATATAACTTTTAATTTTTTTAAGTTATAAATTTTTTTTGAAGTCTCGGTAGCCGGTCCTAGGACCGACTAATCCGAGGGACCAATCCCACCGTCCACACTATACTACTAAGTCCCAAGCCTACACCACTAAACCAACTTTTAATTTTGTTTAAGTTTTTAATTTTTAATCTCATCAAAATGTATTATACAAGTTAATTTAATTAAATTCAACTTACTCTTGATTATCCTTTTCTCATAAATGCAATCCAATTAAAACAAAATCGTAAAATATATATTATTATATTGAAAATATTAATTTACTTTAATATCAAATCCCACCACACATAAATGTATATGCCAAGCACTAATTATAAAACAATTCTAATTTTAAAAACACATTATTTTTATAATGTGATTATTTTAATTGAGATGCTAATTGATTTTTATTAATATTAATATTTGGGTAGGGAAATTGAACGTTTGATTAATTAATATAGATTCTATTTAATATAATGAAGGGTGCATTGCAATTTTATAACAGATGTAGTAAACAAATTTGACTTTTAACCAAAGTTTTGTTATTATTAGATTAGTATAAATTTTAATGCCAATTTAATTCCTTTTTACAGGAAATTTGAATTTTTGCCATAAATTCACACGTGAGACGTATATGACTCAATAAAATTGAGATTTTTTTTCCGGCAACTTTGAAGACATGTAGTGCTATCGTTGTCTGCCACACCAGCATTTTGTTGCCGTTATTTTGAACTAAGGTTTCTATACACTGTGTGCCGCCGATACTATTGCTACTGCTCGAGGATATCCTCATCCCTCTTTTCATCTTCGGCTTTAGGTTTGCAACGATTCGCCCCTAGCTACTTAATGTTTGATTGATTCTACATTCGTTGTTGATATTAGTCTTTCGATCTATTTCTATACCGCATGTGTTCTTGATGATTTTTATCGTTCGCACTAGATTTGATGTCTTTCTTTGAGATCTCGAGTAGCGAACAAAGAATTTTAATTCATTAATTCTAGACCTGATTTATTTTTCACTACTACATATTTGGCCTTGGAGAACTTTTAGAAGAGCTCTCCAAGTGGGAGCTGTCCAAGCTAAATTGCACTTGGAGAGCCCTTTAGTGTTTGTTCGAAATCCGGTTCTAGGACCGACTAATTCGAGGGACCAATCCCACTGTCCACACTACACTCCTAAGTCCCAAGCCTACACCAATAGACCAACTTTTAAGGGAAATAATTTTTTTACGTCCCATAACTTTACAACTTTTCTAAAAACGTCCCAAAAAAGTTAAGTTTTTCAATTACGTCCCAAATTTTAGCTAACTTTTTCAATTACGTCCCAAAGTCGTCGGAAACATCAAAACGACGTCGTATTACGTCATGGTTACGACGTCGTTTTGATTTTCCGACGACTTTGGGACGTAATTGAAAAAGTTAGCTAAAATTTGGGACGTAATTGGAAAACTTAACTTTTTTGGGACATTTTTGGAAAAATTAAAAAAATATGTAACTAATAAAATTTTAACACTAATAAACATGACTATATTATATACTCCGTATAATATTTCATTGAATTATTATATACACATATAATATATTAAAATGTACACTAATATTAAAATTTTGAATTGTATAAGATAAATTAATATTAAAATTATAATCATCTACTTTAAAAATATTAATAATAATAAATAAATAAATAGATTGATAATAAAATTTCATATATTCCGTATTAATTAAAAATTATGAAACAATTGAACTTTAAAATTATGAATCGATTTAACTTTAAAAAATTTTAAAAATTATATATAAAAATAATAATTACCCTAAGGAATTATGCTAATATTAATGACCATAAATATAATATTTAACAAAATATCATGTAATTATGTTCAGTATAATTTTATATTCTAAAATTGAACGAAATAAAGGCTAAATTTTTTTAATTGTATAAGATAAATTAATATTAAAATTATTTACTTTAAAAATAATGAGTAATAATAAATAAATAGATAATAAAATTTCATATATCCATATTAATTAAGAATTGTGACTTGATTTAAATTTAAAAAATAAAAATATTAATAATTAATAATTATCATAAGGAATTATGCTAATATTAATGACCATAAATATAATATGTTAACAAAATATCATGTAATTCTATTCAGTATAATTTTATGTTCTAAAATTGAATGAAATAAAGGCTAAAATTATTATAAAATAAATAAATGTGATAACGTACTATTTAATATTATCCAAAAACTATAACTACTAGTTTATTTATATAAATAATATATATATATATATATATATATATACCTTGATTATATACCTTTATGGCGACGAGGATATACCGATAATAAAATATAAGCAAATTTATTTGTTTAGATTTACATTAAAAAGAAAATTTAAAAAAAAGTATATAAATATCAAGTATATAAATTTTAAAAAAAGTATATAAACATATACAATCAATTAATCAAACAATTTCAATAAAATATATTTTTAGGTCCATAACTATTCTATTTTTTAAAAAACGTCCCAAAAAAGTTAAGTTTTTCAATTACGTCCCAAATTTTAGCTAACTTTTTCAATTACGTCCCAAAGTCGCCGGAAAATCAAAACGACGTCGTAACCATGACGTAATACAACGTCGTTTTGATGTTTCCGGCGACTTTGGGACGTAACTGAAAAAGTTAGCTAAAATTTGGGACGTAATTGGAAAACATAACTTTTTTGGGACGTTTTTGGAAAAGTTGTAAAATTATGGGACGTAAAAAAATTATTTCCCAACTTTTAATTTTGTTTAAGTTTTTAATTTTTAATCTCATCAAAAGGAATTATACAACTTAATTTAATTAAATTCAACTTACTCTTGATTATCCTTTTTCATAAATGCAATCCAGTTAAAACAAAATCGTAAAAAATATATTATTATATTGAAAATATTAATTTACTTTAATATCAAATCCCACTACACATAAATGTATACCAAGCACTAATAATAAAACAATTCTAACTTTAAAAACACATGATTTTTATAATCTGATTATTTTATTTTTCATAAATATATTTTAAAAAAGTTAATAGTTGTAATGGTAAAGAGTTTGCAAATATTTTAATTGAGATGCTAATTGATTTTTATTAATATTAATATTTCGGTAGGGAAATTGAACGTTTGATTAATTATTACAGAATTTATTTAATATAATGAAGGGTGTATTGCAATTTTATTACAGATTTAGTAAACAAATTTGACTCTTAACCAAAGTTTTGTTATTATTAGATTCGTATAAATTTTAATGCCAATTTCAATCCTTTTTATAGGAAATTTGAATTTTTGCCATAAATTCACAAGTGAGACGCACGTGACTCAATTAAATTGATATTTTTTTTTCCGGCAACTTTGAAGACATGTAGTGCTACCGTTGCCTGCCACGCTAGCATTTTGTTGCCGTTATTTTGAACTAGGGTTTCTATACATTGTGTGCCGCCGCTACTATTGCTACTGCTCGAGGATATCCTCATCCCTCTTTTCATCTTCGGCTTTAGGTTTGCAGCGATTCCCCCCTAGCTACTTAATGTTTAATTGATTCTACATTCGTTGTTGATTTTAGTCTTTCGATCTATTTCTATATATATCGCATGTGTTCTTGATGATTTTTATCGTTCGCACTAGATTTGATGTCTTTCTTTGAGATCTCGAGTAGCAAACAAAGAATTTTAATTCATTATTTCTAGATCTGATTTATTTTTGTTCGATTAATTTAGGTTATTTATTTAGAAATGGATAAAAGTCCTGTGGATGAGAGTCGATGTGGTTCTGTGGCTTCTGCGGTGAAGCATTCCGGATCTGTAGTTGGAATTAACATGATAACTATAAATCTTGGCTGTGCTATGGAGGAGATCGATTCGCCCGTGCACGAACATTTCTCAATTCGGTAAGCGATTTTTTTCTAGATGTAAAGTATATTTTTCCTTTATATATCATTAATTTTTCCTTTTTTTTTTTTTTGTGATTGGTATTGAGGTTGGAAACATTTTTTGCTCTGTGTATGATATTTTAGTGTTGTGTGTTAGCTGTGGTATTAGTGATTTTAAAACACATTGTGTTGCAATTACTTAATATTGCGACACACGTTATCTTTGCTTCTTGGAATTTTAGAGTAAATGATCGACTGTGTAAGTCCGAGGCGCAATTATCTATAAATTAATTTTAAAAAAAAATATTGGAATTTTCAAATTATATGTGCTATAAACATTTTGTTGGATAAATTGTTAGTGCTTTTATGCTTGCTGATGAGTTGACTATGTAATTGCATTTTCTACAATCAAATTATATAGAGCTTAAAATAGTTGTAATTAATCCTATCGAATATAAATAATGAAGAAAAAGTACTCATTCTGTTAATTGATGCAGTAGGTTTGTTGCTGCCATGAGGAAGAAAGATCCAAAGCAGTGTTTGCCCTTTGCTTTAGAAGGCGACGATTTACCTCCACTAGACAGTCCCAGATTCCGATTGTGGAACTGTTCAAACTGCGTTGGGGATGTTTGTGCTGAGTGGACTAGCAAAAACGATCATGGTACAAATTTTGAATTTAGTCTGCTAATTCTCGCCAAATTTTAATTTTAGTCTAGTAACTTTTTCAGCTTTGAAAATAGTCCTTTTAGTTTATCAAATTTAACTTTTTTGTCATTTTATCGGCTAAAACAAGTTAACAAAATTAAACTTTATCGTGTTTTCTAAAAGGACGAAAAACATAAAATTTTGTAGATTTATGAGACGAATTTCAATGTGCAAATTAAGTGAAAAAATACACTTAACCTAATTTGTATAATATTATAATTAAATCAATTTTGTTTTTTTGATGTAGTAGGTATGGCTACATATTCTGATATCCAACCTGATGAGCCAGTGAATGTGTCTTCTAAGAGAAGTCCCTACGGGCAAACATCGTGCATGCAAAGAAGCATTAATCTGGATCTGAACGAGCCGTTAACTGAAAGATGTTCTAACGGCCAAACATCGTGCAAATATAGAGGCATTCCGGATCTGAATGAGCCGTTTACTGAAATATCGTCGCAAGGGAAGGATTTTCCAACTCCTTCTGAGTGTAAGAGTTCAGCTCTGCTCAGATTTGCGGTATGCTAACTTCAGTTCTCTAAAGTTGTGTGATTGTTGTGCTATTTCTTTTTTTTCCCGGAACAGCAAAGCTAATTTTATAAAAAGCACAAAGTCCGTTCAAAGCAAATTTTAATTATAAAAAGCGCAAAGTACAAACCCTCCAATCCATTACAATGAAAAGAATAAGCACCCAATTATATTACAGAAAGTTTTATATAGTTGAAATGATTGTTGTGCTATTTATTCAGTTCAACTTTGGAATTTGATAGAGCTGTCAAAACGGGCTGGGCCCGTTGGGCCAGACCGCCCCGCCACTAAAAATAGTGGGTTGGGCCAGGATTTTCCAAACAATCAAAAGAATAAGCACCCAATTATATTACAGAAAGTTTTATATAGTTGAAATGATTGTTGTGCTATTTATTCAGTTCAACTTTGGAATTTCAATTTGATCATAAGTGGCGAAATCATTTTGTAGAGGTTTTAGGTATGAAGTAAGGGATCCCTGCTGATATAACTTCTGATTGACTAAGGCAATTTAATTCAGCAGTTATATATGGTGGCATAAAATTGAATTAAAAACTTAATTTTTAGGACCTTTTGCGGAAAAGAAAAAATTATGAACCAAAATAGATTTAATTAACTCATTGATATGATAACAAATTATCGAATTTCATTGTTATAAAAGTTTGTAAACTTTTCATACCACGTTCACATTTAATTAGATGAGAGTTAACACGTACTGGGGCATATCTTGCTTTGTTCTAAAAGATATTTAATTGTCGTTAAGTGGTATATAAATGTGTCACAATTATATGTTTGTCGTTAAGTACTTCTCTTGATGTTTCTTGTTTTCTCGTCTCAATTGACTGAATGCCGTCAACAAGAAAAAAGAGAGAGCAAGTTCTCGCCTATTTTTCCTGCACGTGCATATCTGGTGCATAAGCTAACAAGAATTTCGGTTAATTTTTCAGGATGTCTGTGAACAGATTTCTAGAGAAAGAGAACGAAAAATGGGAGGTGAAGTGGTGCCTCATAATATAGAAATGTGTAAAGGAAAGGCTGTTACTGGTATGAACAGTGAGGGCACAAGATCTGCACGTGATATGTCAGCAGCTTATACACAAGGTACAATGTTAGTTAATTAATCATTGTCCCTTTTTTTTTTTAAACAGCATATGTCTGTAAACGAAGCATCTTTTTAGGTCAAATGCATCCACATCCGAGAAAGATCCATTTGGGAGGCTCGAGGAATCGTGCAATTCAGCCATCAAGAGGCAATGTGGCATCGGAAGTCTGCAGACTGAATCAGAACCCTGCGGATTTCAGCTATCCCGATGCAGGAAACGAGTTCACTCTAAGTGCTAAAGATTTGAAACCTAGAAAGAGGAAATATCGATCTTTAAAAGAAAGCTCTTTGCCCCGTGAACGTTGATGGTACGAAGAGATGAAGGGCGAGTAAAACACCTCCAACTATATATCATAAGTACTTCAAGTTTATGTGTGTTAATCGTTTCGTCTAATGAGTTTCTATGTTGTATTTAAAGTTATATGAGTTCATTCTCTTAAGGCAAAGTTTGATTTTCTCCGTAATTTTTTTACTTTGTAAAAATTAGTTAGCAAATGGTTTGCTACATGTATTGTATTCTGGGATTCTATAGCTTGTAAGAGTTAATATCGTAGTCCCGTAACTTAGGCCATCTCCAATATTACTGATGTAACTCAGCTCTATCTTAATTTTAGTCATTTTGAAATCAAATTTGGTCCTTTTGTGTTGGAAATTTGAATTTTGCACGGAAAACTCACGTAAAGCGCACATGCATCACGTCCAAATTGTGTCGGATCAACAGTGAACTCCAGTATGACAAATCCCAAAAAATACTCCTTTTATTCCAACCATCTCGGATTCGACTGTTGTGTTCAGCTGCATTTTCCTCTATAGACTTTTTCAAACCCGTCCACTGAATCTCATGTAACAACCTTTGTCCTGTACGATGAATAAATAATAAATAACATTAAATCAAATAATTGTATAATTAAAATACCGTTTTGAAGGGGCGGTCGATTGTTTGCAATTGTTCTATTCTTCAAGAAGTTGTTCTTATTCCTTCTAAATGGATGATCTCGAGGTAAGAACTTTTGGTGATTATCGAACCATGTAACTTTCCTACTCTTCTTATTCCTTCATAATGCTCCATACAATACGGACATGTTTGCATCCCTGCCGTTTTCCACCCAAACAACATAGAATATGCAGGAAAGTCGTTAATGGTCCACAATACAGCAGCACGCATTATACGTTTGGACACCACTTTCCCACAAAAAGATCAAGTCTTTTATAAGAGGCTGGAGATAAACATCAAGTTTTTCCTTTGGATTCGACGGACCGGGCACCAATACAGTCAGAAACATTGTTTGAGGTTTCAAGCACATCCATGGAGGAAGATTATAGGGAGTCAGTATCACCGACCACAAAGAATACTGCTTTCCAAAGCTCCCAAACGGTGCAAAACCATCAGTACATAAACCTAACTTCACATTCCTCGGTTCACAAGAAAAACCTGGAAACACGTTGTCAAGGTGTTTCCAGGCCTCCGAATTGGCCGGATGTCGCATCTCCCTAGACTCCCGAGGAAGAATCTGTTGCATGCCACATCATGTGCTGTACTGTGGCAGTAGATTGATACAATCTCATTAAACGAGGAATGATTGGAAAATAATACATCCTCTTATGTGCCACTTTCTTCTTCGACGACTTCGATTGACCAGCGGGCCCCTTCCAACGTGGCTCTTTGTACCGAGGATGGCCACACATTCTACACATGTTCATATTGCTATCTTCATCACCCCAATATAACATGCAACCGTTTACACAACAATCAATCTTCTCAACCAGCAATCCCATATTTTTCATCATTTGCTTGCTTTGATGATACGTTGAAGGCACCTTATTCTTTGGAGGACAAATCTCATTGCATAATTGTGTCATTTGCTCATATGCCCTGTTAGAAAGCTTGTTCTCGGTCTTAATAGCCATAAGTACTAGTCGGGCATTAAATAACAACTGAGAGTGAGAATCACAACCCGGATACAAATCTTGATCGATAAATTTGAGCATTTCATAAAACCGAAATGCTTCATCCGTCGGCTCCTCTTCTACATTTGAAAAACCAACTTCCATTATCATTGTTTGATACATATTGGGTTCTTCCCTCTCCAATTGCGTTTCTTCTCCAACAAACTATTGTTCCCCACCAAACTGTTGTTCATTACTGGTGCCGGCTTGATTAGCATGTATTTGTCTTTCATAGTTTCCAGTAGTGTAATAGTATAACACTTGATCAAAGTTATAAGACAAACGTCCTTCACCATGAAATGTCCAATTACAATAATTAACAACAAAACCATTCTTCAGAACATGTACCAAAACCTCATCAACCGACTTAAATATTTTATTCTGACATTTTTTGGCATTACACGGACACTTGATACAATCCCCATACATGCAATGTGGGTGGAGCTTTGCAAATTCAACAAATGACACAAGTTCATTGTAAAATTCGCCATTCACATTTCCTAAATTGAACCTAGTAGTACAATACATCCATCGACGATCCGGCAATTCCATCTGTTAAGCATTTAAAATACATATAAAAATTAAAATACACAACTAAACAACAAAAAATATAATTAAAATGCACAACTAATTAAACTACAAACATATAATATGCACAACTAATTAAACTACAAACATATAATATGCACAACTAATTAAACTACAAACATATAAAATTCACAGCTAAACTACAAAATTTAACCAAGTAGAAAAGAAAAACGTAGCGAAATTTGATGTTTTCATACAATTTCCACAATTTTTTTCGATTGAGAGTGAGAAAAATCTTAGTAATGTACTGCATATTACCGACATATTTTCAATTTCCTTCGGTAGCTTGACTTTTAAGTTTATAGACGGAATTCCTTCGGTAAGTTGGCGCCCATTTTCCGTCAGTAGAGTATACTACCGACGGAAATTCCGTCGGTAACTTTTGAATACATTATTTCCGACGGAATACTTGTTTCCGACGGTAAATTGACGGAATAAAAAAAATGTCATTATTTGACTTGTTTATAAATATTTATACCCAATCTATCGAAAAATTATGTATAAATTAAAAACAATAACATAAATAAACAATCCTTTAACAAAAGAACATCAATCGAAATAAATATGTTCGACAAAATAATATATAGTTCGACAAAAAAAAAATAGTTCGACAAAAAAATAAAGTGTTCAAATATTAACTACCAAAGTCAAAATACTCTTCAAGATTGTCACCGCCGAAATTCATGTCGACGCCACCATCCAATTCGTCGTCTTCGGCTGCATCTGCGTCTGGAGCTGCAGCTGGACCTGGAGCAGTGAGGAAATGCTCATCGCCTCTTCAAAGCATGCCTCTATCTGAGTAGCTAGACATCCCCAACGATCGACCCATAGTGCCAGATAGTTGTCGGATGTAGTGGTTGATGACGCCCATTAAGTTCGGGTCCTGAACAGCAGTGGAGGATACAGAGGCCTGTGATGCATGCTGGGATGAACTAGACGACCTCACAGTGCTGCTCAACCGGCCAAGGCCAAGGATCCGTCCTCGATCAATCGGGGCAACGTCTAGGTAAATCTGGTTAAGGTCCACCAGCGGAGGGGGAGAGCTGGGGCCGGCATGAACAGAAGCCTGCGTAGACGGATCAACTACATAATTAAAAAAATTAAATTAATGCATAGTTTAATACATTTAATTATTAAATAATAAAAAAAAACATCACAATTTAATTAAACTTACGTGAAGCTCGATAGTGCGCCCATATGTGGACGTCTACGTAGACGGATCAAACGAATTAATAAGGTTCAACCCGTCTCCCGCTCCTATTTCATACCAAATGAGCATATAAAAATTATTTTATATAATAATATATATAAATAATTAAATTAAAATTAGTTTGAAATAAATTTAGTGAACACTTACTAGCACAATTGAGTTCTCATCCGCGGATCGGGACCTCCCCCCGATGCCTTGACATCCCACCTCTAACATCAGTTCTACAGTTGGCCCGAGCAGTATTACACTTCAGCACGTACTCCAATACGTGGTCAACGTGTTCCACACGTCGACCCCATTTTCGTCCACACCCAACGTCTGCATCTTGCCACGAGTGCGCCAAGCCGTCCTCCAGT
This sequence comes from Galeopsis tetrahit, assembly GCA_963675135.1. NCBI lineage: Eukaryota > Viridiplantae > Streptophyta > Magnoliopsida > Lamiales > Lamiaceae > Galeopsis > Galeopsis tetrahit. The sequence goes on along the minus strand of OY776127.1, from coordinate 15,805,725 downwards.
TGTACATTACCTCATTATACCTAGATTGACATGAACCGACCCAGTACTTGTAAATATAAGGGTCCGAGTAGTACTCCCTATGCCAATAAACACGTTTCTGCATATATTCGATCAGCATATTTATCAAACAATATATATATATATATATATATATAATAAATTGTTTATTAATATTTAATTGAATGTGCTCAAATACCTGGAATTCCTCAAAATATTCATCCTTTTTTGTAGACGGCACCTTCAGTCAAGAGTACGCATTCGCAGCAATCTTGCACTTAAGAATCGATTCAGTGCAAATCTTCGACACCTCGTTACCAGACAATAATCTGTGACATTATTAACAAACAAACACATTATAAACTAAAAAATTCATAAAAATTAATGCTATTAAATATTGTTAAACCTTAAAATTATTTAATTAATTACTTACTGTCCATCCAGAATTTATACGAGCAGTCTAGTTTCGACGAATGCCCTGGGACAATTTTAACAAGCAAACTTACCAATATCAAGCATATATACATCATCGCGCGCACAAGTTCTGCTCATATGAGAAACCCCCCGAAGACGAACAGGGAAACATGATTTTTAGGCTCTTAACTTTGAGGGTGTGTCTTTTTTTAAGGACGATATGTTTTTGGACCTTTAAATGTAGGACATTAATTTTTAAAATCTATAAATGTAAGAAAATCAAGCATAAATTAGTCCAATCGGGATCAAATTGTGCATGAGTTGCACAATTCCTCTACATTTATATATTTTGGGCTTATGATTGGATGTAAAACAATATGTTTTCAAAATTTGTAAATTTAGGATAATTGTGGAACTCACGTGACATTTCAACTCGATTTGGGCTTGTTCTGGCTTGATTCCCCTACCTCTACATGTTTTAAACCAAAATGTCCTACATTCATAAGCCTATACATTTATTGTCCTCAAAACCCCCATGTTACGGGCTTAACAAAACACTTTTTTCGAGAAAAAAATTATTTACGTCCCGTAATTTTTACCTTTTTTGAAAAATGTCCCAAAATAGTTAAAATTTTAATTTACGTCCCATAACTTTTTCAATGGCTTAATTTATGTCCAATTTTCGCTGGAAATCCCCAAATTTATGTAAATGGGACGTAAATTGAGCAATTAAAGAAGTTATGTGACGTAAATTAAATTTTTAATTAAAATGAGACGTTATGCGAAAAAGAAAAAAATATTCAACAAATGTCTACAATTCATTATAAAATTAATGTAGTTTATGTTATACAATCAAATAATTTTTTTTTATAAATTAATTAATTATTATAAAAATCAATTAACTTACCTAATTCATTATTAGAAAAATTATTAACTTACCTAATTAGAAAAAATTACAGTATAAGTTTATAAAATAAATTATGAATATTAATTAAAATACTAAATAATATTTTAAAATATATGAAAATAAATTTAGAATAATATTTAAATAAGTAAATAAGTTTTCATAATATCAAAAAAAAAATAATATCAAAAACTCAATTAACCTAATTAAAAAATCAATTAACATACTCAAATAAATATAAATTTTATCTTTAAGATAATCCCAAATAATATTTTTTATTAAAATTGTCAAAAACTCTTATACAAAAATCCACAAATATTTAAAATCCCCAAATAAATAAATAAATAATACTCAAATATATCCAAAATTCTCACCCCTTACCCACGGTAATTGAAAGATGATGATGAACAATATATTTTTTAACAATTTGTTAATTTTATTGTTTTTCATTTTTATTATATAATTTTTAATTTGATATTAGTTAGTACAAAAATATGTGGACCCACTTTGTGTAATACTTAGATAAATTTTTATATTTATTCGATTACTTTAAAATAAGCAAATAATTTTATAATACTTATATTGTAATAATAATTTTTTTCTAATTACGAAAGTTAATAATTTTTCTAATAATGAATTAGGTAAGTTAATTCATTTTTATAATAATTAAATAATTTGTGAATAAATGAATTATATTTTATATTAAAATAAGTTAATTTATTGTTGGGATATGAATCCTATAGACAATGTTCTAATTGATGAAAGTATGTTTTGATGGCCAAAAGCAACTTAAAGTTAGTGATATATGTGGTTCCAAGTCATCTTAACTAAGTCATTTGATGAGAAACTTAAATTGAGATTACTAATCTTAAAGATATCTGAAATAAGTTTACTGATCTTATTTAGTAATATTAGGAATAAGATTACTGATCTTTACTGAGTCATATGGAATAAGATTACTGATCTGAGTATGGAAACTGAGAATAATTTTAGTGGTCTTATATGAGATATTTGTATCTGAGTTACTGATCTTACATGAGTTACTGATCTTATTGTTTACTGATCTGATATATGAACTGTTAGGGACTAAGCTGATGTTTTGTATTGTATAGACAACTTATAGTATAGGACTTAGATATACTCATCTGTATATAGTTCAGTTGATGTATAGATAGGTTTTATATATGTAAAGTTGTATTCTATTTGTATTCAGCATTGTAAAGTTCAGAACAGTAGATTAGAACTAGAATAGAAGAAGATCAGAAGACTAATGAAGACTCAGAAGACTACTTCAGAATAAGAAGACTTCAAAGAAGAGTTGAAGAAGAGCTTAGAAGAAATCTGGAGAAGTTTTGAAAGGTTTTAAGTTACTGTGCTGACTGACTCAGCAGAGTAAAATCCGAAGAGTAAAAATCAGAACAGTAAGTTACTGTGCTGATTTGGTGAAATTGAAGAATAAGTTTGGATAGCTTATTTAAGGTGTAACTGAAGATTTATTGAAGATATGCTGACTTAGAAGTTGAAGGAAGTTACAAAGTCGGTTACAAGAAGAAGTTACAAAAACAGTTTTAGAGTTAGTTGAGAGTTAGTTCACAAACTGCTAACTGTCATACTAAGTTCTATAAATACTGTGTAATCTCCTACTGCTTAGACTACTAATCTTAAAGCGTTTACAAGCAATCTAAGTCTACAGAGCACAAGAAGAACTCACAGAGTTGAAGGAGATTGAAGAAGAGAAGAGCCACTGAATTGAAGAGAAGAATCAAAGGCTATTCACAGAGAAGTTTTACTTTTCAAGTTTAAGTTTGTATTTTGTAAAACAAGTGTGCTAGTTACTTGTAGAATTACTAGTAGATCGAAGATATACCTGGAGGTATAATCGATAAGATCAAAGTCTTAAGCTTGGGACTTTAAGCCACAAGAAACTCGAAGAAGAGTAATAAAACTTCACAACTGGAGTTGTGAGAGTGGATGTAGACATTTGTCGAACCACTACAAAATTCTGTGTTCTTTACATTTTTTGTTTGATATTTTGTTGAATTGTTTAACTAAGAACCTTAAGAATTTACAAAGATAAAGATCTAAAGAAAAGTTGAGTATAAACTAGTAAGGCCCATATTATTCTGAAATTACTGATCTGAGCTGAGTAAGCACAGTACAGTACATAAGAAGACTAAATTCCGCATTGCATATTCTGATATTTTGAAAGATTTTTAAAAGTCTATTCACCCCTCCCCTCTAGACTTTTACTAGCTTACTCAATCTTAACTCAACTTTGGGACCAACAAGTGGTATCAGAGCAGTAGTTCTTTGGACTGCTGTTTCTTGATAACCTTGCAGATCTTGAGGGAAAACTTATTGATCTTGCTACTCTTTCTTGATATCTGTCACTATCTGAATACTTGAAATCTATTTGCTATACTACTGATCCTATTTGTCTAATCAAACATGGATGACACTAATGTGAACAAACTGCCTAAGTTCAAGATTGCAGATTATGACTACTGGAAGCTTAGGATGGAGGCCATCTTTAGCTCAACCCATGATCTAATGGTGTTTGTGGTGACTGAAGGACCAATTGTCATCATGGTGGAAAACACTGCTGTTCTGGATCCATCTAAACCAGTTGGAGCACTGGTCCCTAAACCAAGGTCAGAACTGACTTCGGAAGAAATGAAACAAAACAATTTGGACAGTCTTGCCAAGAACTACATTTTACATACCTTACCAAATGAGTATCTTGGTAAAGTACTAAAATGTAAGACTGCAAAACAAATGTGGGACAAATTGGCTATTCTTTGTGAAGGTACTACACTGATCAAAGAAAGCAAGTTATCCACTGCTGTCCAAAGGTTTGAATCATTTAAGATGAAGCCAGGAGAATTAATTGATGAGTTGGATACTCGATTTACCAAAATTATGAATGATCTTGATGTATTAGGAAAGACTTATACTGACAGAGAAGTTAACCTGAGAATCTTGAAAGCCTTGGATGAAAGGTGGAAAATGGTCAAGATGATCATTAAAACCACACAAGACATTGATTCTTGGACAGCAGAAACTATGTTCCAAACACTTAAGGCACATGAGTTTGAGTTAGATGAAGAAGATCCTATTACTGTGATTCATAAGGATAAGGATGCCTCTAAGGACATAGCTTTTAAAGCCTCTACCTCTAAGGGGCCTAGATCATCTAAGTCTAAGGCCTCAAGCATAAAAGATGAACTAGATAATTCTGATCTTAGTCTGAAAGATCAGATGAGCCTTATGATCAAAAGATTTGATAGACTTAATAAGAGGTATGGTAGATACAAGAGATTCTATAAGGAAACTAAGGGTTCTAGTAACAGGGACTCTTCTGTGAACAGAAGGGATCAAAACTCCTCTGAAAGAAGGGATGAGATCTCTAATGAGAACAGGAGAGATAGGAACTCATCTGATAAGAGGGATAGAAAGTATTCTGATAAGAAAGACAGGAACTCAATTGACAAGCATGACAGGAACCGAAAACATTCTCCTCCTAAAAGAACTTCTAACAATCCTGTTTGCTATAATTGTGATAAGCCAGGTCATTATGCTTATGAATGTCCTGATCTGAGTTCTGAAGATCGAGAAGAAAGGAAAGCCAGAAGAGATCGAAAATATGCCAAGGGTAAGAAGGCAATGATGGCTAACAATGATTTTGATTCGGAATCAGAAGAGTTGCCATCGTCTTCATCTGACTACCCCTCTAGCAATGAAGATGAAGCCTTCATAGCAGATGATGGACTGGTAATGATGGCCAAAATAAATGATGAGGTATCATCTGCTAACTTTTTTCAATCTTGTAACAATTCTGACACTGATGAAAGTGATGCTGCTGTTAGCAGTGTAGGAAGTAGTCTTCATCATTCCCAAGGAGTGACTGAAGAAGACCTTCTAGAAGCTAACAAAGCATTCATTGAAATTAGTGATGAGAACATTGCTTTAAAACAAGAAATCATTAGTCTCAGAGAAGCACAGTCAAGAGCAGACCCTAAATTAATTACCTTAAAAGAACGCTTAATAGAAGAGTTGTCACAACTTAAAGTTAAGTATGCATCAATAGAAAATTTATATAATGGTATGCTCAAGACTCAAGCTCTCGAAACCAATGAATTCAATGATTTAAAGATTAAGTGTGAAAAACTTGAAGAGCACAATAGATTCTTAGAATCTGAAGTAGTGAGCCTAGATCGAAAGCTATCTGGGATGATTAACTCTACTAAGATTAATCAAACTATCTCAGACAGATATAGAGCTCCAAATGATAAAAGAGGAATAGGTACTGATCTGCCTAGTTCATCTACTTCAGAATTTAAGAACACTAATGGAGCTAGTACAAGTTCTTTGCAACTAGATAAAGGAAAAGAACCTATGACTTATGATGATGATCCAAAACTCAAAGTACAGCCTAAATACATCCCTCCTACTACCAAGAATGGTAAAATGAAGAATGTATTAAGACCAGTACAGTCAAGACCATACCAGAAGAGTTATACTCCTCTGACCAGATCAGATCAGTCCTGGAATCAGAAGAGACAAACTCAGATCAAGACAAGCACAGGCAAGTTGGGAACAGCCTAGACCTCCTTTCATAAGGCAGTCTCAGTTGTATTCAACTAAACCTAGGAGATTTGTGCCTCATTATCATAACAAACCTGTCCTTTATCCTCCTCCTTTATCCTATAATATCATTGGTGAGGAAAGACCAAAACGCATCTATAAGCCGTATGGTCCACATGTTTTTAGACCATATTCAAACTATGACAGGCATACTGATCTTACTGAAAAAGGGATAGAACCAAGGAAAGGCTATCTCAGAAAAATAGATCCTAAGTCTGCTGATAATTCTGAATTGGTTAATAAAGTACTCTTCTGTGATAAATTTGGAAGGAAACTGAAGAGGTCCCATTTATTCAAATCCTCAATGTTCATTTAGGTGCCTCTTACTGCTACTAACACTCAAGGACCCCAATAAATAGTGGGTACCTAAATTACATGTATATAGAACTGTGCTAACATTTCAGGTACTGATCTTATACCAAGAGGAATATGAAGCAAAACTAAGAGCAGTACATCAAAACTCAAAATTCAGAAGAGACAACCCTATGTCATATCACTAGACTTAAAACAGGTAACAAGGTTACTAAAGTGACCATAATCCCGATGAGGAAGCTGGTAAAGCTGAGGGACACTGAGAACATACATTAAGGGGGAATCTGTGATTTCTTAAAGATCCTTTTGTTGACTCAGAACACTAATTCACTTTAGTATAAACCTTGATGTGATCATTAAATTAAACACATTTTTACTGATCTGTACTGTAATTCACCAATTATTGATGAACTAACACTTTTACCAAGGTGAAACAGGCACAGAAGAGGAATTCTCCATTGAAGGGGGAACTGATCTGATTACAGATTTGAAAAGTCTACTAATCTGATCTGATTACAGACTATAGCAGTCTACAGATTTATTCTGATTAATAAATTGACTTGTCTACGGAACTGTACTAATTACAAAGTTTCTTTGTCTACAGTACTGATCTGATTACAATTCAGTTATTCTACAGAACTAATCTGATTACTGACTAATCTGTCTACAGAAAGATTTGTTTACTACTAATCTGTCTACAGAATTCTACTGATCTGACACAGTACTGATCTAAGGATTACTGTGCTGATATTAAAAAGATTAAATCAGGAAATTTGGGTACTGATCTGAGGATTACTGTGCTGACCCATCTACTGATCTGAAATCTACTGTGCTGATTCATCTACTGATCTGATTCCTAAAAAGGTTACTCAGCTGATCACAGTACTCAGCTGATCCAGATAAGTGAAATTTTCCTTATATACTAGTAAGAAAATGAAGAGAAATAGTTTTGGAAACTACTGTGCTGATTTGCATCAAAACAGTCTTTTGGTTTAGATTACTCTAAGTCAAAAATTGTTCAATTTTAGATTACTAATAGAGAAGATTAATACACTCTTCTATTTCTAACCTAAAAACAGTGGTGTATTTATTAAACACATATTGGCTCCAAAATTAAGAATTGTACTAGAATATGAACAGTTCTTGTTAAACTCGAATTTCGAGACTTAATCCCAACCATTCGTTGTGATAATCAAATTTAATCCTAGCCCTAGATTGGTTTTAAATTTGACAAAAACGATCACTCTTCATCGTCTTGCTTACGAGTTCATTTCTGGAAATCTCATAACTTCATAACTACTGAAAAATCTGGTTTCTAGAAAATTCTCAAATGGCAACTATCAATATTATCAATGAAACTAACGAAGTTGCAGGAACATTTGATTCAAATTTCTGGGTTCGCGAAAAGGGCATTTTTGTAGAAAATGCTGTTTATTTCAATGGCCGGCACAATGCTGAAAATCAGGCGATTCTGACAATGTGCGAGGAGTGTGGGCTGAGGAAATTTCTGGAATCATCTCCACTCAATGTCTATGAACCGGAGGTAATGGAATTTTACTTACAACTCAAAGGAGATAGCAATGGTGTTCACTCCATGCTTTCTGGGCATAAGGTCACTATCACAAGGGAAATCTTAGAAGTGATGTTGGATTTGCATCAAGGTCCAGTAGACATCATGAATTACAAAGCTGGAGAGGAGAAGGAATGTGTAGGAAGGTGGTCAGGAGTTGAAACAGAGTTCTTGGCTAATCTGAAGAAGGATGTTCTTCCTACTGGTCTGCAGTTTTTGATGGACATAGCAGGAAAATGCTTGTTAGGGCAACATTATAGCCAAGATGCTTTATCAAGTTCCAAGATTATAATTATGGCTGCAATCATTGACAGAGTTCAAGGTGATTGGCAAGGATTTTTCTTGGAAAGGCTGCTGATTGAGAAAGAAAAAGTTTTGTTCGATGAGGATTGTTGGGATATGAATCCTAGAACAAGTCCTAAATGATGAACAAAAGATAAAAGATAAAGTTTTGATAAGCCAAAAAGAAGACTTGAATATTTTCTAAGTGTTGACTAATCTAGTCTAGTTGAGTTGAAGTCATCTTGTACATATCAGTAGAATTCAAAAGAAAAGTACAGTTTAAAAGCAAGTATTCATTAAAAGATAAGTACGGTTTATAAGTACTTCATATCTGTTCATATATGTTAGATTGTTACTGAGCTATTTAATTGATGTATAGAGCTCATGATGTCTATATGTAATAGATTAGTTTCTTTGTATAGTTTATAAGTTGACTAAGCTTGTATTATAAAAGCTTAAAGTAATGTAATAGTCTTGTTAGGTTAGATGACAGGACTAGATTAGTTCTATTAGAAGTCTACTACTCAAGATAGGAAGACTACAAGACAAGACAAGTACATACAAGTCTACTCTAGACAGGTCAACTTGAAGATTACAAATACGCGTGAAAAGATAAAGGTATAGAAGTTAGTTATGGAATAACTAATTCATAACAGAAACGCATGGATTGATAAGAAGATTCAGTTGAAGGTAGTTATCAAGAAAAGTTGGTTACAACTTACTAAGTTCTTGAATTTGAAGTCTATAAATACCCCAAGGTATTTATTGGTTATGGACTACTGAGATATTGAGAAATACTGCTAATACGATTACGAACGTTATTGAAGATAATCGAAGTTTACTCTCAGAGTTGATTGAAGTTCAGAAAGATAGCCAGAAGACAAGTGAAGAATCCAGAAGGCTACTACTGAAAATCAGAGAAGTTTTTAGTTTTTGTTTGTTATTTTTCAAGGTGCTAGATACTTGTAAAATTTCTAGTAAGATCGTAGACATATCTGGAGGTATAGTCTGTTGAAGATCTAAGTCTTCTTCTTGGGACTTTAAAGACAGGAATACACACTTGTACTCGATTGGAAGAGTTTAGTGGAAATATCACAACTGGGTTTGTGAGAGTGGATGTAGACAAGTTGTCGAACCACTATAAATCTTGTGTTTGATTTACTTTACAGTTTTGATTGTTTAAATTGCTTAAGTGGTTGAATTACTTAACTGATCTAGACTAGTTGAGTATAGAACAGAGTTCTCGAATTAAGTTGAGTATAATTTTAAATTGGGCTCATTGATAAAGTTTCGCATTCCGCACAGTGTCATTCTGATATATCGAAAGATTTTAGAAAAGTCTATTCACCCCCCTCTAGACATTTTCTTTAGCTTCCCTCGATATTAACTCAACTTTGGGACCAACAAGTGGTATCAGAGAAGTAGTTTACGAACTGCTGTTTCTTGATAACCGACTCAAGACTTAGGGTGAAGTCTTGGTCCTTGACTGCTTTTGTATACGTGTTCTTGATCATATTCTTGTATCATCTGTGTTTCGTGCTCCCTGTTCTTGACTTATCTGTTATTCTTGATCATAACTCTATTTAGCACTTATTTCTTGAAATCATGTCTCTTGAGATCAGCGCTAACAAACTACCTAAGTTCCAGGTACAAGACTACGATTACTGGAAGCTAAGGATGGAAGCCATCTTCAGCTCTACTCACGACTTAATGATCTCCGTCGTTACTGAAGGTCCAATTGTGACCATGATCCCCAACACTGCTGCCCTTGATCCAAATCAACCAGTGGGTACTCTCGTCAAGAAACTAAGGTCAGAACTTACCTCTGAAGAAATGAGACAGAATAATTTGGATAGCTTGGCCAAGAATTACATCTTACACACTCTTCCTAATGAGTATCTGGGAAAAGTGTTAAAATGTAAAACTGCCAAAGAAATGTGGGACCGCTTAGCTATCATTTGTGAAGGGACATCCCTAATCAAAGAAAGCAAGCTTTCCACTGCTGTCCAAAGATTCGAATCATTTCATATGAAAGCTGGTGAAACAATAGACCAGTTGGATACTCGTTTTACCAAGATCATGAATGACTTGGAAGTCCTTGGTAAAACTTATACTCCACGTGAAATCAATCTTAGGATTCTAAAAAGCCTTGATAGTCGATGGAAGATGGTAAAAATGCTTGTTAAGAATACCCAAGATATAGACGTATGGACAGCAGAGACTATGTTTCAAACTCTAAAGGCTCATGAGTTTGATCTAGACGAAGACGAACCCATAGTAAGTAGTGACAGAGAACATGCTGTATCTAAGAACGTTGCGTTTAAGGCTAGTTCGTCTAAGATAGACAGGTCTAAGACTAAGACTAGGTCTGCTTCTGTGAAAGACGAGTTAGATACTGATCTTAGTCTGAAGGATCAGGTAAGCCTCATGGTTAGAAAGTTTGATAGGCTGAATAAACGTTTCGGAAGATATAAGAAGTTCTATAGAGAGCATAGAGGGTCTGCTTCTAAGAACTCGTCTGAGACCAGACGAGACCGAAACTCGTCCGAAAGGAGAGACGAAGTCTCGAAAGGTAACAGACAAGATAGAGAGTCTGATAGTAGGAAGATTACTCGTTCTAATAGACGTGATAAACGAAGGAACAACTCTCCTATTAAAAAGGCTACTAATGATCTCGTGTGCTATAACTGTGAGAAACCAGGTCACTACATATATGAATGTCCAGACCTGAGTACTGATGATCGAGAAGAACGCAAAGCACGAAGGGAAAGAAGATACAACTGTGGTAAAAAGGCAATGATGGCCAATAATGACTCTGAATCTGACTCAGACGAGTTGCCATCATCCTCATCTAGCTACCCGTCTGAACCAGATCACGATGAAGCATTCATAGTTGATGATGGTCTATGCTTCATGGCTAAAATCGACCAAGAGGTATCATCTGTTACATCCTTTCAATCGTGTGATGAATCAGATTCTGATGAAAGTGACACTGCCAGTAGCCAAGTAGGGAGTAGTCTTCAGCACTCTACTAGTGCAGTTGAAGACGACCTCCTACTTGCCAACAAGGCATTCATTGAAGTCAGTGACGAAAACATCACCTTAAGACAAGAAATCATTGATCTTAAGGAAGCACAGTCTAAAGTAGATCCTAATACAACAGTCCTGAATGAACGCTTGCAAGAAGAGTTGAAACAACTCAAAGACAAGTGTGCATTGACAGACAAGTTGTATCAAGACCTACTTAAGACACATGCGACTGAGAAACATGAATTCAATGTCTTACAAAGCAAGCTCAAAAAGTTTGAAGAACGTAATAAGTTCTTAGAAACCGAGGTTGTCACATTAGACCTTAAACTTACTGACCTGGTTAACTCATCCAAGGTTAACCTTGAATTGTCAGATAGGTATAGGGCTCCTTCTGACAAGACAGGCATAGGTGCTGAGACACCCAGCTCGTCTACTCAAGTTCCTAAGAACCCTACTATTTTCATCTCAAGCTCTTTGACTAATGATAAAGGAAAAGAACCTTTGATATACGATATTGACACTCCATCAAAAGGTACTGTATCAAAACAAGCTCGAGTTAACATTCCAATTACCAAAGGTGGTAAAAAGAAAGTTAACAACAAGCCTGTTCCGTTTAAGACAAGTCAACAAAGGACTAGGAATCGTGGACGACCAAATCAGGTCAGATACGAGGACTGGTATCCTGAGGAGACTAGTACTAGACAAGTACAGACTAGACGACAAGAGTCTAGACCTCCTTTCATAAGGCAGTCTCAACTCTACTCGTCTAGACCTAGACAGGAAGGTCCAAAATATCGTACACAACCTGTTCTATATCCTCCACCTTTGTCATATGATATCCAAGGAGAAGAAAGACCTAAACATGTCTATAAACCGTATGGACCTAATGCATATAAACCTTACTCTGACTATCATAGACAAGTGCCTGCTCAAGTAGAGATTAAGTCAAAAGGCTATCTCCAAAGAGTAGACCCGAACTCAACTGATAGGCCAGATAAGGACAACAAGGTCTTATTTTGCAACAAATATGGTCGAAAGCTTAGAAGGTCAAACTTGTTCAGGACTCCAATGTACATTTGGATTCCATTGAACTCGACTAACCCCCAAGGACCCCAATAAACAAGGAGGGTACCTAAATTATGTATTATCATCTATTGCAGGGTCGACTCGATCTATACAAGAAAGGTGGGTCAACAGGAGAAACTTGGTACATAGACAGTGGTTGTTCACACCACATGACTGGTACTAAGACTCTCTTATCAAGCTATCGTGAGCAAGAAGGACCAAAAGTGATATTTGGTGATAGCTCCATTGCTGTTACTAAAGGATTTGGTTACATTCGGAATGGTGACATAGAAATTCAAGATGTTTCTTATGTTGAAGGCTTGAAATACAATTTACTCTCTGTTTCACAATTTTGTGATCGTGGATACAAGGTGCAGTTCAAGAGTCAGAAATGTGAAATCATCGACAAGAAAACACACACAGTCCTACTAGTCGGCATTAGACAAGGAAGTGTGTACATAGTAAACTGGAACAGTTGTCCGAGGGACACCTGTCTACTTACTAAGAATCCTAAAGAACTTGGCTGGCTCTGGCATAGACGCCTTTGTCATCTAAACTTTAAGGTTCTTAATAAGATAGCCAGAGACTACCTTGTGGAAGGTATTCCCAATGAAGTTTACTATAAGTCACATGTATGCACCTCCTGTCAAAAAGGTAAACAGGTGAAGGGCTCTTTTAAATCTATTCCATCCCTCTCAACCAGTAGAGTTCTTGAACTTCTACATATGGACTTACATGGCCCAATAACTCCTCCAACCTTGAACGGTAGAAGGTACACACTTGTTGTGGTAGACGACTATTCTAAGTTCACTTGGGTAGTCTTCTTACACAAGAAGAGTGATACACAAACACTTTTGCCTGATCTATTGAAGAAGTTACAGGTTGAGAAGAATCAGTCAATTGTCAAGATACGTAGTGACAAGGGTACTGAATTCATTAACTGCTATATTAACGAATTTTGCTCTAAGCGTGGGATCCAGCACCTTACTAGTGCAGCTAGGACACCACAGCAAAATGGAGTAGCAGAACGAAGGAACAGAACTCTTAAGGAGGCCTGCAGGACCATGCTGACAGAGTATAATACGCCTCAGAAATTTTGGGCAGAAGCTATCAACACTGCATGCCACTCACAAAATAGAAGTGCTATCAATAAAGCACTAGGTAAGACGCCATATGAGGCATGGAAAGGTAGAAAACCCAGAGTTTCATATTTTCATATATTTGGATGCAAGTGTTTCATCCATAACAATGGGAAAAGCAAGTTGAATGCTTTCGATGCTAAAGCAGACGAGGGGATATTCTTAGGATACTCCTCGACTAGCAAAGCATTTAGAGTATTCAACTACTCAACCCTTTGTGTGGAAGAAACACCACATGTGGTTTTCGAAGAATCTCAACAGGACCCGTCTACCAACAAGATCGGTGAGAAAGCTACTGAGCCTACTGTCGAAACTGACAAAGACTCAGAGGTATATGAATCCGTTCAAGCTTACAATCCATTTATAAAAGCTCTCGAGTCAGACGACCAGAAGAAGGTGAGTGCTCAAGGTAACTCTACTAGACCAGTTGACATACCTAAACTAGTCGACTCATCTACTCCCATTAAAACTTCTGATGATAATGATGTTGATATGCATGATGCTGTACATGATTTAGATGACAGTACTTTTGTTAAAAATAGAAATACATTGAAATCTGCGCATAATACTGAAAATATTATTGGTGACTCTACTGTTGGTGTTAAGACTAGATGACAACTCTTTGAGTCGCAAGAACAATCTAGTCCATCTCTGTTTTGCTGGTGTTGTTTCCTCTCATCTATCGAGCCTAAAACCATTAATGAGGCATTGGCTGATAGTAATTGGATCATTGCTATGCAAGACGAGTTGAATCAGTTTGTTCGAAACGACGTCTGGGAACTTGTCGATAGACCTAAACATCATAATGTAGTTGGCACTCGATGGATTTTCAAGAATAAAAAAGATGAGAATGATGTAGTTGTTCGTAATAAGGCTAGACTAGTCGCCCAAGGCTACTCACAAGCTGAAGGCATAGACTATGATGAAACATATGCTCCTGTTGCTAGACTAGAAGCCATTCGATTGTTTTTGCATATGCTGCTTACATGAAATTTACAGTATATCAAATGGATGTTAAAAGTGCATTTCTTAACGGTATTCTTGTGGAAGAAGTATATGTTGAACAACCCCCAGGTTTCGAAGTCAAAGGTAATCAGGTATACAAATTAAAGAAGGCCTTATATGGACTAAAGCAAGCTCCAAGAGCCTGGTACGATACTCTTTCTCAATTTCTATTAGAAAATGGTTTTACTAAAGGCAAGGTAGACAGAACCTTGTTCAGAAGACAAGAAGGGAAAGACATTTTACTCGTCCAAATTTACGTAGATGACATCATTTTTGGTTCACCTAACAAAGAGCTGAGTGAAAGTTTCTCAACACTCATGCAAAGTAAATTTGAGATGTCTATGATGGGTGAAATGAATTACTTTCTTGGACTTCAAGTAAAACAGACCCCTGAAGGGATTTTCATAAATCAAGCAAAGTATACTAGAAATCTTCTAGACAAGTATGGTATTAAGACATGCAAGTCTGCTGGCGTACCTATGCTACCTACATACAGAATGGACCCAGACGAACAAGGTAAGTGTACTGATCAAACTCATTATCGTGGTCTAATTGGTTCATTACTGTACTTGACTGCTAGTAGACCTGATATTGCATTTTCTGTTGGTGTATGTGCTCGCTTTCAAGCTAATCCAAAAGAAAGTCATATGGAAACCACTAAAAGGATTCTGAAATATTTGAAAGGAACCATCAATCGTGGTATATGGTATCCTTCAAATGATGATTTATCTCTAAGTGGCTACTCTGATTCTGATTTTGGTGGCTGTAGAATAGATAGGAAATCTACATCTGGTTCTTGTCAATTCTTAGGCACAAAACTCATTTCATGGTTTTCGAAAAAGCAGACAAGTGTTGCTACCTCTACTACTGAAGCCGAGTACATGGCTGCTGGTAGTTGTTGTAGTCAATTATTATGGCTTATGCAACAGCTTAGAGATTATAATGTTTGTGAATCAAATGTTCCTATATTCTGTGATAGTAATAGTGCAATTGCCATTACACAAAATCCTGTTCTGCACACACGTTGTAAGCATGTTGATGTGAAACACCATTTTATACGTGATCATGTAGAAAAGAAGGATATTCGCATGGAAAAGATTCATATTGAGTTTCAAAGAGCTGATATTTTTACAAAACCATTAGCTGAGGCACGATTTCATGAATTATGCATTAGTTTAGGGCTAATTGATTCAGATCCAACTTGCCTATAGCTGTGTACTAACCAGACAGGTACATCAAACGAAGTATGGAGACAAGATCACTAGACTAGGGCACTCGTCTACTCACGCAACAGACAGGTATACAAGGCTAGACAAGATGATCAGACAACCCGATGAGGAAGCTGGTAAAGCTGAGGGTAAAACTAAAGGAATAAACATTTAAGGGGGAATCTATGATTTCTTAAATATCCTTATGTTGACTTTTATGTTGGTCAATAGTCATCTTGTTCGAAACCTTGATTATTGCCTTAGATTGATATTCATCTTAGTTATTGTTACTTTACTTGTACCATCGATTACACGTTGGATGTGATAAGATAGGTACATGAAGTCGTTCGATGTTCAGAATAGATATGCACAGACGAAGGGGGAACTCGTCTTGTGTACTTAAGTCAACTCGACTGGTGAAGCTTGAGTCTACTCGTCTGTTCTGGATGGACTCGAACAGACAAGCTAAGTTTTTTTTTATGCTAAGTGTTTAATCAAAACGGATTAAGAATATTATAGTACTTAGGTATTGATAGAATTTGAAAAACCCTGAATTAGATTTATACACTCTCATTTGATGTGGTGTATACATTCAGTTCTCACTCATCTTCATTAGGACAGATGAGTTCACTCCTCTGTTCTAACTAAGAAAGGGCGGATTCCAAAGTTTACAATATCAAATTACATAATACTCTCGGTTCCGTAACCGAATGCCAAAGGTCTTAACCGTCTTGATCAAAACCCAAATTATCACATGACTTAGTCACAATTCTTCTAACTTCCTTTCTCTCAAAAAGTTTTTTCTCTCACTATTTTCAAGCAACCTAGTTACTGATTATTGTTAAGATGTCTACTCGATCAATCTTCGATCTTAGAACTAATATGCAGGTCACATTCGACTTAGGCCGATACATCTCCGATAACAAAGTAAATGTGGAACCATCTGCGTTCTTCAAAGGCACTCACTCAGATGACGATGCTGAGATTCTGGCTAAATGCACTCGATGTGGGCTCAAACCGTATCTAGAATCATTTCCTCAAGTGGTCTTGGAGGAGGAGGTGCTAGAGTTTTATGCCAACGTCATCAGACAAGGTGATGTTCTTGAATCGTTTATTGGTGAAGATCGTGTGCAAATCACTCCAGAAACGATGTTTAACCATCTACAGCTGCCCATCGGTTCAATTGACATTGATAATTATGCACTTGGACAAGAAATTCGATATTTGAGCATCTTCTGTGGCAAGAAGCTGAAACAGAAACCGGATGGCAAGTATGCTCCAGTCAAGAAGGGTGATCTTCTTAAGAAATATCGCACGTTGTTGGATATTGCCAGCAAAATTCTGCTAAGTTCGACTGGTTCTCATGACTCTGTGACCTTTGTGAAGGCAAGGGTTATGGCTGTAATTTTTGACGGTATCACTGAATGCAATTGGTTCAAGCTAATTGCAGACCGCATTATGTATTTTGAGCGCAGTGTTCGAGTAGATGACAATACTCGAAATTGGGTGGTGTCTACTGCTGTTGGTTATGGTAATAAGCTAAGTGTCTTACTTCCTCTACTTATACCAAACAAGACGAAATGGAGCAAAGGAAAGCCATTTCACCCTTTGAAGTTTTACTTGAAGAAAGGGGCAGTAAGGAAACAGGCTGCTGCTAGGCCATCTGCACCTAGACAAGCCAGAATTGACCCCATGGAGGCTTTGCCATATGCTGGTGAATCTGGATCTTCAGAAGATGAGTCCGTTGAAGACAAGCCAATGGAAGCTGCACAAGACTCATCTAGTGCAGAAGACTCAGAGCAGACTCAGTCAGAAGAAGAGTCGACTCAGGAGCAGGAGTTGAGTGGACAAATACCCGAGATGTACACATTGGTGAGAGTCGATTCGCCTACTCATCCAGCCGAGTCGAGTGTACAGGTTGGTTCTACTACTCAATCTGTTTCAATTCCTCTCTCTCTCCCATCCTCTTCTGTTCGAACCAAGGCAAGATCACATCGATCTAGGCCTAGACCTTTTCCCACAACTTCACAAGTGCTGCCAGCATATCCGCTGAGGGTCAGCCTACCTGAAAACACTCCCATAATAGATACAACTGATACTCCGACAGTTGTCATACCAAACCAAGACACATCAAAGCTTTTTGAAACCAGTCCTTTCACACCCTCTCCCTCAACAGAATATGTTGAACCCTTGATCCCATCTACTTCAGATCAGATGATAGTTGCCACTGCAACAACTGAGTTAGAGACCCCATCTACTCAGACCCCGACTGAAGCTAGATTCGAATCCCTGGTCTATTATCCCATGTGTCTAAGGGAGAAGCGAGTCCGTTCAAAGATGAGCAAGAATTTGAAGAAGCAGCTCTCATCTGTTGAAGTCGACTACTCCTCAGAACAGTTTGAGAAACTGGTTCGAATTTGTACTTGGGTGGCCTTGAAAAAGTCTGGTACAGATGATCTCTTCGAAGTCATTCTAGGAAAGGGTGGTATTTCAAACTTCATGGATTGGGAAATGGAGCAGAAGGAGAACAGTGGTGTTAGTGATCACTCAGAGCTTTTCCCAAATCATGCTATCACTGCTTTTGCGAAAAGACTACTTGGTATTTCTGATGACTTAATGAGTTCCGAATTCAAGATTGATGTTGGTATTCAGGTTCCAGATCTTGATGATGTGCAAGACATTGTGGTGATTGAAGGTGATCAAGCTGCGTTGATTCAGTCTACTGATCCAATCTTAGATTTGGACAATGTCTCAGATCAGTTGAGAGGCATTGTGTTCAGATTTCAAGTTGATCATGCTGATAGTCCAAGATCAGATTTTACCTTCATAAATCGTTATTCTGATGATATACTTCCATTTGAACTTTGTGGATACATGAAGAAGTTGCATGCCTTATTGAAGAAGGACATAGCTATTGCTGAAAAGAAGGCTCATGAAGCGAAGTTTGCTATTATCTCTTACTCTCCTCAACTTAATCTAAGAGCTATTGCTGGAAGTGTGCTTCCAGAGGTTGATCCAGTTGAAGACGAGATCTTGACTACTGTTCCAGCAGATCAGTTGGTGAAAGCTTTGACTCCAGTAGATGAAGTCATGATAGATGTTACTCATGATGAGATTGGACAGTCATCTCAAGCTATCTCAGCCGCCTCAATAGATGAGTTGAAGTACGAATTGAAAGTTGTCATCAAAGCGTCTATTGATGAGTTTCTTAAATCTGACGTTCAGAAGGTTCTTATTGAACAAAACAATGTCCTTGTGACAAGTTCAAAGGATTTGATTGTTGGTGCAGTCAGTCAGGTAGATGAAGAATACAGACAGCATATGTTTGAGCAACTTGAGGGATTTCTTCAAGATCAAGTTGCATACTCAGAGAAGAGCTCAGTCGATTTTGCTCATGTCTTAGCTACTGAATCCAGGAAGTTGGAACGAGTCTATAGAGCAAGAATCGAGGTTGCTGATGTTCAGAGGAAGGAAGCTTATGATCAGCTAACTCAAGCTCAACAACTTATCTCAGCTATGACTGATGAAAACAAGAAGTTACGTTTAACTGCTACACATTTTAAGAATGAGTTGAATTTGTCTACTCAGAAGCTAGAGTTGGTTGCGACCAAGCTGGACAAGTTAAGTCAAAACAAGTCGCATGAAAAGCAAATTGAGAAAGCTACAGACCTTATGAAGCAAGCGATGATGGAAGAAATGACTCGGTTCACTTCTCTTTTCTCTCTCAAGGCATCTGATGAAGCCAAAAAGGGGGAAGAGGCAAGTCGAGTTGAATTTGCTGCTGAAGGAGTAAAGGAGGCAAGTGCTGAACCAGAAGCTAAAGATGCTGCTGAAGCTATGCAAGATCTTAAAAGGCCTAAGAAAAGCAGAGGCAGATTGGTTAAAACTGCAGAAGCTGAGCAAGCTAAAATTGAAGTTGATGAATTAAAGAAGAAGGAGAAGGGCAAGTCTATTGCGTCTCCAGAAGCTGAAGTACAGAAGAGAATGGTATCGAAAAGAAAGTCCATTACCATTGAAGAACCTACTCCTGAATCAAAGAAGCAAAAGATTGATAAACCAAGTGATGAAGCTCATTATGCTAAGAAGAAGAAGATAGAAAAACACATTGAAAGTTTGTTGAAGCAGAAGCCTGATGAAGATCAAATAGAAGACAAGCTCATTGATCATTTTATTGACAAAGAACATCGTCAAGATTGGATGAAGGTGAAGAGACAATGGGAATTAGATCACTGGATTATCAGGAAGTTTGGAGATTCTGATAACTCTGACGATCTTTATGCTATGTTTGATAAGTTCATGGAAGGACAGCATAAGATGCTACGGAATTTAATCATAAGGATATCTGTTGCTGCTAATTTTAATATTCTTGTTCCTGGTTTTCCGAAATTGAAGACTCCTATGACAAGCTCAGGAAAGAGAGTAGATGTTAATCAAATCAAGAAGTTTGAAGAAGAATTGCTAGACAAGGAGAAGATTGAAGATGAAGATCAGATTAGCTTAATTCACAGAAGACTCCTCGATGCATTCTGTGTTCCTAACCCGGAAGGAGGTAATCTTTCAAATTAGTTGATTGTTT
The DNA here is from genome assembly GCA_963675135.1 of Galeopsis tetrahit. NCBI lineage: Eukaryota > Viridiplantae > Streptophyta > Magnoliopsida > Lamiales > Lamiaceae > Galeopsis > Galeopsis tetrahit. The sequence continues at coordinate 15,785,579 of OY776127.1, read as the reverse complement.
TAGTTGTTTTTGCTCTGATATTTTGTGTTTAGAAGTAGTTGTAATATCTACTGATCTATTTCTGAATGAATGAAAAAGATAAAGTACTATTTGATGTTTAAAGACAAGATAACTACTTAACTAGTCTACTTACGAGAAAAGATTCAAGTAGTTTTGGCTTCATCAAAAAGGGGGAAATTGTTGGGATATGAATCCTAGAACAAGTCCTAAATGATGAACAAAAGATAAAAGATAAAGTTTTGATAAGCCAAAAAGAAGACTTGAATATTTTCTAAGTGTTGACTAATCTAGTCTAGTTGAGTTGAAGTCATCTTGTACAGATCAGTAGAATTCAAAAGAAAAGTACAGTTTAAAAGCAAGTATTCATTAAAAGATAAGTACGGTTTATAAGTACTTCATATCTGTTCATATATGTTAGATTGTTACTGAGCTATTTAATTGATGTATAGAGCTCATGATTTCTATATGTAATAGATTAGTTTCTTTGTATAGTTTATAAGTTGACTAAGCTTGTATTATAAAAGCTTAAAGTAATGTAATAGTCTTGTTAGGTTAGATGACAGGACTAGATTAGTTCTATTAGAAGTCTACTACTCAAGATAGGAAGACTACAAGACAAGACAAGTACATACAAGTCTACTCTAGACAGGTCAACTTGAAGATTACAAATACGCGTGAAAAGATAAAGGTATAGAAGTTAGTTATGGAATAACTAATTCATAACAGAAACGCATGGATTGATAAGAAGATTCAGTTGAAGGTAGTTATCAAGAAAAGTTGGTTACAACTTACTAAGTTCTTGAATTTGAAGTCTATAAATACCCCAAGGTATTTATTGGTTATGGACTACTGAGATATTGAGAAATACTGCTAATACGATTACGAACGTTATTGAAGATAATCGAAGTTTACTCTCAGAGTTGATTGAAGTTCAGAAAGATAGCCAGAAGACAAGTGAAGAATCCAGAAGGCTACTACTGAAAATCAGAGAAGTTTTTAGTTTTTGTTTGTTATTTTTCAAGGTGCTAGATACTTGTAAAATTTCTAGTAAGATCGTAGACATATCTGGAGGTATAGTCTGTTGAAGATCTAAGTCTTCTTCTTGGGACTTTAAAGACAGGAATACACACTTGTACTCGATTGGAAGAGTTTAGTGGAAATATCACAACTGGGTTTGTGAGAGTGGATGTAGACAAGTTGTCGAACCACTATAAATCTTGTGTTTGATTTACTTTACAGTTTTGATTGTTTAAATTGCTTAAGTGGTTGAATTACTTAACTGATCTAGACTAGTTGAGTATAGAACAGAGTTCTCGAATTAAGTTGAGTATAATTTTAAATTGGGCTCATTGATAAAGTTTCGCATTCCGCACAGTGTCATTCTGATATATCGAAAGATTTTAGAAAAGTCTATTCACCCCCCTCTAGACATTTTCTTTAGCTTCCCTCGATATTAACTCAACTTTGGGACCAACAAGGATACTATGGAATTTTCGATTAAATCGAAATTAGGGTTTGGAAGCAAGCTGAGTTTCTTGTTGCCTCAGCTGGTTAAAAAGCCGTATTGGAGTAATCCCAAGAAATTCCATCATGGGAAATTCTTGATGAAGAAGGAGTCTGTTCATTTTGAACAAGAGAACCCTCTGGAACAACCTCAAGAACTTGAAGCACAAGAGTCTGGAGCTTCAATGTATCAATCTGAGGACAATCAACCTGAGATTAGGTCGAAGGCAAGGCATGATCCGAGCAGTATTAGACCAAGGAGAGGAAGGTCTGCTACAGCTGCCTCAGAGCCAACAATCAGATTTGTGGAGACTGTGGTGCAATCAAGCTCAGAAGAGCAAGAGGTTAGTGTTCCTAGTCCTATTGTTGTGCATAAAAGAACTAAGACAAGAAGTGCTAGGAGGAAGTTGATTGTTGTCTCTCCTACCCCTTCAAACTCTGAACCAAGCCAAGCTGAAAACCAAAACCCTCAACCTTCATGTTCTAATCAATCAGATCACTATTTGTCTGTGACTCAGAACACTCCCCATTCATCCCCTCAGAACACTAATTTTTATCCTACCGCAATTTCTAGTCCTCAACATCAAACTTCACATCAACCTTCACCACATCAATCCCCAACACAGATTCATGATCACTCTACTGAACATGAATTTGAACCTTCTACTGAACCAATTGACATTTCATCATCCCCTGAACCTGAATTTATTTCTCCTAAACCTGCTGATTTAATGGAGTACACTATCTGTGATAAAGAGGATAGAATCAGGATAGATTTGAGGATAGCTTTATTGAAGCAATTTCCTGGATTGGATGAGAGCTCAGTTGAGTTTGAGAAACTCCTTAGGATAGGCACATGGGTGTATCTTAAGAGGAGTACTTTGAAGGAGAATTTGGCTATAATGGAAGGTATGGGAGGTGCTTCAATCTTTGATGATTGGGAAGCAGAGCAGATGCAAGCAGCTGGTGTTAACTCTTTTCTTGAGCTAGTTACTCCAGAATCTGTAGTTCATCTTGTTGAAAGATTAACTGGAATTAAGTACACTGTTGAAAAGATTGCAACTCCTAATTCAGATGAAGATTTGTTTATGGAAAGTGAAGAGAAAGGTGTTGATGAAGCTGAGAATGCTGCTGAAAAAGATTTTATGGAAATTGATGAGGATGTTTACAATGCAACAGAGGTGTTTGAGAACACTGTTGTTATTGAAGAAACAGAAGCCTTGGAGAATCAAGACTTAAATGTTGAAGAGATGGAAAGCATTCCAATTCACTCTGCTGATCCTATTATTCTTGAGGATGTGCAAGAACAGATCAGAACAGTTCCTGTTGAAAAGGAATCTGATAATTCTGACTTTGAGATATTGAAAAAGCAGAATGCAGAGCTTCAAGCAAAATTGGAAGATGCTGTAAAGATGTTTCAAGAAGCTACTGACAGAATGAATAAGATGAATTCTGAACTCTCTTATGAAAAGGTTATGGAACATACAATGTCCAAAATTTATGATCTTCATAGATTACAAGAGAAGAACCTGTCTCAAGTGTTGCATAAGAAGCTGGAGCAACACATATCTTCCTTAAAAGAGTGGCATGATGAAGCCAAAAAGGGGGAAGATAAGACAAGGAAAGTGATGGAACAAACTCAGTCACAACAAGCTCAGTTGGTTGTGAGTCAGGATGAGTTAAAAGAAGAAATTGCTATTCTGAATGAAAAGCTGAAACTAAGGAAGCAACAGAAACAGCAAGGTCAAGAAATTGTTGTTGAGAAGAGACCTGATATTGCTGAAAGTTCGATTCAGAAGAAGAGAAAGTTAGTCTTGTCTGATGAAGAACAAGAAGAAGAAGAAACTGGTAGACTTACCAGATCAAAGAGCAAATTGAAAGTTGGAATTTCAAGAGAAGAGGAAGAAAAACTTAATGTTTTGAAGAAAAAGAAAGCTGAAGAAGCAGAGCTGAAAAAGAAGAAAGAAAAGGATATCAAGTTCTTAAAAACAAGATTTGATAACAAAGTTGCTGCTTTGAAAAAGAAATTGAAAGCTCAAAGGAAAGCTGAAGGAAAAGAGTTTGACAAAGATTTTCAAGATGAAAACTTTGTGGATTTCATTGTTCTAACAGAAAATATGGAACATTGGAAAAATCTGAAGAAGAAGTGGCAGATTGCAAACTTCATTGTGAGGAAGTTTGGTGATCATTCAAGCAAAGAAGCTAAATTTATTGATTTTGAAGAGTTCATGCTGAACATTGATCAAGAGTTTTGGGAAGATATAGCACAAGTTGCTGCTCGTGCTGGAACCAAGATCTTGTGTCCTGAAGAACCAAATTGGGAACCTCCAAGACTGGAAAATGGAGAACCTGATTACAAGGAGATCAACAACATAATTGCTGAGATTATCAAAGAAGAAGGAATAACTGATCATCAACATATGATGGATATCAAAGCAAGGATGTATGTTGCATTCAGAATCTGAAGATATAGAATGAAGATGAAGGACAAGCTCAGAAGATAACATTTCTATCCTTAATCTTTATTTCTATATTTTGTGATCATTTTGCATATTTTGTTAGTATGTGTAATATGTGAAATACCTGATCTGATTGTGAATATGATATGGTTTCTGAATTGATGAACTGTTATGATTGACTACATACTTAACTACTGATTTATTAACATTTAAGTAGTTTTGGCTTCATCAAAAAGGGGGAAATTGTTGGGATATGAATCCTATAGACAATGTTCTAATTGATGAAAGTATGTTTTGATGGCCAAAAGCAACTTAAAGTTAGTGATATATGTGGTTCCAAGTCATCTTAACTAAGTCATTTGATGAGAAACTTAAATTGAGATTACTGATCTTAATGATATCTGAAATAAGTTTACTGATCTTATTTAGTAATATTAGGAATAAGATTACTGATCTTAACTGAGTCATATGGAATAAGATTACTGATCTGAGTATGGAAACTGAGAATAATTTTAGTGATCTTATATGAGATATTTGTATCTGAGTTACTGATCTTACATGAGTTACTGATCTTATTGTTTACTGATCTGATATATGAACTGTTAGGGACTAAGCTGATGTTTTGTATTGTATAGACAGCTTATAGTATAGGACTTAGATATACTCATCTGTATATAGTTCAGTTGATGTATAGATAGGTTTTATATATGTAAAGTTGTATTCTATTTGTATTCAGCATTGTAAAGTTCAGAACAGTAGATTAGAACTAGAATAGAAGAAGATCAGAAGACTAATGAAGACTCAGAAGACTACTTCAGAATAAGAAGACTTCAAAGAAGAGTTGAAGAAGAGCTTAGAAGAAATCTGGAGAAGTTTTGAAAGGTTTTAAGTTACTGTGCTGACTGACTCTGCAGAGTAAAATCCGAAGAGTAAAAATCAGAACAGTAAGTTACTGTGCTGATTTGGTGAAATTGAAGAATAAGTTTGGATAGCTTATTTAAGGTGTACTTGAAGATTTATTGAAGATATGCTGACTTAGAAGTTGAAGGAAGTTACAAAGTCGGTTACAAGAAGAAGTTACAAAAACAGTTTTAGAGTTAGTTGAGAGTTAGTTCACAAACTGCTAACTGTCATACTAAGTTCTATAAATACTGTGTAATCTCCTACTGCTTAGACTACTGATCTTAAAGCGTTTACAAGCAATCTAAGTCTACAGAGCACAAGAAGAACTCACAGAGTTGAAGGAGATTGAAGAAGAGAAGAGCCACTGAATTGAAGAGAAGAATCAAAGGCTATTCACAGAGAAGTTTTACTTTTCAAGTTTAAGTTTGTATTTTGTAAAACAAGTGTGCTAGTTACTTGTAGAATTACTAGTAGATCGAAGATATACCTGGAGGTATAATCGATAAGATCAAAGTCTTAATCTTGGGACTTTAAGCCACAAGAAACTCGAAGAAGAGTAATAAAACTTCACAACTGGAGTTGTGAGAGTGGATGTAGACATTTGTCGAACAACTATAAAATTCTGTGTTCTTTACATTTTCTGTTTGATATTTTGTTGAATTGTTTAACTAAGAACCTTAAGAATTTACAAAGATAAAGATCTAAAGAAAAGTTGAGTATAAACTAGTAAGGCCCATATTATTCTGAAATTACTGATCTGAGCTGAGTAAGCACAGTACAGTACATAAGAAGACTAAATTCTGCATTGCATATTCTGATATTTTGAAAGATTTTTAAAAGTCTATTCACCCCTCCCCTCTAGACTTTTACTAGCTTACTCAATCTTAACTCAACTTTGGGACCAACATTTATGAATAATTAATTTATAAATATATAAATGAATGATTTTTTTATTTGATTGTATAACATAAACTACATTAATTTTATAGTGAATTGTACACATTTGTTGAATATTTTTATCTTTTTCGCATAACGTCCCATTTTAATTAAAAATTTAATTTACTTCCCATAACTTCTTTAATTACTCAATTTACGTCTCATTTACATAAATTTGGGGATTTTCAGTGAAAATTGGACGTAAATTAAGCAATTGAAAAAGTTATGGGACGTAAATTAAAATTTTAACTATTTTGGGACGATTTTCAAAAAAGGTAAAAGTTACGGGACGTAAATAATTTTTTTCTCCACTTTTTCCAATACAAACAAGATCTTGCCACAACCAATTGTTGTGTGACCACCTCGAGGTGGCAATAGCTGACTAGTGTTGTTCAACTTGAACCAAACAAGATGTTGCCTTGATCGGTGGCAATAACTGACCGATATTGTTCAACTTGCACCAAACAAGTGTATATCATCGAGTATGGGGAAGCCTGATAGATAGAAATTGGATGAGTCTTTACCACATATGAAAATAATTTTTTTTTTCCAAGAGGAGCATGTATGACCGACTCTTTTACTTGGAGGAGTGCCTGACGGAGTTATGAATGTGGCGTGAATAACCAAGGGCTGAGGATTTTTTTTGGTTAAATGTGTTAATTGAAATCCGTGGATAATTGAGAGTGGTAAGAAACCTATTAATTCGGCTCAGGAAATATGATTTTAAGGAACTATAGAGACCGTATTCAAATTTTTCTTATTTCGAAGTCTCGAGTAATTAAGTACAATAAGTGCTAATTATGTGATTTAATTTTGTTCGGTTGGTTGTCCATTGAATTAAATCTCTTTCGTGTTTTAGTTCTCTTAGCTAGAGGACAAACAAATATTTAAGTGTGGAGAGAATTTTTTTTTTAACGGAAAAAGATTATTTTATTAATGAGTGTAAGATCAGTTTTGATCACCGTTGATCTTTTGGTGATTGGAATGTTTAATATATAATGGGGTATTTACATCATAGTCAAACTTTACAAATATACAAACTATGAGATAAGGAAAGTCTAAGTCTAAGGAAATAAAGATATATACAAATATCCCTACAAACATGGTCAAAATATAATGGGGTTGATTTACTTCCTAATACCCCCCGGTCAAGCATTGCGTGGGGTGAGGGACGACACAAAACTTGGAACGAAGAAACTCAAATGTCGGTCTTGGAAGACTCTTAGTGAAGATGCCAGCAAGTTGGAGATGAGAAGACACAAAGTCGGTGAGTAGCTTTCTAGAGGTAACCATTTCCCAAACGGAGTGATAATCAATGTCAATGTGTTTGGCTTTCTTATGCGCAATTGGATTTTGGCTTAGAAACAGAGCACTCCGATTATCAGTAAGAAGCACTGGGCGAGCACGTGGAAAACTAACGAAACTCGCGAAGAAGGTTTGTCAACCCGATCATCTCGGTTGCACCTGAGTTCGCCAAAGCTTTGTACTCAGACTCACAGCTCAAGCGAGCAACTGTGGACTGTTTCTTAGAGCTCCAAGAAACGAGATTGCCTCTAAAAAAATAGAATAACCAGAAGTGGATCGACGAGTCTCGAGGCAATGAGCCCAATCCGCATCGGAATACCAATGATGGCCTGATCAGGGCGATGTGGAAAAGAGAGGAGGCTATTAAACGGCTATATGTCAGTAAATTCAAATTGCAACTGTTACTTTCTATTAAGGAATATTCAAAACATTCCTTATATATAAGACATATTTGTTATATTTATCTTTTGTATTTATCTTTTTCTAAAATCATGTAATTAGGTTATACTGTAATTACTCCTATAAATACAAGTCATTCCCCACTCACCAATTTAACGGTGATTATATCTCATTGTTCACATGGTATCAGCCTAAACACGATCCTAAACCCTAACCCTAATTTCTCCTTCTCCCTCTCTACCGCCGCCGCCACTTCACCTATCATCGAGCTTGTCCCCCTCGATCATCTCCCTTCAATGGCAGACTCTTCTATCCTTATGAATGTCCTTATTCATATGGTTACAGTGAAACTCTCTTCTTCCAATTATCTCCTATGGAAGAAGCAGGTTGTCTCGATGCTTACTTGTGCTGATCTCTATGGTCTTGTGGATGGCACATCCGCCTCCCTACCGCCACTCACACGACCTTCGCTGCCTGGAAATTGAAGGATCAGAAAGAACTTGCCCTTCTCCTCTCCTCTCTCACTGAAGAAACCCTGGCTGAGGTCGTTCAATGTGACACGGCCCGTGACACTTGGCTTGCTCTAGAGGATGCTTTCAGTCACTTCTCCCAGTCACGAATTACCCAACTTCGTGAGGAGCTCCTTCTCCTCAAGCGTGACTGTCTCTCTGTTGCCGACTACGGTCGGCGCTTTAAGTCATTGTGCGACCAACTTGCCACCATTGGCAAACCAGTGGACAAATCTGACATGTCCCACTGGTTTCTACGGGGTCTTGGTCCCAAATTCAGCGGGTTTGCTGACACCAGAATGGCCCTCTCACCTGTGCCTGCTTTCCATGACTTACTACATCAGGCAATTGCCTTTGAGATCATGAACAAGCCTGATCTCGCCGAACCCGCTCCAGTTGCCTTTTATGCTCGCGATCAACCCTCTGCTCGCTCGAACACTTGCGACCATACTGGTGGTCGCCCTTCTGGGTTCTCTCGTGGTGGTTGCTCCGACTTCTCTTGTGGTCGCAGAGGGCGTAAATCCTACGTCCCTCGTTGCCAAATTTGTCGTGGCGAGCACTATGCCACCAAATGCCCTCAACGTTTTGTTCGCGGACCAGATCCTCGTCTCCCTGCTCGCCCATCCGCCCGCTTGTCCGAGGATCCATCCGCCAATCTTGCTCAAGACTTTCACTCGGCTTGCAAAGTCTCCTCGCCGGCCTCCTCGGATTGGTATGTTGATTCAGGAGCCTCGGCTCATATGACTTCCAGTACCTCGCGTCTGGACTCTTCGGCTCCATATTCTAGTAATGGTCAGGTTATTGTTGGTAATGGTAACTCACTACGGATTTCTCATGTTGGTTTGCATTCAATCTCTAAGGATATTGGTCTTCTAGATGTTCTTGTTGTTCCTCATATCACCAAGAATCTTTTATCTATTAGCAAGCTCACGTCTGGATTTCCAGTTGATGTTTGCTTTTCTGACAAGACATTTGTTGTTCAGAATCGGGATACCAAGGAGGTGGTGGCTCAGGGGCGTTGTGAACAGGGGTTGTACGTGTTGGAACGGGCACTCCCAGCTTTGGTCGCTGCCTTGAAGAAGCCCGGTGCTGCTCGCGCCTCCTTCGATTTATGGCATTCTCGTTTGGGACATGTTCATTTTGATGTTATTAAGGATTTAAATAAATTAGGGCATATATCTGTTAATTATGTTTTACCGAACCCTACTGTTTGCACCTCTTGCCAGTTGGCCAAGAGTAAACGTTTGTCTTTTAGCATTGCGACCTTTGGGGTCCCGCCCCCGTAACTGCGCTTTCTGGTTTTCGCTATTATGCTGTGTTCGTCGATGACTTTTCTCGTTTCTCATGGATATATCCTCTCCGTGCGAAATCTGAGTTTTTTGCTACATTGGTCACATTTCACAAGTTTGTATGCACCCAATTTTCAACATCTCTAAAAGTTTTTCAGAGTGATGGTGGTACTGAGTTCGTTAACAAGACTGTTCGCACCTTCATGACCGACCATGGAATATTACATCGAGTGTCATGCCCTTACACACCCCAGCATAATGGTCGCGCCGAGCGAAAGCATCGCCATATAATTGAAACTGGTCTCTCCATGCTTTTCCATGCCCGTGCTCCGAGTGAATTTTGGTTCGATGCCTTTGCTACTGCAGTACATCTCATTAATCGTCTTCCATCCTCCATTTTGGGTGGTCAATCGCCGTTTCAGGTTCTGTTCGGCACTATGCCTCTCTATGGGAATTTCGAGCCCTTCGGTTGTCGGGTTTTTCCATACTTACGCGATTATGCCTCGAACAACCTATCTCCTCGCAGCCGACCATGCATTTTCTTGGGTTACAGTAGCCTTCACAAGGGCTTCCTTATGATCCCGACTCCTCCAAAGTCTTTGTTACTCGACATGCTATATTTGATGAAGGTTGCTTTCCTTTTTCAGGTTCTGCTCGGCCCCTACCGACCAATGCAGTGGTCTCTTCCTTCTTGGATGCCGACCTAGGCTCCTCGAATAACTCCTCTCCTGAGTCTATTGCTCCTACTTCAACCATGCCCTGCTCGGCATGTATCTCTGATCCTGGCGAGGACCCACTTCCTCCGCCAGTCCCTACTGCGGAGCCACCTGCTCCCCCTGCACCGGCCAAGCAACCTCTGTCGACCACTGACCCACCAATGGAGCGGTCGTGGTCCAACCACCAAATGATCACGCGAGCTAAATCTGGGATCTTCAAACTGAAGTACCCACTAAACTTAGCCTCCACTGCCCTGCTCAGTGCCCTAACTACCTCATCAGAACCCCGTGGTTTCATTAGGTTTGGCAATGGGGCGGGTAAAAACCCGGACCCGCATAAATCCGGACCGTACGGGGCGGGTAAATACCCGGTCAAACGGGTCCCGGGGCGGGTAAATACTCGGTCAACGAATACCCGCCGAGTATGGGACGGGTAATGGGATTACATATACCCGACCCGACCCCGACCCGTATATATATATACATATATATTAAATTAATATATATATATATAATATTAATTTATTAATTCTCCCCTCCCCATTGGTAAGACATCTAACAATTCTAACTAATTAGATTATATAGAGTGGTTGTAGGATTTATTGATTTACTATACTTTATTTCTGGGGATTTAGGATGGCTTCTAAAATTGCAGCTGATTTACTCTATTTTCAAAAATGACTTAGATCCTTAGATTATTTATTTATTTTGTGATTAGTTGTTTATAACTTTATGTTATATTTAAAATTTTATGTTTTATTTGATGTTGGAATTGATGTTTTATGGTAGTTTTAAGAGTTGATTTTAATGTGCTATTTTTTTTTAATAAATAGATTTAAAAAAAAAAGTGATGGTGGGGCGGGGCGGGTTTACCCGCCGGGTTCACGGGGCAAAACGGGGCGGGTAACGGGTCTAAAAAAGTTTGGCAGGGCGGGTCCTGGGAAAGGCCAAACCTGTCCCATACCCGCCCCGTTGCCAACTCTAGGTTTCAAGTCTGCAGCCAAGTCCCCTGAATGGTTGGCCGCCATGCAGGAAGAAATTGATGCTTTGCGAGTTAACAAAACTTGAGATCTTGTTCCTCGCCCTCAGGATGCGAACATTGTTAGTTCCAAATAGGTCTTTAGAACAAAGTACAAATCAGATGGTTCCATTGAACGACACAAAGCCCAACTGGTCGCTCAGGGTTTCACCCAAATCCCTGGCACAGACTTCTCGCACACCTTCAGTCCGGTTGTCAAGGCAACCACTGTTCGTGTTATTTTGGCTCTCTCTATTCAAAACAATTGGCCCCTCCATCAGTTGGATGTCAAGAACGCTTTTCTTAACGGGTATCTTTAGAAACCAGTCTTCATGGCTCAACCTCCTGGCTTTGTCGATCCTCGGCTCCCGGATCATGTCTGCAAACTAAAGAAGCCCCTATATGGTCTTCGCCAGGCCCCCTTGGCCTGGTTTCAGCGGTTCAGCTCCTTCCTGCTCGGCATTGGCTTCAAGGCGTGCAAGTCTGACTCCTCGCTGTTTTACCTATTTCAGGGTTCCTCGGTCGTCTATCTACTTTTGTATGTGGACGATATCATTGTCACTTGGAATGACCCCGCCACTATTGCTCGCTTTATTTCTAGGGCGAACAAGGAGTTCGCACTCAAAGATCTCGGTCGCCTTAATTACTTTTTGGGTTTGGAAATCTCTTACACCCCTTCTGGGCTGTTCGTCGGGCAGTCCAAATATGCTCGCGAGATTCTTGAGCGAGCTGAACTTCAAGACTCCAAGCCCATTGCCACTCCCTTGGCCGCGGGCGAAACCCTGGTCAGCACTGGTGACCCTTTTTCGGATCCAACTCTTTATCGCTCCTTGGTGGGCGCCCTCCAGTATCTCACCATTACTCGACCTAATCTATCATTCTCGGTAAATCATGTCAGCTAGTTTCTCCAGGCGCCGACCAGTGACCACTTCTCGGCAGTAAAGAGGATTCTTCGCTATGTTAAGCACACTGTCAACTTTGACCTTTCCTTCACTCGACGACCAGACTCCTCTGTGGTCGCCTACTCGGACGCAGATTGGGCTCGTTGTGCGGAAACTCGCCGATCAACCTATGGTTATTCAGTTTTCTTAGGTGGAAATCTGGTGTCCTAGAGTGCCAAGAAGAAGCCCACTGTTGCTCGCTCCAGCTGTGAATCGGAGTATCGTACCTTAGCCAATGCAGTTGCCGAGGTCGTTTGGCTAACCTCTCTACTCCGCGAGCTCCGCGTTCCGTTACCAGCTCGCCCCGTTCTCCTCTCCGACAACAACATCGCCCTATTCCTCAGCCAAAATCCAGTGGCACACAAACGGGCAAAGCACATCGACATTGATTGTCACTTTGTTCGCGAGCTTGTCACCTCTGGCAAGCTACTCACACAGTTCATCCCCACACATCTCCAGCTCGCCGACATCTTCACGAAGAACCTTCCTTGCCCGACGTTTGAATTCCTTCGATCCAAGCTCTGCGTTTTTCTCATCCCACGCATCGCTTGACGGCGGATATTAAGGAATAGTCAAAACATTCCTTGTATATAGGACATATTTGTTATATTTATCTTTTGTATTTATCTTTTCCTAAAATCATGTAATTAGGTTATACTGTAATTACTCCTATAAATACAAGTCATTCCCCACTCACCAATATAACAGTGATCATATCTCATTGTTCACACTTTCACTTTACAGAGAAGTTTGAGATTCATATTTCTCCGTTTCAGGAATTGGCTGAATGTCATACATGTACGACTCACAATACTTAATGGTAAAAAAACATTGATCTACAAAGTCATGGGAACAGGAGAATCCTCTTACTTCCCATTGACAGCAGGAACAATGCTTCGTACGAAGGTCAACTCGGGTGGATGGGGTGGAGCCAACTTCAAAATCACCACCTAGACAATTAATCACTTTTCAGGTACAACCCTTTGCCTTTTTCACAGTACGCCATGCTTTATAATATGGAGTATCGATCAGTCATCCTGTGCTCATCTCCCAATATTTTTATGATTTGTTTACCAGTTATATTAGGAGTTGTCTTAACCTTATGAATGACAAATTCGGACATAAGCTTTGGAGTCATACACTTCAACAAATTCTTTTCAGTATTTCCAATGCAAATGTGAACCAAATTACAATCTTTTATTACAAGATATCCAGTAACTGATTCAGCAGTACCCTTAATGAGGTATGAAAACCTGAATATATTTTAATTCATTCCTCACATATGAAAACCTTGAAATTTGAGTGGTTCCATAATATATCTCCCTTTTATTTTTACTTTGAACTTTGAGTGGTTTTTTCAATTTAACGTGTAATTAAAGGTAAACTGAAGTTGTTAATTCTTACAGTGGTGTTTGTGTGCATTTCTTGGTAGTGAAATTTACAATCTTTCCTTGCAGATGGAAATTCCTTGGTGTTTGTGTCCATTATAGGCGTTTTTTAGTTGTAACTTACGTTTTCGCGCGTTGTGCTCGTCGAACCTTCCATCTCTAGTCGTTGTGGTGGGTAAAATGATGTTGTTGATTATTACTGTGGTGCCTGTGTGCATTTCTTGGTAGTGGAATTTACAATCTTTCCTTGCAGATGGCTCATCAGAGATCTGTGATGAGCCCAACCAGTTCTTCAGTCTGTAATAGTAGTAAATTTGGAGAGTCGAGTCGCAGTCTCAAAACATCGACGAAGTTACTCAAAGTGCTGAATAGAATTTGAAGCCTTGAAGAAAAACATGCATTGGACATGTCTTTGGTAAAAACATTCAGGAAAGAATTGGAGCAATCGAAGTCGCATATTCAAGAACTGGTGCAAGAGAAGAAATGGGATCGATAAAAACGAAGTGGAATTCGCAGGCCCGCCTAGTCCCGTCAAGAAGTGGAATTCAGAGGCACCTGTAACCGGTCCTAACATATCCGAGTCTTCTTCAAAATGGACGAGAACGCCCATGAAACCGAATACGTTGAAGGCGAAGTTGATGGAAGCAAGGCAAGAGAGGCAGCAATCTCGTACTAGGGCTTCAAAAAGTTCGTCGCAGGGCGATTAAAGCTGTAACTGTAAGAAGTTCCCTGCATTAGGTTTCAGACAAAGGAATGTTGTAGATTAAGGAGATGTCCCTTTAATTATGTAGAATTTGTTTTGTAATTTAAAGATCAAAAGAATATTTTATACTCTCCGTCCCATGATTATTTGCACACTTTTAATATGTAATTAAATACTCAAAAAACTTAATACCCTCCCAACATCATTTTATTTTCAAAATTGACACTCATTTTTTACATACATTTTACTTTACACCTCATGATCAAATCAACCAAAATACTCCTCATTTATCTTACATCATCAACTACTAAATTCACTTTTCTTAAAAAGAGTGTCGATCAAACCGTGCAGATAATCCCGGACGGAGGGAGTATAACTATTAGTAGTTTCATATGGAAAAATCATTATAGTAAATCCTACAAGATCAAATTCCAAATTAGTGAGAGTATTGGTTAGATCATTATAATTTGTTTTGCATGTTTATTTCAAGTTAATTTATATATAGAAAGAAATCATAATTATCAAACTGAAATAAATATTGAAATTATATACACAATTCCTCGTTGAAAATGTGGTGAAAATATATGACAGCTATAACAAACTAGTTTTGTTTTTCTTTTTATTGAGATAGAGATACAATCATAGTACAATATAAATAACAAGAGAATTGAGAGATACAAATAATTCACCAACAAAAATTAAACAAATTAAATGGCTATATACACACTAAAATGTCTATGTATGATCATATTTATTCACATGTTCTTGTTTCCAGGTAAATACTTAGTTTAAAAATATTCATTGTTGATCAATTATTATTTAAACACATTAATCCCGACCCTAATATAGTTATAATAAGTTTAATATGATAATGTGTCGATTTGAGACTATTTGATTAATTTTTTTGCCAGGAACTATTGGCCAACCATATCTCCGGTTTTCGGAGTGTCCAATTGAGGAGGTGGTGTTGTTCCCAAAAGGAGTGTGACACGTGTATGGGGGGGGGGGGAATACACGTGTATGTATTTTTCAAAAAACGTTTTGAAAGTAATCAACACAAATAATCAGAGTCAAATAAGTTACACAGTATGTCAAGTCCTATGAAAATACTAACAGTAAATTCTAACAGATCTTAACAGTATGCAACTTGTATGCGGAATAAATGATAGGCCCTATTATACTCCTTAAATGATATACACTCAAATACTAAACTATCAAGTAGCAGTAAGCAACTATAACAACACAAAAGCTTAAGCAAGAAGATAAATGCAGTAAGTAAGAACACAAGATGTATAGTGGTTCGGAGGCTAAACTGCTCCTACGTCCACTCTCCTAATTTAATAGGATAATTCCTTAATCTCTTCGGAATTAACTTGTTTTTATAGTGCCAAGGTGCACTCTACTTCTTCTTCTATTCTCTTGATTTCTTACAACCTTCTCTCGTTGCAATACTCTCAACACGTCTACGAACTCAACGATACTCTCAAACTATCTCTCAAGGTGAAAGTAGAGTTTTGTTCTTGCACCAACTAAGTGTGATACCCTTTACAATGTAAGAACAGATGTAAAGGCTAGGATATCACTTTCTAGGCTTTGGATAATCAAACAGTAAGCTTGCCTAGTGGGGACTAAAGGTAACACTCACAAATGAATATGCTTAAAAGCTTTATCTCTCGAGTGTTTTGAATACTTTTGAATGCTAAAATATTGCTAGAATGTGTATGGCTTGTGTGTCGTGTGGTATGTCCCGTCCTCTTGAAATGATTCAAGATATGGCCTATTTATAGATTAAGCAAACTATCCTTTGGTGGAGATAGCAAAACTTATCCATAAATTTGAACTTTCGAATTGTTCAGGGGCCTGCATGCAAATAGTACATGCATTTACGTCCATTTTGCATTCTGCAATTCATTCTCAGAATTTGTTATGCACAGTGACAGGTGGCATCCGAATATTGGTTGATTTGGAATAATTCCGTCATTTCCGCTAACGGCCTCGTACTGGGTAAAATGCCTCGTCATTCATCGTCTTTGACCATAAGTGTGCCAAGTCCAAAGTATATGAATGTCCAAATTCATCATACTTGACTTCAGCTTCTTGTCTTCGATGTTACTTGTCTTCATATGCTTTGTGCTTTCAGGTCATTTGTCATAGATTCAAGGAATAATCTATCTAAGAAAAATTAAAGCTCCGTAACATATATGAGCTTTTCTAACCTGAAAATCTAGACTTGGCAAATCATCATACTTGGAGTTTTACTTAGGGTTTTGGTATCTAATCAAAATCAAATTTTCTTTTATTAATATCAACCATATCCCAACAATTTCCCCCTTTTTTATGATGCCAAAACCTACTTACTTCAAAAGTTCCATAGGGATTTCTTTTTCAATAGATTTGACAAAAACAGGACAACTAGCATGTGTTTTCTATACTTAGAGAATTTCACAGAATAAGTTCAGATAATTAACCTAAAAAGGGCTAAGTTCTCTGAGTTCTATAAAACTTGATCTAAGCAAGAATCAATTTAAAAATTTGCTAGAGCCTATTTTTTTTTTTTTTTGACAAAAATAACACAAGTATAAAGACTCAAAAATTGTTGTCCAGTGCATACGATATATAATCATCATCCAAATAAAAACAGCACATAGTAAGAGCAGAAGGTTGTAAATTCTAGCTCTTAAGGAGCAACAATTGTTTGAAATATAAAATAAACGTAGATAAAGAGTTCATAATAACTTGAATCTTGACTTGACCTTCAGCAGCTTCATCACTTGGCTGCATCTGACTTCTTCTTCAGGAAGGTTGGGAGTTCCTTGAACAGTGGAGTCAGCCCATATGATGCAAAGTGTCTGTTCTTCAAGGCAATGACTTCCTCGTTTTTCCCAATCAAGTCTTCATCCTTGACAAGTTGCACAAACTCATCAGTAATAGTTTTCTATCAATACCATTTCCATCAGCCTTCATTGGTGGAGTCTAGAAAATCTGTTCAGGAGCCTTGACAATCACTTTTTCTTTCTGAGCAGCTCCAAGAATTTTTGTGTGCAGTTCTGGATAATTCTCCATCATAAAACCTTCATAAAGGCCATCAATGTATTCAAAGTCTCCCCATCTCTTAACAACATAGAAGAGATGATCCCATACTCGATTGGCTTCTTCCCAAACACCATTGAGTTCAGCAGGAACCCAGCTGTCAGTATGAGGGAGCCTTTTCAAGGTTTCAAACTTCTTCTTAGCTTTGTTCTCCATCATCAGAGCATAAGAACTCTTGTAGGATTTTGAATTTCCTGGATTAAAATTTTTGTGCCTTTTCAACCTGCATTCCTCAACATCTTTGAACATTTTAGTCCTTTCTTCAATAACCAACCTTCTTACTCCTCTCCTGTTCTCTTCATCCCGACCAGCTCCTTCAGCAAAGATATTTGCAACTTCTTCAGAAACAGGAATTTTGGCTTTAGCAGATTCAGCAGCAACTTCAAGAGAAGCTCTCTTAACAGGAAACTTATCTTCCCTTCTAATCAATGTTGAAATTTCCTCCATTTCCTCATCATCATCTGGTTCACTAGACTTATACTTCTTGCTTTTCTCATTCTCAGAAATATCAGCAAGCTTCTTCCTTTTCAGAGTGGGTTTCCTTATCTTTCCACTTCTGGTTTTGGGGCACTCCTCCTCCTCAGTTATATCAGTAATTTCCAATAACTTGGCTTTCCCCTTGCTAGTGCTTTTGCTACCTTCCCCCTTACTCTTCAACTCTTCCCCCATCTTCTTACCTTCCCCATTTTTGGCATCATCAAATGCCTCAAGGTTAATGGGGTCAGTAGGGTTGGCATCAATCTTTGCCACAGTAAGTGAGATTTCTTGTTGATAGGTGTCCATTCTCTTCACCTTTATTATTCCTTCCAAGTTGTCTTTGAATGAGTCAGAAGCAGCATTCAGTGAGCTCTTGATGGTTTCTCTAATCAATTGATCTTTCTGACTTCCCATAGATTGAGTCAGCTTTTCAATGTCTTTTGACAACATCTGGGAGATTTCTTCTTTCTCCTTGGCAACTTCATCCTTTAACTTCAGAATCTCCTCTCTTTCCTTCTTGATCAAATCCTTTTCAGTGTGGAAGTATGTGGTAACAGCATCTGACATGATCTTTGATGATTCACCAATTTTTAGGGTAGAGTCCTTCACTTCCTTTCCAACATTGTCCATCTTTTTATCAAAGGTCTCAAAACCTTTTTCAACAGCTTCTAGCTTGATGGTTGTGGAGTTCATCTTTTCTTCCAAACTCTCTACTTTGATACATAAATCCAGAGCATTATTATCAAAAGTTTCTTCCAGGTTCTCCATCCTCCTTGTCATCCTTCTTGCGTTTGTGTTCAAATTGAGTAAAGACTTGTGCTGGGCTTCATTTGTAGGAATGATAGTTTCATCCAAACTGTCCCTGACATACTTTCCCATGTTTAGGCATAAACCTACAACATTTTCTAACCTCTTCCTTTCAGCTTCATCAATTTGTTCAATATGAGTATTGAACTCACCCTGCACAGCTTTCAACCTTTCATCCTCCTTATCAATGATGCAAACTTCAGTCAGTGGAAGAGCATCTAGGTGAATTGGGAACTCCATCGAAGTTGATGGTGCTGCAGCTATTGCCTCATTTTCCAAGGTCTTCTTCATAGCAACTGGTTCCTCAGGTTTCACAACTCCTTCCATAGCAGTGTTGTCCTCTACTTCATCTTTCTTGGCCTCAACTTTAGTGACTTCAGCAGGAGTTGACTTAATTAACTCAGCATCATGAATGTTAGGATTTTCAGCAGTTCTCTCAGTTGGAGTTTCAACAATGACAATCTCCATAGATTCAGTGGTTTGAACAGCAGGCTGTGCTTCCTCTACAATATTTTCAATCAATTGACTTTGGTCAATTTCATCAATCTTTTCTCCTTCATTGGTTTCTCCATTCTTTATCTCTTCAATGGCACTCTCAACTCCATCAAAAAATCTTTCTCAGCAGGCTTTTCAACTTCATTTCCTCCTTCAGTGTTGTCTACCTCCATGGTAGCATTCTTTTCATCATATTTGTCCTCAACTGTCTTGGTCTCTTTTTCAGTCTTGTCCTCAGTGTTCTTGGACATCTCCTCTGTCTTGTCCTCATCTTGCTTGGACATTTCAACATCCTCCTATATTATGTCTTCGAGGTTCAGATCAAACCCAGCAATAATGGATTGAATAGCCTACTTCTGAATGTTAATGTTTACCAAGCTGGCAAACAACCTTTCATCTGTTAGTTCAAAAGTATATTCCACCTCAGCAAATTATGTCAATCTGGTCTCCTCATTTTCCCACCAGTCCAGTCCCTTGGACTCAATAACTTTCCCAATGTCATACATAGATTTCTTTCTTATGTCAACAATCAATCTAAGATCATAAAAGGTTGATCTTAAATCAGGATATTTGGCAAGTTGGGGGTAAAGTTGATCTAGGAAAAATTTGGATTCATCTCTCAATGATATTTCATAGGTGTATTCAGGAGCTGTATCTGACTTGGATGAGGGTTGGGATTCTTCAAAATGAATTGATATGGGGGTATCATACTTGTAGTCAATTTTAAGAATGGTTGGGTCATTCAAGTGAGGGGTGGTTTCAATAGCTTTTGGGTTATGAATTGGTGGTTCTGGATCATTTAAATCCAAGTTTCCAGGTGATACTCCTTCTTCATCACCTTCATCATCTTCTGAACCTTCCAGTTCAGCTAGCTCATCAACATCCATTTCTTCATCAGAAGTATCATCATACTCCTCTTCAGTTTCTTCTCGACTTGAACTAGGGCTTGACATGGCCCTCTTCTTCTTGGATTTTGAGGCTGTTTCAACCTCCTTTCCCTTTCCTTCCTTCTTTGCTTTTTCAAGAATGTTGATCACCATTTGTTTTGCTTCTTCACTCCTTTGCTTGGCAGTTTTGTCTTGATTCCTTGTTGAGGCTTTTGGTGATTTGATCTCCATCCCCAATCTTTTTTGAGTTCTCACAGATAATTGTCTGAACAATATTTTGGTGGTGTTGAACTTAACTCCATCTTCAACAATGTCTTCTGGTCCTTTCTTGTATAAGAAAGCAGCAACTTTTGTATAGAAGGCTAATGTCTTCTTGATAGCCACCTTCCTTACATCCACAATTTTAAACTTTGTTTTTTCTTCTGCAAGTTTCTTTAGAAAGTAACATTTCCAGTTCATTGGCTTCTTTCCTCCATCAATGACTGTTTTCATCAATCTTACTTTGGATCTGCTGATCTGATCATAGCTCCCTGTGGTGCACATCACAGTCTTTGCAACCACATCTAGCAATAGTTGATAGTCTTCTTTCAGAACTCTCTTGTGTAGACCAGATTTGAGAGGTACAGGCTTGTCCATCCACTGGTTGGCAACTTCTTGTTCATTGTTCCTCATATACTCTCCAGGGTCCTCTCCAGTAGCATTTAATCCAAAGAAATCATCAAAGTCTTCTTCAGTAAACTCGAACTTTTCAACAGTCCTTTTGGTTGTATCTGGTTCATGAGTCATAATGTATCCAGATCCTGAGCTTTTCTGAGTAAATGTGCCTAGGAACTGAGTAGTTGAAAGTTCCAGGCATGTTTTAGGGATGGCCTCGAGCCATTTTCTCAGTCCAGCTTGCTCCAACCAAGTAACTATCATTCTTGTGTGTTTGTTTGACAGATTATCAAAACACACAGTCTGCTCAAAATGGAGGATGGTTGCTTCACTCAAGTAGTTCCAGTTGATGTCCAAATCGGCAGAGTTGAAGTCAACTAAAACATAAACAATACATAAGATTAACATGGATCTTTCCATATAATTAATGAGCCATATGATTAACCTATTTTTAATCAATATCTTGCATTTATGTCTAAGATTTATTGTGGATATATTTACAGAGCATGTTTACAACAACACAATACCATATCCAACAATGTATTTAAGCTCGTAATCATGATATCTAAAAGCAATATTTGTACGATTCTAAGACATTATCAAGATTTTAAGCATAACAACATGCATTTAACAACATATCATTCAGTAAATGACGAATCCGTAAATATAGCATTTAAACAGAGTCATTTGAACTAAAAATAGAGCATGTTGTGTTTTCTTGAAAGGTTGATATATATGCATGTTCTCAAAAGATAAATATGAGAAATACTAACCCATTTCCAAAGACATTTTTGTTACAGAAATAGAGCTTTGAGCAAAACTTGAAGATGAGCTTGAGTATTCATGAAGAATTTAGCTTAGGGCTTTTTCAGAAATTTTGAAAACGTAAATTGTGAAAAATTCTAAGTTTCGCTTTTATACTTCCTCAGCTGTACGTTTTGAAAAAGTGTTAGATGTAGGGCTGAAATTAATTTGATCGAGATCAAGGGCTTAGATCAATTCTGTTACACCAAAGGACGCAAATGTCGTGTCCAGTGCACAGTAAGTTGCTTTTTCAGAAAATCGTGCAATTGATCGTCTTTTAGCAAAAATCTCTTGTTTGTCGTTTATGAGCATTAAATGCGTACTATAATGATGAACATAGTTTAACTTATATGAAAAAGAAAACTTATCTACAGTCAAGTGATAACTTGACTGAATAACCCTTGACAACTTCTATTGAAGTTTCTCATGTGCTTTGACATCCTCTACGTTGTCCTTCATAGTTTTCCTCATACTTGTCGAGTATCTTTCTTTAATTTTACTAAAGAATGCCATGTACTTTGTCCAGGTTTCCTGCATGAAAATTCTTGAAAATAATATCAGTATGTGAAAAATAAATTAATGAACTTTGACTTTGTTTCATCTAACTTATCCTTCATCTGGATTGTCCTCAGACTTCTCTCTAAGTTCCCCCTTGGATTAATACTAGTATCTCTGGCATGAATTAAAGTAATTCCTTATACTTTAAACATTCTCTCCAGGATCTAATAAACCAAGTTCCATTGAAAGTTCCTTGAACCTTGTTTCAGCTAGAGGTTTTGTAAGAATATCAACCTTTTGCTTATTAGTATGAATCTTTTCCATTCTGATGTCCTTTTTCTCAACATGATCTCTTATGAAGTGATGTATAATATCCACATGTTTACACCTTGTGTGTAACACTGGATTTTGAGTAATAGCAATGACACTATTATTATCACAATAGATATGTACATCTTTTGTGACAAATTTATAATCTCTTAGCTGTTGTTTGAGCCATAGAATTTGAGCACAACAGCTTCCAGCAGCCATGTATTCAGCCTCTGTGGTTGAAGTAGCTACAAAAGTTTACTTCTTGGAAAACCATGAAATCAATTTGTTTCCTAAGAATTGACAAGTGCCAGTAGTTGATTTTCTGTTTATCCTACATCCTCCATAGTCAGCATCAGAATAGCCAGTCAACTCAATGTTGTCTTCAGATGGATACCACAATCCTAAGTTCACTGTGCCTTTTAAATACCTAAGTATTCTTTTGGCAGCCTCTAAGTGACTTTTCTTTGGATTGGACTGAAATCTAGCACATACACCAACTGCAAAAGTAATATCAGGTCTGCTTACAGTTAGATATAATAAAGAACCTATTATTGCTCTATATTCAGTGGGGTTGGTATGTATTCCATCAATGTCAGGATCCATTTTCCAATTTGTATTCATAGGAATCCTAACTAGTTTGCTATTTTCACAACCAAACTTCTTGATCATTTCTCTAGTATACTTAGCCTGATTGATGAAGATTCCTTTCTCTGTTTGTTTGACTTGTAAACCTAGGAAAAAGTTCATCAATCCCATCATTGACATTTCAAACATCCCTTGCATGAGAGTTGAAAATTTCTTGCACATATCCTCATTAGGTGAACCAAAAATGATATCATCAACATATATCTGTACTAACAGAATATCATTTCCTTCACTTATCCTAAATAAGGTCCTATCAACTGTGCCTTTCACAAATCCATTGTCCAATAGGAATTGTGATAGTGTCTCATACCAAGCTCTTGGTGCTTGCTTGAGACCATAAAGTGCTTTCTTCAATCTATACACTTTGTTTCCTTCTTCAAAACCAGGTGGCTGCTCCACATATACCTCTTCTTTAAGTACACCATTCAGAAATGCACTCTTCACATCCATTTGGTATACCTTGAACTTCATATGAGCTGCATATGCTAAGAACAGCCTAATTGCTTCTAACCTAGCTACAGGGGCAAAGGTCTCATCATAGTCTATTCCTTCATGTTGACTATAACCTTTGGCAACTGGTCTGGCTTTGTTTCTAACTATAAATTCATTTTCATTCTTCTTGTTCTTGTAAACCCATTTAGCTCCTACAACATCCTGATGTGTTGGTCTGTCTACCAGTTCCCAAACATCATTCCTTTTGAACTGATTTAGTTCCTCTTGCATTGCTGTAATCCAGTTGGAGTCTTCCATTGCTTCTTCAATGGTTGTGGGTTCTGTTTCAGAAAGAAAGCAACAAAATAAAGCACTCTCTCCATGTTGTCTCCTAATGATTACACCACTAGTAGGACCACCAATGATCTGGTCTGAAGGATGAGCATCTAGCCATGTCCTTCTAGACTGATCATTTACAGATGAGTTAGTCTCATCTGGTTTAACATTTAATTCAACATAAAATTCAAGAAAATTAAAAGCTGGATCAGTTTCATATTCACGGGTGTTGTCTATGTCATTGACATTGGTATTCTCAGGTTGAGTTCCCCCTAAATCATTTGATCCTTGTACTCCCTCAGCATTACCAGCTTCTTCATTGGGAGAACTTACCTCAGGTTGAGTGGGTTCATTCAACTCAACATTGCAGTTTTCCTTAGGAATGTTGACTTCAGGTAAGTTGTCTTTATCTTGAATGGATTCAGATATGTTGGATATCTTGAGGTTGTCCAAGTCAGTGTTACACACAAGGTGTAAACATGTGGATATTAGACATCACTTCATAAGAGATCATGTTGAGAAAAAGGACATCAGAATGGAAAAGATTCATACTGATAAGCAAAAGGCTGATATTCTTACAAAACCTCTAGCTGAAACAAGGTTCAAGGAACTTTCAATGGAACTTGGTTTATTAGATCCTGGAGAGAATGTTTAAAGTATAAGGAATTACTTTAATTCATGCCAGAGATACTAGTATTAATCCAAGGGGGAACTTAGAGAGAAGTCTGAGGACAATCCAGATGAAGGATAAGTTAGATGAAACAAAGTCAAAGTTCATTAATTTATTTTTCACATACTGATATTATTTTCAAGAATTTTCATGCAGGAAACCTGGACAAAGTACATGGCATTCTTTAGTAAAATCAAAGAAAGATACTCGACAAGTATGAGGAAAACTATGAAGGACAACGTAGAGGATGTCAAAGCACATGAGAAACTTCAATAGAAGTTGTCAAGGGTTATTCAGTCAAGTTATCACTTGACTGTAGATAAGTTTTCTTTTTCATATAAGTTAAACTCTGTTCATCATTATAGTACGCATTTAATGCTCATAATCGACAAAGAAGAAATTTTTGCTAAAAGACGATCAATTGCACGATTTTCTGAAAAAGTAATTCACTGTGCACTAGACACGACATTTGCGTCCTTTGGTATAAAAAAATTGATCTAAACCATTAAATTTCATCAATTCAATCTCAGCCCTACACCTAACACTTTTTTCAAAACGCACAGCTAAGGAAGTATAAAAGCGAAACTTAGAATTTTTCACAATTTACGTCTTCAAAATTTCTGAAAATGCCCTAAGCTAAATTCTTCAAGAATCCTCAAGCTCATCTTCAAGTTTTTCCCAAAGCTCTATTTCTTTAACAAAAATGCCTTTGGAAATGGGTTAGTATTTCTCATATTTATCTTTTGAGAACATGCATATATATCAAGCTTTCAAGAAAACACAACATGCTCTGTTTTAGTTCAAAGGACTCTGTTTAAATGCTATATTTACGAATTCGTCATTTATTGAATGATATGTTGTTAAATGTATGTTGTTGTGCTTAAAATCTTGATAATGTCTTAGAATCATACATATATTGCTTTTAGATATCATGATTACGAGCTTAAATACATTGTTGGATATGGTATTATGTTGTTGTAAACATGCTCTGTAAATCTATCCACAATAAATCTTAGACATAAATGCAAGATATTAATTAAAAATAGGTTAATCATATGGCTCAGTAATTATCCATGTTAATCTTATGTATTGCTTATGTTTTAGTTGACTTCAACTCTGCCGATTTGGACATCAACTGGAACTACTTGAGTGAAGCAACCATGCTCCATTTTGAGCAGACCGTGTGTTTTGATAATCTGTCAAACAAACACACAAGAAGGATAATTACTTGGTTGGAGCAAGCTGGACTGAGAAAATGGCTCGAGGCCATCCCCAAAACATGCCTGGAACTTTTAACTACTCAGTTCCTAGGCAGATTCACTCAGAAAAGCTCAGGATCTGGATACATTATGACTCATGAACCAGATACAACCAAAAGGACTGCTGAAAAGTTCGAGTTTACTGAAGAAGACTTTGATGATTTCTTTGGATTAAATGCTACAAGAGAGGACCCTGAAGCGTATATGAGGAACAATGAACAAGAAGTTGCCAACCAGTGGATGGACAAGCCTGTACCTCTTAAATCTGGTCTACACAAGACAGTTCTGAAAGAGGACTATCAAGTATTGCTAGATGTGGTTGCAAAGACTGTGATGTGCACCACAGGAAGCTATGATCAGATCAGCAAATCCAAGGTAAGATTGATGAAAGCAGTCATTGATGGAGGAAATAAGCCAATGAACTGGAAAGGTTACTTTCTAAAGAAACTTGCAGAAGATAAAGCAAAGTTTAAAATTGTGGATGTAAGGAAGGTGGCTATCAAAAAGACATTAGCCTACTGTACAAAAGTTGCTGCTTTCTTATACAAGAAAGGACCAGAAGACATTGTTGAAGATGGAGTTAAATTCAACACCACCAAGATATTGTTCAGACAATTATCTGTGAGAACTCAGAAAAGATTGGGGCTGGAGATCAAATCACCAAAAGCCTCAACAAGGAAGCAAGCCAAAACTGCCAAGGAAAGGAATGAAGAAGAAAAAAAAATGGTGATCAACATTCTTGAAAAAGCCAAGAAGGAAGGAAAGGGAAAGGAGGTTGAAACAGCCTCAGAATCCAAGAAGAAGAGGGCCATGCCAAGCCCTAGTTCGAGTGTAGAAGTAACTGAAGAGGAGTATGTTAATACTTCTGATGAAGAAATGGATGTGGATGAGCAAGCTAAACTGGAAGGTTCAGATGATGATGATGAAGGTGATGAAGAAGAAGGAGTATCACCTAGAAATATGGATTTAAATGATCCAGAACCACCAATTCATAGCCCAATAGCTATTGAAACCACCCCTCACTTGAATGACCCAACCATTCTTAAAATTGCTGACAAGTCTGATACCCCATACCAATTCTTTTTTATGAATCCCAACCCTCATCCAAGTTAGATACAACTCCTGAATACACCTATGAAATGTCATTGAGAGATGAATCCAAATTTTTCCTAGACCAACTTTACCCCCAACTTGCCAAATATCCTGATTTAAGATCCACTTTCTATGATCTTAGATTAATTGTTGACATAAGGAAGAAGTCCATGTATGATATTGGAAAAGTTATTGAGTCCAAGGGACTGGACTGGTGGGAAAATGAGGAAACCAGATTGACAGAATTTGCTGAGGTGGAATCCACTTTTGAACTAACAAATGAAAGACTGTTTGCCAACTTGGTGAACATTAAGATTCAGAAGGAAGTTGTTCAATCCATTATTGCTGGGATTGATTTGAACATTGAAGACATAATGGAGGAGGATGTTGAAATGTCCAAGCAAGCTGAGGACAAGACAGAGGAGATGTCCAAGCAAGCTGAGGACAAGACAGTGGAGATGTCCAAGAACACTGAGGACAAGACTGAAGAAGAATCCAAGACAGTTGAGGATAAAGATGATGAAAAGAATATTGTCATGGAGGTAGACACCACTAAAGAAGGAAATGAAAGTCAAAAGCCTGCTGAGAAAGATTTCTTTGATGGAGTTGAGACTGCCATTGAAGAGATAAAGAATGGAGAAACCAGTGAAGGAGAGAAGATTGATGAAATTGACCAAAGTCAATTGATTGAAAATATTGAAGAAGAAGCACAACCTGCTGTTCAAACCACTGAATCTATGGAGATTGTCATTGTTGAAACTCCAAGTGAGAAAACTGCTGAAAATCCTAACATTCATGAAGCTGAGTTGATTAAGTCAACTCCTGTTGAAGTCACTGAAGCTGAGGCCAAGAAAGATGAAGTAGAGGCCAATACTGCTATGGAAGGAGTTGTGAACCCTGAGGAACCAGCTGCTATGAAGAAGACCTTGGAAAATGAGGCAATAGCTGCAGCACCATCAACTTCGATGGAGTTCCCAATTCACCTAGATTCTCTTCCACTGACTGAGGTTTGCATCATTGATAAGGAGGATGAAAGGTTGAAAGCTGTGCAGGATGAGTTCAACACTCAGATTGAACAAATTGATGAAGTTGAAAGAAAGAGACTGGAGAATGTTGTAGGTTTATGCCTAAACATGGGAAAATATGTCAGAGAAAGTCTGGATTAAACTATCATTCCCACAAATGAAGCCCAACACAGGTCTTTACTCAATTTGAACACAAAGGCAAGAAGGATGACAAGGAGGATGGAGAACCTGGAAGAAACTGTTGATAATAATGCTCTGGATTTATGTATCAAAGTGGAGAGTTTGGAAGAAAAGATGAACTCCACAACCATCAAGCTAGAAGCTGTTGAAAAAGGTTTTGAGACCTTTGATAAAAAGATGGACAGTGTTGGAAAGGAAGTGAAGGACTCTACCCTCAAGATTGGAAAGTCATCAAAGATCATGTCAGATGCTGTTACCACATACTTCCACACTGAGAAAGAGTTGATCAAGAAGGACAGAGAGGAAATTCTGAGGCTAAAGGATGAAGTTGCCAAAGAAAAGGAGGAGATGTCCCAGATGCTGTCAAAGGACATTGAAAAGCTGACTCAATCTATGGGGAGTCAAAAAGATCAACTGATTAGAGAAACCATCAAAAGTTCACTGAATGCTGCTTCTGATTTATTCAAAGACAACTTGGAGGGAATAATACAAGTTATGAGAACTCAAGTTGATCAAGCTGTGAAGAAGCAAGTGGAAGAGTCTGTAAGTTCCACTATTTCTGCCTTTTTTCTAAGCCATGTTGACCCCATTTCTGCTCAGATGAAAAGAATGGACACCTATCAACAAGAACTTTCACTTACTGTGGCTAAGATTGATGCCAACCCTGCTGACCCCATCAACCTTGAGGCATTTGATGATGCCAAAAAGGGGGAAGATTTGAAGAAAGGGGAAGATTTGAAAAGTAAGGGGGAAGGAAGCAAAGGCATTGGCAAGGGGAAAGCCAAGTTATTGGAAATTACTGATATAACTGAGGAGGAGGAGTGCCCCAAAACCAGAAGTGGAAAGATAAGGAAACCCACTCTGAAAAGGAAGAAGCTTGCTGATATTTCTGATTATGAGAAAATCAAGAAGTACAAGTCTAGTGAACCTGATGATGATGAGAAGATAGAAGAAATGGAAATTTCAACATTGATTAGAAGGGAAGATAAGTTGCATGTTAAAGCCAAAATTCCTGTTTTTGAAGAAGTTGCAAATATCTTTGCTGAAGGAGCTGGTCAGGATGAAGAGACCAGAAGAGGAGTAAGAAGGCTGGTTATTGAAGAAATGACTAAAATGTTCAAAGATGCGGAGGAATGCAGGTTGAAGAGGCACAAAGATTTTAATCTATGAAATTCTAAATCCTACAAGAGTTCTTATGCTCTGATGATGGAGAACAGAGCTAAGAAGAAGTTTGAAACCTTGTAAAGGCTCCCTCATACTGACAGTTGGGTTCCTGCTGAACTCAATGGTGCTTGGGAAGAAGCCAATCAAGTATGGGATCATCTCTTCTATGTTGTTAAGAGATGGGGAGACTTTGAAGACATTGATGATCTTTATGAAGGTTTTATGATGGAGAATTATCCAGAACTATACACAAAGATTCTTGGAGCTACTCAGAAGGAAAAAGTGATTGTCAAGGCTCCTGAACAGATTTTCTGGACTCCACCAATGAAGGCTGATGGAAATGGTATTGATAGAGAAACTATTACTGATGAGTTTGTGCAACTTGTCAAGGATGAAGGCTTGATTGGGAAGAACGAGGAAGTCATGGCCTTGAAAAACAGACACTTTGCATCATATGGGCTGACTCCACTGTTCAAGGAACTCCCAACCTTCCTGAAGAAGAAGTCAGATGTAGAAAAAGTGATGAAGCTGCTGAAGGTCAAGTCAAGATTCAAGTTATTATGAACTCTTTATCTACGTTTATTTTAAATTTCCAAACAATTGTTGCTCCTTAAGAGCTAGAATTTACAACCTTCTGCTCTTACTATGTGCCATTTTTATTTGGATGATGATTATATATCGTATGCACTGGACAACAATTTTTGAGTCTTTATACTTGTGTTATTTTTGTCAAAAAAATAGGCTCTAGCAAATTTTTAAATTGATTCTTGCTTAGATCAAGTTTTATAGAACTCAGAGAACTTAGCCCTTTTTAGGTTAATTATCTGAACTTATTCTATGAAATTCTCTAAGTATAGAAAACACATGCTAGTTGTCCTGTTTTTGTCAAATCTACTGAAAAAGAAATCCCTATGGATCTTTTGAAGTAAGTAGGTTTTGGCATCAACAAAAAGGGGGAAATTGTTGGGATATGGTTTACATTAATAAAAGTAAATTTGATTTTTATTAGATACCAAAACCCTAAGTAAAACCCCAAGTATGATGATTTGCCAAGTCTAGATTTTCAGGTTAGAAAAGCTAATATATGTTAGGGAGCTTTAATTTTTCTTAGATAGATTTTTCTTTGAATCTATGACAAATGACCTGAAAGCACAAAACACATGAAGACAAGTAGCACTGAAGACAAGAAGCTGAAGTGTTATGGAAAAGTGGCAAGGATTCATGAAGTCAAGTATGATGAATTTAATTTGGACATTCATATACTTTGGACTTGGCATACTTATGGTCAAAGACGATGAATGACGAGGCATTTTACCCAGTACGAGGCCGTTAGCGGAAAGGACGGAATTATTCCAAATCAACCAATAATCGGATGCCACCTGTCACTGCGCATAACAAATTCTGAGAATGAATTGCAGAATGCAGAATGGACGTGAATGCATGTACTATTTGCATGCAGGCCCCTGAACAATTTGAAAGTTCAAATTTATGGATAAGTTTTGCTATTTCCACCAACGGATAGTTTGCTTAATCTATAAATAGGCCATATCTTGAATCATTTCAAAACTACGGGACATACAAGCCATACACCTTCTAGCGATATTTTTAGCATTCAAAAGTATTCAAAACACTCGAGAGATAAAGCTTTTAAGCATATTCATTTGTGAGTGTTATCTTTAGTCCCCACTTGGCAAGCTTATTGATTGATTATCCAAAGCCTAGACAGTGATATCCTAGCCTTTACATTCGTTCTTAAATTGTAAAGGATATCACACTTAGTTGGTACAAGAACAAAACCCTACTTTCACCTTGAGAGATAGTTTGAGAGTATTGTTGAGTTCATAGTAGTGATTGAGAGTATTGCAACGAGAGAAGGTTGCAAGAAATCAAGAGAAGAGAAGAAGAAGTAGAGTGCACCTTGGCACTGTAAAAACAAGTTAATTCCAAGAGATTAAGGAATTATCCTATTAAATTAGGAGAGTGGACGTAGGAGCAGTTTAGTCTCCGAACCACTATACATCTTGTGTTCTTACTTACTGCATTTATCTTATTGCTTTAGTTTTTGTGTTGTTATAATTGTTTACTGCTATTTGATAATCTAGTATTTGAGTGCATATTACTTAAGGAGTATAATAGGGCCTATCATTTATTCCGCACAGATCCCATATATGTGAATGGACATAGTCCAAGATCCATTTGGTAGAGTGTGAACTCTTTCCAAACTTCAATCTCTTGGTTTTCCCAAGAATGCAGTGCTCACACAAATCAAGCTTTGTGATCTTGTCACCACCTAGCAATCCTTGCTTACTCAACTCTAATATGCTCTACTCTCCTACATGAGCTAGTCTTCTGTGCCCCAATATTGAGTTGTCTTGCACCCTTGCCACATCTTATCTACCAATCACTGTACCTCCCTTAAGAAAGTAGAGATCATTCTTTTTCTCACCTTTCAGGATAGTCAGCTTCCCATTTAAAACTCCGAGCTCTACATCTTCTGACTGGAACTTATTGCCCATTGAATCCAGCATACCAAGATATATCAAATTTCTCTTGAGTTCAGGAACATACCTGGCCCTCTTGAGAATCCTCACTACTACATCATAGATCTTCAAGTGTACTGTACCTTCACCTTTAACTTTACAAGTGTGATCATTTGTTTGGAGTTGAAAGTGTGTGTGCGTGCGAAATCAGAGGTGTTGTCAGTTGTGTTGGCACTATCTGGACAACATTAAGCAGCGAAAATTAAAATGCAATTTGCAAAATGGAAGTATTAAAAATTTGTGTAGATTATAAATAATCTACACTGTTTACTATATAAAATATGTGAAACGGATTACAACCTCTTAGAGGTGTACAATAACACTTTGAATGAGTGTATATAATTTAGCTTTCGAACAAGGACACCTAATTTTTCCTTCCCAAATCGAATTCGGATTACTAGTGGCAGCTTCAATAAATCCATTTACTCCACTAATAAATCCGGGGTTCATAATCCCATTCACTGATCTTGGACTATACATCCAACTACGACTTGAATAATTCATCATGTCAATCGACGTACGTCTACAACACACAAATTAACAACCAACGTCTCATTCCTCCAACTCTATTAAAATTAATTAATATAATTCCAAATATATTCTAATAATTATTCTAACACCCTAATTAACAAATAAATTCATATATAGACATAACAAAATTATATATATAATTCTAACACCCTAATTAACAAATAAATTCATATAACTTAATTAATTAATTAAAACATACATACATACATATAAAATACATGCCTAACACAATATAATTCTAACAATTAAATTCTAACAATTACCACATGCATGCATAAAAATTAACAATTCTAACAATTTTATATATACATACAACATATATATATACATATATATACTAAACTATATATATACATATAACTTCAAATTTAACCGATTAAAACGAAAAAAATTACCGTAGAAATGCTCCCGTCGAAGTGTAGAACACAAATGGCCAAGAACCGAGTCCGATCTGCAAACGAACGTGGATGTTGAGTTTGGAGGTTTGTGTAATGGAGGTGTGTGTGCGCCGCTTAATGAGCTTCTGGACGGTTGGGGAGGGAGGACTTTTAATTGAAGTAGGGCGACGGTAAAGGCAACGGGCCCAATGCCGTTGCCAATTAGCGAGTGGGGGCCCGTTACCAAATGGCAACGGGGCCCACTGCCGTCGCCTTTTGTCAACGGGCCTTATATACCGTCGCCTTTTTGCAACGGGGCCCACTCCCGTTGCCTTATCTGTTGCCTTAAGGCAACGACACCCGCCCCCGTCGCCTTTTTTCTTCCCGTTATCAATGCCGTTGCCAATTGGCAACGGTAGCCTGTCGTTGCCAATTGCCGTTGCCTTCTGGCCATTATTTTGTAGTGACACCCAACGTCTGCATCTTGCCACGAGTACGCCAAGCCGTCCTCCAGTTGTACATTACCTCATTATACCTAGATTGACATGAACCAGCCCAGTACTTGTAAATATAAGCGTCCGAGTAGTACTCCCTATGCCAATAAACACGTTTCTGCATATATTCGACCAGCATATTTATCAAATAATATATATATATATATAATAAATTGTTTATTAATATTTAATTGAATGTGCTCAAATACCTGGAATTCCTCAAAATATTCATCCTTTTTTGTAGACGGCACCTTCAATCAAGAGTACGCATTCGCATCAATCTTGCACTTAAGAATCGATTCAGTGCAAATCTTCGACACCTCGTTACCAGACAATAATCTGTGACATTATTAACAAACAAACACATTATAAATTAAAAAATTAATGCTATTAAATATTGTTAAACCTTAAAATTATTTAATTAATTACTTACTGTCCATCCAGAATTTAATTATACGAGCAGTCTGGTTTCGACGAATGCCCTGGGACAATTTTAACAAGCAAACTTACCAATATCAAGCATATATACATCATCGCGCGCACAAGTTCTGCTCATATGAGAAACCCCCCGAAGACGAACAGGGAAACATGATTTTTAGGCTCTTAACTTTGAGGGTGTGTCTTTAATTTTTTAAGGACGATATGTTTTTGTACCTTTAAATGTAGGACATTAATTTTTAAAATCTATAAATGTAAGAAAATCAAGCATAAATTAGTCCAATCGGGATCAAATCGTGCATGAGTTGCACAATTCCTCTACATTTATATATTTTGGGCTTATGATTGGATGTAAAACAATATGTTTTCAAAATTTGTAAATTTAGGATAATTGTGGAACTCACGTGACATTTCAACTCGATTTGGGCTTGTTCGGGCTTGATTCCCCTACCTCTACATGTTTTAAAACAAAATGTCCTACATTCATACGCCTATACATTTATTGTCCTCAAAACCCCCATGTTACGGGCTTAACAAAACACTTTTTTCGAGAAAAAAATTATTTACGTCCCGTAATTTTTACCTTTTTTGAAAAATGTCCCAAAATAGTTAAAATTTTAATTTACGTCCCATAACTTTTTCAATGGCTTAATTTATGTCCAATTTTCGCTGGAAATCCCCAAATTTATGTAAATGGGACGTAAATTGAGCAATTAAAGAAGTTATGTGACGTAAATTAAATTTTTAATTAAAATGAGACGTTATGCGAAAAAGAAAAAAATATTCAACAAATGTCTACAATTCATTATAAAATTAATGTTGTTTATGTTATACAATCAAATAATTTTTTTTTATAAATTAATTAATTATTATAAAAATCAATTAACTAACCTAATTCATTATTAGAAAAATTAATAACTTACCTAATTAGAAAAAATTACAATATAAGTTTATAAAATAAATTATGAATATTAATTAAAATACTAAATAATATTTTAAAATATATGAAAATAAATTTAGAATAATATTTAAATAAGTAAATAAGTTTTCATAATATCAAAAAAAATATAATATCAAAAATTAGTGTGTAGAGCTGCTGACCTCTAACTCGGGTGTTCTGTTCTTGAGTCCCAGTCGGATGCCAAAATTACGGATGTGTTGAAGGGATTGTCCTTCATCAAGGTCAGCCATGTCTTTGGAGAAGGCTTCCCATTCTGCTTTGATCAGTTTCTTCTTCTTAAGGGGGTGGATGAATTGGGTGGGGGGGGAATGGATCATCGGGGGTGCGGGGGAGGGGGATGGATGAATCTGAGGCGGGGGGAGGGTTGAGGGGAGGGCGGTGTTTATGCTTCATTTTTCTGGGAAAGAGGGTTTAATTAATGAGATATCATCGGACCATTTATCCAAGTTTGATTATGAATTTAATTTTCATATTTTCAAGATTTTAGATTTAGGGATTTTGTTATTTTCTCATCTTTTTATTATTTAAGTTAGCCTAGAATTTAGATATAAATATTGTACTCCAATATTTAGATGGAGATTCAGATAGGTTTTATGAACAAGAAAATATTATGATTCTTTCGGGAAAATTACGATATTCAGTTTAATTACATCAGCATTGACTTTCTTTTTCTTTCTAATTGTATAATTATTCACTTTTTTTTTTTATTCTAGATTTATGGCCAACATGAGATCTGAATGCAGTATGTTTTGAAATAAGAATTGCATTCCGTTTGATGCATGAGCATGAGTCATGACACATGATATTTAGTACTTTAATATATTTTTTAAAAAAAACTGAATAATATAAATAGGTAATTAAGAATATTATCCACAGTAAGAGCACACACACAATACAAAGAGTTGGTCTAATAATTCATGATTCCAATAAGAAAGAGTCCTCCATTGAAATTTCCACTGCCAAAGACCATTCATGCACCCACATCCCCATATTTAGCATTACATATGGAATAATGTTTAGGAAATAAGACACTAAATTATTGGCCGGTGAAAGTTGCTTCGCTGCTACCACTTTAGGATATAATCACTTTAGAATTAAATTCTAAAATTCGGAAAATTTTAAATTCCAAATTCTAGAAATATGAAAATCATGTGTAAATTAAAATTCTAAAACTCACATTAATACTTTTTTTAAAATTTCTAGAAATCTCTTTAAAAAAATAATCTGAACTTAAATAATCTCTTCAAAAAAAAAAAAATTCTAAAAAGATGAAAGTTACCGGACATAAATAATTTTTATCTTTTTGGGGAAGTTTTTTAAAAAAAAGGTAAAAGTTACGGAACTTAAATAATTTTTTTCTCACTTTGGAAAAGGTGGTCGGAAACAGGACTCCGATGGAAGCATGGCGCCCATGGAGGCGGTGCTGCACTGCTCTCCACTTAGAAGTTTTTTTTTTGGATAAGATGACATATTTAAAATTAATTTAATAATTTTATTAAATTAACCTATTTTTCAGTTTCTTAAAACATTTAATGAAATTTAATATTTCGGTATGCAAAATTAGCCCAACATGTGAGATTTAGCACGACATTAAAATTCATCCCATATTTGGCCTACATTTGCCGAACTTAAAAGAGAAAAAAATATGTTGAAAATAAAATTTTGTCAAATGTGGGATTTGAACCCACGCCCTTTCGGACCAGTACCTGAAACTGGCGCCTTAGACCACTCGGCCAACTTGACTTTAACGACATTTTCTACGAAATTGGGATCTATCTCATGTTATATGTTTTCTTAATTGACTTAGGGCTGCATGCTAAACAAACGATTTAGTTTATAACCATTTTCTAGAGAATTGATATAAATGAATTGATTTCACACCTCTCTACAAGTTTAAACATTTAGATGACGCATAATTCTTTCATGTATCAGAGCCTTAAGCTCACGCCCATACGTCTTAGATTCAATTCTCGCTGAAAACAACTCTAGTAGTAGGTACCTAGCTCTTTATTCTTTCATGTATCATGACATTTAATTGATCGTTGGAGATCACCAAGAGTTCCGAATTAGAAACTGTATATAGTAGGTACCTCTTTATTCATTCCGCTTACTGACACTCCAGAAGTGCCCACAATGTTACCCCCTGTGAGGAAAGGGGCGTTTTGGGATTCATCCACCAAGTTTTGAAATGAAGCCGGAGGTGGGGGCAGATTGAGCCTCGAGGAAACAAATGTAGGTTTCTTCCCTAGATTCTTAGTTGACGGAAATCCTGGAGGAGGTCGAAGGAAAGCAGGGGGTGGTATTCCTCCTCCTTCTTTAGTTTGCTTGGCAATTTCCCGTTCTCCACCCATAATGAAAGATAGTTCTCACATCTTAAACCAATTTTCCCACAGACGGCGCCAATTGTTGTGTCAATAAATGACACCCTTGGATTGATAGTCCGGAGTAGCGAATGGTAATCCTTCGGTTGTCTGAAATGTGATTCGTCCTAGCTAAGCTCCCGAGCACCTGCATAAATACGCATGAGAGATCTCCGACGCGGGGTCTCCGACGCTCAAGTCAGTTGGAGATCTCAAGGAATCAGCGGGTGGAGCAATCTGTATTAATGGAAAGCTCCTAAAAAACGATATTAATCTCGAGTGCTCTAGAGATCGGTTTAGTATGTTTAATCGCCGAAGTAGATATTCGATTGCCTTCTCCGATCAAATCAAGTTATAATAGTTCCTCTGTGTGTATTTCGTAATGGAATGTTCAAAATAACGGAAAGATGATAATAATACTCTCAAAAGTGCGTGTACCTTGGGGAAAAGATTTTTCTCAACCGTCGAGCCCTAGACTTGGTCCAAATGACTTCAAAACTCCTTTCGGTTATCAGCTCCGATCATTGGGGCATAATCCACACTTTTCGTGTGATCCCACTGGGTCAGTATCCTCCTACAATCTCGGGGTCCATTCCCCTCATGGCCGACTGTGCCGGAGCCCACCCAGCTCTAGGCAGGACCAAAGCAAGCCCATAGGCCCACAAATCCTTTCTTCACATACCTTAGTCCACTAATCTTCATCATACGACCCGTTTCTACGGATATAAGGCCCACACACTCTATCCTCATCATATTGGGCTCAATATTACTCAAATTACACTGCAAATGGGCTGCAAGGAGGCCCATTAAGTCAATAACACAACACACCATTAAAATATATGTAAATAAATAGTAAATAATTATAATAGATAACTCATCTCGCGTCTACGTGTCATTTCCTTATTGGATGGCATATTTTGGCCGCATCACTACCTATATTAAATTTTCCACGTGATGGGCCTCCTTCCAAAGAGTAAAGGTGATAATTTAGCCCACGAGCGAGGACCGGGAGTATTAGGGAATTAACATAAATTTTTTCCCAATAGTCAAAGGTCACCATTATTTTCTCACAATAATCAACGATCATAGTAGAGTGACTTGAACTTTTCTCATGAAACATAAATCAGAAACTCAATGTATCTTGCAAAGTTTTGTTCATGGAAATTGATAGGCGACCACCAATTATAAATGTGTATAAAAGGAAGGGACAAAGAGCTTAAGGTCAATTCTGTGTGTACTTTTTTTTGAAAGGGAAAAGAAATTTTATTACTGGAGTACCAGTGGTACTCTGTGGAGTGAGTCGCACTTAGTTGTTACATGACAGTTAAGATAAAATGCAAAAGGACACCAATTCTTGTGAGTAGAGCACCTATACACAAGCTAGTCTAGGACTCGCACACCAATCGTGAAAAGAAAAGGAGGCTGGGCATTCCTTGTACTGTGAGAAAATACTCCAGGCACTGGCCCTGAATTCATCAAAGATTTTCTCGGGCTTTGGTTCCTCGGCTGCAAAGATTTTCCCGTTTCGTGCTTTCCAAATGTACCATGCCATCATGCACCAAAGACACTTTTGTGTTTGTACTGAATTATTTATTTTGGACTCTCTCTTCTAACATAAATTGCTGTTGATTTTTTCCAATTCCCTTTTGTTTATTTGGACAAACTGAGGAAGGTAACGATAATTTACCCTAATTTTTTTTACTAAGCTAGTCTTCCCATTATTGGATACTAGCTTAATGTAAATGAAGTTTAGGTAAAATAATTCAGTGATCCAATCTATATAAGTCAAATTTAGTAAAATAGGTAAAATAATTCATTCTTAACTTTCAAAGAGTAAATGCACAGTGTTTATAAGCAAGAGCATTTAAGATGCTCAGTTTTTCCCTCTGACTTTTTACGTTTGAAATTAATCTAATTAATCTAATTGTCCCTGGTCATAAATAGACATGTAATTTTTACTTTATCAAAATTGCTTTCATTTTGGCCTGAAAAAAAAAGAAGAGAAAAAGTGACAAGAATCATCCCCAATTGCAGTTTCAACTTGATGAAATGGGTATTTTTCTCTAACAAATGCTGGCGTGGCAGGAAACAGTAGCACTACATGTCTTCAAAGTTGCCGGAAAAAAATATCTCAATTTAATTGGTCACGTGCGTCTCACGTGTGAATTTATGGCAAAAAAATCAAATTTCCTGTAAAAAGGATTGAAATTGGTATTAAATTTATACTAATGTAATAATAACAAAATTTGGTTAAAAGTCAAGTTTGTTTACTAAATTTGTAATAAAATTGCAATACACCCTTCATTATATTACATAAAATCTATAATAATTAATTAAACTTTCAATTTCCCTACATTATTTGAATTAATGTCTGCAAATCTTTTAAAGTTTGATTAGTAGAGCTTTTGTTGCCGTTATTTTGAACTAGGGTTTCTATACATTGTGTGCCGCCGCTACCATTGCTACTGCTCGAGGATCATCTCTCTTTCCATCTTCCGCTTTAGGTTTGCAACGATTCGGCCCTAGCTACTTAATGTTTAATTGATTGTACATTTGTTGTTGCTTTTAGTGTTTCGATCTATTTCTATATCACATGTTGATGTAGATAAATATGTCGCTCTCGGAAAAGTCGACACATGGAAACGGGATAAATTATGATGGTTGTAATTAAGTCCATAAGCTTGAAAGCAGGATTAATACACCCCTGGGCTTAAGAGGAGAAATTAGAGTAATTGGGCCTTCAACCCATAAAGGGAAATTAATAGCCTTTGGGCCCAGGGATTGGGCCCAAAGGGGAACGCATGGTATGGATTAGTCTTCTCTAACTAAGTCAAAGGAATGGGTCAGTCTTAGAGGAGGAGGGCCGAGTCTTCAAGAAGTTGGGCCGATTTTAGAGGGAAATGCAGCGAATATAGGGAGAAAGAGTCTCTTTCTCTCCCGAAAGAAGGGGCCAGGTATATAAACACCTCATTTTTACATTATCAGGGACGTTTTTCAGATATCAATACCTTTTTTACGAAATATACAGTAAACTAAGAAGAAACGCCATATTATTCGTCGGAATTTCCCTAGAGATACAGGGGAATTCCACTTTGATTCTCCAAAAGATCGATTCTGACTTGAGCGTCGGAGCTACTACACCGGAGCCCCCCTCCGGTGTATTTTTGCAGGTCATTTTCAGATTCTCGAGGAGATTTTACGTAAAGATTATCGAGGACGAACGAGCGATTCGGTCCGTGATTAGTAGTGCTCGTAGAGGAACGACTGATATCTAAAGGCGTTCTTTTTCGACGCATCAACTGGCGCCGTCTGTGGGAACATTTCTAGCTAAGGCGTGAGAAACGTTCCATATCAAATGGGTGGAGAGCAGGATCCAATGAAGCAGACTAAGAAGAAGGGAGATTCCATTCCCCTTCCCTTTCCTCCGCCCCCACCAGGTTTTCCCGTGAATAGAAATCTGGGGAAACAACCTGTAAATCCTACAGTGGAAGATATCCCTCCCGTCCTGGAGGGGAACACGGTGGGTACCTTGGAAGCTTCGGGAAGTGGTACGGATAAGGACACTCCACAACCCAATGCTCAACCGGAAGTCTTTACTATCTCTCAAGACCAATTGGATGTGATGATAGAGCAAGCAGTGGAAAGAATAATTACATCTCGTGGACTTCGCCCTCCTGGACCCATTCCACCAGTTAATGAAAGAACGAAGCAGAATCCCCCGAAACATGTCATCGATTCGGCTCTGGTCCCTTCTAAGAATGAAGGTTTCCCCCAGAATCAAGAAGAAAGAGTGCCCTCTCAAGCCGAGAGAAGCGTCCTTGATCGCCCTCCCAGAAGGAATATGGAGTGGATCCCTGGGGATACCACTCTGGATGCAGGGATAGGAGAAAGTACGGATGACACTTACCACGGAGCGGTTAGTGACCAAATATAGGCTTTGCGGAGAGAGATGAAAGACATGCAGAAGCATATGAGTGACAACGTAAGTAAACCTTCTTGCGTTACTGGTTATCAATTTTCATCCAATATTTTACAAGATGAACTGCCTCCTAATTTTAAATCTTTAAATTTCGAATATAATGGCACCACGGACCCGTACGAGCATTTGATGAGGTTTGAGAATGCCGCCCTATTGCACTGATACGGAGAGGGCGTCAAGTGCAGGGTATTTCTGACTACCTTATCTAAAGCGGCACAGCAATGGTTCACCCAGCTAGGGCCAGATACTGTCCATTCATGGTCGGAGTTCAGTGAACTATTCTTGCACCAGTTTGCCAGCGCTAGGAGGCAACCTAGGGCCACCCTCACCTTGTTTAACATGCGACAAGGGGAGAATGAGAGTCTTCGGGCTTTCTTGAAAAGGTTCAATCAAGCGGCCTTAGAGGTACCAACAGCTTCTTCGGAGGTCAAAATCAATGCTCTCACTAATGGGCTAAGAGACGGAGACCTGTTTACGTCTCTAGCCAAGAAGCCAGTACGGACCTTTGACGAATTACTAAGGAGAGCAGAGAAATACCTCACCCTGGAAGAGGTGAGGAAGGCTAAGCGATCGGAAACCAAGACAATAGCGAGTAATGGAGAACGAAGAAGGGAGATAGTGCCAAGGAGGCCCAGTCCAGAAAGACACCAGAATGCGAGGGGGCTGGGAAATGTAAAAGGAGAAGAAGCTGCGCCCTGGAACTCCAGGGGAAGGATAAGGAGATATACCCCTCTGAGGATCGAGCCGGCAGAGGTTTTAGAAGTGGCAGGGGACCATCCCGATATGAAGTTCCCCTACTCACGAAACAGGGGCTCTCAAAATCCCAAGTCAGATAGATTATGTAGATTCCATAATGACTATGGTCACGACACGAACCAATGCTGGCACCTGAAAGACGAAATAGAAAGAATGATTCAAGCAGGCCACCTAAAGGAATTTATTTTCAGGGATCGACAAGGTCCCAGAGGGCAGAAGAGGAAAGACCCTGAAGGCAAGCCAGAGGAAAACAGAAGAGAACAGGGAAAGAGCACGGAAGATCAACCACCCCCTCCCCAAAAGAGGGGAACTATTCACATGATTATGGGTGGCCCCGCTGACGGGGATTCCTTTAGACAAAGGAAGCAGAGCGTCAGGTCATTGAAGAGTGGAAGGAACATGGAATGTCGTGAAATAGGAAAGATGACAACAGCTCCCGATATTCATTTCGGACCGGAAGACATTGGAGAACCCAGAGAAATACATAATGATGCCCTAGTCATTACCACGGATATAGCAGGATATGATGTGGCTAGGATCTTTGTAGACACGGGAAGTTCCGCTGATATCATGTTCCTATAGTGTTTTAAGAAGATGGAATTAAATATAAAACTCAGGCCAGTGGAGACAGCCCTCTATGGATTTTCAGGGGGTGCCATTCAACCCATTGGTTCAGCGTTATTACAGGTAGGGTTAGGAACCACTCCTAACCGACGCGTGCAAGTGATAGAGTTTTTGATAGTGGATGTTCCATCATCATATAATGTGGTGATGGGAAGACCAAGTTTGAATATCTTTCAGGCCGTGATTT
The DNA here is from genome assembly GCA_963675135.1 of Galeopsis tetrahit. Classification (NCBI taxonomy): domain Eukaryota; kingdom Viridiplantae; phylum Streptophyta; class Magnoliopsida; order Lamiales; family Lamiaceae; genus Galeopsis; species Galeopsis tetrahit. Next base: position 15,743,436 of record OY776127.1, on the reverse strand, counting down.
CCACCTTCCACATGAAGATGAAATTCCCTGCCTCGGGGGGTGTGGGAGAGATATATGGAGACCAGTACCAGGCAAGGAAGTGTTACGTAGAATCGGTCAAGATAGAAGACAGGGCCGTATTCCGAGGGATGGAGAGATTTAAGGGTGAAGACCCTGAGTTGAAAAAACAGAAAGTGGGTGAACTAGTGCAAGAGCAACCCAAAGCCAAAGCAGATGAGGAATTAATGAACATCGAGCTCTACCCAGGAAAAGAGGGATTCACAACCACGATAGGTACACACATGAACCCTGAGCTCCAGGGAAAGATGATACTCGCCCTCCAGGAGAATGCGGATATCTTTGCTTTCACGGCGACGGATATGACAGGTATCCCTCCAGAGATAGCAATGCATTACCTTAATGTGGATCCCAAAGCTAGGCCAGTGAAGCAGAAGTTAAGGAACTTTGGTAAGGAGAAAAATCTCATTGTGAAAGAGGAGATCGATAATCTGTTAAGTGCAGGACATGTGAAGAGGGTGCAGTTCCCCGAGTGGCTGTCAAATGCAGTGCTAGTATCTAAAGGAGCTAGCAAGTGGAGAATGTGTATCGACTTTAGAGATTTGAATAAAGTGTGCCCAAAGGATCACTATCCCTTGCCCCGAATCGACTAGTTGGTAGATGCCACGTCTGGGTTCGAATTACTTAGCATGATGGATGCGTACCAAGGGTACCATCAAATCCAGTTGAACCCCCTTGATATACCAAAGGTATGCTTTATAGCGACATGTGGTACTTTCGGTTACGTACGTATGCCTTTTGGACTAATAAATGCAGGAGCCACCTATCAAAGAATGGTAGACTCGGTGTTCCGAGGGCAGATAGGCAGGAACATGGAGGTTTACGTGGATGATATGCTGGCTAAAAGTGTCAAGGTGAGGGGCATATTGGCGACCTGAAGGAGATATTCCAGGTAATCCGAGAGAATGGTATTAAATTAAATATAGCTAAATGTTCTTTTGGAGTAGGGTCAGGGAAATTCCTGGGATATATGGTGACGCAAAGAGGGATAGAAGTTAACCCTGCTAAAGTGAAGGCGGTGCTCGACATGCAACCTCCTCGGAATTTGAAGGAATTGCAAACCCTGAATGGTAGGATCGCAGCTCTCAGTAGATTCATATCAAGGTCAGCAGAAAAGAGCCACGACTTCTTCAGAACATTAAGGAAGGGGTAGAGGTTCGAGTGGGACGACCAGTGTCAAAAAGCTTTCGAGGAACTCAAGCTTCACCTTGAACAACTTCTGAAGCTGACGAAGCCCTCTCAGGGAGATGTGTTGCTCTTATACCTCTCAGTAAGGGAACACTCCTTGAGCACAGCCCTGATGAAAGAGGAAGGCTCCACACAGCAACCTATATATTACGTGAGCAAGGTCATCTAATGGGCAGAGATCAGATATTCAGAGGTGGATAAAGCAGCCCTGGCGGTGGTGGTAACGGCTAGGCGATTACGCCCCTACTTCCTGTCCTATAAAGTTATGGTGCGAACTAATTTCCCTTTGAAGCAGACACTAGGGAGAGCAGACTTATCAGGTAGAATGGTCAGATGGGCAGTGGAATTACAGGAATATGATATTGATTATGAACCAAGGAGGGCCATCAAAGCCCAAGCTTTAGCAGACTTTATTCAAGAATCTACCAGAATGGAGGAAGAACAAGGCTGGAAGGTGTATGTTGATGGTTCCGCATCCGCTGTAGGATGTGGAGCAGGGATAGTATTGGTTGACCCTGATGGCCAAGAAGTACAGGTAGCCATCAAGTTCCGTTTCTCAACCTCAAACAACGGTGCAGAGTATGAAGCCCTGATTAGAGGGGCTAACATAGTAGCAGAGTTAGGGGCACAAAAAGTCACCCTATACTCCGACTCACAGTTGATAGTACAACAGGTCAAGGGGGAGTACCTCGCCAAAGATGAAAGGATGATCGCCTATCTAGAACAGGTAAAGAAGTTAAAGAATAAATTCCAGACCTTTGAAGTAATACAGGTACCGAGAGAGGAGAATGAAAAAGCAGATGGGCTATCTAAGCTGGCTAGTTCCACTGAGTTCGAGGGACACGGAAAGGTAACCCTGTTAGTGGCGGACCGATTAGCCACTGAAGCCCTGATCGGAGAAATAACAGCAGGAGATGACTGGAGGAGAGAAATATGGGAAGAGCTGAATAGAGGACATGTAACTCCAATGTCCAGAGAAGCCAAAGCTTGGAGAAGGAAATATTGTATCTTGGGGGACCAATTATACAAAAGGTCCTTCGCTCAACCTTATTTAAAATGTCTTTCGAAAAGAAAAGCAGAGCTAGTGATTAAGGATATTCATGAAGGTTGTGTGTCTAGCCATGAAGGTTATCAGACTATGGTGAAGAAGGTATTTAGAGCGGGTTTCTACTGGCCCAATATAATCAGAGACGCTAGGGAATATGTGAAGAAATGCGAGAAGTGCCAGAAGAATGGACCCTTAATACGAGTACCTGCAGAGGAGATGGGGGCCATGTACTCGCCCTGTCCCTTCGCCAAATGGGGAATAGATCTAGTCGGACCCTTCCCCCAGGCACCTAAGGGAAGGAAATTTTTTATTGTGGCCGTGGATTACTTTAGTAAGTGGGTAGAGGCTGTACCCTTGGCCAAGATAGAGGAAGATAATGTAATTCTATTTCTGGCTAGACATATTTGTTGCAGGTTTGGAGTGCCCAGAATCTTGGTCTCTGACAACGGGACACAATTCAATGGGGAGAAGGTGAGAAAGTGGTGTGAAAGATGGAATATCATACAGAGATTCACTTCGGTGGCCCATCCACAAGCCAATGGACAAGTGGAAGTTACAAATAGAATCCTAGTAGACGACATTCGAACGCGATTGCAAAAAGTAGGAGGAGGATGGGTGAAGGAGCTAGACAATGTTCTCTGGTCTTATAGGACCAGTCCTAAAACAGCCACAAGGGAATCTCCCTTTTATCTGGTGTATGGAGCAGCGGCGGTGATACCTCCCGAGGCCAGGCTTGGATCACACAGAATTACATATTTTGAAGAGAAGAAGAATGAAGAGCTGATGAGGGAGGCCCTAGACCTAGTAGAGGAAGAAAGAGAGATGGCAAAACTGAAAGCAGAGAGATATAAAAGCAGGATCAAGGCAGCTTATGATCGCAGGGTGATGCCTCGTTCCTTTAAAGTTGGAGACTTAGTGCTTCGAAGAGCAGATGCCTTGAAAAATACAGGAAAAATGGAAGCTAATTGGGAAGGTCCCTACAAGGTGGTACAGGTACTAAAAGGCGGAGCATACAAACTCCAGGACATGACAGGAAAAGAGATATTGAGGCCATGGAACGTGTGCCACTTGAAGAGATTTTATGTTTGAGGAAGGTGTTATTCCTTTACCATCTTTCCCTTTATGAACAATTTTTATGTTTACTTTTCATTCGAATAATTGCTTCACCGGCACTCTTTTTCCCTCTACGTGGGTTTCCCCTTGGGGTTTTACCACGGAGAGGTTTTTAATGAGGCCGGCATAGGTTCCCCTTATTTGCCTATGTTGATAAACATTTTGAATCAATGGAGCATAATTTTTGGAGAATTTCAGCAATTTCCTTTAATGCATGAGTAATGTGATGATGAGATGATTTTTATATTCTGATTCTACGATGAGATGACCCTTATGCATGTCGATTTTATGATGAAGTATTTCTCATACGTTGAATATTGTGCTGAGGTAACTGCCAAATGTCCATGAAATGAGTGTGGAGATAATAAATGCGTTCAGAAGACTAAAACATAGGATGATAGATATATTGCAAGATAGAGAAACATACACCGATTCACAAATATGTTACCTAAGGATAATTCCCAAAGTTTCTATACGCGACAGCCTCTAAAGCTAGGGGGAGTAGGGGGTATGGTAGCGGAAGATATGATTAACCTGCAAATAATCCCTAAGAACTCTTACGAGTATAAACAACTTGAGGGAGAGTATAATCCCTAAGAACTCTTACGAGTATAAACAACTTGAGGGAGAGTATAATCCCTAAGAACTCTTACGAGTATAAACAACTTGAGGGAGAGTATCCCTACGAATCTTAACTTAAGGGAGAGTATAATCCCTACGAATCTTAACTTAAGGGAGAGTATAATCCCTACGAATCTTAACTTAAGGGAGAGTATAATCCCTACGAATCTTAACTTAAGGGAGAGTATAATCCCTACGAATCTTAACTTAAGGGAGAGTATAATCCCTACGAATCTTAACTTAAGGGAGAGTATAATCCCTACGAATCTTAACTTAAGGGAGGGTATAATCCCTACGAATCTTAACTTTTGGGAGAGTATAATCCCTAAACATTCTAACTTTTGGGAGAGTATAATCCCTAAACATGCTAACTTTTGGGAGAGTATAATCCCTAAACATGCTAACTTTTGGGAGAGTATAATCCCTAAACATTCTAACTTTTGGGAGAGTATAATCCCTAAACATGCTAACTTTTGGAAGAGTATAATCCCTAAACATTCTAACTTTTGGGAGAGTATAATCCCTAAACATGCTAACTTTTGGGAGAGTATAATCCCTAAACATTCTAACTTTTGGGAGAGTATAATCCCTAAACATGCTAACTTTTGGGAGAGTATAATCCCTAAACATTCTAACTTTTGGGAGAGTATAATCCCTAAACATTCTAACTTTTGGGAGAGTATAATCCCCAAACATTCTAACTTTTGGGAGAGTATAATCCTTAAGAGCTCTAAGTCTAGAGAGAAACTAGAAGCATTATCAAGTCATCAAGTAAGTATAGAAACATAAACCATGTACTCTCATTTAAGACTTCTCTATGAGCTTTAGAGCCTTTACGCGTCAAGAAAATGCTAGAAACATGCTAAATTTATAGTAAAGGAAAAACAGAACAGGTATCACATCACATATATGATAGCAAGGATAGAGATATATGTATGCATGCCAGGTGATAATGTGCAGGTACGATACTAAGCAGCAAATAAAGCAGAAATATTCCAGACCAAGGGCATCATACCTTGGCCCTCCGCAGAAAAACGCAGGAGTGTGGAGTCTCCTGAAAATACCAAAAGGGGGCCTTAAAGGCCTTAACAAAAATAAAAGTGTCTTAAAGGTACCGAAATGTTATCAGAGAAATAGAGTTATGAAGAGAGGGGAACATCGTTCTTCCCCTCGAAACTTTCTCCTGCTTCTTCAACTTGCCCACTGGAACCACCTCCCTCCGTTTTCTCCTCTAGAGCGCCGGCTGCCACAGTTGCCACAGGATCTGGGTTGGCCACATGGATAGGAAAAGTCACATCCTTCGCCGTAACAAGGTCTTCCAACTTCAGGGCGGTCTGCTTCAACTCCAAGACTGCCTTCCTCATCCCAGGCAGCCACCAAGGATTGTCAATGTCCTCCTTAGGATCTCCAGGGAACTTAGGGGGAGTGGCTAATTGCTCCAATCGAAGAGCACGAGTATACTGCCATTGAACCCAGGAGCAGAATGTTCAGCTACGGCGTTGGAAAACCCATGATCTATGAAGTGGGGAATATATGCGCCCATTGCCCCCAGGAAGCTTGTACTCTTCAGGAAGGCTTCTAACCATTCTCGGTGCAGGGTACCCAAGAACTTCTGACCCATGGAGGAGGTAAAAAGAGAGTCGATGCACAGTTTCATCCCAGCCAAAGGGAGAGTAGTTTCTAAGCGTTCGACCCGCTCACCAAACTGAGTCTTCAACGAGGAAACCTCCTCCGACAACCTCGTCTTCTCCGCCTGAAGTGCCTTACACTTCTGGTTAGCCTCCCGTAGCTCTACTTCAAGTATTTCCTTCTTTACCTTCTCCAACTCTACCTGGCTTTGGAGATCGTCTACTAGTTGAAGGGATTGAAGGGCTCGTTCGGATACATCAGAAAACAGGAGGCCAAACTACACAAGAAACAATATCAAGAAGTAAGATGTCTATATTTTCTCCTATTAATCATTCAAAGCAATATCTACATTGAGAATCTACCTGTGTAAAACTATGGGCGGAGTGCACAACTCGGTCCTCTGAGGACAGAGCATTAAGCGCTTCAGCAGCAGGGATAGGAGTATGTCGATCTATGAAGGCCATAAGGTGATCAACACTGATATCCCCAGGAGCATCAGGGGTAGCATTAGCCGAAGAAGGTAAAGAGGACTTGACCTTGGACTTCTTCTTTTTCGAAGCATCGGAGGCAGGGGGCAATGAGGAAATTATGGCTTTTTCGGTGGAAGACCTATTACGCTTTGCAACTGACCCAGTGGAAGGTTTCACTGGGGAAGGAAGAACAGGGGCCTTTGAGGAGCTTTCAGGGGCTGGAGACTTAGTAACCATCGAGAGAGGGGTAGCATCATGGGAAATTTGAGTTAACCAACTCATAGCTGCAAAAGAAAGTATGGAAATATGTTAATAAATCACAGCAATTCAAACCTTGAAGACGATACCAAGGGAAAAGAAATGGTATTACCATCATCGGGACCTAAAGGATAATCAGGGCGACCGAAACCGAAATGAGATAGGGCTCTAGGGTTCTTACAAATACTCATCACATCAAAAAAGCCATGGGCGGAAATGTTATCGTTTAAATGGTTCATCACATCCAAATTCAGAGAAGAACAAATGGAAAGAGGAGGATGGGGCACCCCAGGATTCTCATAAATCCACTCCTCGTGAGGAAATTCCCAAGGAGATGGATTGGTGACGAAAAAGTAGTAGTCCTTCCAGTCCTGGACCCCTTCATGGAGTTTTTCCATGAACTTTCCGGTCCTAGAAGTACGGCCACATGCAAAAAAGAACCCATCGGCAAACTTGCACATATATTGGGTTAGGAAGAGTTGGGCTGAGGGCTCACCACCGTTCCCCTTCATCAAAATGTAAAAACCTAACATTGCACGAATAGCGTTGGGAGTAAACTGATTCAGAGGTATGCGAAGGTAAGTGGAAATTTCAGAGAAGTAAGGATGGATTGGAAAACGAAGGCCTGCTTTTAGTTGAGCCTCCCAGAAGGCCAGAGTGTTAGGACCTGGGAAATTTGGGCGTTCCTTCCGGTGAGCTGCCCTAACAATGTAATCGGGGGGAAAGATGCCCGAACGGAGGAAGGCGGCAACACGCTCGGGAGGAAGTATAGAAGAACCAGAGATTTTATTTTTCAAAGTGGGATCGGTTATGGGAAATACGGAGAGTGAGTTGGAAGTGGAACTTTCCATGGATATTGAGTCTGACGAGTTTTGAGTAGAAGACGACATGGGGTGCAGTAAAAGAAAAGACGAGAAAGGAGAAGAGATACCTGAAGCGAAGTCGATTTTCGGAGGTGATGGACCGATCGATAAACGTGTGCGAGGAAGTTAATAGCAGAAATGGGAATGAGAGTAAAAAGGAGTGGATAAGTTAAGAGGAAAAGAAAAGAGGGTTTTCTTAGGGAGCGAATACAATTTTTTGAAACAATTATGCTGGAGAGAGAAGGGGAAAAACCGAGGAGAATTAAAAGCTTCCCAATCAAAACGCGCGTGACTGAAGAAGGGCGGCTGAATGTTGGTCCTTGGGCAAACTGGATTTCGAAATTGAATTAGCGTGTGGAAGTGGAAAAGGCCCAAAGATTCTGAAGATAATTATTGAAGAGACATCAAATCAGCCAATATTCTGAGGGAAATACGAGAAGGAGGATTTAAAGGAATAGATTATTTCTTTATGATTTATCTTATTATTGTTTTCCTACTCTCCTAAAAAATTATCTTTTTTACGAGAGTAGGGGGGAGTGGTTGATGTAGATAAATATGTCGCTCTCGGAAAAGTCGACACGTGGAAACGGGATAAATTATGATGGTTGTAATTAAGTCCATAAGCTTGAAAGCAGGATTAATACACCCCTGGGCTTAAGAGGAGAAATTAGAGTAATTGGGCCTTCAGCCCATAAAGGGAAATTAATAGCCTTTGGGCCCAGGGATTGGGCCCAAAGGGGAACGCATGGTATGGATTAGTCTTCTCTAACTAAGTCAAAGGAATGGGTCAGTCTTAGAGGAGGAGGGCCGAGTCTTCAGGAAGTTGGGCCGATTTTAAAGGGAAATGCAGCGAATATAGGGAGAAAGAGTCTCTTTCTCTCCCGAAAGAAGGGGCCAGGTATATAAACACCTCATTTTTACATTATCAGGGACGTTTTTCAGATATCAATACCTTTTTTACGAAATATACAGTAAACTAAGAAGAAACACCATATTATTCGTCGGAATTTCCCTACAGATACAGGGGAATTCCACTTTGATTCTCCAAAAGATCGATTCTGACTTGAGCGTCGGAGCTTCTACACCGGAGCCCCCCTCCGGTGTATTTTTGCAGGTCATTTTCGGATTCTCGAGGAGATTTTACGTAAAGATTATCGAGGACGAACGAGCGATTCAGTCCGTGATTAGTAGTGCTCGTAGAGGAACGACTGATATCTAAAGGCGTTCTTTTTCGACGCATCAACTGGCGCCGTCTGTGGGAACATTTCTAGCTAAGGCGTGAGAAACGTTCCATATCAAATGGGTGGAGAGCAGGATCCAATGAAGCAGACTAAGGAGAAGAGAGATTCCATTCCCCTTCCCTTTCCTCCGGTGTATTTTTGCAGGTCATTTTCGGATTCTCGAGGAGATTTTACGTAAAGATTACCGAGGACGAACGAGCGATTCGGTCCGTGATTAGTAGTGCTCGTAGAGGAACGGCTGATATCTAAAGGCGTTCTTTTTCGACGCATCACATGTGTTCTTGATGATTTTTATCGTTGGCACTAGATTTGATGTCTTTCTTTGATATCTCGAGTAGCTAACAAAGAATTTTAATCCATTAATTCTAGATCTGATTTATTTTTGTTCAATTATTTTAGGTTATTTATTTAGAAATGGATAAAAGTGTTGTGGCTGTGGATGCATGAGAGTCGAGGTGGTTCCGTTGCTTCTGCGGTGAAGCCTTCCGGATCTGTAGTTGGAATTAACATGATAACTATAGATCTTGGCTGTGCTTTGGAGGAGATCGATTCGCCCGTGCACAAACATTTCTCAATTCGGTAAGTGATTTTATTCTAGATGTAGAGTATATTTTTCTTTATTTATCATTAATTTTTTTCGTTTTTTTTATTTGTATTATTTTTGGAATCATTTTTTTGTTCAGTGTATGATATTTTAGTGGTGTGTGTCAGCTGTGGTATTAGTGTGCATTACATCATGTGTAAGCTATATATTCAATATCCAGGATTAAACTATGTTCTGTGATTTTTTAAAACACATTGTGTTGAAATTACTTAATATTGCAACACACATTATCTTTGCTTCTTGGAATTTTAGAGTAAATGATCGACTGTGTAAGTCCGAGGCGTAATTATCTATAAATTTTAAAAAATATTGGAATTTTCAAATTATATGTGCTATAAACATTTTTGTTGGATAAATTGTTATTGATTTTATGCTTGCTGATGAATTGAATATGTAATTGCATTTTCTTCTATCAAATTAGAGCTTAAAATAGTTGTAATTAATCCTGTTGATGCAGTCGGTTTGTTTCTGTCATGAGGAAGAAAGATCTAAAGGTGTGTTTGCCCTTTGCTATAGAAGGCGATGATTTACCTCCACTAGACATTCCCAGATTCCGATTGTGGAACTGTTCAAACTGTGTTGGGGACGTTTGTGCTGAGCGGACCGGCAAAAACAACCATGGTACAAATTTTGAATTTAGTCTGCTAATTTTATCAAATTTTAAATTTAGTCCGGTCAACTTTGAAAATAGTCCTTTTAGTTTATTAAATTTAACCTTTTGTCATTTTATCGGCTAAAACAAGTTAACAAAATTAAAATTTATCGTGTTTTCTAAAAGGACCGAAACATAAAATGTTGTAAACTTATGAGACGAATTTAAATGTCGAAAAAGTTAACGGACTATAATTTAAATTTGTGCAAATTAAGGGGAAAAAAAACTCTTACCCTAATTTGTGTTGGGATTTTATGGATTTAGTGTTTGGAAAGATAGATTTGTTTAATATTGAAAAGATAAAGGAAGCTTATGCAGTAGAGCTTCTGAAAAGTTTTTCTTGATCGATTGTGTTAATCAGCAAGATTACAAGTGCTTATATAGGCATACAATGATAAATGCATAACTAATGTGGTCAAGTTAATTGACCATCATTACATATTCCAATGGATATAATTTTTGACTCATGAAGACAAAGAGTCATATGCATGAATGAGAATTATGAAGAACCTTCTGGAATTACAAATTACTTTTCAACACCCCCTCTTAATTTGTAATCCGAACATGATTCCGGAGCTGCTCAAATTTTTCCGAACTCACGGCCTTGGTGAAACCATCAGCTAGCTGCTCATTTGTGCTGACAAACTTCAACTGAACTTTTTGATCATTCACAAGATCCCTTATGAAGTGATGACGAAGTTCAATGTGCTTCGACCTTGCATGAAAGACGGGATTTTTCGTCATTGCAATAGTAGACATATTGTCGCAAAAAATTGTTGTGGGAGCCTCCTGCTTTTGCTCAACATCACACAAAATTCTTCTCAACCAAATTGCTTCACAAGCAGCATCAGTAGCAGCCATGTATTCTGCCTCCGTCGAAGAAAGTGCAATCGTATTTTGCTTTTTCGATGCCCAAGAAATGATTTTAGAGCCCAAGCAAAAAATGTAGCCTGACGTACTTTTTCGATCATCCAACGATCCAGTCCAATCACTATCGGTATATCCACCAAGCTTACTTCCTTTCTCTTTGACATATTTAATGCCAAGTTTCCTCGTACCTTGAAGGTATCGCAAAATTCGCTTTACCGCTGCAAAATGCAACTTGCTTGGATCGTGCATGAACCTTGATATTAGGCTAACTGGATACATAATATCAGCCCTTGTGTTTGTCAAGTAGATCAAAGAGCCTACAAGACTTCGATAAATTTTTGCATCAACTTTATCAGCACCATCATTCAATTGCAATTTCTCATTGACTGCAAGTGGAGTCGAGATAGGTTTGCAATTAAGCATCTGAAATTTTTTCAACACTCCTTCAAGATATTTTTCTTGAGAAATTAAAATTTCTCCTTTTGATTGACGGACTTGAATCCCAAGAAAATATTTCATCAATCCCAAATCAGTCATCTCAAATTCCGCCATCATTGCCTTTTTGAACTCTTGCACCATGACTGGATTCGTCCCTGTGTAAATCAAGTCGTCAACGTAAAGGCAAACAATAAGGAGATCTTGCGCACCTTTCTTTACATACAACGACGGCTCATTTTGACTTCGCTCGAATCCATTTGATCGAAAGTAACCGTCAATCTTGCTATTCCAGGTTCGAGGTGCCTGTTTGAGCCCGTACAATGCTTTTCTGAGGCGATAGACTTTATCTTCTTTTCCTTGAACAGTATAGCCTGCCGGCTGCTCCACGTACACTTCTTCCTCTAACTCGCCATTGAGAAAAGCGGATTTAACATCTAACTGGTAAATAGGCAGCTCCAATTGTGCAGCAACAGCTAGAACAATGCGAATTGTCTCCATTCGTGCAACCGGTGCAAATGTCTCCGTGAGGTCGACTCCGGGTTGTTGAGAATACCCTTTTGCAACTAGGCGAGCTTTATGCTTGTGAATTGAGCCATCTTCCTTATACTTTGTCTTGTATATCCATTTGACCCCGATCACATTTTTTTCTCCTGGATGGTCTACAAGACACCATGTATTATTTCTCTCGATGCTAGCAATTTCTTCATCCATTGCATTTTGCCAAATTTCTTCTTTTGCAGCTTCATCATAATTTTGCGGCTCACCAGCAAAAAATGCAACATCAGATGACTCATAGATGTCTCTTAAGCTTCGAAACTTTCTTACAAGCTCTCCGACTCCGGATCAAAATCTCCATCACTTGAGGTTCTTGCTCCACCACTTGTACTTGGTTGATCAATCGGTTGTGGTGGTGTAGGCTGAGATGTAATGTTTTGATCATCGCCCCAGTTCCACGACTGCATTTCATAAAAAAAACATCTCGAGAAATTGTGAGTTTATTAGTCCTCGGGTCCAATAATCGATATCCTTTGGACTCATCACTATAACCAAAAAGGATAAGCTTTTCTCCTTTGTCATCAAATTTTTCCCTCCGTTGAGATGGGATATGAGAGTAAGCAATGGAACCAAAAACTTTAAAATGATTTACCTGAGGCTTTCGTCGATGCCACGCCTCATATGGAGTCTTATTTGGAACCGCCTTTGTTGGTGACCGGTTCAAAATATACACAACTGCATTTACTGCTTCTGCCCAAAATGTTTTGGGGAGTCCTTTGCCAGCCATCATGCTTCGACTCATTTCCACAATGGTGCGATTTTTTCGCTCGGCAACACCATTTTGTTGCGGGCTGTATCGAACTGTCAACTGCCTTTGGATCCCCCTTTCTTTGCAATAATCCATGAATGCCTTTCCAATAAATTCTCCTCCACGATCGGTGCGGAGAATTTTAATTTTATTGCTCGACTGATTTTCCACTAGCCTCTTGAACTCCAAAAATTTGGGAAATGCTTCTGATTTTTGATTGAGAATGTACACCCACATCATCCTGGTGTAGTCGTCTACGAACAAGAGAAAATACCTGTAACCATTGAGAGATGGAGTTTGCGTCGGCCCACAAATATCAGCGTGCACCAACTCAAGAGGGACTTTGGCTCTATAAGATATCTTCGGAAATGGTAGGCGGTGCATTTTTCCGAAAATGCACCCTTCACACGGACGATCTTGATCTGGGAAATTCGGAAGCCCGAACACCATGTTCTTTTTCTTCAGCAAACTTAAGCCTTTGTAACTCAAATGTCCATACCTCAAATGCCAAAGATTATGGTCTCCATCTGTTGTGTTATGCAAAGCAACTTTCTGGGATAGTGGCAGATTGAGAGGGAAGACTTGGTTCTGACTCATCTTGATTTTTGCAACTGTCAACTTCTTTTGTTTGTCAATAATGATACAAAGATCATTATCAAATTCCACCTTGTAGTTTTTCTTTAGCAGCTGGCCGACACTCAACAAGTTTTGAGTCAATTCTGGCACGTAGAAGACATCTTTGATGATGTTGGACTGCCTTTCTTTTGTCTGGACTGCAATGGCTCCTCTTCCACTGATTTTGAGAGATTTGTTGTTTCCAAGTTTCACTTGAGATGAAAAAGATTCATCGAGATCCACGAACATATTTTTATTTCCTGACATGTGATTGCTGCAACCGCTATCCACATACCAAATATTCTCAAATTGCTGTTGAGAATTTAAACAAGAATAAAATACCTGATCACCTTCATTCTTTTCCGTGAAATTTGCTTCCTTTGTCTCACCATCATCTTGATACCAGCAATCTCTTTGAGAGTGAGTTGCATTCCTGCACTTTTTGCATCTATACCAACAACTATTGGTGTCATGGGTATTCTTCCGGCAAATGCGGCAACAAGATTCTGAGTTTTGATTATTAGATCTCAAGTTAGAGTTGCTTCTTCCTCCTCGACCTCGGCCACGAAAATTTTGAAGTCTGCCACGTCCTCTTCCTCGTGGTTGTGCCAACATATTCCTTTTATCTTGCAGTTCGTCTTTCTGTTTTTGTGAGATATTCACTTTTCCTTGAAAAGCTTGCTCCATTGCTTGAGTCGTGAATCTGCTCATCCTCTTTTCATGGGCTTCAAGAGAACCCATGAGTTCATCCAAAGTCAATCTCGATAAATCTTTGGATTCTTCAATTGCCGCAACAATATGCTCGAACTTCGCCGGCAAACATCGTAGGACTTTCTCAATGATTTTCTTCTCTTCTAGAGTATCTCCGTATCCCCTGATTTGATTCACTAGGGATGAAACTCGAGAAAGAAACTCTTGTACATTTTCGGAATCTTTCATGGAGAGATTGTCGAATTCTCGCCAAAGATTTTGCAGCTTGATTGTGATTACCTTCTCATGTCCTCCAAACTGATTTTTCAGAATTTGCCATGCCTCTCTTGCAGTCTTGGCAATCGTAATACGCGGAAGGATTGATCGATTCACCCCTTGGTGCATAAAGGACAAGGCTCTTGCATCTTTTGTCTTGTTATCTTTATGCTCTTTTTTCTGTGCATTTGAAAATGCAGCAACCTCCTCCGGGGTATGGGAAATATACCCTTCTTCGACAATTTCCCAAAGTTCGTGAGACACGAACAGGGTCTTCATAAGAACACTCCATAGTTCATAATCTTGACCAACAAAAATAGGAACACCTTGTTGGGAATATATGAACGCAAGCTCTTGGTTGCTTGAAGATGCCATTGATAAATATTGGAGAAGAATCAGAACCAAAGGGTGGCTCTGATACCACAAATCTGTTGGGATTTTATGGATTTAGTGTTTGGAAAGATAGATTTGTTTAATATTGAAAAGATAAAGGAAGCTTATGCAGTAGAGCTTCTGAAAAGTTTTTCTTGATCGATTGTGTTAATCAGCAAGATTACAAGTGCTTATATAGGCATACAATGATAAATGCATAACTAATGTGGTCAAGTTAATTGACCATCATTACATATTCCAATGGATATAATTTTTGACTCATGAAGACAAAGAGTCATATGCATGAATGAGAATTATGAAGAACCTTCTGGAATTACAAATCACTTTTCAACAATTTGCACAATATTATAATTAAATAATTTTTTTTTTCCAACTACAGGGCGAGCATGGCTTGAAACAGATTCTAAATAGAAAAGAAAACAAAAATAACCACACATTGTAATTTGCAACGAAGAGGACCATTGGTGGAAACACACATTGTCTTCAAATTTGGGATTTTTTTTAAAGGACCATAACTTGGGGGTGGTGGCAATTGAGGACATAATTTTCCCGACTGACAATTTAAGGAGAGTAACATTTTGGGCTGGCACTGTAAGGACCACAACTTTAAAAGTCACGAAGAGGCCAAATTAGCTGAATCCACCCGAATTGGGTCCAAATTCAGGCCAATTTGGGTTGATTCGGGCTAGTTTGACCTCAATTCGTGACTTTTTAAAAGTTATTTGCCCACCTCTAAGTTACGGTCCTTAAAAACATTTTTCCCCTTCATCAATTTTTTACAAGTTAAAGGCGTTGCAAAGATCAATATACTTCTGTATTAATTTATGGGACATGCTTTTGATGCAATAGGTATGACTAAATATTCTTGTACTACAAAAAAAGTCTGATTTTGATACCAACAATTTAGAGACGGATATCCAATCTGTCTCTAATAGGTACGATTAGAGACTGATTTTCATTTATTTTGATTCCAAATCTCGATTTTTTAACAAATCAGTCTCTAATCCGTACCTATTAGAGACGGATTGGATATCCGTCTCTGAATCAATGGTATCAAAATCAGACTTTTTTATATTATATATATTCTTGTGCAATGTATCCCACATCGTTTGTATAGAGTTATTAGCATATAATACTCTTGTACTTATTTCTGCTGAAATAACTTCAGATTGACTAAGGCAATTTAATTCAGCAGTTAAATAAAATTGAATTAAAAACACAATTTTTAGGACCTTTTGCGGAAAAGAAAAAAATTATGAACCAAAAATAGATTTACCTCATTGATATGATAACAAATTATCGAATTTTTTTGTTATAAAAGTTTGTAAACTTTTCATACCACGTTCACATTTAATTAGATGAGAGTTAACACTTGTGCATATCTTAAACTCCTTGATCCTATTTATATAATTTTCTTTGCTTTGTTCTAAAAGATATTTAATTAGATGAGAGATTTTCATGGTATATAAATGTGTCACAATTATATGTTTGTCCTTAAGTACTTCTCTTGATGTTTCTTGTTTTCTCGTCTCAATTGACTGAATGCCGTCAACAAGAAAAAAGAGAGAGCAAATTCTCGCCTATTTTTCCTGCACGTGCATATCTGGTGCATAAGCTAACAAGAATTTCGGTTAATTTTTCAGGATGTCTGTGAACAGATTTCTAGAGAAAGAGAACGACAAATGGGAGGTGAAGTGGTGCCTCATAATATAGAAATGTGTAAAGGAAAGGCTGTTACTGATATGAACAGTGAGGGCACAAGATCTGCACGTGATATGTCAGCAGCTTATACACAAGGTACAATGTTAGTTAATTAATCATTGTCCTTTTTTTTTTTTTAAACATCATATGTCTGTAAACGAAGCATCTTTATAGGTCAAATGCATCCACATCCGAGAAAGATCCATTTGGGAGGCTCGAGGAATCGTGCAATTCAGCCATCAAGAGGCAATGTGGCATTAGAAGCCTGCAGACTGAATCAGAACCCTGCGGATTTAAGCTATCCCGATGCAGGAAATGAGTTCACTCTAAGTGCTAAAGATTTGAAACCTAGAAAGAGGAAATATCGATCTTTAAAAGAAAGCTCTTTGCCCCGTGAACGTTGATGGTACGAAGAGATGAAGGGCGAGTAAAACACCTCCAACTATATATCATAAGTACTTCAAGCTTATGTGTGTTAATCGTTTCGTCTAATGAGTTTCTATGTTGTATTTAAAGTTATATAAGTTCATTCTCTTAAGGCAAAGTTTGATTTTCTCCGTTATTTTTTTACTTTGTAACAAATTAGTTAGCAAAAGGTTTGCTAAATATATTGTATTCAGGGGTTCTATAGCTTGTAAGAGTTAATATCGTAGTCTTGAAACTTAGGCCGTGTCCAATATTACTTATGTAACTCAGCTCTTTCTTAATTTTAGTCCTTTTGAAATCAAATTTGGTCCTTTACTGTTGGAAATTTGAATTTTGCACGCATAATTCACATAAAGTGCACATGCTAAAATAGAATAGAGGGTTTTGCAATTTCCAGCAAATTGGATGACGTGGAATGCTACACGTCTAAAAAGACCTCCACCTAAGAAAAGAATTTGAGAAAAATACAAGTAGGATTTTATTTTTTATCGGAAAAAAATGATTTCATTAAGAATGAGAGTTGCATGAATCCCTAATGGAATCTCAAACAAATTAGGATTAATACACTAATTCGATAATGAAATGCTGCTAACCGAACTATCTTTAATCGAAACCAAGAACCAAGTTTTTATTTTAATCTCCGCTGTATTGATCTCCATCTTGTTAAAAATACAAGTAGGATCCGAAGGAATTAAATAAAGTTAAAGAAGAGACCATGCAGAGAAGAAATCATAAATTAAACACACCAACTGTTTTCATGCTATCACATATAAGAAAATCGAGCCTTAATTAGTCCAACCGGGATCAAATATTTAATAGTGCGTGAGTTGCACAATTCCTCTACATTTATAGATTTTTGGGCTTATGATTGGATGTAAAACAATATGTTTACAAAATTTGTAAGTTTAGGACAACCGTGGAACTCACGTGACATTTCAACTCGATTTGGGCTTATTCGGGCTTGATTGCCCTACCTCTACATATTTTAAAACAAAATGTCCTACATTCACAAGCCTGTAAAATTATTGTCCTTAAAACAAAACCCCCATGTCACGGGATTAAAAAAACATTTTCCCCATACAAACAAGTTCTTGCCAAAACCAATTTGTCACATCCTGATTTTCAAATATTTTATTAACGAGTACCAGAGGTACTTGAGGGAACCTGACAAAGTTACAAAAATACTACTCCCTCCGTCCCGGATGTGTTTGCACCACTTTGTGGGCACACTTATTAAGGAAAAGGTGTAATGAGTGGAGTGTTGAGGGGTAATTTTGTAAACTTATATGAATAAAGTAAAAAGAGTGGTTGGAATAAGTGTAAAAGTAATGGCATTTTGTGTAAATATGTGAATTTTGTGAGGGTGGAGTTTATGAAAAAGTTTCCTTTTTAGGAAGTGCAAACAATTGTGGGACGGACGAATAAGGAAAGAGTGCAAACAATTGTGGGACAGAGGGAGTATTAGGTAGACAAGCCGAGTCATGACCAAGGTTGTCCGTTAGAACTTCTTACAATATAATTTGAGATTATAGCACCAATCCTGGAACGAATAAGGACTCCCACAACTGAAAGATATGGAAAAAAGACTCCATACTTTAGCTCGAATCTCCTCAAAAGTCTCCTAGGAAGAACGGTAGAAGTGGTGTAAACAATGTGCAGGTTCGCCTCGACAGAGCTTTTGCCATCGCTGAATGGAGGGTCATGTTCTCGGTCCTGCGACACTATTTTCCACAAAGTTTGAATTAGGTCGAATCACGCTCCAATCACAGTGGAGTTTGATAACCTAGTCGACCCCGATCAATCCCTAAAGGATCGTCATTGCGAGAAAATCTTTCGTTTTGAGAAAATTTAGTTGGAAATCTCAAACTACTAAGAAATTGTTCGAAAAGGATGGGGTAGAAGCCAATGGAATGAATCCTTTGTGGATAGGATTAAAAATTATATCTTGGGGCTAGTCGGAATTTGGCAACACTAGCAAAAAGTCCTTTGGCATTGCCCTTGAAAACTTTAAATCCAGGTACCAATCGGAGGATGTCGTTCTTGAAATCAAATCCTTGGGACTTGCCCTTGAATACCTGATGAAGCTAGAGGAATTTTTTTGGTACCAACGTGCAAGATCCTTTTGGATCCGAGACGGGGATCGAAACACTTCATTTTTCCACACGAAGGCTGCAATCAGAAGGGATAAGAATACCATTAATCGTATCAAGAAGCACGGCAGTTCGTGGGCAGTGGGTGATGTGCAAGTGGGGAAAGTCCTTAGGGACTTCTTTATGGACCTTTTCACGTTTAACGACTTATGTGACACCCACCGAGTTATAGAGTCAATCGAGTCTAGAGTTACAGGTGAGATGAATGAGACCTTAACTAGACCTTACACAACTGACAAGATCAAGAAGGACTTGAGGCAGATGCACCCGACAAAGTCCCCGGGACCCGATGGTATGCCTCCTCTCTTTTTTCAAATTTTTTAGCCTATCGTTGAATCCTCATTTATATCTAGATGTCTTGAAGTGCTTAATAAAGGTGTCGATCCCACCCCTCTGAATCACACATTTATTTTTCTAATTCTGAAGGTAAAATCTCCCGAATCCCCCAAGGAATTTAGAACCACCAGTCTCTGTAATGTCATTTTTTCGAGTTATCTCAAAAGTCATTGCTAATAGGCTCAAACTCATCCTGAATCATGTTATATCTGTTATAATTATTGTAGAAATCCCTTATAATTAGCTTTTGTGATTAGCAAATAAATTCTGGATTGATATCGAGTATAATTAGGGGTTGATATTGCGTGTATTTTGGTTCCATTCTGTATAAATTATTACCTCCATGGTGAGAAGAATACACATAATTGATCAAATCAGTTTCATAGAATTCGACATGGTACCAGAGCCTACCACAAAATTTCTTCCTCCATAATTTTTTTCGTGATCATTCCTGAAACAAAGGTCTAATCATGGCAGAAGAAAAATCCATAGCTACACCAACAAACCAAACCATGAGTTCAATGGAATCACCCAATCACAATAACTTACCTTTTGGGTTTCAATTGAATGATACAAACTTCAAAATCTGATCGCGGATGATCGAGGTCCACGCTGCCAGATTTAATAAACTTGGATATCTAAACGGATTGAGCCCAAAGGTAGAAAAAACAGATCCAGGTTATGCAAAGTGGTGCACTGAGGATGCCATTGTACGAGGATGGTTACTAAAAACCATGGAACCACACCTCCTTGGCCTATTTATTGATCTATCAACAACTAAGGATATCTGGGACAGTGTCACCCAAACCTTCTATGATGAGGCAGATGAATCTCAATATTTTGAACTACGTTGCAAAGTCACAAGAACAAAGCAAAATTGACGACCAGTAAATCTGTACTATGTAGAGTTAAACAACGTATGACAAGAAATTGATAGATGATGCCCAATCAAGATGAATTGTTCCAAAGATCTCAAGGCACGACAAGATGAAATTACCAAGGATCGGATGTATGATTTACAGGATTGGACCAGGAGTTTGATTCTGTTTGGAGCGATCTACTTCAAACTAAGTCGATCCTAGGGATTGGAGAGTGCTTCAATATTATTAGGCGAGAGGCTCAACGTCAACTAATGATGCTTGAGAAAAAGGACATTGCTGATATAAAGCAAAAACCAACAAACAACCAACCCAAGCAAGAGTAGCCAATACAATTGATGTAGTCCGCTGTGGCGATACATCAAACTGGTGATACAGAGTCTAAGGAATTGCTCTCCCTCATCAATCGTGTGTCATTTGATGATTCTACTACCCTAGGTAAAAATGACATGATTCACGATAAACATTGGATTATTGATTCAGGGGCCACTGACCATATGACTTACAACAAGGATCTCTTTCGACACATGAGTTCACTTGCCAAAGATAGTGTTGTAAAAATGAACGGGGAGTCTACAATAGTTATGGGAGCGGGATCCATATCTCTTACCCCTACACTCCCACTACACAATTGCTTACTTGTTCCTGCATTATCAAATAAATTATTGTCAGTCAGTCAAATTACAGAGCAATTAGATTGTGTCGTACTAATGTTCCCTAATATTTGTTTACTTCAGGATACCCAAACTTGGACGATCATTAGGCGTGGTACTAAAAGGAAGGTGTTGTACTATGTTGACAACATTGCAGCAGGACATGCTCGTTAAGTTGACAGTCACAATAGCAATAAGATGGAGAATATTTGGTTGTGGCACCGTCGGCAAGGTCATGCTTCTTTTGGTTATTTAAAGAAATTATTGCCATCATTATTTCAGAATCCTCCTTTAAGTGTGATGTTTGTGTAATGGATAAGAGTTATTGTACCTCATATTCTCTAAGTGGTAATAAAAGAACAATTCCATTTGAATTAGTTCATTCTGATGTATGGGGGCCTGCCCCGATTATTACTCGATCAGGGGTTCGTTGATTCATTATTTTCGTTGATGATTGCACATGAATGACTTGGTTATATAAAATGCGTCACAAGAGTGATGTATGTGGCATTTTAAAACCTTTTTCCACATGGTTCATACTCAATATTCCCTACCTATTAAAATCGTGCGTTTCGATAATGGTAGAGAGTATCTTAGTTCTGAACTCTCAAATTTTTTCCATGACAATGGTATCTTTCATGAGACTACTTTCCCACACACTCCGCAATAAAATGGTGTGGCGAAGTGAAAAAACAGGCACATACTTGAAACTACAAGAGCCCTTCTTATTGGTGGTCGTGCTCCTCAGAATTATTAGGTAGATGCTGTTACATATGCAGTTTATCTCATGAATCGAATGCCATCACGTGTTATTTCCTTTCAAACTCCTCTAGAGGCCTTGGCTAAACATGTTCGAATTCCTTCTTCCTTACAATTGGATCCACGAATTTTTGGGTGTGTAGCATATGTACATGTTCAAAAAGATAAACGTACTAAGCTAGATCCATGTGTTGTGTATTGTGTGTTTCTTGGTTTCCATCCTCACCAAAAAGGTTATAAATGTTACCCCCTTCAACTCACTACGTGTATGTTAGTCTGGATGTAGCTTTATTAGAAACCGAATACTTCTTTAGCCTGGATCAATCCGTTAGGGGGAGCTCTAATCCATCCACCTCTAGCCTTCAGGGGGAGCCACACTTTGATTCCTATAGGTGGATTGATCTTCCACATCCACATCCACTTGAGATTTGTACAAAAATATAAGTTGGAGAATTTGAGGAAATTGGAGGCGAAACCCCTTCCTCTCCTCAAGTACATGCTTAAGGTCCAACGGATATTCTCTAGGTAAGTGGTTCTTCAACCCATTTACTAAATTTACCTTCTTATTCATTTCCTCATAGACAAAATCGTGGAAAGCCTCCTGACAGGTACTCTCAAGATGGAAAAGCTAGATATGCCATCTCACGATATGTTTCTATACATAGGCTTCCGCCATGACATCAAGCATTTGTGAACCAATTGGAAGGTATAAAAATTCCTACTACGAATGAGAAGGCTCAGAAAAGACCAAAATGGGCAGCGGCAATGCAAGTTGAAATGGATGCACTAAACAAAAATGGTACATGAAGTGTTGTCCCACTTCCACATGGAAAAAATCCAATGGGTTGCAAATGGATTTACACAATCAAGCACAAGGCAAGGCTAGTAGCAAAAGGGCAATTTTGATTGTCCTTTGAAGCAATTTGATGTAAAGAATGCATTTCTGCATGGAAATTTGAAAGATGAAGTGTATATGAAGCTTCCGCCAGGTTTTGATACTGTGCAATCGAGTGGAAAAATGTGTAGATTGCGTAAAGCATTGTACGACTTAAAACAATCACCAAATGCGTGGTTTGGGAGATTCACTAATGCAATGAAACAATGGGTTATCATCAAGGAAACTCAGATCACACCTTGTTCATCCAATGTAATGCTGGTAAAGTTTCATTGCTTATTCTTTATGTTGATGATATGATTGTAACAAGTGATGATGTAGATGAAATAAAAAGACTGCAAGGACACTTGGCATCTGAGTTTGAAATAAAAGATTTGGGAGGATTAAAATATTTTTTGGGCCAGTGGAAATACTTCTGGTCGACCATTTTTCAAAATACCTTGGGATCTCTACGCTTATTGGACGTTCAAAAAAGCAGGTTTGTTGGTCCCTGAACGAGTAGTGAATGGGTTTAAAGTCTAGAGGGGAGGGGTGAATAGACTTTAAAACTTTTTCAAAACAGAGTTGTGATGTACTTAATTTGCAGGATTGGCAGGTCTGCTGATCCAACTTACTAGATACTCTTCTGAGTGTAGAGTGTAGAAATGTGTAGGCCCTATGTTTAGACTCGTTCGTTAATTAATGAAAAACCTTATGCCGCCAAATTAAAACGTACTCAGCTGACTTGGTAAGTAATGCAGTATGAGTAAGTAAATAACACCGATAATTATAGTGGTTCGGATATCAGATCCTACGTCCACTCTCACGATCCACTCGTGATATTAATCCTTTAATCACCAAATCAAAGGGCTTGTCCTTTTGAGTCCCAAGAGGAGGACTTTGAGCTCTGAGCAATCACCAATTGCTACAGTCTCCACAAGTGTTTGAGAACACTTGTACTCTTTACAAGTTTAACAACTTAGACCTTATACTGGTTAGAGTGTTTGAGTTTGGGTTGTTTATCAATCTCCAACTAATGATTTAAGCAACATATTGCTTAATCATTATGCCTAAAGCAAAAGATATGTATGCTTCAATCTGGGTTCGGTTTCTTGTTGGCAGGGAAGATTCTAAGCTTGAAGATCTTGAGTCTTGAATATGCTTCTGGTCAGCTGTGTGTTCTTCGTAAGCTTGGATATTTCTTGATAATCTTTCGTGTCTTCACTTTGAAGTTGATCTTGTATTTATAGGCACAATCAATCAATTTACTAGCCGTCGGAGGGACTAGCCGTTGTGATTATCCTTAATTTCAGCGTAATCTTTTGATTGTTTCTTGATTGATACTGATTCCATGAAATCTGGAACTTGCCTTCTTTAGATATGGAAAGTCAATGTCTTTGAGATTTACACTTAGCTCTTCATGTAGATTTTAGTCGGCTGATCTTGTACTCTTCTGATCTTGGTACTCGTCTGATCTGATACGTACCTGATCTAGTACTTGATCTGAATTCGCATTTTAACTGATCTGATCTTGTAGGTGCAGTAGCCTATTTGCCATGAAGTAGTCTTCTGATCTGATTGTGATTATCAGCTGAGTATAACTCATCTGATTTTGTCTATTTCTTCTCTTCTGATTTGAATCATTCTAAGTCTTGAGAACTTTGATCAGTAGACATCTTTGGAAGTCCATATCGGTTGATAAGGCATACAAGGGCCTTCTCATCTGATTCTTCAAACTTGGTCTTCCTTCAACCTTCAAGGTCTTCTTAGTCTTCTAGTCTTCTACTCTTCAAATCTTGAGTGAGTGCGTGTAAAACCAAATGTGATCTCAGCTGATATACATACAACTGATCTCGCTGAAACTAGACTAAGAATCTATAAGCTGTTCTATACAACTTCAACTTATCCTATCAGATCACTAAACTATTTAAGTGTTTTGGCCATCAAAACTAATTACATCGTAATCATATCAAACCTAAGGGGTGGGTTCATATCCCAACAAGGTCTTTCAGGTGGTCCTCGATCGAGTTATTAGAAGACTGAAGAAATGGAAGGAAAAATCCATATCGAAAGCCGGCCATGAAACCTTATCAAGAGTGTTATCCAAGCCATCCCGACTTATACCATGAGTTGCATCATCTTTTCAAAATCTTTGTGCGAATAATTTGAGAAAGCAATGACACGCTTCTATTGGGGAGCAAAATGGGCTGATCGAAAAATCCAATGGGCTAGTTAGGCAAAGGTTTCGCGACTAAAAGAACACGGAGGTCTTGGATTTCGAGAAAAAGTTTTTCTTCAATTTAGAAAATGTGGCCAAGAAATTTTAGAGAATTCGTGATAATCCCCACTCTCTTATTTATAAGATCCTTAAAGACCGAAACTTTCCATGTACGGAGATTGATGATGCTCAAGTCGACTTCTAACTAAGCGAGCCACCTGTGGAGAAGTCTTCTTAAATCTCGCCTGCTTGTCAAGGAAGGAACGACGTGGAGTGTGGGTAATGGTAAATCAATCAACATCTTTGACGATTCATGGGTCGGCACTAAAACTCCTTCAAAGCCTCTCCAACCCCCCTCTCGGATGGACTCTATACAACGGGTCTCATATTTTATTGATGTTGAATCCTGTCTGTGGAATTCTGAAAAAGGTCAACCAAAGCTTCGCAGCTCCTGATGCAGCATCTATCCTTAGGATTCCAATTAGGGATCGTCTCCCTCCAAATCGCAGCTTCTGGAAATTTTCTAATGATGGTAATTTTACAATCATATCGACCTACCACCTGACAGTTAAAAAATTCTCAAGTTGCGGTTCTAATCTCCCATCGCCAAGTACCCATAACAAGCTGTGGAAACGAACCTGGGCCTTACAAGTCCCACCCTCGATCCACCATTTTTTATGGAGGGCCTATATGGAATCGCTCCCATCGCGAGAGAATATGAGAAAGGGACAACTTTGGGTGGATTCTGTGTGTCCGAATTGTGGCCTCGAAAGTGAATCAAATGCCCATATTTTCTTCCGATGCTCAGTCGCGATCTACACTTGGGGTCAAAGTCCCATCAGTGTGACCCTTGCTTCTGCTACCTTCCGTGAAACCTGCTCCCATTATCTTGAAGACCTCCCGAAGGAAGGATGCTCCCTCTTCGCTATCTTGGCGTGGAACATCTGGAAATCAAGGAACACTCTTCTTTTTGATAATACATGCTGCTCTCCTCAAGATGCTGACCCCCCCGCCCCGCCCCGCCCACATCAAGGTACCTCGACAAACTGTTAAATGGAGGGGACTGCCCATTAACCATTACAAGATTAACACCGACGCTGCTGATTTTTGCTCTCGGGGCAGGCGGTTTTTAGATTCGTCGTCCTAAATGAGAAAGGTGAGGTTCTTATGTCAGGTTCGAAGAGATGCAGGGCTGCTGGTTGTACTACCCTGCTGGAAGCTTTGGCAATTCGGTTTGCAATTCGTCACGCGATTGATTGCAGATTTTTCAATTTTATCCTTGAATCCGACTCTAAAACTGTGGTGAAGGCCCTCAACACAGAGGTGTAGGTTGACCCTTATGTGAAGCTTATTATTGAGGATATCGATCGGGGCTATGATTCTGGAAGCTTGAGGATATTAGCCTCGATTTTATCACAAGAGTGCCAAGATTGGGTGGGGTCGATTGCATATTGGTTGTTGTCCGACCGATTCTCAAAGTATGTGCATTTTCTCAGTCTCCGACATCCATTTACGACGAAGGCAGTGGCTGATACTTTTGTTCAGAATATAATTCGTTTACATGGGATTCTGTTGTCAGTAGTGTCCGATTGGGATCCGGTTTTTGTCAGTTCATTTTAGGGGGAATTATTCAAACAAGCAGGTACAAAGTTGAAAATGAGCTCCGCCTATCATCCGGAGACCGACGGGCAAACAGAGGTGTTACATCGGTGTCTAGAGACCTATTTTTGTTGTTTTGCATCAAATGGCCGAAGTCTTGGAGCTCTTGGGTATCATGGGCCGAGTATTGTTACAACACCAGTTTCCATTCCAGCCATGGAACAACGCCGTTTGAGGTAGTTTATGGGCGTCCCCCTCCTCTCCTGTTGCCTTTACTTCCAGGGGAAGTACGAGTTCAAGCGGTGGAAGCAACAATGCGCGAGCGGGACGACATCTTATCGGATTTACGTATGCATCTACATCGAGCACAACATAGGATGGTGAAGGAAGCCAATAAGCACCGACGTCATGTGGAGTACCAAGTGGGCGATATGGTTTATCTCAAATTTCATCCTTATCGCCAGAATTCATTGTTTAGCGGTCGAAGAAGCGAAGCTCGCCCCTCCATTTTTTGGGCCCTTCAAGGTGGAGGCCAATGTTGGACAAGTTGCGTACAAATTGAAATTGCCGGGGTCTTCGCGGATTCACCCTGTGTTTCATGTGTCATTACTTAGGCCTGTAATTGGGTCTGTCACAACGTCCTCATCCTTGCCGGAAGAATTATTGGCGGTTGATCCCCCATTTTTGCTGGAGTCAGTCGTTTCGCGACGGAGTGTGGATCGGGATGGCGAATAGGTGGATCAAGTTTTGGTACAGTGGCAAGGTTTGGGTGAGGACGAGCAAACTTGGGTGATACGAACAAATTCCGGCAAGTATATGAAAGGCGGAAGAAAGGAAATAATGAGATAGGCCTAATTCTAAATAGTGGGCTTAATATGTAAATTGATACTTTAGGGAAAATGGGCCCACGGTTAAGGCCCATTAGTATGTGGGTTAATATACTTCACGTTGTACTTCTTTGGGGATTATGTTCTGCATTTGAATAGAAAAATCTATTTGGCGCCTTTGAAAAGGTTGTGGCGGTTATAAACCGTGGCTTGGAACTAGTTCCTTGTACAATGTTCTTGGCTGGTTCTTGAATTCTAAAGAAAGTATCTTCACTCTATCATTATATAGGGGTAATTTATAGAGATCCAAGGTAAATAAAGCTAAATCGAGGATCTTTTTAAAACCTTTTGGTTAAGAAGTGCAATAAGGGGTGGTATTAAAACAGATTACAAATTCTGGTCCACAATAGTGGGCAAGCATGTCTTTGGAATTTGGATCAACATAACTAATTTGATCCTCTCATCAACAATATAGCATTTCATACGACTCAAATATACATAATAATTTACTCTAATATTACAAGAAGCAAAAATAATGCGCATCAAATTACGTACTAAATTACAACGCAAGACGTTTAATAAGATATCATGATATATACTTTGCAAACATTCCATAATAGCCTGATTGATCTTGGATATTGAATATATATCATCCAAACCTGGTCAACTCTGTTCTATCAAACCTCCCTATAGGCCCCGAAAGGAAAATTGTTTGGGTGAGTTGAGAAACGTTGTGAAGGAAAAATAAAAAAAAAAGAATGAAAGAGGGGACTTGGGAATAAAAAATATGGAGTATTTTAATAGTACGTTGTTTGGTAAATGGGGCTTGCGTGTCATTAGGGGAGAGAGATATTTATTAACTTTTGTGCCTAATCTAAATATGGGGGTTGTGGGATAGTGTAGAGTTTTTTTTTTTTTTCACGGAAAATATAAAATTTCATTAAGTGAAAAAAGTAGCCTCGCGGTTTACATATAATAAGCAAAATACAATTTCTCGAAACTTTTTCAATCTAGATCCTCTCCTAGGTGGCCCAGACGATGGAGGACCACATAGCCTCTCGTCTTACAAAAGGCCACGGTTATAAACACGCATGAGATTGATGAGGACACCCACCAATTTCTTTTTACAAAATAGTGACATGTGAAATGTCAGTTCTACCCTTGATTAAAATTAACAAAATTCTCGTGATTATACACCCACCCCATTTAGCACTGGAATTCTAAACGTCTCCCCCAAATAGTAATCTCAAATGAAAAATTTCCAAATTTCATCATTCCATTAAGCAAGCTTAAACGACAAACTCACACCATTAAAGAAAAATACATCATTCCAAATCATTAAAGCTTAAACTCGATCAACAGTGTCGAAAAAAAAAATACGAAAAAAATAATCGAATCTAAATTTTTTACTTTTTTTTCGAAATTTGTAACATTTTAGAATTTTGGTGTTTTTTTCGAATATATTTTTTGAGTAAATTTCAAAACGGATAAATTTTTAAAAAAATAACAGAATTTCAGGAAAAAAATGTATTTTTTTTGGCAAAATAAATCGAAAAAAATACTTAGAAAAGATCGATTAAGGTATGCGACTGGGCAAGTGGACGACGACAAAGGAGATCGACGAGGTGGGATAGTGGGGGGAGAGGGTGGGCGGCGAAGTCGAAGGCGGAGGAGATGGACGAGGCGAACGCGTCGTGGATGAGATGCACGATGAAGGAAAAGATCGACGAGGCGCGGCTGGACAGGGGATGGCGAAGCATCTGGACGCGCAGGTGAGGTGAGAGGAGGGAGAGAGACGACAATGTAGGGGAGGAGAGGGAACATTGACGACGCAGGGGAAGAGAGGGAGCGCCAACGCCGCTGGAGAGGGGAGGGGAGGCCAACGCCGTTGGAGAGAGGGAGGGGAGAATGAAAGCAAAAATTAGGGTTTTGAAAAAATTAGGAGGGTATGGAAGTTTATTAGAGGAGGGGTTTTTTGTAGAATTTACGGGGTGTGTACTCATCCTAGAATGATTGTTCTAAGTGGATGGGTGTCCTCAACAATTGCGTGTGTGCGTATAACCGTTGGCCCTTACAAAAATAAATGAGAAACTATTTAGCTTCTCCGCCATCTCTTGGATATCTCCCACAGACAACAAAAAATGTAGAATTTTTTTCATGGACATTTCGTAATGGATGGAGGAAATGACTGGAGCTTGTGAATGGGCGGATTCTCTGTGGCTGCCTCCCTCAAAGTGGAGAGTGGAGAGAGCTGGACAGCTAAAGAGGA
This sequence comes from Galeopsis tetrahit, assembly GCA_963675135.1. NCBI lineage: Eukaryota > Viridiplantae > Streptophyta > Magnoliopsida > Lamiales > Lamiaceae > Galeopsis > Galeopsis tetrahit. Next base: position 15,714,417 of record OY776127.1, on the reverse strand, counting down.
AAGACTGAATCGTGAAATAAGGTTTATTAGAAGTTTTTTATATCTAAGTTTGGGCCTATGTATTTTTGGGCCCTATATAATATATATAATGCATATAAATTTAGGTTGGGCCAGTAAAGAAACTAATTCAAACTGCTAAACCTATATAATTTAAAAAAAAATTATGCACATCCTAGGCGGCGCCAAGGCGACTGAAAACATTTTCCGACTTCTGCAACACTGATGTTGGTCCGTTTATATTTCATCATTAAGAGCTCTTACAAGCGTTGTGAGTCTAATTCAATTTCAAAAAGGAGCAGGCTATACACCCTCCATATTTGTTAAATATACTCCCTCGATACATGTACCCCCACTTAAAATGGCATAGATTAAATGTACTCTCCACAAAATACCTAATATATCCTTTTGTACATTAAATTTTAATTATAGATACACTCCCTCATATATAAAACCCTAACCCTATTTTCCCCCTCTCTTTCATTTCTTCCTAAACCCTAAACTCAACCCCCTTCCCCCACTCGAGGCCGCGGCGGTGGCGCCGCCATCATTGGTCGGCCGCCCCCACCTGCCCCCCACCACTAGTCGACCACCCCTACCCGCCCCCACCTGCCTGCCACCTCCCCTCCCATACATTCTTGCGGCCGCGACCGCCTCTCCCTCCATTGTCACGACCGCCTCCCCCTCTTCCTCCCTTCACGCGGTCGGCCATGCCCCCTACCTCACGGCTGCCAACTCCATTTTCATTTTTTAATATCTGCATAGCCACGGCCACCCCCGCCGTCTCATCCCACGACGCCGACGCCTCACCTCTCCCCCTCCTTCCTCATTTTAATTTCTGTACGAGTAGGATTTTTTTTTTTAATTTCCAACAAGAATTTGTCAACCATAAACATTATGGTCGATAATTTGTTGTCGACCACCATGTTTATGGTCGACAAGTTCTTGTCAAAATTTATGATTTTATTTTCTTTAGATAAAATGTTGTCGACGAGGGTATCTTTCGTCGACAATCTATAGTCGAAAATATACTCTATGGTCGACACTGGTTTGTCGAAAAAATATATTTATTTTTTAGATTTCTTAGTTTTTTTATATTTATTTTTAAATTAATCAGCTAACAACAGTGGAGGCAGAGGTGGGGCGGCGACGACGACTGCTTCCCTGAAATTAGGGTTAGGGTTATGAATTAGGGTTAGAGTTTAGGGGGAGTGTATTTATCTAATATTATTTTAAATTGAGTATTTTATATGTATATTTAATTAATAAATGGAGGGAGAGTATATTTAACAAGTTTGGAGGGTTATATAGCTAGGGCCTTTCAAAAATTCGATGTCCACATTCCGCGGCCCGAATTAGTGTAAACCTCAGGGGGAGTACACCTAGCCTAATATAATTTGGTGGGTAGTCCCCATAACAAAGCTGGAGGTGCATATAGTCAGACTCATCAATAAGTGTACGCTGTCGCCGCTTGCTGAAACTCTCCTACTTCCGGATGCTAGATTCTCTCCCGTGCCATTTCTCACCACCAAACCAAAGACAGTAGTTCCATCTCCAATAGAAGCGACATCATAATTTAATTCATTTCTCCTAGATGGTGGGCATCACCATTTCACTATTTTCGGTCTCTCAAGAGTTCGGCCTGTTCCTGTTTGTGAGAGCAATTTTAGGTCATGGATGAGTGTAATAGCTCGGTTCACCTGCCTCTCCGAGTTCGGCTACTGGTTGTGAAAAAATAATCTATTTCGACCAACCCAAATGTTGTATGCGATGGTTGCAAAAAGAGTCGTCCCTTCCTTTAGTAGGTTTCCATCATATCCAAGAGAACCTCCTTGGACGATTTGTATTGGATACTTTAGAAATCAAGTCGGATGGGGGATTGTCCCCATGAATGAATAGTAGGCCGACAATGGAGGAGAACATGGACACTTGTTTCCATTGCTTCGGCACAGAGAGTACATTCACCGTTAACTACCATGCCCCTTTTCGCAAGATTTCTAGAGTCAGATGAGCGTTTATGGAGGCTTCCCAATGGAAATGCCTTGTACTAGGTGGAAATTGTAGATGCCGTATCTTATCCCTGAAAGAGGTGGGATTGCTGCTAGATGCCAGGTTTAAGCCCTTCTTTGAGAACAGTTTAATCGCCAAGTGATAGGTAGATTTGACAGTGAAACATCTGTTCTTAGTCTCTCCCCAAATTCTTCTATCAAAGATGATTCAATTGCTTATGGGGAATGGAGAGAATGGTCTTACCATTTCCTCCGTGAAACTGTAGTTGATGTGCTCCGGATCCTAGGAGTTAGAGTTGGGATTGATGAGATGAGCCAATGCGTTAAATTCCCAGTTTGAGACTCTAGGGGTTAGGGGAAATAAAACATATCCTTACAAATCCATTTGACCTTGAAACAGTTAACTGTCTTTCCGTCTCCAACTCGCTAAGTATAGCCCAAAAGAACGAGATCATGAGAGTTTAGGAGGTGTTGGGATATGAATCCTAGAACAAGTCCTAAATGATGAATAAAAGATAAAAGATAAAGTTTTGATAAGCCAAAAGAAGACTTGAATATTTTCTAAGTATTGACTGATCTAGTCTAGTTAAGTTGAAGTCATCTTGAACAGATCAGTAGAATTCAAAAGACAAGTACTAGTTTTAAAAGACAAGTATTATTAAAAGATAAGTACGATTTATAAGTACTTCATATTTGTTATTTGTATATGTTAAGATTGTTATTGAGCTATGAATAATTGTTGTATAGAGCTCATGATTTTAAATGTAATAGATAGATTCTTTGTATAGTTTTATAAGTTGACTAAGCTTTATAACAAGAAGCTTAAAGTAATGTAATAGTCTTGTTAGGATTAGTTGATAGGACTAGATTAGTTCTATAATGTAAATGTGAAGAAGTCTACTACACTAGATAAGTAGAAGATGCAGACTACTACACAAGACAGGTACGACTTAAACAAGACAGGTCAACTTGAAATTAGTTACAAACGCGTATTGAAGATAAAGACTGAAGAATTAGTTAAGGAATAACTAATTAACTGAAGAAACGCGTGGAAGAAGAAATTTCAGTTAGAAGTTAGTTTTCAAGAAAAGTTGGTTACAACTAACTGAGTTCTTGATTTCTAGAATCTATAAATACCTCAAGGTGTTTATCATTTAAAGACTACTGAAATATTGATACTGCAAGCATTATTGAAGATTCAAGTGAAGAAATTACTCTCAGAGATTGAAGTTCAGAAAGTGAAGCTACACAAGTCAAGTGAAGAAATCAGAAGGCTACTACTGAACGAAGAGAAGTTTTATTTTCGTTTATTGTTTCAAGTTGCTAGTTACTTGTAAAATAGCTAGTAAGATCGAAGATATATCTGGAGATATAATCGAGAAGATCTAAGTCTTATTTCTTGGGACTTAAAGCTACAAGAACATATTACTCCATTGGACGAGTTAATAAGAATTTCACAACTGGGTTTGTGAGAGTGGATGTAGACAAGTTGTCGAACCACTATAAATCTCGTGTTTGATTTACTTTACTGTTTTGTTTGTTTGAATTGATTAACTGTTTACTTGTTAAACATACATAACTAAACAAGACTAGTTGAGTAAACTACTGAAATAGAGTTCTCGAATTAAGTTGAGTATAATCTTTAAATTGGGCTCATTGTTAATTTCGTATTCCGCACATTGTAATTCTGATATATCGAAAGATTTTAGAAAAGTCTATTCACCCCCCTCTAGACATTTTCTTTAGCTTCCCTCGATATTAACTCAACTTAGGGACCTACAAGTGGTATCAGAGCAGTAGTTTACGAACTGCTGTTTCTTGATAACCAACACAAGACTTGGGTGAAAGTCTTGGTCCAAGATCATACTTGCTTACGTGTTCTTGTTCAATATTTCTGATATATTGTTTTTCTTGTTCCCTGTTCTTGACTCATATACTTCTTGATCATAAAACTGATTAGCACTAGACTACTTGTTAAAACATGTCTCTTGAAATAAGCGCTAACAAGTTGCCTAAGTTTCAGGTTCAAGATTATGACTATTGGAAGCTAAGGATGGAAGCCATCTTCAGTTCCACTCACGAATTAATGATCTCCGTCATCACTGAAGGTCCAATTGTGACCATGATCCCCAATACTGCTGCCCTTGACACAAATCAACCCGTGGGTACACTCGTCAAGAAACCAAGGTCAGAACTAACCTCAGAAGAAATGAGACAGAATAATTTGGATAGCTTGGCCAAGAATTACATCTTACACACTCTTCCTAACGAGTATCTGGGAAAAGTGTTAAAATGTAAAACTGCCAAAGAAATGTGGGATCGCTTAGCTATCATTTGTGAAGGAACATCCCTAATCAAAGAAAGCAAGCTTTCCACTGCAGTCCAAAGATTTGAATCATTTCATATGAAAGCTGGCGAAACTATAGACCAGTTGGATACTCATTTTACCAAAATCATGAATGACTTGGAAGTCCTTGGTAAATCTTATACTCCACGTGAAATCAATCTTAGGATTCTCAAAAGCCTTGATAGTCGATGGAAAATGGTAAAAATGCTTGTTAAGAATACCCAAGATATAGATGTATGGACAGCAGAAACCATGTTTCAAACTCTAAAGGCCCATGAGTTTGATTTAGACGAAGATGAACCTATAGTAAGTAGCGACAGAGAACATGCTGTATCTAAGAACGTTGCTTTTAAGACTAGTTCGTCTAAGGTAGACAGGTTGAAGTCTAAGACTAGGTCTACTTCTGTGAAAGACGAGTTAGACACTGATCTTAGTCTGAAGGATCAGGTAAGCCTCATGGTTAGAAAGTTTGATAGGCTGAATAAACGTTTCGGAAGATATAAGAAGTTCTATAGAGAGCATAGAGGGTCTGCTTCTAAGAACTCGTCTGAGACCAGACGAGACCGAAACTCGTCCGAAAGGAGAGACGAAGTCTCGAAAGGTAATAGACAAGATAGAGAGTCTGATGGTAGGAAGATTACACGGTTCTGATAGACGTGATAAACGAAGGAATAACTCTCCTATTAAAAAGGCTACTAATGATCTCTTGTGCTATAACTGTGAAAAGCCAGGTCACTACATATATGAATGTCCAGACCTGAGTACTGATGATCGAGAAGAACGTAAAGCACGAAGGGAAAGAAGATACAACCGTGGTAAGAAGGCAATGATGGCCAATGATGACTCTGATTCTGACTCAGACGAGTTGCCATCATCCTCATCTAGCTACCCGTCTGAACCAGATCACGATGAAGCTTTTATTGTAGATGATGGTCTATGCTGCATGGCTAAAATCGACCAAGAGGTATCATCTGCTACTTCTTTTCAATCTTGTGATGAATCAGAATCTGATGAAAGTGACACTGCCAGTAGCAAAGTAGGGAGTAGCCTTCAGCACTCTACTAGTGCAGTTGAAGACGACCTCCTACTTGCCAACAAGGCAATCATTGAAGTCAGTGACGAAAACATCATTTTAAGACAAGAAATCATTGATCTTAAGGAAGCTCAGTCTAAAGTAGATCCTAATATAAATGAACGCTTGCAAGAAGAGTTAAGGCAACTTAAAGACAAGTGTGAATTGACAGACAAGTTGTATCAAGACCTACTTAAGACACATGCTACTGAGAAACATGATTTCAATGTTTTAAAAAGCAAGTGCAAAAAGCTTGAAGAACGTAATAAGTTCTTAGAAACCGAGGTTGTCACTCTAGACCTTAAACTTACTGACCTGGTTAACTCTTCTAAGGTTAACCTTGAATTGTCGGATAGGTATATGGCTCCTGCTGACAAGACAGGCATAGGTGCTGAGACATCAAGCTCGTCTACTCTAGTTCCTAAGAACCCTACTATTTTCATCTCAAGCTCTTTGACTAATGATAAAGGAAAAGAACCAATGATATACGATATTGACACTCCAACTAAAGGTACTGTACCAAAACAAGCTCGAGTTAACATTCCAATTACCAAAGGAGGTAAAAAGAATGGTAACAACAAGCCTGTTCAACCTAGAACTAATCTTCCAAGGACCACTAATCGTAGACGATCCAACCAGGTCAGATACGAGGATTGGTATCCCGAGGAGACTAGTACTAGACAAGTACAGACTAGACGACAAGAGTCTAGACCTCCTTTTATAAGGCAGTCTCAACTCTACTCGTCTAGACCTAGACAGGAAGGTCCAAAATATCATACACAAGCTGTTCTATATCCTCCACCTTTGTCATATGATATTGAAGGAGAAGAAAGACCTAAACATGTCTATAAACCGTATGGACCTAATGCATACAAACCCTACTCTGACTATCATAGACAAGTGCCTGCTCTAGTAGAGATCAAGTCGAAAGGCTATCTCCAAAGAGTAGACCCGAACTCGACTGATAGGCCAGATAAGGATAACAAGGTCTTATTTTGCAACAAATATGGTCGAAAGCTCAGAAGATCAAACTTGTTCAGGACTCCAATGTACATTTGGATTCCATTGAACTCGACTAACCCCCCAGGACCCCAATAAACAAGGAGGGTACCTAAATTATGTAATATCATCTAATGCAGGGTCGACTCGATCTATACAAGAAGGGTGGCTCAATAGGAGAAACTTGGTACATAGACAGTGGCTGTTCGCACCACATGACTGGTACCAAGACTCTCTTATCAAGCTACCATGAGCAAGAAGGACCAAAAGTAATATTTGGTGACAGCTCCACTGCTGTTACCAAAGGATTTGGATACAATCGGAATGGAGACATAGAGATCCAAGATGTCTCATATGTTGAAGGCTTGAAATACAATTTACTCTCTGTTTCACAATTTTGTGATCGTTGATACAAGGTGCAGTTCAAGAGTCGGAAATGTGAAATCATTGACAAGAGAACACACACAGTCTTACTGGTCGGCATAAGACAAGGAAGTGTGTACATAGTGAATTGGAACAATTGTCCGAGGGACACCTGTCTACTTACTAAGAATCCTAAAGAACTTGGCTGGCTCTGGCATAGACGCCTGTGTCATCTAAACTTTAAGGTTCTTAATAAGATAGCCAGAGACTACCTTGTGGAAGGTATTCCCAATGAAGTCTACTACAAGTCACATGTATGCACGTCTTGTCAGAAAGGTAAACAGGTAAAAGGTTCCTTTAAATCTATTCCATCCCTCTCAACAAGTAGAGTTCTTGAACTTCTACATATGGACTTACATGGCCCAATAACTCCTCCAACTTTGAACGGTAGAAGGTACACACTTGTTGTGGTAGATGACTATTCTAAGTTCACTTGGGTAGTCTTCTTACACAAGAAGAGTGATACACAAACACTTTTGCCTGATCTGTTGAAGAAGCTACAGGTTGAGAAGAATCAGTCAATTGTCAAGATCCGTAGTGACAAGGGTACTGAATTTATTAACTGCTATATTAAAGAATTTTGTTCTAAGCGTGGCATCCAGCACCTTACTAGTGCAGCAAGGACACCACAATAAAATGGAGTAGCAGAACGAAGGAACAGAACTCTTAAGGAGGCCTGCAGGACAATGCTGACAGAGTATAATACGCCTCAAAAGTTTTGGGCAGAAGCTATCAATACTGCATGCCACTCACAAAATAGAAGTGCTATTAATAAAGCACTAGGTAAGACGCCCTATGAGGTATGGAAAGGTAGAAAACCCAGAGTCTCATATTTTCATATATTTGGTTGTAAATGTTTCATCCATAACAATGGGAAAAGCAAGTTGAATGCATTCGATGCTAAAGCAGACGAGGGGATATTCTTAGGATACTCCTCAACTAGCAAAGCATTTAGAGTATTCAACTACTCAACCCTTTGTGTGGAAGAAACACCACATGTGGTTTTCGAAGAATCTCAACAGGACTCGTCTGCCAACAAGATCAGTGAGAAAGTTACTGAGCTAACTATCGAATCTGACAAAGACTCAGAGGTATATGAATCCGTTCAAGCATACAATCCATTCATGAAAGCCCTCGAAACTGATGACAAGGAAAGGGTAAGTGCTCAAGGTAAGTCTACTAAACTAGTAGACATGCCTGCTCTAGTTGACTCATCTACTCCAGGAAAATCTGTTGATGATATAAATGATGTTGTCATGCACGATGCTATAACCGATCTAGATGATGATACTATGCTTACAAAGACTAGAAAAACATGGAAATCTGCGCATGATACTGAAAATATCATTGGTGACTCTACTATTGGTGTAAAGACTAGACGACAACTCTTTGAGTCACAAGAACAACCTAGTCCATCTCTGTTTTGCTGGTGTTGTTTCCTCTCATCTATTGAGCCTAAAACCATTAAAGAGGCTTTAGCTGATAGTAATTGGATCATCGCTATGCAAGACGAGTTGAATCAGTTTGTTCGAAATGACGTCTGGGAACTTGTTGATAGACCTAAACATCATAATGTAGTTGGCACTCGATGGATCTTCAAGAATAAGAAAAATGAGAATGATGTAGTTGTTCGTAACAAGGCTAGACTAGTCGCCCAAGGCTATTCACAAGCTGAAGGCATAGATTATGATGAAGCATATGCTCCTGTTGCTAGACTAGAAGCCATTCGATTGTTCCTTGCATATGCTGCTTACATGAAATTTACTGTATATCAAATGGATGTTAAAAGTGCATTTCTTAACGGTATTCTTGCGGAAGAAGTGTATGTTGAACAACCCCCAGGTTTCGAAGTCAAAGGTAATCAGGTATACAGATTAAAGAAGGCCTTATATGGACTAAAGCAAGCTCCAAGAGCCTGCTACGATACTCTTTCTCAATTTCTATTAGAAAATGGTTTTACTAAGGGCAAGGTAGATAGAACCTTGTCAGAAGACAAGAAGGGAAAGACATTTTACTCGTCCAAATTTACGTAGATGACATCATTTTTGGATCACCTAACAAAAAGCTGAGTGAAAGTTTTTCAACACTCATGCAAAGTAAATTTGAGATGTCTATGATGGGTGAAATGAATTACTTTCTTGGACTTCAAGTAAAACAGACCCCAGAAGGGATTTTCATAAATCAAGCAAAATATACTCGTAATCTACTAGACAAGTATGGTATTAAGACATGTAAATCTTCTGGAGTACCTATGCAACCTACTTACAAGATGGATCCAGACGAGAATGGTAAATGTACTGATCAAACTCATTACCGTGGACTTATTGGTTCATTACTGTACTTGACTGCTAGTAGACCTGATATTGCATTTTCTGTTGGTGTATGTGCTCGTTTTCAAGCTAACCCAAAAGAGAGTCATATGGAAACTACTAAAAGGATATTGAAATATTTGAAAGGAACCATCAATCGTGGTATATGGTATCCTTCAAATGATGATTTATCTCTAAGTGGCTACTCTGATTCTGATTTTGGTGGCTGTAGAATAGATAGGAAATCTACATCTGGTTCTTGTCAATTCTTAGGCACAAAACTCATTTCATGGTTTTCGAAAAAGCAGACAAGTGTTGCTACCTCTACTACTGAAGCCGAGTACATGGCTGCTGGTAGTTGTTGTAGTCAATTATTATGGCTTATTCAACATCTTAGAGATTATAATATCTGTGAATCAAATGTTCCTATTTTCTGTGATAGTAATAGTGCTATTGCCATTACACAAAATCCTGTGTTGCACACACGCTGTAAGCACGTCGATGTGAAACATCATTTTATACGTGATCATGTAGAAAAGAAGGATATTCGCATGGAAAAGATTCATACTGATTTTCAAAGAGCTGATATTTTCACAAAACCATTAGCTGAGGCCCGATTTCATGAATTATGCATTAGTCTAGGACTAATTGATCTTGATCCCACTAGTATGTAGAAATGTACTAACCAGACAGGTACAGTCCTAAGAAGAAAGAAGAAACGGATAAGTTACCACAACAGTAGCAGAGCACTCATCTACTCATTCAATAGACAGGTATACAAGGTCAGACAAGTTGACCAAACAACCCGATGAGGAAGCTGGTAAAGCTGAGGGTAATACTAAGGGAATATACATTTAAGGGGGAATCCTTGATTTCTTAAAGATCCTTATGTTGACTCTTAAGTTTGTTAACAGTCATCTTGTTTGAAACTTGACCATTATGCTAGAATGATACTCACCTTACTTATTTAATTTACTCGACTACCTGCATTGCATCTAATCTGTAACACAAAGATAAGACAGGTAAACATAATAGTATGATGTTCAAAATAGACAAGCACAGTCGAAGGGGGAACTCGACTGGTGGTCATAAGACTACTCGTCTTGTGCAATTAAGTCTACTCGCCTTATGAAGATTAGGCCTACTCATCTGTTCTGGATGGACTCGAACGGACAAGCTAAGTTTTCTTTGATTTAAATGTGTTAAGTGTTTACTCGAAACAAATTAAGGGTATTAAAGTAATTTGATAATGTTAAAATTTGAATATCCTAGAATTGGATTTATACACCCCCAGTTAATGAGGTGTACACATTCAATTCGCGCCAAAATACAAATATGTTAGGTCGGATGAGTACACTCCTCAATTCTGCCAATAAGAGAGGCGGATTTCAATTTTTACAAAATCAAATCACATTTTCGTCTCGGTTCCGTAACCGAATGCCAAAGGTCCCGACCGTTGGATCTAATCCTTCGATCTTGACCGTTGGATCTAAAATTCAGTTTTAAACAAAACCAAACACTTGCACACATTCTACCCACGTTTTCTTAACTCTACTACTTGCGCACACATTGATTTCTTACTTATTCGATTACATTGTTCATAACAAATTATTCAATGTCGATTCGTTCTATTTTCGATGTCAGTTCCAACATGCAGGCACCATTCGATCTCGGGAGATACATAAATGACAACAAGGTGCATGTTGAACCATCTCTGTTCTTCAAAGGAAATCACAAGGAAGGAAATATGGAAATCTTGACCAAATGCATCAGATGCGGTCTAAAACCCTACCTAGAGGCGTTTCCTCAAGTTGTTTTGGAGGAGGAGGTTCTGGAATTTTATGCCAACGCCAATAGACAGGGAAATGTGATTGAATCTTTTATTGATGGAAATCGAGTGGAAATCACTCGGGAAGTTTTGTTCGAAAGATTAAGGCTACCCATCGGAACGATTGATGTGGAGAAGTATGCTGAAGGTCAGGAGATGAAGTATTTGAGCATCTTCTATGGAAAGAAAATGAAACTGAAACCGGATGGTAAAGCTCCTACAGCCAAGAAGGGTGAACTCTTGGAAAAATATCGCACTCTGCTGGACATAGCAAGCAAGATGCTTCTATGTGCCACTGGGTCTCATGACTCGGTTACCCAAGCCAAAACAAGGATAATGGCAGCTATCTATGATGGAATCACTGAGGGTAACTGGTTTAAGCTGATAGCTGACAGGATGATGTACTTCGAAAGAAGTGTTAGAGTGGATGTTGATACTCGAAATTGGGTAGTATCACAGGCTGTTGGATATGGAAACAAGCTGAGTATATTACTTCCATTTTTGTTGCCCAACAAGACTTATTGGAGCAAAGGAAAGCCCTTTCATCCTCTTAAGTTCTACTTAAAAATAGAAGCGATGAGGAAGCAGGCTGCTGCAAGGCCAGCTGCCCCAAGGCAAGTTCAGGTTGATGATTCTGAAGTATTGCCATATGCCAATTCATCCAGTTCTTCACAAGAAAAGTCTGACGAAGCAGAGTCCAGTGCAGATGACTCAGAGAAGACTCAGTCAGATGAAGAGTCAAATCAAGAGAAGGAGTCGAGTGAACAAATTCCTGAAATGTACACTCTAGTGAGAGTTGAATCGCCTACTCGTCCAGTCGAGTCGAGTATACAGGTTGGTTCTTCCTCTCAATCTGTTTCAATTCCTCTTTCTCTCCCGTCTACTTCTATTCGAACCAAGGCTAGGTCACATCGATCTAGGCCTCGCACTGTACCCCCAACCTCACAAGTACTGGCAGCACGACCGCTGAGAGCCAGTCTTCCCTTAAACACTCCTATAATTGATACAACTGATACTCCGACAGTTGTCACACCAAACCAAGACACATTGGAGCCCCCAGAAACCACAGTCCAAAATCTCTCCTTACCCTCAACATAATATGTTGAACCTTCTAACCCATCTACTTCAGATAAGACGCCAGTTGCCACTGCAACAACTGAGATAGGGACCTCACCTACTCAGACCCCGTCTGAAGATAGATTCGAATCCTTGGTATATTATCCCATGAGTCTAAGAGAGAAGAGAATCTGTTCGAAGATGAGCAGAAACTTGAAGAAGAAGCTCTCGGCTTTTGAAGTCGACTATGCATCAGAACAGTTTGAAAAACTTCTAAGAGTATGCACTTGGGTGGCATTGAAGAAGTCTGGCACAGATGATCTTTTCGAAGTCATCTTAGGGAAATGTGGCATCTCAAACTTTATGGACTGGGAAATGGAACAGAAGGAGACCAGTGGTGTTCAAGACCACTCAGAGTTATTTCCAGCTCATGCCATCACCGCCCTTGCAAAAGAGATTGCTACACATTCCTGATGATTTGATGTGCTCAGAATCGAAATTTGATGTGGGTATTCAAGTTTCGGATTCCGATTTTAAGGAAGATGTGGTTATGTCTGAAGCCACACAAGCTGAAGAACTCCAGTCTACTGATCCCATAGTGGAGTTAGACAATGTCTCAAATCAGTTGAGAGGCATTGTGTTCAGATTTCAAGTAGATCATGCTCACAGTCCAAGGCCAGATTTTGCTTTTATTAATCGGTATTCTGATGATTTACTTCCCATTGAACTCTGTGGATATATGGAGAAGTTGCACGCTTTGTTGAGAAAGGACTTGGCTGAAGCTATAAGGAAGGCTAAGGAAGCTAAGTTAGCTATAGTGCCTTATTGTCCGTTTCCAAGTCTGAAAGCCATAGCTGGAAGTGTATTTCCAAATTCAGAAGTAGTAGAAGACGAGGTCTTAACTACTGCTACGGAAGGCAAGTTACTTGAAGTAATATCTGTTGCTGATGATGTGATTATGGAAGAAACCATTCATGCTGAAGTTGGTCAGTCATCTCAAGGTTTCTCAACTGCTTCCATAAAAGAGTTGAAAGCAGAATTGAAAGGTGTTATAAAATCGTCCATTGATGATTTTCTCAAATCTGATGTAAAGAAGACTCTTATTGGACAAAACAATGTCCTTGTGACAAGTTCAAAAGATATGATTGTGAATGCAGTCAATCAGATAGATGATGAATTCAGACAACATATGTTTGAGCAGCTTGAAGGATTTCTCCAAGATCAGGTAGAATACTCAGAGAAGAGTTCAGTCGATTTTGCTCGTGTTCTAGCTACTGAATCCAGGAAGTTGGAAAGAGTCTATAGAGCAAGAATCGAGGTTGCTGATGTTCAGAGGAAGGAAGCTTATGATCAGTTAGCTCAAGCTAAACAACTTATCTCTGCTATGACTGATGAGAATAAGAAGTTACGTTTAACCGCAACGCATTTTAAGAATGAGTTTAACTTGTGTACTCAAAAGCTGGAGTTGGTGGCAACCAAGCTGGACAAGTTGAGTCAAAACAGTTCGCATGAAAAGCAGATTGAAAGAGCTACGAGTCTAATGAAGCAAGCTATGTATGAAGAGATGACTCGTTTTACTTCTCTTTTCTCTCTCCAGGCTACTGATGAAGCCAAAAAGGGGGAAGAGACAAAGAAGACAAGACCAGTGGATATTAGTGCTGAAATTGAAAAAGCTAAATCCAGTGCTGAGCCAGAAGCGAAGGAAGCTGCTGAAGCTATGCAAGATCTCAGAAGGCCTAAGAGAGGCAGAGGCAGGTTGGTTAAAACTGCAGAAGTTGAGCAAGCTAAAGCTGAAGCTGAAGAGTTGAAGAAGAAGGAGAAGGGCAAAGCTGTTGCATCTCCTGAAGTTGAAGCTCAAACTCGACTGATATCTAAAAGGAAATCTATTCAGATAGAAGAGCCTAAAGAGATGGAGACAACAACAAAAGTGAAAAAGCAGAAGGTTGTTGATCCAAGTGATGAATCTCACTATGCAAGCAAAAAGAAGATAGAAAAACATATTGAGAATTTGCAGAAGCTGAAGGAAGATGAAGAGAAAATGGAAGATCAGTTCATTGATTACTTTATTGACAAAGAGCATCGTCAAGATTGGCTCAAGGTAAAGAGACAATGGGAACTTGATCACTGGATAATCAGAAAGTATGGTGATTCTGAAAGTTCGGATGAACTGTATTCGATGTTTGATAAGTTTATGGAAGGTCAGAATCAAATGCTTTGGAATCTGATATTGAGGATATCTGCTGCTGCAAATTTCAACATTTTAGTACCGATCTTTCCAAGATGGAAGACTCCTATGACAAGCTCAGGAAAAAGAGTTGATCTTAACCAGATCAAGAAATTTGAAGAAGAGCTACTTGATAAAGAGAAGATTGAAGATGAAGACCATATAAGTGTTATTCACAGGAGACTCCTAGAAGCATTCTGTGTTCCAAATTCAGAAGAAGGTACTCTTTCAGATTAGTTTTTTTTGTTCTGATTACTTAGTTTTATTTTGATTAAGTATTTGTAATCTCTACTGATCATATTTTGAATGAATGAAAAGATAAAGTACTATTTGATGTTTAAGACAAGATAACTACTTAACTAGTCTACTACTATTGTGAAAAGATTCAAGTAGTTTTGGCTTCATCAAAAAAAGGGAAATTGTTGGGATATGAATCCTAGAACAAGTCCTAAATGATGAATAAAAGATAAAAGATAAAGTTTTGATAAGCCAAAAGAAGACTTGAATATTTTCTAAGTATTGACTGATCTAGTCTAGTTAAGTTGAAGTCATCTTGAACAGATCAGTTGAATTCAAAAGACAAGTACTAGTTTTAAAAGACAAGTATTATTAAAAGATAAGTACGATTTATAATTACTTCATATTTGTTATTTGTATATGTTAAGATTGTTATTGAGCTATGAATAATTGTTGTATAGAGCTCATGATTTTAAATGTAATAGATAGATTCTTTGTATAGTTTTATAAGTTGACTAAGCTTTATAACAAGAAGCTTAAAGTAATGTAATAGTCTTGTTAGGATTAGTTGATAGGACTAGATTAGTTCTATACTGTAAATGTGAAGAAGTCTACTACACTAGATAAGTAGAAGATGCAGACTACTACACAAGACAGGTACGACTTAAACAAGACAGGTCAACTTGAAATTAGTTACAAACGCGTATTGAAGATAAAGACTGAAGAATTAGTTAAGGAATAACTAATTAACTGAAGAAACGCGTGGAAGAAGAAATTTCAGTTAGAAGTTAGTTTTCAAGAAAAGTTGGTTACAACTAACTGAGTTCTTGATTTCTAGAATCTATAAATACCTCAAGGTGTTTATCATTTAAAGACTACTAAAATATTGATACTGCAAGCATTATTGAAGATTCAAGTGAAGAAATTACTCTCAGAGATTGAAGTTCAGAAAGTGAAGCTACACAAGTCAAGTGAAGAAATCAGAAGGCTACTACTGAACGAAGAGAAGTTTTATTTTCGTTTATTTTTTCAAGTTGCTAGTTACTTGTAAAATAGCTAGTAAGATCGAAGATATATCTGGAGATATAATCGAGAAGATCTAAGTCTTATTTCTTGGGACTTAAAGCTACAAGAACATATTACTCCATTGGACGAGTTAATAAGAATTTCACAACTGGGTTTGTGAGAGTGGATGTAGACAAGTTGTCGAACCACTATAAATCTCGTGTTTGATTTACTTTACTGTTTTGTTTGTTTGAATTGATTAACTGTTTACTTGTTAAACATACATAACTAAACAAGACTAGTTGAGTAAACTACTGAAATAGAGTTCTCGAATTAAGTTGAGTATAATCTTTAAATTGGGCTCATTGTTAATTTCGTATTCCGCACATTGTAATTCTGATATATCGAAAGATTTTAGAAAAGTCTATTCACCCCCCTCTAGACATTTTCTTTAGCTTCCCTCGATATTAACTCAACTTAGGGACCTACAGGAGGCTATGCCAAATGTAGATCGGTTGGTATTTGATGCCTGTTGACTCCAGTGAACCCCTTGGATAATATTTTGCAAATAGAATTTGGGCCGTTAGGGATTCCGGAGAGTGGAGTAGTCTCCAAAATTTTTTGGCTATCAAAGCCAAGTTGAAGAAATAGAGCTCGCGGAATCCGAGGCCTCCATCTCATTTTGATCGAGTGACTTTGTCCCAGCTTGCACAGTAGATATTTCTTTCATCTCCAGTCGCCCCTAGTAAAATCTCGCTACTGCCCTTTCAATTTCCTCGCAGAGAGAACGAAAGGAAAAGGAAACAACTAATGGCAAAAGTAGGAATTAACTGCGCCACTGATTTTATGAATATCTCTCTACCAACCTTTGAGTCTTCCATAAACTCGTCCCAAATGATCCGAAAAACCTAAGATTTCAATTTTCCAACGAGGGTTGGAAGGCTAAGATATTTTGAGTATCTCTCCACCGTTAATGATCTCAACTATCTCCCGAACTCCTCCTTTCTCATAGCCGTGACATTTGTGCAAGCCGACAATTTTGAGTTTTTCAAGTTCACACATTGGCCAGATGCTGCTTCATATGTTGCTATAATGTATTTTATCTTGTCCACTTCTCTCCGGGAGTCGTAGAAGAAGGGCATACTATCATCAGCAAAGAAGAGATGTGAGACTGGGAGAGCCCCTCATGCCACTCTGAATCCCATGATATCCCCAAGGGCCATAACCTGATGAATTCGAGATAAGGAGATAAGGGTACCCTTGTCGGAGTCCCTTTGAGGGCATAACATAAATAAATCAATCCACCATTGATCAAAACCTAATTTTTGACACATACTCATAAGAAAACTCTATCATCGGCTTTACTCATGTCATGTTTTAGGGCTAAAAAACCTTTTCTACCTACTTTCTTCTTCCTCATAGAATTAAAATTTTTGAAGGCCACCATAGTATTATCTGTAATGAGTATATTAGGAATAAAATCACTTTGAGCAGAAGAGATAATCCGTCCAATCAGCAATTTCAGCCTGTTTGTGATCATTTTTGTAATGTCCTCGCCTATTTATTATTGATCTTGACCCCAATTGTTTTATTTCTGATAGCATAGTTTGGCAGGGAAATTCCTTCAAATCTTTTTGGAAGTGGCACAAAAATTTGTTCGTGTGGGAGGAGGAATCTGACTAAGGACTTGTTTCCGCGCGAGGATACACGACTTTCTTCACAATTCTAAAGAAGACAATCGATGGACGTGGTCTTCATCCCCAAATGGAATTTACTCAGTCAACTTGATCAACATACAAATGTATTTTGAAAGACAAGATTGCATTAATTAATCAAGGGGATGATCTTGGTATTATTTGGAATAAGATGGTTCCTCTAAAGGTTTCAGCTTTTTCTTGAAGACTCATTCAAGGCAGAATTCCTACTTCTTTTTTGAAGTCTCGGTATCTGGTCCTTGGACCGACTAAAATACTTCGGGGACTAATCCTACCGTCCACTTGCGGGGCCCTCGTTTAATGATTCTTTCATTAAGACAAAATTCCTACTACCATATATCCTAAATCTTCGGAAGAGAGGTATTTTCAATGACGACATTTCTAAGCATCTACGTACCTTTCCAACTCTAAAACCCATGATCTTCCGGTAGGTAATAAGTGGAGACCTTTTTTTGAATGAAACATATTTTAGATATTGGTAATGTATCTATCTTCAGCAGTTGCAAAATAAGACATTGGAAGTCAGATGGCTAACATAAATATTTGCTCTTGATTTTTTAGATAAACTGAGGAAGGTAACTGTAATTTACTCTGAAAAAATTACTAAGTAAAAAAAAATCTTTTTACGCTAGAAGAAGGTTTGTTATAACTACTTTGTGTAGAAGATGTTGACTAACTAATATAACCGTTTGCTTATATCTAACACATGATGGTGAAACAGAAAGAAGACGAGAACCCAGTGCCTGAAAAGTGCAGAAGAGAGGGGCTTTGTGAGAATATCGGCCACTTGATCTTTAGAAGGCACATACCTCAATATGCTTCATTCGCGAGTGAAAGGGAGGGCTGGAGTAGCGGAAGGCGTAGCTTAGAAAATAGAATAGATGAGAAACACAAAGAGTAATCCCAAAGAGTTTGTAGTGGCCGGGGAGAGAGTAGATGAGAAAAATCCATGGGCATTGAGGCTTGAGAAAGAAGAGAGAGACCCGTTTCAATGATACAATATATTCTATTGATGAGTATGAGGACACGAGAAGCGAACCTTTACCCCAAGCTGGCAAAACAAACCCTTGAGAGCCACAAACTCACCACCCATATCACTTTATTTTCACATTAATTAAACTCATTATAATTCATCTCAAATTTGCGACTGATTTTGTCACAATTTTTTTTCATTAATTTAAAAAAAAAATTGCGACAGTTTTTTTGTCTCTAATTAGTCAGTCTAGTCCCAGTTTTTTTTTTTTTTTTTTTTAAATTTGCAACGAAAAAAAATAATTTGTGTTCACTCTTTGGTGATGACCAAGTTTTTCGTCGCAAATCCAATTTCAGACGGTCTTTTTCGTTGCAAAAACCATCGCAAATACACATTTTTTTGTTGTGTATCTTTAAATATAACTTTTAATTTTTTTAAGTTATAAATTTTTTTTGAAGTCTCGGTAGCCGGTCCTAGGACCGACTAATCCGAGGGACCAATCCCACCGTCCACACTATACTACTAAGTCCCAAGCCTACACCACTAAACCAACTTTTAATTTTGTTTAAGTTTTTAATTTTTAATCTCATCAAAATGTATTATACAAGTTAATTTAATTAAATTCAACTTACTCTTGATTATCCTTTTCTCATAAATGCAATCCAATTAAAACAAAATCGTAAAATATATATTATTATATTGAAAATATTAATTTACTTTAATATCAAATCCCACCACACATAAATGTATATGCCAAGCACTAATTATAAAACAATTCTAATTTTAAAAACACATTATTTTTATAATGTGATTATTTTAATTGAGATGCTAATTGATTTTTATTAATATTAATATTTGGGTAGGGAAATTGAACGTTTGATTAATTAATATAGATTCTATTTAATATAATGAAGGGTGCATTGCAATTTTATAACAGATGTAGTAAACAAATTTGACTTTTAACTCACGTGACATTTCATCTCGATTTGGGCTTGTTCGGGCTTGATTCCCCTACCTCTACATGTTTTAAACCAAAATGTCCTACATTCATAAGCCTATACATTTATTGTCCTCAAAACCCCCATGTTACGTGTTACGGGCTTAACAAAACACTTTTTTCGAGAAAAAAATTATTTACGTCCCGTAATTTTTACCTTTTTTGAAAAATGTCCCTCAATAGTTAAAATTTTAATTTACGTCCCATAACTTTTTCAATGGCTTAATTTATGTCCAATTTTCGCTGGAAATCCCCAAATTTATGTAAATGGGACGTAAATTGAGCAATTAAAGAAGTTATGTGACGTAAATTAAATTTTTAATTAAAATGAGACGTTATGCGAAAAAGAAAAAAATATTCAACAAATGTCTACAATTCATTATAAAATTAATGTAGTTTATGTTATACAATCAAATAATTTTTTTTTATAAATTAATTAATTATTATAAAAATCAATTAACTTACCTAATTCATTATTAGAAAAATTATTAACTTACCTAATTAGAAAAAATTACACTATAAGTTTATAAAATAAATTATGAATATTAATTAAAATACTAAATAATATTTTAAAATATATGAAAATAAATTTAGAATAATATTTAAATAAGTAAATAAGTTTTCATAATATCAAAAAAAAAATAATAACAAAAACTCAATTAACCTAATTAAAAAATCAATTAACATACTCAAATAAATATAAATTTTATCTTTAAGATAATCCCAAATAATATTTTTTATTAAAATTGTCAAAAACTCTTATACAAAAATCCACAAATATTTAAAATCCCCAAATAAATAAATAAATAATACTCAAATATATCCAAAATTCTCACCCCTTACCCACGGTAATTGAAAGATGATGATGAACAATATATTTTTTAACAATTTGTTAATTTTATTGTTTTTCATTTTTATTATATAATTTTTAATTTGATATTAGTTAGTACAAAAATATGTGGACCCACTTTGTGTAATACTTAGATAAATTTTTATATTTATTCGATTACTTTAAAATAAGCAAATAATTTTATAATACTTATATTGTAATAATAATTTTTTTCTAATTAGGTAAGTTAATAATTTTTCTAATAATGAATTAGGTAAGTTAATTCATTTTTATAATAATTAAATAATTTGTGAATAAATGAATTATTTTTTATATTAAAATAAGTTAATTTATTGTTGGGATATGAATCCTATAGACAATGTTCTAATTGATGAAAGTATGTTTTGATGGCCAAAAGCAACTTAAAGTTAGTGATATATGTGGTTCCAAGTCATCTTAACTAAGTCATTTGATGAGAAACTTAAATTGAGATTACTGATCTTAATGATATCTGAAATAAGTTTACTGATCTTATTTAGTAATATTAGGAATAAGATTACTGATCTTAACTGAGTCATATGGAATAAGATTACTGATCTGAGTATGGAAACTGAGAATAATTTTAGTGATCTTATATGAGATATTTGTATCTGAGTTACTGATCTTACATGAGTTACTGATCTTATTGTTTACTGATCTGATATATGAACTGTTAGGGACTAAGTTGATGTTTTGTATTGTATAGACAGCTTATAGTATAGGACTTAGATATACTCATCTGTATATAGTTCAGTTGATGTATAGATAGGTTTTATATATGTAAAGTTGTATTCTATTTGTATTCAGCATTGTAAAGTTCAGAACAGTAGATTAGAACTAGAATAGAAGAAGATCAGAAGACTAATGAAGACTCAGAAGACTACTTCAGAATAAGAAGACTTCAAAGAAGAGTTGAAGAAGAGCTTAGAAGAAATCTGGAGAAGTTTTGAAAGGTTTTAAGTTACTGTGCTGACTGACTCTGCAGAGTAAAATCCGAAGAGTAAAAATCAGAACAGTAAGTTACTGTGCTGATTTGGTGAAATTGAAGAATAAGTTTGGATAGCTTATTTAAGGTGTAACTGAAGATTTATTGAAGATATGCTGACTTAGAAGTTGAAGGAAGTTACAAAGTCGGTTACAAGAAGAAGTTACAAAAACAGTTTTAGAGTTAGTTGAGAGTTAGTTCACAAACTGCTAACTGTCATACTAAGTTCTATAAATACTGTGTAATCTCCTACTGCTTAGACTACTAATCTTAAAGCGTTTACAAGCAATCTAAGTCTACAGAGCACAAGAAGAACTCACAGAGTTGAAGGAGATTGAAGAAGAGAAGAGCCACTGAATTGAAGAGAAGAATCAAAGGCTATTCACAGAGAAGTTTTACTTTTCAAGTTTAAGTTTGTATTTTGTAAAACAAGTGTGCTAGTTACTTGTAGAATTACTAGTAGATCGAAGATATACCTGGAGGTATAATCGATAAGATCAAAGTCTTAATCTTGGGACTTTAAGCCACAAGAAACTCGAAGAAGAGTAATAAAACTTCACAACTGGAGTTGTGAGAGTGGATGTAGACATTTGTCGAACCACTACAAAATTCTGTGTTCTTTACATTTTCTGTTTGATATTTTGTTGAATTGTTTAACTAAGAACCTTAAGAATTTACTAAGATAAAGATCTAAAGAAAAGTTGAGTATAAACTAGTAAGGCCCATATTATTCTGAAATTACTGATCTGAGCTGAGTAAGCACAGTACAGTACATAAGAAGATTAAATTCCGCATTGCATATTCTGATATTTTGAAAGATTTTTAAAAGTCTATTCACCCCTCCCCTCTAGACTTTTACTAGCTTACTCAATCTTAACTCAACTTTGGGACCAACAAGTGGTATCAGAGCAGTAGTTCTTTGGACTGCTGTTTCTTGATAACCTTGCAGATCTTGAGGGAAAACTTACTGATCTTGCTACTCTTTCTTGATATCTGTCACTATCTGAATACTTGAAATCTATTTGCTATACTACTGATCCTATTTGTCTAATCAAACATGGATGACACTAATGTGAACAAACTGCCTAAGTTCAAGATTGCAGATTATGACTACTGGAAGCTTAGGATGGAGGCCATCTTTAGCTCAACCCATGATCTAATGGTGTTTGTGGTGACTGAAGGACCAATTGTCATCATGGTGGAAAACACTGCTGTTCTGGATCCATCTAAACCAGTTGGAGCACTGGTCCCTAAACCAAGGTCAGAACTGACTTCGGAAGAAATGAAACAAAATAATTTGGACAGTCTTGCCAAGAACTACATTTTACATACCTTACCAAATGAGTATCTTGGTAAAGTACTAAAATGTAAGACTACAAAACAAATGTGGGACAAATTGGCTATTCTTTGTGAAGGTACTACACTGATCAAAGAAAGCAAGTTATCCACTGCTGTCCAAAGGTTTGAATCATTTAAGATGAAGCCAGGAGAATCAATTGATGAGTTGGATACTCGATTTACCAAAATTATGAATGATCTTGATGTATTAGGAAAGACTTATACTGACAGAGAAGTTAACCTGAGAATCTTGAAAGCCTTGGATGAAAGGTGGAAAATGGTCAAGATGATCATTAAAACCACACAAGACATTGATTCTTGGCCAGCAGAAACTATGTTCCAAACACTTAAGGCACATGAGTTTGAGTTAGATGAAGAAGATCCTATTACTGTGATTCATAAGGATAAGGATGCCTCTAAGGACATAGCTTTTAAAGCCTCTACCTCTAAGGGGCCTAGATCATCTAAGTCTAAGGCCTCAAGCATAAAAGATGAACTAGATAATTCTGATCTTAGTCTGAAAGATCAGGTGAGCCTTATGATCAAAAGATTTGATAGACTTAATAAGAGGTATGGTAGATACAAGAGATTCTATAAGGAAACTAAGGGTTCTAGTAACAGGGACTCTTCTGTGAACAGAAGGGATCAAAACTCCTCTGAAAGAAGGGATGAGATCTCTAATGAGAACAGGAGAGATAGGAACTCATCTGATAAGAGGGATAGAAAGTATTCTGATAAGAAAGACAGGAACTCAATTGACAAGCATGACAGGAACCGAAAACATTCTCCTCCTAAAAGAACTTCTAACAATCCTGTTTGCTATAATTGTGATAAGCCAGGTCATTATGCTTATGAATGTCCTGATCTGAGTTCTGAAGATCGAGAAGAAAGGAAAGCCAGAAGAGATCGAAAATATGCCAAGGGTAAGAAGGCAATGATGGCTAACAATGATTTTGATTCGGAATCAGAAGAGTTGCCATCGTCTTCATCTGACTACCCCTCTAGCAATGAAGATGAAGCCTTCATAGCAGATGATGGACTGGTAATGATGGCCAAAATAAATGATGAGGTATCATCTGCTAACTCTTTTCAATCTTGTAACAATTCTGACACTGATGAAAGTGATGTTGCTATTAGCAGTGTAGGAAGTAGTCTTCATCATTCCCAAGGAGTGACTGAAGAAGACCTTCTAGAAGCTAACAAAGCATTCATTGAAATTAGTGATGAGAACATTGCTTTAAAACAAGAAATCATTAGTCTCAGAGAAGCACAGTCAAGAGCAGACCCTAAATTAATTACCTTAAAAGAACGCTTAATAGAAGAGTTGTCACAACTTAAAGTTAAGTATGCATCAATAGAAAATTTATATAATGGTATGCTCAAGACTCAAGCTCTCGAAACCAATGAATTCAATGATTTAAAGATTAAGTGTGAAAAACTTGAAGAGCACAATAGATTCTTAGAATCTGAAGTAGTGAGCCTAGATCGAAAGCTATCTGGGATGATTAACTCTACTAAGATTAATCAAACTATCTCAGACAGATATAGAGCTCCAAATGATAAAAGAGGAATAGGTACTGATCTGCCTAGTTCATCTACTTCAGAATTTAAGAACACTAATGGAGCTAGTACAAGTTCTTTGCAACTAGATAAAGGAAAAGAACCTATGACTTATGATGATGATCCAAAACTCAAAGTACAGCCTAAATACATCCCTCCTACTACCAAGAATGGTAAAATGAAGAATGTATTAAGACCAGTACAGTCAAGACCATACCAGAAGAGTTATACTCCTCTGACCAGATCAGATCAGTCCTGGAATCAGAAGAGACAAACTCAGAACAGTAGGTCAAGACAAGCACAGGCAAGTTGGGAACAGCCTAGACCTCCTTTCATAAGGCAGTCTCAGTTGTATTCGACTAAACCTAGGAGATTTGTGCCTCATTATCATAACAAACCTGTCCTTTATCCTCCTCCTTTATCCTATAATATCATTGGTGAGGAAAGACCAAAACGCATCTATAAGCCGTATGGTCCACATGCTTTTAGACCATATTCAAACTATGACAGGCATACTGATCTTACTGAAAAAGGGATAGAACCAAGGAAAGGCTATCTCAGAAAAATAGATCCTAAGTCTGCTGATAATTCTGAATTGGTTAATAAAGTACTGTTCTGTGATAAATTTGGAAGGAAACTGAAGAGGTCCCATTTATTCAAATCCTCAATGTTCATTTGGGTGCCTCTTACTGCTACTAACACTCAAGGACCCCAATAAATAGTGGGTACCTAAATTACATGTATATAGAACTGTGCTAACATTTCAGGTACTGATCTTATGCTAAGAGGAATATGAAGCAAAACTAAGAGCAGTACATCAAAACTCAAAATTCAGAAGAGACAACCCTATGTCATATCACTAGACTTAAAACAGGTAACAAGGTTACTAAAGTGACCATAATCCCGATGAGGAAGCTGGTAAAGCTGAGGGACACTGAGAACATACATTAAGGGGGAATCTGTGATTTCTTAAAGATCCTTTTGTTGACTCAGAACACCAAGTCACTTTAGTATAAACCTTGATGTGATCATTAAATTAAACACATTTTTACTGATCTGTACTGTAATTCACCAATTATTGATGAACTAACACTTTTACCAAGGTGAAACAGGCACAGAAGAGGAATTCTCCATTGAAGGGGGAACTGATCTGATTACAGATTTGAAAAGTCTACTAATCTGATCTGATTACAGACTATAGCAGTCTACAGATTTATTCTGATTAATAAATTGACTTGTCTACAGAACTGTACTGATTACAAAGTTTCTTTGTTTACAGTACTGATCTGATTACAATTCAGTTATTCTACAGAACTAATCTGATTACTGACTAATCTGTCTACAGAAAGATTTGTTTACTACTAATCTGTCTACAGAATTCTACTGATCTGACACAGTACTGATCTGAGGATTACTGTGCTGATATTAAAAAGATGAAATCAGGAAATTTGGGTACTGATCTGAGGATTACTGTGCTGACCCATCTACTGATCTGAAATCTACTGTGCTGATTCATCTACTGATCTGATTCCTAAAAAGGTTACTCAGCTGATCACAGTACTCAGCTGATCCAGATAAGTGAAATTTTCCTTATATACTAGTAAGAAAATGAAGAGAAATAGTTTTGGAAACTACTGTGCTGATTTGCATCAAAACAGTCTTTTGGTTTAGATTACTCTAAGTCAAAAATTGTTCAATTTTAGATTACTAATAGAGAAGATTAATACACTCTTCTATTTCTAACCTAAAAACAGTGGTGTATTTATTAAACACATATTGGCTCCAAAATTAAGAATTGTACTAGAATATGAACAGTTCTTGTTAAACTCGAATTTCGAGACTTAATCCCAACCATTCGTTGTGATAATCAAATTTAATCCTAGCCCTAGATTGGTTTTAAATTTGACAAAAACGATCACTCTTCATCGTCTTGCTTACGAGTTCATTTCTGGAAATCTCATAACTTCATAACTACTGAAAAATCTGGTTTCTACAAAATTCTCAAATGGCAACTATCAATATTATCAATGAAACTAACGAAGTTGCAGGAACATTTGATTCAAATTTCTGGGTTCGCGAAAAGGGCATTTTTGTAGAAAATGCTGTTTATTTCAATGGCCGACACAATGCTGAAAATCAGGCGATTCTGACAATGTGCGAGGAGTGTGGGCTGAGGAAATTTCTGGAATCATCTCCACTCAATGTCTATGAACCGGAGGCAATGGAATTTTACTTACAACTCAAAGGAGATAGCAATGGTGTTCACTCCATGCTTTCTGGGCATAAGGTCACTATCACAAGGGAAATCCTAGAAGTGATGTTGGATTTGCCTCAAGGTCCAGTAGACATCATGAATTACAAAGCTGGAGAGGAGAAGGAATGTGTAGGAAGGTGGTCAGGAGTTGAAACAGAGTCCTTGGCTAATCTGAAGAAGGATGTTCTTCCTACTGGTCTGCAGTTTTTGATGGACATAGCAGGAAAATGCTTGTTAGGGCAACATTATAGCCAAGATGCTTTATCAAGTTCCAAGATTATAATTATGGCTGCAATCATTGACAGAGTTCAAGGTGATTGGCAAGGATTTTTCTTGGAAAGGCTGCTGATTGAGAAAGAAAAAGTTTTGTTCGATGAGGATACTATGGAATTTTCGATTAAATCGAAATTAGGGTTTGGAAGCAAGCTGAGTTTCTTGTTGCCTCAGCTGGTTAAAAAGCCGTATTGGAGTAATCCCAAGAAATTCCATCATGGGAAATTCTTGATGAAGAAGGAGTCTGTTCGTTTTGAACAAGAGAACCCTCTGGAACAACCTCAAGAACTTGAAGCACAAGAGTCTGGAGCTTCAATGTATCAATCTGAGGACAATCAACCTGAGATTAGGTCGAAGGCAAGGCATGATCCGAGCAGTATTAGACCAAGGAGAGGAAGGTCTGCTACAGCTGCCTCAGAGCCAACAATCAGATTTGTGGAGACTGTGGTGCAATCAAGCTCAGAAGAGCAAGAGGTTAGTGTTCCTAGTCCTATTGCTGTGCATAAAAGAACTAAGACAAGAAGTGCTAGGAGGAAGTTGATTGTTGTCTCTCCTACCCCTTCAAACTCTGAACCAAGCCAAGCTGAAAACCAAAACCCTCAACCTTCATGTTCTGATCAATCAGATCACTATTTGTCTGTGACTCAGAACACTCCCCATTCATCCCCTCAGAACACTAATTTTTATCCTACCGCAATTTCTAGTCCTCAACATCAAACTTCACATCAACCTTCACCACATCAATCCCCAACACAGATTCATGATCACTCTACTGAACATGAATTTGAACCTTCTACTGAACCAATTGACATTTCATCATCCCCTGAACCTGAATTTATTTCTCCTAAACCTGTTGATTTAATGGAGTACACTATCTGTGATAAAGAGGATAGAATCAGGATAGATTTGAGGATAGCTTTATTGAAGCAATTTCCTGGATTGGATGAGAGCTCAGTTGAGTTTGAGAAACTCCTTAGGATAGTCACATGGGTGTATCTTAAGAGGAGTACTTTGAAAGAGAATTTGGCTATAATGGAAGGTATGGGAGGTGCTTCAATCTTTGATGATTGGGAAGCAGAGCAGATGCAAGCAGCTGGTGTTAACTCTTTTCTTGAGCTAGTTACTCCAGAATCTGTAGTTCATCTTGTTGAAAGATTAACTTGAATTAAGTACACTGTTGAAAAGATTGCAACTCCTAATTCAGATGAAGATTTGTTTATGGAAAGTGAAGAGAAAGGTGTTGATGAAGCTGAGAATGCTCCTGAAAAAGATTTTATGGAAATTGATGAGGATGTTGACAATGCAACAGAGGTGTTTGAGAACACTGTTGTTATTGAAGAAACAGAAGCCTTGGAGAATCAAGACTTAAATGCTGAAGAGATGGAAAGCATTCCCATTCACTCTGCTGATCCTATTATTCTTGAGGATGTGCAAGAACAGATCAGAACAGTTCCTGTTGAAAAGGAATCTGATAATTCTGACTTTGAGATATTGAAAAAGCAGAATGCAGAGCTTCAAGCAAAATTGGAAGATGCTGTAAAGATGTTTCTAGAAGCTACTGACAGAATGAATAAGATGAATTCTGAACTCTCTTATGAAAAGGTTATGGAACATACAATGTCCAAAATTTATGATCTTCATAGATTACAAGAGAAGAACCTGTCTCAAGTGTTGCATAAGAAGCTGGAGCAACACATATCTTCCTTAAAAGAGTGGCATGATGAAGCCAAAAAGGGGGAAGATAAGACAAGGAAAGTGATGGAACAAACTCAGTCACAACAAGCTCAGTTGGTTGTGAGTCAGGATGAGTTAAAAGAAGAAATTGCTATTCTGAATGAAAAGCTGAAACTAAGGAAGCAACAGAAATAGCAAGGTCAAGAAATTGTTGTTGAGAAGAGACCTGATATTGCTGAAAGTTCGATTCAGAAGAAGAGAAAGTTAGTCTTGTCTGATGAAGAACAAGAAGAAGAAGAAACTGGTAGACTTACCAGATCAAAGAGCAAATTGAAAGTTGGAATTTCAAGAGAAGAGGAAGAAAAACTTAATGTTTTGAAGAAAAAGAAAGCTGAAGAAGCAGAGCTGAAAAAGAAGAAAGAAAAGGATATCAAGTTCTTAAAAACAAGATTTGATAACAAAGTTGCTGCTTTGAAAAAGAAATTGAAAGCTCAAAGGAAAGCTGAAGGAAAAGAGTTTGACAAAGATTTTCAAGATGAAAACTTTGTGGATTTCATTGTTCTAACAGAAAATATGGAACATTGGAAAAATCTGAAGAAGAAGTGGCAGATTGCAAACTTCATTGTGAGGAAGTTTGGTGATCATTCAAGCAAAGAAGCTAAATTTATTGATTTTGAAGAGTTCATGCTGAACATTGATCAAGAGTTTTGGGAAGATATAGCACAAGTTGCTGCTCGTGCTGGAACCAAGATCTTGTGTCCTGAAGAACCAAATTGGGAACCTCCAAGACTGGAAAATGGAGAACCTGATTACAAGGAGATCAACAACATAATTGCTGAGATTATCAAAGAAGAAGGAATAACTGATCATCAACATATGATGGATATCAAAGCAAGGATGTATGTTGCATTCAGAATCTGAAGATACAGAATGAAGATGAAGGACAAGCTCAGAAGATAACATTTCTATCCTTAATCTTTATTTCTATATTTTGTGATCATTTTGCATATTTTGTTAGTATGTGTAATATGTGAAATACCTGATCTGATTGTGAATATGATATGGTTTCTGAATTGATGAACTGTTATGATTGACTACATACTTAACTACTGATTTATTAACATTTAAGTAGTTTTGGCTTCATCAAAAAGGGGGAAATTGTTGGGATATGAATCCTATAGACAATGTTCTAATTGATGAAAGTATGTTTTGATGGCCAAAAGCAACTTAAAGTTAGTGATATATGTGGTTCCAAGTCATCTTAACTAAGTCATTTGATGAGAAACTTAAATTGAGATTACTGATCTTAATGATATCTTAAATAAGTTTACTGATCTTATTTAGTAATATTAGGAATAAGATTACTGATCTTAACTGAGTCATATGGAATAAGATTACTGATCTGAGTATGGAAACTGAGAATAATTTTAGTGATCTTATATGAGATATTTGTATCTGAGTTACTGATCTTACATGAGTTACTGATCTTATTGTTTACTGATCTGATATATGAACTGTTAGGGACTAAGCTGATGTTTTATATTGTATAGACAGCTTATAGTATAGGACTTAGATATACTCATCTGTATATAGTTCAGTTGATGTATAGATAGGTTTTATATATGTAAAGTTGTATTCTATTTGTATTCAGCATTGTAAAGTTCAGAACAGTAGATTAGAACTAGAATAGAAGAAGATCAGAAGACTAATGAAGACTCAGAAGACTACTTCAGAATAAGAAGACTTCAAAGAAGAGTTGAAGAAGAGCTTAGAAGAAATCTGGAGAAGTTTTGAAAGGTTTTAAGTTACTGTGCTGACTGACTCTGCAGAGTAAAATCCGAAGAGTAAAAATCAGAACAGTAAGTTACTGTGCTGATTTGGTGAAATTGAAGAATAAGTTTGGATAGCTTATTTAAGGTGTACCTGAAGATTTATTGAAGATATGCTGACTTAGAAGTTGAAGGAAGTTACAAAGTCGGTTACAAGAAGAAGTTACAAAAACAGTTTTAGAGTTAGTTGAGAGTTAGTTCACAAACTGCTAACTGTCATACTAAGTTCTATAAATACTGTGTAATCTCCTACTGCTTAGACTACTGATCTTAAAGCGTTTACAAGCAATCTAAGTGTACAGAGCACAAGAAGAACTCACAGAGTTGAAGGAGATTGAAGAAGAGAAGAGCCACTAAATTGAAGAGAAGAATCAAAGGCTATTCACAGAGAAGTTTTACTTTTCAAGTTTAAGTTTGTATTTTGTAAAACAAGTGTGCTAGTTACTTGTAGAATTACTAGTAGATCGAAGATATACCTGGAGGTATAATCGATAAGATCAAAGTCTTAATCTTGGGACTTTAAGCCACAAGAAACTCGAAGAAGAGTAATAAAACTTCACAACTGGAGTTGTGAGAGTGGATGTAGACATTTGTCGAACCACTATAAAATTCTGTGTTCTTTACATTTTCTGTTTGATATTTTGTTGAATTGTTTAACTAAGAACCTTAAGAATTTACAAAGATAAAGATCTAAAGAAAAGTTGAGTATAAACTAGTAAGGCCCATATTATTCTGAAATTACTGATCTGAGCTGAGTAAGCACAGTACAGTACATAAGAAGACTAAATTCTGCATTGCATATTCTGATATTTTGAAAGATTTTTAAAAGTCTATTCACCCCTCCCCTCTAGACTTTTACTAGCTTACTCAATCTTAACTCAACTTTGGGACCAACATTTATGAATAATTAATTTATAAATATATAAATGAATGATTTTTTTATTTGATTGTATAACATAAACTACATTAATTTTATAGTGAATTGTACACATTTGTTGAATATTTTTATCTTTTTCGCATAACGTCCCATTTTAATTAAAAATTTAATTTACTTCCCATAACTTCTTTAATTACTCAATTTACGTCTCATTTACATAAATTTGGGGATTTTCAGTGAAAATTGGACGTAAATTAAGCAATTGAAAAAGTTATGGGACGTAAATTAAAATTTTAACTATTTTGGGACGATTTTCAAAAAAGGTAAAAGTTACGGGACGTAAATAATTTTTTTCTCCACTTTTTCCAATACAAACAAGATCTTGCCACAACCAATTGTTGTGTGACCACCTCGAGGTGGCAATAGCTGACTAGTATTGTTCAACTTGCACCAAACAAGATGTTGCCTTGATCGGTGGCAATAACTGACCGATATTGTTCAACTTGCACCAAACAAGTGTATATCATCGAGTATGGGGAAGCATGATAGATAGAAATTGGATGAGTCTTTACCACATATGAAAATAATTTTTTTTTTCCAAGAGGAGCATGTATGACCGACTCTTTTACTTGGAGGAGTGCCTGACGGAGTTATGAATGTGGCGTGAATAACCAAGGGCTGAGGATTTTTTTTGGTTAAATGTGTTAATTGAAATCCGTGGATAATTGAGAGTGGTAAGAAACCTATTAATTCGGCTCAGGAAATATGATTTTAAGGAACTATAGAGACCATATTCAAATTTTTCTTATTTCGAAGTCTCGAGTAATTAAGTACAATAAGTGCTAATTATGTGATTTAATTTTGTTTGGTTGGTTGTCCATTGAATTAAATCTCTTTCGTGTTTTAGTTCTCTTAGCTAGAGGACAAACAAATATTTAAGTGTGGAGAGAATTTTTTTTTTAACGGAAAAAGATTATTTTATTAATGAGTGTAAGATCAGTTTTGATCACCGTTGATCTTTTGGTGATTGGAATGTTTAATATATAATGGGGTATTTACATCATAGTCAAACTTTACAAATATACAAACTATGAGATAAGGAAAGTCTAAGTCTAAGGAAATAAAGATATATACAAATATCCCTACAAACATGGTCAAAATATAATGGGGTTGATTTACTTCCTAATACCCCCCGGTCAAGCATTGCGTGGGGTGAGGGACGACACAAAACTTGGAACGAAGAAACTCAAATGTCGGTCTTGGAAGACTCTTAGTGAAGATGCCAGCAAGTTGGAGATGAGAAGACACAAAGTCGGTGAGTAGCTTTCTAGAGGTAACCATTTCCCAAACGGAGTGATAATCAATGTCAATGTGTTTGGCTTTCTTATGCGCAATTGGATTTTGGCTTAGAAACAGAGCACTCCGATTATCAGTAAGAAGCACTGGGCGAGCACGTGGAAAACTAACGAAACTCGCGAAGAAGGTTTGTCAACCCGATCATCTCGGTTGCACCTGAGTTCGCCAAAGCTTTGTACTCAGACTCACAGCTCAAGCGAGCAACTGTGGACTGTTTCTTAGAGCTCCAAGAAACGAGATTGCCTCTAAAAAAATAGAATAACCAGAAGTGGATCGACGAGTCTCGAGGCAATGAGCCCAATCCGCATCGGAATACCAATGATGGCCTGATCAGGGCGATGTGGAAAAGAGAGGAGGCTATTAAACGGCTATATGTCAGTAAATTCAAATTGCAACTGTTACTTTCTATTAAGGAATATTCAAAACATTCCTTATATATAAGACATATTTGTTATATTTATCTTTTGTATTTATCTTTTCCTAAAATCATGTAATTAGGTTATACTGTAATTACTCCTATAAATACAAGTCATTCCCCACTCACCAATTTAACGGTGATTATATCTCATTGTTCACATGGTATCAGCCTAAACACGATCCTAAACCCTAACCCTAATTTCTCTTTCTCCCTCTCTACCGCCGCCGCCACTTCACCTATC
This sequence comes from Galeopsis tetrahit, assembly GCA_963675135.1. Classification (NCBI taxonomy): domain Eukaryota; kingdom Viridiplantae; phylum Streptophyta; class Magnoliopsida; order Lamiales; family Lamiaceae; genus Galeopsis; species Galeopsis tetrahit. The sequence continues at coordinate 15,681,553 of OY776127.1, read as the reverse complement.
ATCGAGCTTGTCCCCCTCGATCATCTCCCTTCAATGGCAGACTCTTCTATCCTTATGAATGTCCTTATTCATATGGTTACAGTGAAACTCTCTTCTTCCAATTATCTCCTATGGAAGAAGCAGGTTGTCTCGATGCTTACTTGTGTTGATCTCTATGGTCTTGTGGATGGCACATCCGCCCCCCTACCGCCACTCACACGACCTTCGCTGCCTGGAAATTGAAGGATCAGAAAGAACTTGCCCTTCTCCTCTCCTCTCTCACTGAAGAAACCCTGGCTGAGGTCGTTCAATGTGACACGGCCCGTGACACTCGGCTTGCTCTGGAGGATGCTTTCAGTCACTTCTCCCAGTCACGAATTACCCAACTTCGTGAGGAGCTCCTTCTCCTCAAGCGTGACTCTCTCTCTGTTGCCGACTACGGTCGGCGCTTTAAGTCATTGTGCGACCAACTTGCCACCATTGGCAAACCAGTGGACAAATCTGACATGTCCCACTAGTTTCTACGGGGTCTTGGTCCCAAATTCAGCGGGTTTGCTGACACCAGAATGGCCCTCTCACCTGTGCCTGCTTTCCATGACTTACTACATCAGGCAATTGCCTTTGAGATCATGAACAAGCCTGATCTCGCCGAACCCGCTCCAGTTGCCTTTTATGCTCTCGATCAACCCTCTGCTCGCTCGAACACTTGCGACCATACTGGTGGTCGCCCTTCTGGGTTCTCTCGTGGTGGTTGCTCCGACTTCTCTTGTGGTCACGGAGGGCGGAAATCCTACGTCCCTCGTTGCCAAATTTGTCGTGGCGAGCACTATGCCACCAAATGCCCTCAACTTTTTGTTCGCGGACCAGATCCTCGTCTCCCTGCTCGCCCATCCGCCCGCTTGTCCGAGGATCCATCCGCCAATCTTGCTCAAGACTTTCACTCGGCTTGCAAAGTCTCCTCGCCGGCCTCCTCGGATTGGTATGTTGATTCAGGAGCCTCGGCTCATATGACTTCCAGTACCTCGCGTCTGGACTCTTCGGCTCCATATTCTAGTAATGGTCAGGTTATTGTTGGTAATGGTAACTCACTACGGATTTCTCATGTTGGTTTGCATTCAATCTCTAAGGATATTGGTCTTCTAGATGTTCTTGTTGTTCCTCATATCACCAAGAATCTTTTATCTATTAGCAAGCTCACGTCTGGATTTCCAGTTGATGTTTGCTTTTCTGACAAGACATTTGTTGTTCAGAATCGGGATACCAAGGAGGTGGTGGCTCAGGGGCGTTGTGAACAGGGGTTGTACGTGTTGGAACGGGCACTCCCAGCTTTGGTCGCTGCCTTGAAGAAGCCCGGTGCTGCTCGCGCCTCCTTCGATTTATGGCATTCTCGTTTGGGACATGTTCATTTTGATGTTATTAAGGATTTAAATAAATTAGGGCATATATCTGTTAATTCTGTTTTACCGAACCCTACTGTTTGCACCTCTTGCCAGTTGGCCAAGAGTAAACGTTTGTCTTTTCACATTGCGACCTTTGGGGTCCCGCCCCCGTAACTGCGCTTTCTGGTTTTCGCTATTATGCTGTGTTCGTCGATGACTTTTCTCGTTTCTCATGGATATATCCTCTCCGTGCGAAATCTGAGTTTTTTGCTACATTGGTCACATTTCACAAGTTTGTATGCACCCAATTTTGGTACTGAGTTCGTTAACAAGACTGTTCGCACCTTCATGACCGACCATGGAATATTACATCGAGTGTCATGCCCTTACACACCCCAGCATAATGGTCGCGCCGAGCGAAAGCATCGCCATATAATTGAAACTGGTCTCTCCATGCTTTTCCATGCCCGTGCTCCGAGTGAATTTTGGTTCGATGCCTTTGCTACTGCAGTACATCTCATTAATCGTCTTCCATCCTCCATTTTGGGTGGTCAATCTCCGTTTCAGGTTCTGTTCGGCACTATGCCTCTCTATGGGAATTTCGAGCCCTTCGGTTGTCGGGTTTTTCCATACTTACGCGATTATGCCTCGAACAACCTATCTCCTCGCAACCGACCATGCATTTTCTTGGGTTACAGTAGCCTTCACAAGGGCTTCCTTATGATCCCGACTCCTCCAAAGTCTTTGTTACTCGACATGCTATATTTGATGAAGGTTGCTTTCCTTTTTCAGGTTCTGCTCGGCCCCTACCGACCAATGCAGTGGTCTCTTCCTTCTTGGATGCCGACCTAGGCTCCTCGAATAACTCCTCTCCTGAGTCTATTGCTCCTACTTCAACCATGCCCTGCTCGGCATGTATCTCTGATCCTGGCGAGGACCCACTTCCTCCGCCAGTCCCTACTGCGGAGCCACCTGCTCCCCCTGCACCGGGCAAGCAACCTCTGTCGACCACTGACCCACCAATGGAGCGGTCGTGGTCCAACCACCAAATGATCACGCGAGCTAAATCTGGGATCTTCAAACTGAAGTACCCACTAAACTTAGCCTCCACTGCCCTGCTCAGTGCCCTAACTACCTCATCGGAACCCCGTGGTTTCATTAGGTTTGGCAATGGGGCGGGTAAAAACCCGGACCCGCATAAATCCGGACCGTACGGGGCGGGTAAATACCCGGTCAAACGGGTCCCGGGGCGGGTAAATACTCGGTCAACGAATACCCGCCGAGTATGGGACGGGTAATGGGATTACATATACCCGACCCCGACCCGTATATATATATACATATATATTAAATTAATATATATATATATATATATATATAATATTAATTTATTAATTCTCCCCTCCCCATTGGTAAGACATCTAACAATTCTAACTAATTAGAGTATATAGAGTGGTTGTAGGATTTATTGATTTACTATACTTTATTTCTGGGGATTTAGGATGGCTTCTAAAATTGCAGATGATTTACTCTATTTTCAAAAATGACTTAGATCCTTAGATTATTTATTTATTTTGTGATTAGTTGTTTATAACTTTATGTTATATTTAAAATTTTATGTTTTATTTGATGTTGGAATTGATGTTTTATGGTAGTTTTAAGAGTTGATTTTAATGTGCTATTTTTTTTTAATAAATAGATTTAAAAAAAAAAGTGATGGTGGGGCGGGGCGGGTTTACCCGCCGGGTTCACGGGGCAAAACGGGGCGGGTTTTAGCGGGTATTGAAGCGGGGCGGGGCGGGTAACGGGTCTAAAAAAGTTTGGCAGGGCGGGTCCTGGGAAAGGCCAAACCCGTCCCATACCCGCCCCGTTGCCAACTCTAGGTTTCAAGTCTACAGCCAAGTCCCCTGAATGGTTGGCCGCCATGCAGGAAGAAATTGATGCTTTGCGAGTTAACAAAACTTGAGATCTTGTTCCTCGCCCTCAGGATGCGAACATTGTTAGTTCCAAATAGGTCTTTAGAACAAAGTACAAATCAGATGGTTCCATTGAACGACACAAAGCCCGACTGGTCGCTCAGGGTTTCACCCAAATCCCTGGCACAGACTTCTCGCACACCTTCAGTCCGGTTGTCAAGGCAACCACTGTTCGTGTTATTTTCGCTCTCTCTATTCAAAACAATTGGCCCCTCCATCAGTTGGATGTCAAGAACGCTTTTCTTAACGGGTATCTCTAGAAACCAGTCTTCATGGCTCAACCTCCTGGCTTTGTCGATCCTCGGCTCCCGGATCATGTCTGCAAACTAAAGAAGGCCCTATATGGTCTTCGCCAGGCCCCCTTGGCCTGGTTTCAGCTGTTCAGCTCCTTCCTGCTCGGCATTGGCTTCAAGGCGTGCAAGTCTGACTCCTCGCTGTTTTACCTATTTCAGGGTTCCTCGGTCGTCTATCTACTTTTGTATGTGGACGATATCATTGTCACTGGGAATGACCCCGCCACTATTGCTCGCTTTATTTCTAGGGCGAACAAGGAGTTCGCAATCAAAGATCTCGGTCGCCTTAATTACTTTTTGGGTTTGGAAATCTCTTACACCCCTTCTGGGCTGTTCGTCGGGCAGTCCAAATATGCTCGCGAGATTCTTGAGCGAGCTGAACTTCAAGACTCCAAGCCCATTGCCACTCCCTTGGCCGCGGGCGAAACCCTGGTCAGCACTGGTGACCCTTTTTCGGATCCAACTCTTTATCGCTCCTTGGTGGGCGCCCTCCAGTATCTCACCATTACTCGACCTAATCTATCATTCTCGGTAAATCATGTCAGCTAGTTTCTCCAGGCGCCGACCAGTGACCACTTCTCGGCAGTAAAGAGGATTCTTCGCTATGTTAAGCACACTGTCAACTTTGACCTTTCCTTCACTCGACGACCAGACTCCTCTGTGGTCGCCTACTCGGACGCAGATTGGGCTCGTTGTGCGGAAACTCGCCGATCAACCTATGGTTATTCAGTTTTCTTAGGTGGAAATCTGGTGTCCTAGAGTGCCAAGAAGAAGCCCACTGTTGCTCGCTCCAGCTGTGAATCGGAGTATCGTACCTTAGCCAATGCAGTTGCCGAGGTCGTTTGGCTAACCTCTCTACTCCGCGAGCTCCGCGTTCCGTTACCAGCTCGCCCCGTTCTCCTCTCCGACAACAACATCGCCCTATTCCTCAGCCAAAATCCAGTGGCACACAAACGGGCAAAGCACATCGACATTGATTGTCACTTTGTTCGCGAGCTTGTCACCTCTGGCAAGCTACTCACACAGTTCATCCCCACACATCTCCAGCTCGCCGACATCTTCACGAAGAACCTTCCTTGCCCGACGTTTGAATTCCTTCGATCCAAGCTCTGCGTTTTTTCTCATCCCACGCATCGCTTGACGGCGGATATTAAGGAATAGTCAAAACATTCCTTGTATATAGGACATATTTGTTATATTTATCTTTTGTATTTATCTTTTCCTAAAATCATGTAATTAGGTTATACTGTAATTACTCCTATAAATACAAGTCATTCCCCACTCACCAATTTAACAGTGATCATATCTCATTGTTCACACTTTCAATTTACAGAGAAGTTTGAGATTCATATTTCTCCGTTTCAGGAATTGGCTGAATGTCATACATGTACGACTCACAATACTTAATGGTAAAAAAACATTGATCTACAAAGTCATGGGAACAGGAGAATCCTCTTACTTCCCATTGACAGCAGGAACAATGCTTCGTACGAAGGTCAACTCGGGTGGATGGGGTGGAGCCAACTTCAAAATCACCACCTAGACAATTAATCACTTTTCAGGTACAACCCTTTGCCTTTTTCACAGTACGCCATGCTTTATAATATGGAGTATCGATCAGTCATCCTGTGCTCATCTCCCAATATTTTTATGATTTGTTTACCAGTTATATTAGGAGTTATCTTAACCTTATGAATGACAAATTCGGACATAAGCTTTGGAGTCATACACTTCAAAAAATTCTTTTCAGTATTTCCAATGCAAATGTGAACCAAATTACAATCTTTTATTACAAGATATCCAGTAACTGATTCAGCAGTACCCTTAATGAGGTATGAAAACCTGAATATATTTTAATTCATTCCTCACATATGAAAACCTTGAAATTTGAGTGGTTCCATAATATATCTCCCTTTTATTTTTACTTTGAACTTTGAGTGGTTTTTTCAATTTAACGTGTAATTAAAGGTAAACTGAAGTTGTTAATTCTTACAGTGGTGTTTGTGTGCATTTCTTGGTAGTGAAATTTACAATCTTTCCTTGCAGATGGAAATTTCTTGGTGTTTGTGTCCATTATAGGCGTTTTTTAGTTGTAATTTACGTTTTCGCGCGTTGTGCTCGTCGAACCTTCCATCTCTAGTCGTTGTGGTGGGTAAAATGATGTTGTTGATTATTACTGTGGTGCCTGTGTGCATTTCTTGGTAGTGGAATTTACAATCTTTCCTTGCAGATGGCTCATCAGAGATCTGTGATGAGCCCAACCAGTTCTTCAGTCTGTAATAGTAGTAAATTTGGAGAGTCGAGTCGCAGTCTCAAAACATCGACGAAGTTACTCAAAGTGCTGAATAGAATTTGAAGCCTTGAAGAAAAGCATGCATTGGACATGTCTTTGGTAAAAACATTCAGGAAAGAATTGGAGCAATCGAAGTCGCATATTCAAGAACTGGTGCAAGAGAAGAAACGCGATCGATAAAAACGAAGTGGAATTCGCAGGCCCGCCTAGTCCCGTCAAGAAGTGGAATTCAGAGGCACCTGTAACCGGTCCTAACATATCCGAGTCTTCTTCAAAATGGACGAGAACGCCCATGAAACCGAATACGTTGAAGGCGAAGTTGATGGAAGCAAGGCAAGAGAGGCAGCAATCTCGTACTAGGGCTTCAAAAAGTTCGTCGCAGGGCGATTAAAGCTGTAACTGTAAGAAGTTCCCTGCATTAGGTTTCAGACAAAGGAATGTTGTAGATTAAGGAGATGTCCCTTTAATTATGTAGAATTTGTTTTGTAATTTAAAGATCAAAAGAATATTTTATACTCTCCGTCCCATGATTATTTGCACACTTTTAATATGTAATTAAATACTCAAAAAACTTAATACCCTCCCAACATCATTTTATTTTCAAAATTGACACTCATTTTTTACATACATTTTACTTTACACCTCATGATCAAATCAACCAAAATACTCCTCATTTATCTTACATCATCAACTACTAAATTCACTTTTCTTAAAAAGAGTGTCGATCAAACCGTGCAGATAATCCCGGACGGAGGGAGTATAACTATTAGTAGTTTCATATGGAAAAATCATTATAGTAAATCCTACAAGATCAAATTCCAAATTAGTGAGAGTATTGGTTAGATCATTATAATTTGTTTTGCATGTTTATTTCAAGTTAATTTATATATAGAAAGAAATCATAATTATCAAACTGAAATAAATATTGAAATTATATACACAATTCCTCGTTGAAAATGTGGTGAAAATATATGACAGCTATAACAAACTAGTTTTGTTTTTCTTTTTATTGAGATAGAGATACAATCATAGTACAATATAAATAACAAGAGAATTGAGAGATACAAATAATTCACCAACAAAAATTAAACAAATTAAATGGCTATATACACACAAAAATGTCTATGTATGATCATATTTATTCACATGTTCTTGTTTCCAGGTAAATACTTAGTTTAAAAATATTCATTGTTGATCAATTATTATTTAAACACATTAATCCCGACCCTAATATAGTTATAATAAGTTTAATATGATAATGTGTCGATTTGAGACTATTTGATTAATTTTTTTGCCAGGAACTATTGGCCAACCATATCTCCGGTTTTCGGAGTGTCCAATTGAGGAGGTGGTGTTGTTCCCAAAAGGAGTGTGACACGTGTATGGGGGGGGGGGGAATACACGTGTATGTATTTTTCAAAAAACTTTTTGAAAGTAATCAACACAAATAATCAGAGTCAAATAAGTTACACAGTATGTCAAGTCCTATGAAAATACTAACAGTAAATTCTAACAGATCTTAACAGTATGCAACTTGTATGCGGAATAAATGATAGGCCCTATTATACTCCTTAAATGATATACACTCAAATACTAAACTATCAAGTAGCAGTAAGCAACTATAACAACACAAAAGCTTAAGCAAGAAGATAAATGCAGTAAGTAAGAACACAAGATGTATAGTGGTTCGGAGGCTAAACTGCTCCTACGTCCACTCTCCTAATTTAATAGGATAATTCCTTAATCTCTTCGGAATTGACTTGTTTTTATAGTGCCAAGGTGCACTCTACTTCTTCTTCTATTCTCTTGATTTCTTACAACCTTCTCTCGTTGCAATACTCTCAACACGTCTACGAACTCAACGATACTCTCAAACTATCTCTCAAGGTGAAAGTAGAGTTTTGTTCTTGCACCAACTAAGTGTGATACCCTTTACAATGTAAGAACAGATGTAAAGGCTAGGATATCACTTTCTAGGCTTTGGATAATCAAACAGTAAGCTTGCCTAGTGGGGACTAAAGGTAACACTCACAAATGAATATGCTTAAAAGCTTTATCTCTCGAGTGTTTTGATTACTTTTGAATGCTAAAATATTGCTAGAATGTGTATGGCTTGTGTGTCGTGTGGTATGTCCCGTCCTCTTGAAATGATTCAAGATATGGCCTATTTATAGATTAAGCAAACTATCCTTTGGTGGAGATAGCAAAACTTATCCATAAATTTGAACTTTCGAATTGTTCAGGGGCCTGCATGCAAATAGTACATGCATTTACGTCCATTTTGCATTCTGCAATTCATTCTCAGAATTTGTTATGCGCAGTGACAGGTGGCATCCGAATATTGGTTGATTTGGAATAATTCCGTCATTTCCGCTAACGGCCTCGTACTGGGTAAAATGCCTCGTCATTCATCGTCTTTGACCATAAGTGTGCCAAGTCCAAAGTATATGAATGTCCAAATTCATCATACTTGACTTCAGCTTCTTGTCTTCGATGTTACTTGTCTTCATATGCTTTGTGCTTTCAGGTCATTTGTCATAGATTCAAGGAATAATCTATCTAAGAAAAATTAAAGCTCCCTAACATATATGAGCTTTTCTAACCTGAAAATCTAGACTTGGCAAATCATCATACTTGGAGTTTTACTTAGGGTTTTGGTATCTAATCAAAATCAAATTTTCTTTTATTAATATCAACCATATCCCAACAATTTCCCCCTTTTTTATGATGCCAAAACCTACTTACTTCAAAAGTTCCATAGGGATTTCTTTTTCAATAGATTTGACAAAAACAGGACAACTAGCATGTGTTTTCTATACTTAGAGAATTTCACAGAATAAGTTCAGATAATTAACCTAAAAAGGGCTAAGTTCTCTGAGTTCTATAAAACTTGATCTAAGCAAGAATCAATTTAAAAATTTGCTAGAGCCTATTTTTTATTTTTTTTTGACAAAAATAACACAAGTATAAAGACTCAAAAATTGTTGTCCAGTGCATACGATATATAATCATCATCCAAATAAAAACAGCACATAGTAAGAGCAGAAGGTTGTAAATTCTAGCTCTTAAGGAGCAACAATTGTTTGAAATATAAAATAAACGTAGATAAAGAGTTCATAATAACTTGAATCTTGACTTGACCTTCAGCAGCTTCATCACTTGGCTGCATCTGACTTCTTCTTCAGGAAGGTTGGGAGTTCCTTGAACAGTGGAGGCAGCCCATATGATGCAAAGTGTCTGTTCTTCAAGGCAATGACTTCCTCGTTTTTCCCAATCAAGTCTTCATCCTTGACAAGTTGCACAAACTCATCAGTAATAGTTTCTCTATCAATACCATTTCCATCAGCCTTCATTGGTGGAGTCTAGAAAATCTGTTCAGGAGCCTTGACAATCACTTTTTCTTTCTGAGCAGCTCCAAGAATTTTTGTGTGCAGTTCTGGATAATTCTCCATCATAAAACCTTCATAAAGGCCATCAATGTATTCAAAGTCTCCCCATATCTTAACAACATATAAGAGATGATCCCATACTCGATTGGCTTCTTCCCAAACACCATTGAGTTCAGCAGGAACCCAGCTGTCAGTATGAGGGAGCCTTTTCAAGGTTTCAAACTTCTTCTTAGCTTTGTTCTCCATCATCAGAGCATAAGAACTCTTGTAGGATTTTGAATTTCCTGGATTAAAATTTTTGTGCCTTTTCAACCTGCATTCCTCAACATCTTTGAACATTTTAGTCCTTTCTTCAATAACCAACCTTCTTACTCCTCTCCTGGTCTCTTCATCCTGACCAGCTCCTTCAGCAAAGATATTTGCAACTTCTTCAAAAACAGGAATTTTGGCTTTAGCAGATTCAGCAGCAACTTCAAGAGAAGCTCTCTTAACAGGAAACTTATCTTCCCTTCTAATCAATGTTGAAATTTCCTCCATTTCCTCATCATCATCTGGTTCACTAGACTTATACTTCTTGCTTTTCTCATTCTCAGAAATATCAGCAAGCTTCTTCCTTTTCAGATTGGGTTTCCTTATCTTTCCACTTCTGGTTTTGGGGCACTCCTCCTCCTCAGTTATATCAGTAATTTCCAATAACTTGGCTTTCCCCTTGCTAGTGCTTTTGCTACCTTCCCCCTTACTCTTCAACTCTTCCCCCATCTTCTTACCTTCCCCATTTTTGGCATCATCAAATGCCTCAAGGTTAATGGGGTCAGTAGGGTTGGCATCAATCTTTGCCACAGTAAGTGAGATTTCTTGTTGATAGGTGTCCATTCTCTTCACCTTTATTATTCCTTCCAAGTTATCTTTGAATGAGTCAGAAGCAGCATTCAGTGAGCTCTTGATGGTTTCTCTAATCAATTGATCTTTCTGACTTCCCATAGATTGAGTCAGCTTTTCAATGTCTTTTGACAACATCTGGGAGATTTCTTCTTTCTCCTTGGCAACTTCATCCTTTAACTTCAGAATCTCCTCTCTTTCCTTCTTGATCAAATCCTTTTCAGTGTGGAAGTATGTGGTAACAGCATCTGACATGATCTTTGATGACTCACCAATTTTTAGGGTAGAGTCCTTCACTTCCTTTCCAACATCGTCCATCTTTTTATCAAAGGTCTCAAAACCTTTTTCAACAGCTTCTAGCTTGATGGTTGTGGAGTTCATATTTTCTTCCAAACTCTCTACTTTGATACATAAATCCAGAGCATTATTATCAAAAGTTTCTTCCAGGTTCTCCATCCTCCTTGTCATCCTTCTTGCGTTTGTGTTCAAATTGAGTAAAGACTTGTGCTGGGCTTCATTTGTAGGAATGATAGTTTCATCCAAACTGTCCCTGACATACTTTCCCATGTTTAGGCATAAACCTACAACATTTTCTAACCTCTTCCTTTCAGCTTCATCAATTTGTTCAATATGAGTATTGAACTCACCCTGCACAGCTTTCAACCTTTCATCCTCCTTATCAATGATGCAAACTTCAGTCAGTGGAAGAGCATTTAGGTGAATTGGGAACTCCATCGAAGTTGATGGTGCTGCAGATATTGCCTCATTTTCCAAGGTCTTCTTCATAGCAACTGGTTCCTCAGGTTTCACAACTCCTTCCATAGCAGTGTTGTCCTCTACTTCATCTTTCTTGGCCTCAGCTTTAGTGACTTCAGCAGGAGTTGACTTAATCAACTCAGCATCATGAATGTTAGGATTTTCAGCAGTTCTCTCAGTTGGAGTTTCAACAATGACAATCTCCATAGATTCAGTGGTTTGAACAGCAGGCTGTGCTTCCTCTACAATATTTTCAATCAATTGACTTTGGTCAATTTCATCAATCTTTTCTCCTTCATTGGTTTCTCCATTCTTTATCTCTTCAATGGCACTCTCAACTCCATCAAAAAATCTTTCTCAGCAGGCTTTTCAACTTCATTTCCTCCTTCAGTGTTGTCTACCTCCATGGCAGCATTCTTTTCATCATGTTTGTCCTCAACTGTCTTGGTCTCTTTTTCAGTCTTGTCCTCAGTGTTCTTGGACATCTCCTCTGTCTTGTCCTCATCTTGCTTGGACATTTCAACATCCTCCTCTATTATATCCTCGAGGTTCGGATCAAACCCAGCAATAATGGATTGAATAGCCTCCTTCTGAATGTTAATGTTTACCAAGTTGGCAAACAACCTTTCATCTGTTAGTTCAAAAGTATATTCCACCTCAGCAAATTATGTCAATCTGGTCTCCTCATTTTCCCACCAGTCCAGTCCCTTGGACTCAATAACTTTCCCAATGTCATACATAGATTTCTTTCTTATGTCAACAATCAATCTAAGATCATAAAAGGTTGATCTTAAATCAGGATATTTGGCAAGTTGGGGGTAAAGTTGATCTAGGAAAAATTTGGATTCATCTCTCAATGATATTTCATAGGTGTATTCAGGAGCTGTATCTGACTTGGATGAGGGTTGGGATTCTTCAAAATGAATTGATATGGGGGTATCATACTTGTAGTCAATTTTAAGAATGGTTGGGTCATTCAAGTGAGGGGTGGTTTCAATAGCTTTTGGGTTATGAATTGGTGGTTCTGGATCATTTAAATCCAAGTTTCCAGGTGATACTCCTTCTTCATCACCTTCATCATCTTCTGAACCTTCCAGTTCAGCTAGCTCATCAACATCCATTTCTTCATCAGAAGTATCATCATACTCCTCTTCAGTTTCTTCTCGACTTGAACTAGGGCTTGACATGGCCCTCTTCTTCTTGGATTTTGAGGCTGTTTCAACCTCCTTTCCCTTTCCTTCCTTCTTTGCTTTTTCAAGAATGTTGATCACCATTTGTTTTGCTTCTTCACTCCTTTGCTTGGCAGTTTTGTCTTGATTCCTTGTTGAGGCTTTTGGTGATTTGATCTCCATCCCCAATCTTTTTTGAGTTCTCACAGATAATTGTCTGAACAATATTTTGGTGGTGTTGAACTTAACTCCATCTTCAACAATGTCTTCTGGTCCTTTCTTGTATAAGAAAGCAGCAACTTTTGTATAGAAGGCTAATGTCTTCTTGATAGCCACCTTCCTTACATCCACAATTTTAAACTTTGTTTTTTCTTCTGCAAGTTTCTTTAGAAAGTAACATTTCCAGTTCATTGGCTTCTTTCCTCCATCAATGACTGTTTTCATCAATCTTACTTTGGATCTACTGATCTGATCATAGCTCCCTGTGGTGCACATCACAGTCTTTGCAACCACATCTAGCAATAGTTGATAGTCTTCTTTCAGAACTCTCTTGTGTAGACCAGATTTGAGAGGTACAGGCTTGTCCATCCACTGGTTGGCAACTTCTTGTTCATTGTTCCTCATATACTCTCCAGGGTCCTCTCCAGTAGCATTTAATCCAAAGAAATCATCAAAGTCTTCTTCAGTAAACTCGAACTTTTCAACAGTCCTTTTGGTTGTATCTGGTTCATGAGTCATAATGTATCCAGATCCTGAGCTTTTCTGAGTAAATGTGCCTAGGAACTGAGTAGTTGAAAGTTCCAGGCATGTTTTAGGGATGGCCTCGAGCCATTTTCTCAGTCCAGCTTGCTCCAACCAAGTAACTATCATTCTTGTGTGTTTGTTTGACAGATTATCAAAACACACAGTCTGCTCAAAATGGAGGATGGTTGCTTCACTCAAGTAGTTCCAGTTGATGTCCAAATCGGCAGAGTTGAAGTCAACTAAAACATAAACAATACATAAGATTAACATGGATCTTTCCATATAATTAATGAGCCATATGATTAACCTATTTTTAATCAATATCTTGCATTTATGTCTAAGATTTATTGTGGATATATTTACAGAGCATGTTTACAACAACACAATACCATATCCAACAATGTATTTAAGCTCGTAATCATGATATCTAAAAGCAATATTTGTACGATTCTAAGACATTATCAACATGCATTTAACAACATATCATTCAGTAAATGACGAATCCGTAAATATAGCATTTAAACAGAGTCATTTGAACTAAAAATAGAGCATGTTGTGTTTTCTTGAAAGGTTGATATATATGCATGTTCTCAAAAGATAAATATGAGAAATACTAACCCATTTCCAAAGACATTTTTGTTACAGAAATAGAGCTTTGAGCAAAACTTGAAGATGAGCTTGAGTATTCATGAAGAATTTAGCTTAGGGCTTTTTCAGAAATTTTGAAAACGTAAATTGTGAAAAATTCTAAGTTTCGCTTTTATACTTCCTCAGCTGTACGTTTTGAAAAAGTGTTAGATGTAGGGCTGAAATTAATTTGATCGAGATCAAGGGCTTAGATCAATTCTGTTACACCAAAGGACGCAAATGTCGTGTCCAGTGCACAGTAAGTTGCTTTTTTAGAAAATCGTGCAATTGATCGTCTTTTAGCAAAAATCTCTTGTTTGTCGTTTATGAGCATTAAATGCGTACTATAATGATGAACATAGTTTAACTTATATGAAAAAGAAAACTTATCTACAGTCAAGTGATAACTTGACTGAATAACCCTTGACAACTTCTATTGAAGTTTCTCATGTGCTTTGACATCCTCTACGTTGTCCTTCATAGTTTTCCTCATACTTGTCGAGTATCTTTCTTTAATTTTACTAAAGAATGCCATGTACTTTGTCCAGGTTTCCTGCATGAAAATTCTTGAAAATAATATCAGTATGTGAAAAATAAATTAATGAACTTTGACTTTGTTTCATCTAACTTATCCTTCATCTGGATTGTCCTCAGACTTCTCTCTAAGTTCCCCCTTGGATTAATACTAGTATCTCTGGCATGAATTAAAGTAATTCCTTATACTTTAAACATTCTCTCCAGGATCTAATAAACCAAGTTCCATTGAAAGTTCCTTGAACCTTGTTTCAGCTAGAGGTTTTGTAAGAATATCAACCTTTTGCTTATTAGTATGAATCTTTTCCATTCTGATGTCCTTTTTCTCAACATGATCTCTTATTAAGTGATGTCTAATATCCACATGTTTACACCTTGTGTGTAACACTGGATTTTGAGTAATAGCAATGACACTATTATTATCACAATAGATATGTACATCTTTTGTGACAAATTTATAATCTCTTAGCTGTTGTTTGAGCCATAGAATTTTAGCACAACAGCTTCCAGCAGCCATGTATTCAGCCTCTGTGGTTGAAGTAGCTACAAAAGTTTACTTCTTGGAAAACCATGAAATCAATTTGTTTCCTAAGAATTGACAAGTGCCAGTAGTTGATTTTCTGTTTATCCTACATCCTCCATAGTCAGCATCAGAATAGCCAGTCAACTCAATGTTGTCTTCAGATGGATACCACAATCCTAAGTTCACTGTGCCTTTTAAATACCTAAGTATTCTTTTGGCAGCCTCTAAGTGACTTTTCTTTGGATTGGACTGAAATCTAGCACATACACCACTACTAAAAAATACCCATTATAGTCACGCCTCATTAGTGACTCTTATAAATAAGCGTCATCATTATTAATATATAAAGACGCGTGCAATCATTCACTAGTTTTAGTGACGCTGAAGTGGTCCACGGATCATGATGTTAGCCCGTGGTTCTCGGGTTCGATTCCTAGGAACGACGGTTTTAAATTTTATTTTTTAATTACTGCCCTTAATTTTTTAATATCATAATTATAATTAATCACTCCTAAACCTCATAATAAATTTAAATCCCGCTAATCTTTTCTTTCTTATTCTCCAATTCCGCTATTCCTCAAGGAGAGCCCTAATCTTTGTTTATTCTCCAATTTCGCCGTTCCTCAAGGAGTTAGCCCTAATCTTTGTTTCTTTTCTGTCACCAATTTTCATTTTCAATGTCGTCCATTTTCTCAAACGCAGAAGAGAGTTAGCCCTAGAATCTCTGCCCGGGTTTGTCTATTCTCTCTTATTTAGCACAAATTCCTCTTTGCTATTGTTGGGTATCCTTCAATTTGAAACAAATTAGATTTAGTTTCTTGATTTTTTTATTCCACTTGTTTTGCGCAGAACAATGGGTTATTTTTTGTACGAGTGGGTACAGTTGCACCCCAAAATCAAGAAACTTTACCTATTATCAATGGATGTTGGATTGATTTTTCCTGCTCTGTTTTGTTTATGTTTTCCATTCAACCATGGGTTCAATTTATGTTTATTCTCCAGTCTGAGAAGTGGGTTTGAATTCCCGAGTGGTTTTTTTTTTCATGCTCTGTTTTATTTCTGATTTCTATTTGATTTGAATTAATTCTTGATTGTCAGGTGCAAATGTGCTAGTTTAAGTTCTCTTAATGCACTACACATATTCATATGATGTAATTCTCTTAGTATCTCTTAACTGAGTTTGTTTAATATTTACTGAATTGAATAGTTTAGTTAGGTACTGAGAATGATAAATGTCTAAAGTAGTTTACTACAGCATATGAGGAGGTCATGCATCTTGCTAGGCCAATCTCACTTTTTGGGTTTATGTAGGTGTTTAATATCTTTGCTAAATTTCATTACATGTTAATTAATAACAATCATTTTGGGAAATTTAATTAAGCAATCATTTTAGGAAATTTAATAATTCATAAACTAAATAAGCAACATTAAAATAATTGAAGGATGTGATTCAATCTTTTTTCTTATACTATTTTTCTAGCGAAGACTTAGCATATTAAAACCTGTGAAGGTTCTAAATTTGCCAATATAAAATGTTTTACAGGGACTGCTAGACATAAAATAGTAAACAAAATAACCATGTTCTTTATCAAGGAACTTGTTGGCAGCAAAACCTTATAACTTGTGAGAGAGGATGCTAAAGATCCCATGAGTTAAATTTTATGAAAGATGTCTCTAGAAGAAAGTAACAGTGGTAGATTTGGGATAGAATAACACATTATTCCAAAAACAATAAATTTTTAATCAATGCTGGCCAATATCCTCTTTCATGCAATTTGAATCATTAAATATGTATTATGAATGTACTGCTATTTTCAATACATATAAAATCAACTTCTGATGTAGGTCAGGAGCAAGAAGCTCAACTAGTTCATAATTGGCAAGGTTCTTTGAATAGACAGAATGGGGGTCTTCGACCAGTCCCCACAATTAAATATTTGCATGTGCATAGGTTTGATGGCTTCTCTATGAGTGTCTTCCTTATGTTTCATGATCAACTCTTTTATTTTACCTATTTCCATTTCCTAATCCTAAATCTGTGTGGTATGATTGTTCGCACTTTAAAATTTCGGAACCTCAAACTTCAATTATTGATATAAATAATTTTGTAATCTGTGTGGTTGTGTGCACTTTAAAATTTCGGAACCTCAAACTTGAACTACTGGGATAAATAATTTTCTTTTATGCAGATGGGGATACTTTGTATGCCACCTCCCTCAATCTTTCCTCTTCATAATCATCCTGGTATGACAGTGTTGAGTAAGCTTTTGTATGGCTCGTTATGTGTAAAATCCTATGGTTGGATCAACATTCCTGGGCCTATCGATCTATCACAAAGTTTGGTAAATTTAGGCATATATATATGTTTTGTTTATATATATATATATAAAAAGAATTTATGTCTTTCTTGAATTTGAGGATCACATAGCAAAGAAATGGAATGCTTGGTGTAAACATATCAAGCCAACTCAGAGGAGTAATTTTATGCGTGAGTTTCTTATATGAGAATGTGTAAAAGCATGATTTGAATCTTTATATATAATTGCATTAACGTCCTCAAAGCTATTCTGCTTTATCTAAAACTTTCTCTTTGTTGTGTTTATTGATTTTGTGCACTTGAAATATGGTTTTTTTTACTTTCATAGTTATATCCCTGCTTGCTTTCACCACTCTTTGCCTCTTGTCATTCAGGTCATTGAGGTAACTAGTGTATTTAGAGAAGGCGTCCTTCATCGGGTTTTGGTCAGAATCTGCGGTGTCAGCGGTTAAAGTTCGGCGATTCTTGGCAGCGGCACCGGGCAATGAGGTTTCTACAAAATGGCAGAAGTGTTGATGTTTAGGAGACATAAGAGAGAGCATACTGATTGCTGCCAAACGGAACATCTGCGGTTCGACCTCTCAAAGCTCATTCTATAAATGCATTACAATTCATATTGTATTATTCTTTGCAATTTTTGGTAAATTTACATTAAAGTGTTTTCAGGAGATTGTGAAATGATATATAGCTCCATGAGATGCAACAATTTTTTATCTAACTAGAGATGGCAACATCCATTGCTATCCTTTATCAACTTTATTCTTAAGAGGATGGACGTCATATCACATATTTCAGAAGGTCCCCTGCACTTGATCTTCCTGGTAAAACGATAACAAAGTATTTACATTTCTTGTCATTTAAACGCCAAGGCTAATTCTTAATCTCCATATGTCTCACTCATGAAGCTACTATGAAGGTGGACGAAGAGACGATGTCTGAAATTACTTGGCTAGAAGAGTTTCTACCACCAGATGACTCATTGATAAGGAGAGGTCGATACAAAGGTCGCGTGATTAAAATCTGGAAAGGAAATTTTGATGTTGTAACTTTACATTTCAAATGCTTTCCAAACTGTACTGGAAGTAATATTTACTTTCAATTTTAGCTCGTCTCTTTAACTATTTTGAAAATACTATATTTTAGCAGAATTAGACTTTGAGTTGTACATAATTGAGTTACTACATATATTTTCAATTGACCTACTCTTTACACGTATGCTTTTATCTTCTTTTCCTTTTTTGTGTTTTCTTCATAAAGTTGACCAAACAGTGTTACTATGACGCATATATGCGTCACTAAATAAGGTGCTTAAGTTAGTTATAATTTTTTTGTGATGCGAGAAAATGTCTTCAAAGTACACTGTCATGACGTAAGTTAGTGTCACCAAATAGTGTTACAATGACGCATAACAATGTCACTAAATGAGGTGGTTAGGTTAGTTAAACTTTTTTTGTGACGCGAGAAAGCGTCTCTAAAACACATCATGGTGATGTCGGTTAGCGTCACCAAATAGTATAACTGTGACGCGTAAAAATGTCAAAATGACCATTAATAGTGATGCTTCTCAAGCGTCACAATAAAATCTAATAGAAACGCCAAATCAAGTGACGCTTGGCTAATGCATCACTATAGCAAAAGCGTCACTACAATATACTTTTAGTGACCCTTTTGAGCGTCTCTACAGCCCATTTTTGTAGTAGTGCACCAACTGCAAAAGTAATATCAGGTCTGCTTACAGTTAGATATAATAAAGAACCTATTATTGCTCTATATTCAGTGGGGTTGGTATCTATTCCATCAATGTCAGGATCCATTTTCCAATTTGTATTCATAGGAATCCTAACTAGTTTGCTATTTTCACAACCAAACTTCTTGATCATTTCTCTAGTATACTTAGCCTGATTGATGAAGATTCCTTTCTCTGTTTGTTTGACTTGTAAACCTAGGAAAAAGTTCATCAATCCCATCATTGACATTTCAAACATCCCTTGCATGAGAGTTGAAAATTTCTTGCACATATCCTCATTAGGTGAACCAAAAATGATATCATCAACATATATCTGTACTAACAGAATATCATTTCCTTCACTTATCCTAAATAAGGTCCTATCAACTGTGCCTTTCACAAATCCATTGTCCAATAGGAATTGTGATAGTGTCTCATACCAAGCTCTTGGTGCTTGCTTGAGACCATAAAGTGCTTTCTTCAATCTATACACTTTGTTTCCTTCTTCAAAACCAGGTGGCTGCTCCACATATACCTCTTCTTTAAGTACAGCATTCAGAAATGCACTCTTCACATCCATTTGGTATACCTTGAACTTCATATGAGCTGCATATGCTAAGAACAGCCTAATTGCTTCTAACCTAGCTACAGGGGCAAAGGTCTCATCATAGTCTATTCCTTCATGTTGACTATAACCTTTGGCAACTGGTCTGGCTTTGTTTCTAACTATAACATCATTTTCATTCTTCTTGTTCTTGTAAACCCATTTAGCTCCTACAACATCCTGATGTGTTGGTCTGTCTACCAGTTCCCAAACATCATTCCTTTTGAACTGATTTAGTTCCTCTTGCATTGCTGTAATCCAGTTGGAGTCTTCCATTGCTTCTTCAATGGTTGTGGGTTCTGTTTCAGAAAGAAAGCAACAAAATAAAGCACTCTCTCCATGTTGTCTCCTAATGATTACACCACTAGTAGGACCACCAATGATCTGGTCTGAAGGATGAGCATCTAGCCATGTCCTTCTAGACTGATCATTTACAGATTAGTTAGTCTCATCTGGTTCAACATTTAATTCAACATAAAATTCAAGAAAATTAAAAGCTGGATCAGTTTCATATTCACGGGTGTTGTCCATGTCATTGACATTGGTATTCTCAGGTTGAGTTCCCCCTAAATCATTTGATCCTTGTACTCCCTCAGCATTACCAGCTTCTTCATTGGGAGAACTTACCTCAGGTTGAGTGGGTTCATTCAACTCAACATTGCAGTTTTCCTCAGGAATGTTGACTTCAGGTAAGTTGTCTTTATCTTGAATGGATTCAGATATGTTGGATATCTTGAGGTTGTCCAAGTCAGTGTTACACACAAGGTGTAAACATGTGGATATTAGACATCACTTCATAAGAGATCATGTTGAGAAAAAGGACATCAGAATGGAAAAGATTCATACTGATAAGCAAAAGGCTGATATTCTTACAAAACCTCTAGCTGAAACAAGGTTCAAGGAACTTTCAATGGAACTTGGTTTATTAGATCCTGGAGAGAATGTTTAAACTATAAGGAATTACTTTAATTCATGCCAGAGATACTAGTATTAATCCAAAGGGGAACTTAGAGAGAAGTCTGAGGACAATCCAGATGAAGGATAAGTTAGATGAAACAAAGTCAAAGTTCATTAATTTATTTTTCACATACTGATATTATTTTCAAGAATTTTCATGCAGGAAACCTGGACAAAGTACATGGCATTCTTTAGTAAAATCAAAGAAAGATACTCGACAAGTATGAGGAAAACTATGAAGGACAACGTAGAGGATGTCAAAGCACATGAGAAACTTCAATAGAAGTTGTCAAGGGTTATTCAGTCAAGTTATCACTTGACTGTAGATAAGTTTTCTTTTTCATATAAGTTAAACTATGTTCATCATTATAGTACGCATTTAATGCTCATAATCGACAAAGAAGAATTTTTTGCTAAAAGACGATCAATTGCACGATTTTCTGAAAAAGTAATTCACTGTGCACTAGACACGACATTTGCGTCCTTTGGTATAACAAAATTGATCTAAACCATTAAATTTCATCAATTCAATCTCAGCCCTACACCTAACACTTTTTCAAAACGCACAGCTAAGGAAGTATAAAAGCGAAACTTAGAATTTTTCACAATCTACGTCTTCAAAATTTCTGAAAATGCCCTAAGCTAAATTCTTCAAGAATCCTCAAGCTCATCTTCAAGTTTTTCCCAAAGCTTTATTTCTTTAACAAAAATGCCTTTGGAAATGGGTTAGTATTTCTCATATTTATCTTTTGAGAACATGCATATATATCAAGCTTTCAAGAAAACACAACATGCTCTGTTTTAGTTCAAAGGACTCTGTTTAAATGCTATATTTACGGATTCGTCATTTATTGAATGATATGTTGTTAAATGCATGTTGTTGTGCTTAAAATCTTGATAATGTCTTAGAATCATACATATATTGCTTTTAGATATCATGATTACGAGCTTAAATACATTGTTGGATATGGTATTATGTTGTTGTAAACATGCTCTGTAAATCTATCCACAATAAATCTTAGACATAAATGCAAGATATTAATTAAAAATAGGTTAATCATATGGCTCAGTAATTATCCATGTTAATCTTATGTATTGCTTATGTTTTAGTTGACTTCAACTCTGCCGATTTGGACATCAACTGGAACTACTTGAGTGAAGCAACCATGCTCCATTTTGAGCAGACCGTGTGTTTTGATAATCTGTCAAACAAACACACAAGAAGGATAATTACTTGGTTGGAGCAAGCTGGACTGAGAAAATGGCTCGAGGCCATCCCCAAAACATGCCTGGAACTTTTAACTACTCAGTTCCTAGGCAGATTCACTCAGAAAAGCTCAGGATCTGGATACATTATGACTCATGAACCAGATACAACCAAAAGGAATGCTGAAAAGTTCGAGTTTACTGAAGAAGACTTTGATGATTTCTTTGGATTAAATGCTACAAGAGAGGACCCTGAAGAGTATATGAGGAACAATGAACAAGAAGTTGCCAACCAGTGGATGGACAAGCCTGTACCTCTTAAATCTGGTCTACACAAGAGAGTTCTGAAAGAGGACTATCAAGTATTTCTAGATGTGGTTGCAAAGACTGTGATGTGCACCACAGGAAGCTATGATCAGATCAGCAAATCCAAGGTAAGATTGATGAAAGCAGTCATTGATGGAGGAAAGAAGCCAATGAACTGGAAAGGTTACTTTCTAAAGAAACTTGCAGAAGATAAAGCAAAGTTTAAAATTGTGGATGTAAGGAAGGTGGCTATCAAAAAGACATTAGCCTACTGTACAAAAGTTGCTGCTTTCTTATACAAGAAAGGACCAGAAGACATTGTTGAAGATGGATTTAAATTCAACACCACCAAGATATTGTTCAGACAATTATCTGTGAGAACTCAGAAAAGATTGGGGCTGGAGATCAAATCACCAAAAGCCTCAACAAGGAAGCAAGCCAAAACTGCCAAGGAAAGGAATGAAGAAGAAAAAAAAATGGTGATCAACATTCTTGAAAAAGCCAAGAAGGAAGGAAAGGGAAAGGAGGTTGAAACAACCTCAGAATCCAAGAAGAAGAGGGCCATGCCAAGCCCTAGTTCGAGTGTAGAAGTAACTGAAGAGGAGTATGTTAATACTTCTGATGAAGAAATGGATGTGGATGAGCAAGCTAAACTGGAAGGTTCAGATGATGATGATGAAGGTGATGAAGAAGAAGGAGTATCACCTAGAAACATGGATTTAAATGATCCAGAACCACCAATTCATAGCCCAATAGCTATTGAAACCACCCCTCACTTGAATGACCCAACCATTCTTAAAATTGCTGACAAGTCTGATACCCCATACCAATTCTTTTTTATGAATCCCAACCCTCATCCAAGTTAGATACAACTCCTGAATACACCTATGAAATGTCATTGAGAGATGAATCCAAATTTTTCCTAGACCAACTTTACCCCCAACTTGCCAAATATCCTGATTTAAGATCCACTTTCTATGATCTTAGATTAATTGTTGACATAAGGAAGAAGTCCATGTATGATATTGGAAAATTTATTGAGTCCAAGGGACTGGACTGGTGGGAAAATGAGGAGACCAGATTGACAGAATTTGCTGAGGTGGAATCCACTTTTGAACTAACAAATGAAAGACTGTTTGCCAACTTGGTGAACATTAAGATTCAGAAGGAAGTTGTTCAATCCATTATTGCTGGGATTGATTTGAACATTGAAGACATAATGGAGGAGGATGTTGAAATGTCCAAGCAAGCTGAGGACAAGACAGAGGAGATGTCCAAGCAAGCTGAGGACAAGACAGTGGAGATGTCCAAGAACACTGAGGACAAGACTGAAGAAGAATCCAAGACAGTTGAGGATAAAGATGATGAAAAGAATATTGTCATGGAGGTAGACACCACTAAAGAAGGAAATGAAAGTCAAAAGCCTGCTGAGAAAGATTTCTTTGATGGAGTTGAGACTGCCATTGAAGAGATAAAGAATGGAGAAACCAGTGAAGGAGAGAAGATTGATGAAATTGACCAAAGTCAATTGATTGAAAATATTGAAGAAGAAGCACAACCTGCTTTTCAAACCACTGAATCTATGGAGATTGTCATTGTTGAAACTCCAAGTGAGAAAACTGCTGAAAATCCTAACATTCATGAAGCTGAGTTGATTAAGTCAACTCCTGTTGAAGTCACTGAAGCTGAGGCCAAGAAAGATGAAGTAGAGGCCAATACTGTTATGGAAGGAGTTGTGAACCCTGAGGAACCAGCTGCTATGAAGAAGACCTTGGAAAATGAGGCAATAGCTGCAGCACCATCAACTTCGATGGAGTTCCCAATTCACCTAGATGCTCTTCCACTGACTGAGGTTTGCATCATTGATAAGGAGGATGAAAGGTTGAAAGCTGTGCAGGATGAGTTCAACACTCAGATTGAACAAATTGATGAAGTTGAAAGAAAGAGACTGGAGAATGTTGTAGGTTTATGCCTAAACATGGGAAAATATGTCAGAGAAAGTCTGGATGAAACTATCATTCCCACAAATGAAGCCCAACACAGGTCTTTACTCAATTTGAACACAAAGGCAAGAAGGATGACAAGGAGGATGGAGAACCTGGAAGAAACTGTTGATAATAATGCTCTGGATTTATGTATCAAAGTGGAGAGTTTGGAAGAAAAGATGAACTCCACAACCATCAAGCTAGAAGCTGTTGAAAAAGGTTTTGAGACCTTTGATAAAAAGATGGACAGTGTTGGAAAGGAAGTGAAGGACTCTACCCTCAAGATTGGAAAGTCATCAAAGATCATGTCAGATGCTGTTACCACATACTTCCACACTGAGAAAGAGTTGATCAAGAAGGACAGAGAGGAAATTCTGAGGCTAAAGGATGAAGTTGCCAAAGAAAAGGAGGAGATGTCCCAGATGCTGTCAAAGGACATTGAAAAGCTGACTCAATCTATGGGGAGTCAAAAAGATCAAATTGATTAGAGAAACCATCAAAAGTTCACTGAATGCTGCTTCTGATTTATTCAAAGACAACTTGGAGGGAATAATACAAGTTATGAGAACTCAAGTTGATCAAGCTGTGAAGAAGCAAGTGGAAGAGTCTGTAAGTTCCACTATTTCTGCCTTTTTGCTAAGCCATGTTGACCCCATTTCTGCTCAGATGAAAAGAATGGACACCTATCAACAAGAACTTTCACTTATTGTGGCTAAGATTGATGCCAACCCTGCTGACCCCATCAACCTTGAGGCATTTGATGATGCCAAAAAGGGGGAAGATTTGAAGAAAGGGGAAGATTTGAAAAGTAAGGGGGAAGGAAGCAAAGGCATTGGCAAGGGGAAAGCCAAGTTATTGGAAATTACTGATATAACTGAGGAGGAGGAGTGCCCCAAAACCAGAAGTGGAAAGATAAGGAAACCCACTCTGAAAAGGAAGAAGCTTGCTGATATTTCTGATTATGAGAAAATCAAGAAGTACAAGTCTAGTGAACCTGATGATGATGAGAAGATAGAAGAAATGGAAATTTCAACATTGATTAGAAGGGAAGATAAGTTGCATGTTAAAGCCAAAATTCCTGTTTTTGAAGAAGTTGCAAATATCTTTGCTGAAGGAGCTGGTCAGGATGAAGAGACCAGAAGAGGAGTAAGAAGGCTGGTTATTGAAGAAATGACTAAAATGTTCAAAGATGCTGAGGAATGCAGGTTGAAGAGGCACAAAGATTTTAATCTATGAAATTCTAAATCCTACAAGAGTTCTTATGCTCTGATGATGGAGAACAGAGCTAAGAAGAAGTTTGAAACCTTGTAAAGGCTCCCTCATACTGACAGTTGGGTTCCTGCTGAACTCAATGGTGCTTGGGAAGAAGCCAATCAAGTATGGGATCATCTCTTCTATGTTGTTAAGAGATGGGGAGACTTTGAAGACATTGATGATCTTTATGAAGGTTTTATGATGGAGAATTATCCAGAACTATACACAAAGATTCTTGGAGCTGCTCAGAAGGAAAAAGTGATTGTCAAGGCTCCTGAACAGATTTTCTGGACTCCACCAATGAAGGCTGATGGAAATGGTATTGATAGAGAAACTATTACTGATGAGTTTGTGCAACTTGTCAAGGATGAAGGCTTGATTGGGAAGAACGAGGAAGTCATGGCCTTGAAAAACAGACACTTTGCATCATATGGGCTGACTCCACTGTTCAAGGAACTCCCAACCTTCCTGAAGAAGAAGTCAGATGCAGAAAAAGTGATGAAGCTGCTGAAGGTCAAGTCAAGATTCAAGTTATTATGAACTCTTTATCTACGTTTATTTTAAATTTCCAAACAATTGTTGCTCCTTAAGAGCTAGAATTTACAACCTTCTGCTCTTACTATGTGCCGTTTTTATTTGGATGATGATTATATATCGTATGCACTGGACAACAATTTTTGAGTCTTTATACTTGTGTTATTTTTGTCAAAAAAATAGGCTCTAGCAAATTTTTAAATTGATTCTTGCTTAGATCAAGTTTTATAGAACTCAGAGAACTTAGCCCTTTTTAGGTTAATTATCTGAACTTATTCTATGAAATTCTCTAAGTATAGAAAACACATGCTAGTTGTCCTGTTTTTGTCAAATCTACTGAAAAAGAAATCCCTATGGATCTTTTGAAGTAAGTAGGTTTTGGCATCAACAAAAAGGGGGAAATTGTTGGGATATGGTTTACATTAATAAAAGAAAATTTGATTTTTATTAGATACCAAAACCCTAAGTAAAACCCCAAGTATGATGATTTGCCAAGTCTAGATTTTCAGGTTAGAAAAGCTAATATATGTTAGGGAGCTTTAATTTTTCTTAGATAGATTTTTCTTTGAATCTATGACAAATGACCTGAAAGCACAAAACACATGAAGACAAGTAGCACTGAAGACAAGAAGCTGAAGTGTTATGGAAAAGTGGCAAGGATTCATGAAGTCAAGTATGATGAATTTGGACATTCATATACTTTGGACTTGGCATACTTATGGTCAAAGACGATGAATGACGAGGCATTTTACCCAGTACGAGGCCGTTAGCGGAAAGGACGGAATTATTCCAAATCAACCAATAATCGGATGCCACCTGTCACTGCGCATAACAAATTCTGAGAATGAATTGCAGAATGCAGAATGGACGTGAATGCATGTACTATTTGCATGCAGGCCCCTGAACAATTTGAAAGTTCAAATTTATGGATAAGTTTTGCTATTTCCACCAACGGATAGTTTGCTTAATCTATAAATAGGCCATATCTTGAATCATTTCAAAACTACGGGACATACAAGCCATACACCTTCTAGCGATATTTTTAGCATTCAAAAGTATTCAAAACACTCGAGAGATAAAGCTTTTAAGCATATTCATTTGTGAGTGTTATCTTTAGTCCCCACTTGGCAAGCTTATTGATTGATTATCCAAAGCCTAGACAGTGATATCCTAGCCTTTACATTCGTTCTTAAATTGTAAAGGATATCACACTTAGTTGGTACAAGAACAAAACCCTACTTTCACCTTGAGAGATAGTTTGAGAGTATTGTTGAGTTCATAGTAGTGATTGAGAGTATTGCAACGAGAGAAGGTTGCAAGAAATCAAGAGAAGAGAAGAAGAAGTAGAGTGCACCTTGGCACTGTAAAAACAAGTTAATTCCAAGAGATTAAGGAATTATCCTATTAAATTAGGAGAGTGGACGTAGGAGCAGTTTAGTCTCCGAACCACTATACATCTTGTATTCTTACTTACTGCATTTATCTTATTGCTTTAGTTTTTGTGTTGTTATAATTGTTTACTGCTATTTGATAATCTAGTATTTGAGTGCATATTACTTAAGGAGTATAATAGGGCCTATCATTTATTCTGCATAGATCCCATATATGTGAATGGACATAGTCCAAGATCCATTTGGTAGAGTGTGAACTCTTTCCAAACTTCAATCTCTTGGTTTTCCCAAGAATGCAGTGCTCACACAAATCAAGCTTTGTGATCTTGTCACCACCTAGCAATCCTTGCTTACTCAACTCTAATATGCTCTACTCTCCTACATGAGCTAGTCTTCTGTGCCCCAATATTGAGTTGTCTTGCACCCTTGCCACATCTTATCTACTAATCACTGTACCTCCCTTAAGAAAGTAGAGATCATTCTTTTTCTCACCTTTCAGGATAGTCAGCTTCCCATTTAAAACTCCGAGCTCTACATCTTCTGACTGGAACTTATTGCCCATTGAATCCAGCATACCAAGATATATCAAATTTCTCTTGAGTTCAGGAACATACCTGGCCCTCTTGAGAATCCTCACTACTACATCATGGATCTTCAAGTGTACTGTACCTTCACCTTTAACTTTACAAGTGTGATCATTTGTTTGGAGTTGAAAGTGTGTGTGCGTGCGAAATCAGAGGTGTTGTCAGTTGTGTTGGCACTATCTTGACAACATTAAGCAGCGGAAATTAAAATGCAATTTGCAAAATGGAAGTATTAAAAATTTGTGTAGATTATAAATAATCTACACTGTTTACTATATAAAATATGTGAAACGGATTACAACCTCTTAGAGGTGTACAATAACACTTTGAATGAGTGTATATAATTTATTAGATCCTATGAAACTATCTCCCTCATATATCTATGCATATAACCTAGTAAATAAGACCATTATCAACACACTATTATTCGGGTTTACAATAGTGTGTAAATCTACAAGAAGAAACAATAATATTCCTAACTAGAAGTGTAATAGCGTTCGATAGACTAGTAGTCGAGAATAAATTTTATAAAATGGGCGCGTGCGTGGACAAAAATGAAGAACAAAAGGTCGCCTTGGGCATCACCCCAAGTCACAACAAGCTCAGACCACCTTCAACAAGTGTGATGAAAATCTGGCTATTCTAAATCGAAAAAATTATGTATTTATCAATTCTGAAATACGTTAGTAATAAAGATAGGTGTAATAGGCATGAGAGAAAATATAAGTAAATGAAGAGGACTCATTAATTGTTGTTGCAAGATTATTCATTTCAAGTTGATTTCTCAATACACTTTCATGCCTATTTATACACATTATAGGAAAGTCCTAGAGACTAGCTACTTGTTGAAAGCTCATTGGTTCAAGGTAAAATACAAAAGTACATAACAAACTCTTATACTTTAGCTGGCATCTGCAAACAACTTTGGACATTAGTATAGGTACTACAGTGTGCTGAGTATGTCCTTGTTGGACCACATTTGCTTTTATTAGATACGTTGGAGTGCATGGGAGTATGGTGTTCTTCATGCTCTCTCTTATCACATCCCATCGATTCTAGCGGGTCTTGGGGAAGCACTCCGAGCTTATTTCGAAGACGAGCATAGAATTGACCATAGAGTGGTTTGGTGAAGGTATCGGCTACTTGATCTATGCTTGGTACGTGGAGAACTTGAATATCTTTGTTGTTGACCTTTTCTCTTATGAAATGAAGGTCAAGTTTCAAGTGCTTTGTCCTTGAGTGAAAAACTGGGTTCGAAGCAAGAGATATGGCTCCTTGATTGTCGACCCATATGACCGAGGGCTTTGGTTTGAGCAGACGTAGTTCTTGGAGAAGATATCTAATCCACATTACTTCACATGTTGCATATGCAAGACTTCTATATTTTGCCTCTGTACTCGATCTTGAAACCGTAGCTTATTTCTTAGAACTCCATGATATTAAATTGCTCCCAAGGAAAATGTAATAGCCTGAAGTCGATTTTCTATCATCAAGATCTTATCCCCAGTCAGCATCCGTGAATGCAACAATATCAAGAGATCTTGGTATGGAATATGCAAGACCATAGTCGATAGTTCCAGCAAGATAACGGAGGATCCTTTTAACGGCTTTCCAATGCGTGTCAAGTGGTTGCTGCATGTATTGACTAACCTTATTGACCGAGAAGGCTATGTCCGGTCGTGTCACAGTTGCATATTGCAATGCTCCAACGATGCTTCGATATTGTTGAGCATTGGGAAATGGTTGGCCCTCAAATCGTGACAGTAGATTCCCAGAAACCATCGGAGTTGATAGCCATTTGACGTCAATCATTCCAGCTCGATGAATGATGTCGTTGATATATTTCTTTTGGCATAAATGGAGATTGGTGGCAGAACGTTTAATCTCAATACTAAGGAAGAAATTGAGCTCTCCAAGATCCTTCAACGAAAAGAATTTGTGAAGATCTTTAATAACCTGTGCAACCTGAGAGGAATCTGAACCGGTTAAGATTATATTGTCAACATATGCTAACAGAAGAATGATGAAATTCTTGGAGTGCCTTATATAAAGTGAATTATCAGCCCTGGAAGTGATAAAACCAAGAGTTTTGAGTACCGAAGAAAGCTTAGAGGTCCAAGCCCTTCACGCTTGTTTCAAGCCGTATAATGATCTCTTAAGCTTGCAAACTAAATTATGACCAAGCTCATAACCTGGGGTTTGAGCCATGTAGAAAGGCATTATCGACGTCAAGTTGGTGCAGCGGCCAAGAATAAGAAAGAGCAAGAGTTAAAATATTTCTTACAGTCACCGGCTTGATTTTGGGGCTAAATGTGTCGGTGTAATCGAACCCTGGTTGCCGCGTGTATCCTTTGGCAACCAACCTAGCTTTTTGTCTAGAGATAGTGCCATCAACATTGGTTTTTAGTTTAAAAACCCATTTGCACCCAATGATTGTATGATCAGAAGGGGGGAGCATAATTCCCATGTCCCATTCTTTATCAAAGTCGTGTATTCTCTATCCATTGCATCTTTCCATGATGGATCTTGAAGGGCTTCCAGGTGGTTCCTAGGTTCGGATTGTACAAAACTTTGTCGAATGGCATTGAGAACGTTGGGCTTATGGATTCCTGCTTTTGCCCTAGTAACCATATGGTGTTGATTGAGACCACAATCGGCCGCAACAATCTCTTCAAAAGTTTCAGAACCTGTAGGCAAAGATTGAGAGACACTGGAAGAAGTATTGTTATCACAATTCTCAATAGGCAAATCTACATATAACTCCCCTCAAGAAAACTGTTATTAGAATGTGAAGGACTGGTATTATCTGCAAGAATGGAAGGTGATGCAAAATCAGTTCGAGGAGGTGAGTATGAAGGTTGAGAATAAGATGATGATGGGTTAGGTATGGGATTGAGGATAGGAGGGGTGAAGAAATGTTGTGGTGTAGCAAATTCATGTACGGATGGTTGAGGGATTTGGTGGAATGGGAATACATGCTCATTGAAGACGACATGTCTGGTTATGATTAACTTCTTATTAGGTAAAAGTACTTTAATTTGTAACCTTTGTAAGTTGAGTTATATCCCAAGAAAACACCACACTCAGATTTAGGTTGCAATTTGTGTTGATTATAGGCTTTGAGATGAGGAAAGCATAGGCAACCAAAAATTTTGAGGTGAGTATAATTGGGTATTTGTCCAGTGAGAAGCTCGTGATGAGTTTTGTGATTTAGAACGACAGAAGGGGTACGGTTTATAAGATAAACACTAGTGATGAAGGCGTCGTCCCAATGCTTAAGGGGAACTTTAGAATGGTTAAGCAAAGTGAGTGCCTTCTCAACTATGTGCCTATGTTTTCGTTCGGCCGTGCCATTTTGTTCTGGAGTATAAGGACATGAAAGCCTATGAATAATTCCAAGCTCATGAAAAAGAGGTGTCAAAGTTTTGTATTCTGTACCATTGTCACTTTGAAAGATCTTGATTTTAGCATTGTATTGATTAGTGACAAGGTTTTGAAGTGAATGAATGTTTCTTTCACATCGGATTTGAGTTTAAGTAAATATATCCATGTATATCGAGTGGCTCCATCAACAAAATTCACGTAATAACAGAATCCATTGTGAGATTTAATGGGAGATGGCCCCCAAAGATCAGAGTGGATGATATGAAAAGGTAATGCAATACTGGATTCAGAATGTGAGAAAGGTAATTTGTGACTCTTTCCCATCATACAAGCGGTACAAACATCAGTTTTTACATCATCAAGATAAGAGACATGGCATCTATCAAATGCCTTTCTGGTAATAGGAAAAGAACAATGACCTAGTCTACTATGCCATGTGGAAAGAGGTGTATTCTTCCTATGGGTGGAAGCAGATTGCACCGTGGCATTGACAGCAGGTCTTTTAGGGAAAACATCTGAAATGGGAGAAGAACTCGGTGGAATGGATTTCTTGGAAGTGAGAAGGGAGAACTTGTAAAGGCCATGGTCAAGGGTTCCTTTGAGTAGTATCCTGTGTGATAATTGGTCCTTCACGAGATAAAAATTAGGATGAAACTCAAAATAAACCTTATTATCAGTGGCAAATTTAGAGACACTAAGCAAGTTTTTCTTAATGTGAGGAACATGCAAGAGATTTTTAAGAATGAAAGATTGTTTGTTAGAGGCAGTCATAATAGATGAACCAAAATGAGAAATGTTCAAACCTGAGTCGTTTCCAATGTGCACTCTCTCGGTGCTTTGATATTCTAATCCTATGTTGAGATTACTGAGGTCGTTCGTGACATGGCTATTTGCTCCCGAGTCTGGATACCAAGCATTCATAGTTGACAAACTATCCATTGCTCCATAACTCGTGGCCATATTAGCAGAAGGAGGAAAGCTTTGATTTGTGTTTTGAGGTGGTGTGTAATTGAGGTCTTGCCTGTAGTAACATTTTTCGGCAGTGTGGTTGTTTCGATAACAAATTTGGCACCTTGGACCATTCATACGTCCAACTCTGCCTCTTGCATTGCCTCCTCTAAATGGTGCTCTCCCTCCTCTTTGTCCATTTCATCCGTTGTTGTTCCTAGGCTTCTGAAACTGGAAATTGGAGTTCTTGGTACCTCCAGATTTTTGAGAGAAATTGACAGAAGGGCTAGAACTATCTGTGCTGAAGTTGGGTATAGGTGTACCTTCTAACCGTGCCTCGAAGCTCAACAGTAGGGCACTAACATCAGAAATGGAGATAGGATCAAGTTTGGATGAGACTGGGACAACCACATGATTGTATTCTTGTCCTAGGCCGGAAAGAATATAGAGTATTTGGTCATCGCTGCTTACAAGGTGGCCAGAAGCATTGAGTGCATCACAACATCCTTTAATCTTGTTGAGATACTCTCTCATATTCATAGTATTCTTTCAGATTCCCCGGAGTTGAGATTTGTAGTGCATGATCTTTGCTCGAGATTGGTATGTAAAATTCGTTTCCAAGCTCTTCCAGATTTCTTCTGAGGTGTTGAGCCCAACTGTGCTGACGAGTATCCCTTCTGTTAGGGAGGCCAGGAGCCAGGACACTATAAGTTGGTCTTGCTTCACCCAACTTACATATTCTGTGGTGATTTCGGTGGACATTTCTCTTCTCCGGTGAGGTAGCCTTCGAGACCGTGGCCTCTCATGGATGCTAAGACTTGCTGCTTCCATAATATATAGTTTTCTTCGGTGAGCTTGATGGAGATGATTTGATGCGATGGGAATGAAGTAGAAAATGGTGAAGTGGTTGAATTATCAGATAAGGTACTCATTGTAAATAGAGAGAAGTAAGGATGTTTAAGGATGGAAACGACTCAGAGTCATCAGGTTAAAACCCAATGCTCTGATACCAAAATAAAGTTAGGTGTAATAGGCATGAGAGAAAATATAAGTAAATGAAGAGGACTCATTAATTGTTGTTGCAAGATTATTCATTTCAAGTTGAGTTCTCAATACCCTTTCATGCCTATTTATACACACTATAGGAAAGTCCTAGAGACTAGCTACTTGTTGAAAGCTCATTGGTTCAAGGTAAAATACAAAAGTACATAACAAACTCTTATACTTTAGCTGGTATTAGTATGTCCTTGTTGGACCACATTTGCTTTTATCAGATACGTTGGAGTGCATGGGAGTATGGTGTTCTTCATGCTCTCTCTTATCAGTTAGAATAAATTTTTAAAAAAAACCCTTGACTTTTGCGACTAATAATGAGCGAAGTCATCACTCGCACAATATATATATATCCGTTTCTTGGAATTTGAAAGTTATATTATTAAATTACTATGCAATATTAAATATGATGAAATATTGAAATATATATACTCTGTACGTAATATTTTAAAGTAGATGGCAAGGTTTGACATGAAGGCAATCAACTGTAGTTTTAACAGTTATATTATTAAATTACTATCCATTTATCCATATACGCCATACGAAAAAATCTATTATATTTTTTTTTCAGACGAAAGATGTTAGTTCTGCTATAGAAGCCGCCAAAAGATCACATGAAACATTTGCAGCTGCTCATCTGACAAACACACTTATCAATATCAAGCATATATACATAATCGTACACGTTCTGCTCATCTGAGAAACCCCCCAAGACATTCCATGAAACATGTGTTTTTAGGCTCGTAACTTAGAGGGGCTTTGTTTTAAAGACAATATGTTTCTGGGCCTTTAAATGTAGGACAATAATTTTTAAAATGTATAAATGGAAGACAACTGAGTCCGAATTAGTCCAATCAGAATCAAATCGCACGTGAGTTGTACAATTCTCCTACATTTGTTGATTTATGGGCTAGCTTGTGATCGGATGTAAAACAATATGTTTTCAAATTTTGTAAATTCAGGACAATCGTGGAACTCACGTGCAATTCACGTGACATTCAACCCGATTTAGGCTTATTCGTGCATGATTGTCATAAGTTTAAATTTCCTTGAAACAAATTCCTCGTGTTACGGGCCTAACAAAACATTTTTCCGATACAAACAAGTTCTTACCAAAACCAATTGTTGTGCAACTGCCTCGAGGTGGCAATAGCTGACCAGTATTAATGTTCAACTTTCACCAAACAAGTGTATCAGCATCGAGTATGTGGACATTTGACAGATTGAAATTAGACGAGTCTTCACCACCTATGACAATAATTTTTCTTGTTTTTATGTCTCGAGTAAGTACTTCGTGCTAATTATGTGGTTAACTTGTGTTTTTGGGGACTTTTCAAATATATATATTAAATATCCTTTGCAACATATATATTCAAATCACTAATTGTACACACAAAATTTGGTCCTTCTCTGCTGGTGAAGGCTAATTAATTAGTCAGTTCTACTCAATTCTTTCTTTCTATTTCAAACAATAATCTTGCAAGGGAATTCACTATTATTAATAGCCTCAAATATTACAGGAATTCACTATATTTTTTCTTTTTTATATTATTAACTTTATGCATTTATCTTGATTGGCAATGTGGAATTTTTTTATTTATTTTTTGGAATATATTTTTGCTCTACCCATGATATATTAGTGACACGTGCGATATTTTTGCGGATGACATCCTTTGCAAGATATGTCTTTAATATCAAGATTAGTTAGCCTGAGTGTTCAAGTTCTCATCTTCGTCCTCCAACCTATGAGTGCGTATGCTTAAAGGTTCAAGTTCTTTTTCTACATTATGGCCTACAGGTTCTGACATAGAGTCGGGCAGTAGTTGAGACTCAGTTTCTGAATTCCAATCATTTTGGTAATTATAAAGATCGGGATCAGGCAATGGTATGTCACAGGGAAATCCACTTTCATTGCAGCCAAGAAACGCTTCTTGTCATTGGAAAATGCCTCTTCGCATGCAGAGTCGTCCCATGTGCAATAGTGTATCCCAGTCCAGTGAGCCAATGTCTCTGCAATTTACAGGAGGAACAGTAGGCTGCAAAATTCTTTCTTTGATAGACTCGCACGCGAATCCTCTCTTTTTTGTTTTGATCGAGAATAGGAGTTTAGGATTAGCCGTATTTTTTTTTTTTTTTACTTTCTCTGCTTGGGGCTGAGCACCTCCTGTACTCATTCCCATCTTAATATTATTTTAATTTTACCGTCCAAATTTATTTTTTCCTTTCCTTTCCTTTCCTCTTTTTCATTTTTTTTTTTTTTGAATAATCCAAAATGCATTAATGAAAAGGTCTAAATGTGACAACAGCAGCAAAACTAAGAAACCTACAAACTAATTCCTTCTAGACAAGAAATTGGTTTACACACGCTCCAATATTTATTCCCATATTACGCACGTTCTTGATGATTATTCCAGCACACTCTAGATTTTATATCTTGACTAGTGATCTTGAGTAATAGACAAAGAATTTTAATTCATTACTTGTAGGTCTAATTTATTTATGCTATATGATTTTAGGTTATTTATTTTAAAATAAATAAAAGTTTTGAGGTTATAGAAGAGAGCCGATGGAGATGTGATTTTGGGCCTGATATGTTTAGCTCCATTCATCATATGGTTGGCATATTTTCCTTGACGAACTAGAAAAACTAGACGCCGGTTAATAAAACATGCCTTTTTGCTCCACACCTCGAGGTGGCAATAGGTGACCTGCAGTATTGTTCAACTTGCACCAAACAAGTGTATCCGCATCGAGTATGTGGACGATTGACAGATAAAAATTAGAGGGGTGCCTGACCACCTATGACAATCTAATAATTCAAATTCTTTGATCATTAGGAGTTTAAGGCAACCTATTGATCTTAACGAACTATATATATAGAGAGAAGTATTCCATTTTTTCTTGTTTTTAAGTCTCAAGTAAGTACTTCGAGCTAATTATGTGGTTTCCGTGCGTGGTGAAGTCTTAAGATGATGTTTACCTGGGTTTTTGGTGATTTTCAAATGTATATATTAAATATCCTTTGCGACATATATATTCAAATCACTAATTATACACACAAAATTGGTCCTTCTCTGCTGGTGAAGCTAGGCTAGTTAATTAGTCAGGTCCACTCATTGATTATTATTATCGCACGCTCTATTTTTGATATCTCAATTTGAGAGGTTAAGTAATAAACAAAGAATTTAAATTCATTAATTGTAGATCTAATTTATTTCTGTTAAATCATTTTAATTAGGTTATTTAATTTTACACAAATAAAAGTATTGTGGTTATAGAAAAGATTCGAAAGGTAGTGTTTTCGAAAGCGACGGTTAAACCTGATTCAAGGATCCTACCTGAGTATATATAGCTCAAGAGAAGCAAGCTTTAAAATGTCATTGGTGAACAATGTAACGTTTTTGGTCCTTTTGGTTTCCCGAAACAACTTCCATTTCAAGCTCACCATCCACCAACTTCCTCCCCTTCTTCGAACACATTTGTTGACAGCGGTCCAGGTAATGGAAACATCACGTTCTTTATTAGCAATGTGGAATTTATAGTATATATATATTTTTTTAACAATGCACGATGTATATTAGTAGTGCGTGCGTGTTAGATATTACCCTTTTTTTTATTTTATAAAATTTAACTAGCAACGATTTGCCCCTTCTTCGTGATTAACTAATTGTACATTTTTTTTTATCGCTTTTATTATTTGATCTATTCCAACATTATGCAAGTTCTTGATTTTTATTATTGCACGCACTATATTTGATATCCTAATTTGAGAGCTTGAGTAATATACAAAGAATTTTAATTCATTAATTGTAGATACAATTTTTATTTCTGTTAAATCCTTTTAGGTTATATATTTTTAAACAAATAAAAGAATTGTGGTCATAGAAAAGAGTTGGTGGCATGGAGAGGTGAAGTTGGTAAAGGTGGACTTTCGGGATGAGTTCTCGCAAGAAGGGAGCCACTATTGGAAGTGACGGTTAAAGCTGATTCAAGGATCCCATCTGAGTTTAGCTCAAGAGAAACTGCAAGCTTTAAAATGTCATTGGTGAACATATTCCATTTCAAGCTCACCATCCATCAACGTCCTCTAAACTGCAGTGGCATCGATCAGAAAGTGACATATCATTAACATCCTTGCGTAGATTTGTGGGAAAATTGTCTTTAAATTTCTCCCCTTCTTTGAACACATTTGCTGACAGCAGTCCAGGTAATGGAGCATCACGTTCTTTAATTTTTAGTATCTTTTTTTATCTATGCACGATATATGAGTAGTGCGTGTTAGATATTGCCCTTTTTTATTTTAACAAAATTTAACTAGCAACGATTTTCCCCTTCTTCGGATTAACTATATTATGCACGTTCTTAATTAGTTGTAGATCTAATTTATTTCTGTTGAAACATTTTAGGTCATTTATGTTGGGAGAATTGCACTTTTGGTTCTTTAAGAACGAGGCCAAATCACTTTCAGTCCTATAATTCGAAAATGATCATTTTATGCTGCAGAAATGGTCCTAATCGTTAAATAATTTACGGAATCTGATCCGTGAGGTTGCTGAAATTGGAGGAAAAACATTTCTAGGGAAGATTTTTTGGAGAGAAAAAACAGATGCCCTGGTGGTTGATGATATTAAATGCAAGCCCAACCAAACCTACGAAATTAAATTTATTATAATAACAATTAAATGTATAAAAATAATGTAAAGTACTAGTTACAATCATATAAAATTTCTCAGAAATTTTTTTTTTTGAGCGTAAAAAGGTAAATATATAGCTCAAAAAAACGAAAGTCCAAAAAGGACCACGCACTCCGTACAATCCGTCCTAGCCTCCTATGTCTACCTCATCCGGTTTTCGGGTAAAAAACCGTAGTGGTAAACCCTTTTAGGGACAAATCCACTTACGGAAAACCGTAAACCTTCATTTGAGGTAAATCCATCACAAAAATACAGTATTTCAGCGTATTAATACAACCACAAGGCATACACATAGCCTTTTCCAAACACTTATACAAAGCACCTATCCAACTACACATTTTACAAGTATAAGCCGGATGGACTTCCTCGGCCAGATGCACTCCATATCCAGCTTGCATCACAAACAGCAGCTCGGCCGGATGGCCTTCCTCGGCCGGATGCACTCCATATCCAGCTTGCATCACAAACAGCAGCTCGGCCAGATGGTCTTCCTCGGCCGGATGCACTCCATATCCAGCTTGCATCACAAACAGCAGCTCGGCCGGATGGACTTCCTCGGCCGGATGCACTCCATATCCAGCTTGTATCACCAACAGGTCCACGGCCGGATGCCCTAGCTCGTCCGGATGGCCTCCCAAACCAGATTTTGCTCCACACCTTTATGTTAACTCGTTTTTGTATTTGGCCCTTCAAGACATTACTCCGCCCACCAATTATCCTGCCATAACATTGTACAACAAGAAGCAAAGGCCCCAAGAATAATGCTACAATAAAATGCATAAAAAGAATGCATAGTACCATGTAGTCATTTCCTGGGCAAATTACAGCCCAGTAAATGCATTTGTGTCGTTGATCTTGCATCCATGCGTATTTACGCCAAAGCTTAAACATGTTATCCACGCCCAAGCTACCTCCATCCAGCTCTGCACCCATTATGCCACCATACATACTCCATGATCCTGCGAATTTAAAATGCACACAGCAGCACACCTCCATTCCATAATGCATCAAATTAATAAGCATCATGAAATAAATCATACCATGTAGGTATAAGCTGACCCATTCACAGGCCAGTATAAGCATATATGTTCTTAATCTTTGCTCCATAACGAAGGATATCCAGCTGTGCCATCTTCACGATCCCATCAACGGTCGCTCTCACGCCTCCATGCACATGCGTATTCCTAGCCCTCCAAACAAGGTAGATCACTGTACATGCAGCCAGTCTCGCAACCTCCTTATGTCCTCTCTTGCGCCTTCTACTCCTTTTAATATTCTCAAACAAGTCATCCACACAATTAGCACTATTGTTCCACCCAATCCAGGCCCACACCTTACTCCAGATTGCCCTAACAAAAGCACAATCGAAAAGAAGATGCCTAGCTGATTCCATATTGTTTATACACCAGTTGCACCCCCTATCTTCATCCGTAAAGAACCAAGTGTCCTTTGTAGCCAATCTACCTCGCACAACAAGCCAAGTAATGACCGAGAATTTTGGCAGAATACTCCCCCTCCATATGTCTTTAAATCTAAAAACATACCCCTCACCATGATGATTGACCAACCTACCATAAAGCTCCCCCACCATGACTCCTTTCGGCCCCAAAACAGAAGCCATCAATTCGATAGCTTCCTCCACTCCACCATAAGTCGCCACCACCTCGTCTTTAATCCTTGCCATAAATCTCCGTAGCTTCGACCCATTCCTCCCACATTCCAAATCCCAAGGAGCATTTCCTTTCAACCAATAA
Organism: Galeopsis tetrahit; assembly: GCA_963675135.1. Classification (NCBI taxonomy): domain Eukaryota; kingdom Viridiplantae; phylum Streptophyta; class Magnoliopsida; order Lamiales; family Lamiaceae; genus Galeopsis; species Galeopsis tetrahit. The sequence goes on along the minus strand of OY776127.1, from coordinate 15,642,315 downwards.
GTATGAACCCAACGTAGCCACATGGATTCCTTATTTGTGTGCATGTTCCAAATATACCGAAGAAACAAGGCTTTGTTCCATATCTCCAGATTTCGCAATCCCAAGCCACCATCTCTCTTATCCTTACACACATCATCCCAAGCAACCAAGCATCTCTTTCCTCCCCACAAAAATGCACTTGCCATGCGATTGATTCGACTAATGACCAACTTTGGAATGGGAAATATTCTGAACCAGTAGGCACAAATTCCCTGCACAACAGCCTTGATGAGCTCCAGCCTGCCCCCATACGACAATGCCTTAGAATTCCATTTACCAATTTGGTCCCTTATTTTGTCAACTAAGGGATCAAAATGTTCAATTTTCAGTCTTGCCGACCCAAGCGGAACCCCCAAATATTTAATAGGTAACCCACCTTCAGCAAAGCCAAGCACATTCAAAATGGCAGCCTGTTCCTCGCCCCTAACTCCAGCCATTACGATCACAGATTTTTTAGGGTTTACCCCCAGCCCCGACACCTTTTTAAAATCGTCCAAAGCATCATTAATAATACTCGCCGAATGGAAATCACCCCTAGCAAATATCAATAGGTCATCCGCGAACATCAAATTTGTAGTCCTATACACATCACACTTAGGGTGGAAGCCAAACCCAGTCCCAGTTGTCCTCATCTTCAGCAGCCGGCTCAAATATTCCATACAGATTACAAACAATAACGGGGATAATGGATCCCCTTGCCTTATCCCTCGTCTCCCTTTTATGAACCCATGCGGCACACCATTTATTAGGATTGAGTACATAGGCGTGCTTACACATTCCATTACCCATCCAATGAAAACTTTCGGAAATCTCAATCCCTCAAGCACACCTCTCAAAAAAACCCATGATAAAGAATCATAAGCCTTTCTAATATCCACTTTAAGCATCATCCTAGGGGAAACATTCACCATCTTACCATACTTGTGCACCAACTCTTGTGCCATTTGAATATTATCAACAATCGATCTACCCTTGACAAATGCACCTTGGCCCTCATTTATCACATCCACAGCAGCCTCACCAAGACGAGATGCAATAATTTTCGAAATAATCTTGTAAAATACATTGCAACATGCAATAGGACGAAAGTCCTCAACCCCCGGATCATGTAATGTTTTCGGTATCAAAGTTAAAAATGTGCAATTAGCTTGTTTAAGAAGCATACCTGTACCAAAAAACTCCTTCACAGCTGCACATACATCCCCTTTCATTCCAGCTTGCCTTAAAAAACTTCGATGTATACCCATCCGGCCCGGGTGCTTTATCCTCACCAATGCCCCACAACGCCTCTTTGATTTCATCATCCGTCACATCTCTACACAGCCTATCCCCCATCTCCTCATTAATACAACTGCCATGTCTACACACTTCTTCATCAACGCAATCCACCTCCTCAACTGTGCCCAGAAAACCCTCATAATATGCCACCATTCTCAATGCAACTTCCTCTTGTGATTTCGTTTGACCATCCTCCACTTTCAAGTGTGTAATATAGTTCCTCTTCCTTACCTTGTTAACCATAGAATAGAAATAATGTGTATTCCTATCTTGATTAATAAGGTATTTATTTTTCACAAGTTGACTCAAATATGCCTTTTCAAACTTCTTCAAATCTGCCACAATTTTCCTCTTTTGGTTGATAATTCCAGCCATTCTTTCATCCATATCCTGCCTCCTTTCGAGCACCCTAGAATGCATTTCAATCAACTCCTACTCCTCCCTTTTAACTCTCTCTTTTATATGCTGGAATTGTTCCTTATGTAGGCATTTCAACGGCTTTTTCAATCTTCGAAGTTTTATCACAAGCTGAAATTGCTTCGTACCCTCAACTTCATCAATCCAGCTCTCCTCCACCGTCGTCTTATGATCTGCATGCATGCTCCACATATTAAAGTATCGGAACGGCTTTTTCTTACGTTGATCCCGTCCAAACAAAGCTGATATTGTTATGGTATGGTCTGATTCTATCCCCACAGCCCTGAAATCTGTAATGATATTCCAGTTCTTCTCGATCCATGCTTGATTTATCATAACTCGATCCAACTTGCTACACACCGAATTATTTTTCCAAGTATAGAAACAACCTTTCGATGGAGCATCCACCAAACCAGTACTTACCACACAGTTTTGGAAGTCTTCGAATGTGTTCGATGTCATTTGAGCACCCCCACTTCTCTCCTCCCTATTAAGCACATTATTGAAATCCCCCACCACTATCCAAGGTAGATTCTGCCCCTCATCAAACACCATCATATGCTCCCAAAGCGGTCTTCTCGCCGGAATTGTATTCCTCCCATAGACCGTTGATAGATTAAAGGTATTTAAGGTAATTGCACATTTTACACGAAAATGTATTACCTGTTCTTGTCTTCCAAGGGTTATCAAGCGAACCCTCTTCTTTCTCCATTCAACCAAAATCCTCCCCATACGGCATAGGTCGAAGTTATGCTCAAATGCCCATTCATCACCAAAATTCTTTTGAATCCTGTCCACAATTTCATCATTTTTTAGTTTCGTCTCAACGAAACAGAAAATATCTACATCATCCCTCCCCATAACGCTCTTCACCTTCTTGAGGGTCGCGTCTACCCTCAAGCCACGTGTATTCCATGATGCTATAATCATTTACGACCCAAGGGGTTTCCCCCGCTGCCTCTTCCTTTCATGTTTCGACCTCTATCAATCGAACTCAAAGCCACTTGTTTTACTTTGTCAACTGTAGCAGATTTCAATGCCTCCTCAATCCTCTTCATCCTCTCATTCTTGCTCATGTTGATGCTAGCTATCCCCCCACCATTTGCATGGGTATTAGTCGCCTCCATTTCACCTCCCAAAACAGCCTCGGCATGCTCTGTTTTTGAGTGCATTTCTGGAATTTGTTCACATTCCTCCATCAAGTTATTTTCCTCACTTTCATTCCTGCTTCCATCCCCTTTGTCGATCTCCATGGCCCTTCCATTCTCCCTCACTTCAATCTCATTAAGAGCATCTTCATCCATATCCTTTAATGTATCGAATCTGCCCCCATTAATATCAAAGTCTTCTTCCCCTGTTTTTTGTTCGTGTACAGCGTTTTTAATTCCATCATCTCCAGAATTTTGCCTCCCATTACTTCCAGCTCCCCCTTTGTTAACACTCCCACCAGATTTCCCTCTAATTTTGATGAACCCAAGGTCATCAACTTCACGATTACGAATTGGCACTTTCCCCTTACTTTCTCCTTCTTTTTGCGGATTTTTCTTTACAATTCTGTCCATAGGTCTACACGCCTCCGTGCTATGCCCCACTTTCCGGCACTTTGAGCAAAATCGTGGCTCCGCTTCGTACTCAACTTTTTGCGTCCACTCCTTTATTTTTCCCATTCGGACAGCCACCTCCCGTACCAACGGCTTGGCCGCATCTACCTCAACCAAAACACGAGCATAAGAGACTTTTTCCATCGTGTTTGACATTCGATCCGTATACAGCGGAGTGCCTACAAAGGATGTAATTATTTCAATCGCACTATTCGACCAGCAGCACATAGGTAGATTCCGAAGCTTTATCCATGTCGGGACCAAACTAATTTCCGCGTCACTGAAATCAAAACCTTGAGGCATTTTCCGCATCATCAAGTTTCGTCCCCAAATAGAATACGGGCCTCCTTGTAACACACTGTCCATATCGCCTTCAGTCTCAAATTTAAACATTAACCATCCGGACTCATGGCTTTTAATTTCATGTCGTACTTTCCATCCATTGCATATTTCTTTCAATGCCTTAAATCCCGGAAATCTGCCCATGAAATAGGCAATAAGTGTATTATCCCACTCATTGGTGATGGCTTCCATAGGTATGTATGCACTATTCGCTGTTGGTTGGACAAATTTCAAACGATGCTCTTGTTTAAGGGTGTGATTACCCCTCACACACTCATGCACTTCTCCCTTCCTCCATGCTCTGTTTTTAGGCAATTGAGCACTGCTTTTCAGTCGTGATTCTGCCTCACCATCATCATCTTCAGTCGTCCTCTTCCATGGCCCAACACCCCCTGTATTTTCCTCCCCTTTTTTCTCATGACTGTCCTCATTTCCATTCTTACTTGAGCTTGCTCCATTGTTTTGTTGGAGCATCCATTCCGGCATTGTACTGTTTTTCTCAATTGTGTCCTTCAACTCACGTTGCTGCCTGGTCAATTCAGCCCCAATTTCAGCTTTACCTTTTAACAAACACATGGCGTGCACCCTATCATCTTCCTCCAATACGTTCCCCTCCCTCTCAATTTCGTCCATTCCATCATTGGAGGCACTGGTGTGCATGGGTTCACATCCAGAATTACTTGAATCAAAGTTTGAGGTCGAATTACTAACCTCTTTTAATGATGCTCTGTTTTCCTTCAATGCGTCGTTCTCCACCATTGTAGCATGTTTCTCCTCCTGTTGCAATTCAACTTCCTCCACGCTTTGATCTTCTTGGGACTCTTCATCACTTTCACTGCTCCCATGGTCGTGATTAGCTTTGATGGGTGGTAAGACAACTTCAACAATTAAATCCATAGAGTTTCCAGCTTCGTTTCCCTCAATTTTTTCAGCCATGGACTGTTCTTCTCTCATTTCTCTAGCTTGCAGGCGATCCATGGACAACCCACGCGTTCTCTTCTTCAATCTAGGCGATTCCGGTCTAGTCGCCGCCTTTCTCATCGGGGAAGATGGACGGAGCACTGCCGGAGTAGCTAAAACGGCAGCCCCCTAGCTCATTCCTTAACTCCTTAATCCTCCTTGACTTGCCCATTGCTCCCAAAGAGGCCCTGAACAATCCAAGAAACAGCCTGTAACCGCCACCAACTGCCTCTGTTCTTCCTTCTTCACGTTGTTAATTGCAGAAATCGAGTGATTTGTTGTTAATTTGCGTTGAATTTGAATCAGTGCTTAATCACAAAACAATGGTGAAGTTACCATTGATTTGCCAAGAAAATCCAGTAGTTTCAATTCCCAAGTCAAGAAACGACAAAAGAATCTTGGAGAGAAAAATAACTACCCGACCCTCATCATGTGAAACTCCTCATACGTAATTTCTCAGAAAAATACCATGTGGAATTAACATATAAGCAATACTAAGAATTAATCCTTCAACATTCAACAAATATTAAACTATTCACGGATATTGATGTCTTTCATTGTTTTCTATTATAATTATTGACTGCAAATTTTAAATAATATACTTCATGTGTGTGAACTAGTAAAACTCGACACAAGTTAGGGTTCAGACAACACAAATAAGGAAAAATGCACGAGGATCTTATAGCGACGAAACCACGAACATACCACTTACAGTTATCGGAATCTGAATGCTAATGCTGAAAGTCACTCGCCGCCAACCAAAATTTTTCAAACCTTACAGAGAGGAAATGGTGTTTTCAAAGAGCGGGTGTGTGAAATGAGACAAGCACTTCCCTATATATAGGTCGAAGTGCAATATTTGAAAGTACGTATTTTGACCAGAAATTTCAAAATCAAAATTATTTGAAAAGGCGCGAACACATGTGTAAAGACCATATATTATCATCATTATGTACACATGGCAATGCTTGGTTCGTCCCAAAAAATTATACAAGTCAGGCGCGCGTGAAAACTAACGAAATGCGCCTTGAAAAAATGTGGAAAAGAGCATCGCCTTGGCATCACCCCAAGTCATGACAAGCTCAGCCCGCTAGTCAACGCTCGACCTTCGTACCAATTAAGTATGATGAAAATATGGTAATTCTAAATCTAAAAAATTATTTATCAAATCTGAAATACATTAGATTAAATTAATTAAGAAACTACTTCGCTAGTGCGACTAATGAGCGATGTCATCACTCGCACAGTGTATATATATAACAGGTTCTTGTAATTTGAAAGCTATGTTATTAAATTACTACGAAATATTAAGTATGATTAAATATTGAGCTAATTTATGGACTAATTCACACCTGCTCCTCATGTGTTCATCTAATGAAAGCGCTTCAGATCCAACATATACTGTGCAAATTCATAGCAATGAGCAGTAAATTATTTAAAACCTAAATATCTATTAACTAGTAACAACTGAACCATTTGCAATATCTTTTCATGTGATGGAATTAATGAGTAAAACTCGACATAAGTTAGGGTTCAGACAACACAAATAAGGAAAAGTTCACGAGGATCTCACAGCGACGAAACTTACCACTTAAAGTTGTGGGAATCTGAATGTTAACGCCCGAAGTCACTCAAAAAAATCTATTTCCCAAGATCGGCTGATGTGGTCAAGTGTTCGAAAATGAGTCACAATTAACTTTATTTATTTTTTTAATTAATCGAAAATATGAACATTAAAACAAATCACACAAAAAAAAGTGGTCGTTGAAATTATACTGTTAGGTTCAGAATTTAAAAATGAAAAGTGCGACTGTTATCCGTCTAGTGATCATTTCTTTATCAAAAAACGATATCTCCAACAGTAATAAATTTGACTCTTCACCGGATCCCTCCAGTTACAAATACAATCGTCTTCTTTAATATTTTCCTCTTTTCACAAACTCGAAAAACTTCAATTATCACAAAACTATAACACACCCTTTTTGCTCTTCTCACCCGAAATAAACTTATGTCTATAATGCTCTAATGCAAATAGATCCAATCATGACAAAATTTATCCAATCGGGATTAAGTCGCACGTGAGTTGCACAATTCTCCTACATTCATAGACTTATGGGCTTGTGATCGGATGTAGGACAATATGTTTTAAAATTTTAAAAATTGAGGATAACCGTGCAACGCACGTGACATTTTAACCCAATTTGGGCTTATTCGGGCTTGATTGTTCTACATACAAATTTTAAAACATATTGCCCTAAATTCACAGGCCCATAAATTTACCGTCCTTAAAACAAAAGCCCCATGTTACAGGCTTAACAAAACATTTTTCCCATACAAACATGTTCTTATACCAACACCAATTGTTGTGTGACTGCCTCGAGGTGGCAATAGCTGACCAGTATTGTTCAACTTTCACCAAACAAGCTAGTGTATCAGCATCGAGTATGTGGCTGTTTGACAGATAGAAATTAGATGAGTCTTCACCACCTATGACAATAATTTTGTTCTTCAAAGATGATCATGTATGCCCTAATCTTTTACTTTGAGGAGTGCCCGACGGAGTTATCCCACTGCCGATTTGCGGGGTTCCCGTTTAAAGTCAGAGTTTTGCGCTGTATGGACTGGCCCCATAGAAATTGTTTGCACCTTAGAGGGTTCGAACCTGAGACCTAGAGAGGAGCACACTCCTAAGTTCCAAGCCCACACCACTAGGCCAACTTCTTGGGGTTAATTTTTATATTAATACCAAAAAAAAAAAGAATAGATTCTATAGTTTTATTTGTTTAATAAATATAAATATTAATAAATATTAAAATGTCAGATTAATTTTATAGTGAAATGTACACATTTGTTGAGTGTTTTTTTCTTTTTCGCATAACGTCCCATTTTAGTTAAAAATTTAATTAAAGTCCCATAACTTTTTTAATTGCTTAATTTACGTCCCATATATTTACGTCGGAATGACCAATACAACATCGTTTCTATATTAAATTTGGGGATTTCCTACGAATTTTTTTAACACCGGCGAAATTGGACGTAAATGAAGCAATTAAAAAAGTTATGGGACGTAAATTGAAATTTTAACTATTTTGGGACATTTTTCAAAAAAGGTAAAAGTTACGGGATGTAAATAGTTTTTTTCTCCACAAAATTTGTAGAAATTATTAATATTTGATTGTAGAAATGATCAACTGCAACTTATCATATTAAAATGTTCAATTCGATACGCAAACTAATTAATTATTATTCGATGCACCTACTAATTTTTGATGTGACCAAAGATGATGTGGCAGTTGGAAATTAGCCCTGTGCAAGGTTGACAAAATGCATGTGTGAAGTAGACCGGTGGTTGGCTGCCATATCATCTTCAACCATGCACGCTGAAAATTAGTCCGGTGCATCTAGTTGCAAATTTTTTTTAAAATTACTTTTTAAGTTATATATGACACATTTCATGTATTAAAAGCAATGAAATACAAGATGAAAGTATTAGGATTATATTTTTTAAAATTACTTTTTATGTTATATATGACATATTGAATGAAGTATCTTTTCCATTCACTCTTCTCTATAGAAACACTAAAGCGAAGTAAGGGATCCCTGGCCTGCTGATATAACTTCAGATTGACTAAGGCAATTTAATTCAGCAGTAATATATGGTGGCATAAAATTGAATTAAAAACTTAATTTTTAGGACCTTTTGCGGAAAAGAAAAAAATTATTAACCAAAATAGATTTAACTCATTGATATGATAACAAATTATCGAATTTCATTGTTATAAAGGTTTGTAAACTTTTCACACCACGTTCACATTTAATTAGATCGGAGTTAACACTGGGGCATATCTTATACTCCTTGATCCGATCTTTGCTTTGTTCTAAAAAATATTTAATTAGATGGGAGATTTTCATGGTATATAAATGTGTCACAATTATATGTTTGTTGTTAAGTACTTCTCTTGATGTTTCTTGTTTTCTTGTCTCAATTGACTGAATGCCGTCAACAAGAAAAAATAGAGAGCAAGTTCTCGCCTATTTTTTCTGCATGTGCATACCTGGTGCATAAGCTAACAAGAATTTCGGTTAATTTTTCAGGATGTCTGTGAACAGATTTCTAGAGAAAGAGAATGACAAATGGGAGTGGTGCCTAATAATATAGAAATATGTAAAGTTATATGAGTTCATTCTCTTAAGGCAAAGTTTGATTTTCTTCGTTATTTTTTTACTTTATAATAAATTAATTAGTTAGCAAAAGGTTTGCTACATATATTGTATTCAGGGGTTCTATAGCCTGTAAGAGTTAATATCATAATCTTGTAACTTAGGCAGTGTCCAATATTACTTCTGTAACTCAGCTCTTTCTTAATTTTAGACCTTTTGAAATCAAATTAGGTCCTTTTCTGTTGGAAATTTGAATTTTGCACAGAAAACTGAGGTAAAGCGCACATGCTAAAATAAAATTGAGCGTTTTGTAATTTCCAGCTATTAATATAGAACTTAGCCTTTAGCCATAGAAAAGATGTAATGTGAATTTTGCTAATTACCGTCTCCACATCAAAAGTATTACCACTAAACACTATCTCGTTCCAGCTAATCCAGATACACCAAACAGTGCAGTCCCATGTTACTATTAGGAATATAATATTATAAAGATTTGTATCTTTTAATATTATAATTTATCTCTATCTTTTAGAATATTTGATGTAAATATTTATCCCTATCTTGTAAAAATAGATACACTCTGTATCTATAAATACCTCTCTTATAAACACTTTATTTTTCACTCAATGAAATTATAATTTTCTATTCATTGTTTCTCTATATGGTATCAACGAGTCATTTGGCTCACGCCCTGATCCATTAACACACCGGCCGCCCCTCACCCACGGTTGTCCTCCGGCCACAACCAACCCTCCCACTGAGTATAACAGATCTCTGTTACAACTCCCCCTTTTATTCATATAACAGAACCTCTGTTACAAACTCCTCTCTTTATTCAATTTTTAAAAACTAATCCATAACTCACAAAATAATTCCGCTGCTCAATCAAACCAAAAAAAAAAAAATCCACACTTCCCAAACCTCGCTTTACCCTCTGTTACAAACTCCCCCTTTTATTCAGTTTTTAACAACTGCTCATAACCCACATATCCCTTCCGCTGCTAACTCACTTAAACCAAAATTCATCACCTTCCTGAAACGCGCATCGTCCTCTCCTCCCATGGCAGCTCCGGCGAACCCACACGCACCCCTACACCCTGCAGCCCAGCTTGCATCGCGGCTTTCCGCCATATCGTGCCCGGCGTCGGCCATGGTGGCCGGCGCCGCCTCCGAACCCCGGCCTCGAACACGGCCCACCTGCCAATTCTGTCGTCTTCTTGGCCAAACGGCCAGAACTTGCCCGGACATCTTCGAATCTGGAACTATCCAGATCTAAAACTCACCGAGTCGACTCGGTCCCTACTCACCGAGTCAACTCGGTCCCTCCTCACCAGGTAATCACACTCTCCATTCTAGTAACTACATCCCACCCTTTAATCCAAAACACACCCCTCCTGCCCAGAATCCTTACACCCACCTATCCAGTAAACACACCCCCCTACCCAGAATCAACTCTGTTAAATACACCCCTTCGCATCTACGCACCCACCTCAATACTACATACACACCACCCAGTATATACACCCATCCTCCTAGTACATACACCACCTCTGCACATTCGACTATTTCTCGTACCCACCCCGTTCCTTGGATTCTGGACTCCGGTGCGTCACATCACATCACCACCGACCTCCAAAACCTGTCCCTCCACTCTCCATATTCTGGCTCAGATGACGTAGTCATCGGTGATGGTAACGGTTTGCATATCTCACATATTGGTTCTTTATCGTTTCCTCATGTTACTATGCTAGAATTCTCAAACGTACTAGTTGTTCCGCAAATGGCCAAAAATCTTATCTCCGTTTCATCGTTATGTCGAGACAATGATGTTAATGTTATCTTTGGCCCAACTTCCTTTCAGGTGCGAGATGGTCGTACGGGGAGCGTTCTCCTCGTGGGGAGTCGCATTGATAATCTTTACGTATGGCCGGCACGAGCATCCAAACCCTCACCTACCACATTCATTTCCGACCGCTTTCCTCTTCCAGTTTGGCATTCCCGTTTAGGTCACCCATCTCTCAAAATTCTATCCCATACTTTGTCTAAATTTCGTTTACCTGGTAATCCTACAAAACTGTTTAGTTGTGATTCTTGTCATTGTATTAAGAGTCACAAACTACCATTTAATGAATCTAGTATTGTTTCACATACACCCCTCGAAATTATCTTTTCCGATGTATGGTCATCTCCGGTCATATCTCATGATGGTTTTAAGTATTATGTCATATTTGTTGACCATTTCAGTAAATACATGTGGATCTATCCCCTAAAACGCAAATCAGATGTCATATCCACCTTCTCAACTTTTAAACCCATTGTTGAAAACTACTACAACACCAAAATTAAAACTCTTTACACAGATAATGGGGGAGAGTTTATTGCTCTTCGCTCGTTTCTCCAAAACCATGGCATATCCCACCTCACCACCCCACCCCATACTCCCGAGCACAACGGCATGTCTGAACGTCGTCACAGACATGTTGTTGATACAGCCTTAGCCCTACTACACCACGCCTCCATGCCCCTCACATACTGGCCTTATGCTGTTTGTGCAGCTACCTACATCATAAATCGTCTTCCTAAAGTCAAACTGAACATGCTTTCTTCCTTTCAATGCCTTTTAAAACAACCACCTAACCTATCCAAACTTCGAGTTTTTGGGTGCTTATGCTACCCTTGGCTCCGCCCCTACACTGCTCACAAATTAGACCCTCGTTCCATGCCATGTGTTTTCATTGGATATTCAATCACTCAAAGTGCCTATCTATGCCTAGATCTTACCACCCACAAAATATATACCTCTCGCCATGTTCAATTTGTTGAACACACCTTTCCCTTTGCCAAAATCAATTCAGTTTCTAACACACCCCCTGCACCCACTGATCTGACAGTTACACCCCCTGAATTGATATATACACCCCCTACTCCTGATACACCCACCAAATTGATAAATGCACCCCCTCCCCCTGTTACACTCACTGTTCCACTGAACACACCTCCTGTTTCGATGCATACACCCACTGCTCCGACCCAAACTCCCAATACACCCACCGAAATGATAAATACACCCCCACCACCCCAAATACCGAAAACCCATATCTCGCCCACCCTATCCAGCCTCCAGCTGCTTTTGTGCCGCCAAACGCTCCTCCGCGGCCTCCCACACCACCTTCACCACCTCCGGCTTTGCACAGATCCAGTATGGTCACTCGGTCCCAAAAAAAAATCTATAAGCCAAATTCAAGGTATTGTCTTACATCGGCTTTACCTTCTGATATTGAACCAAGTTGTGTTTCTCAGGCCTTGAAAGATGAACGGTGGAGGGAAGCCATGTCCTCCGAGTTTGATGCTATTCTTAGGAATGGAACTTGGGATTTGGTTCCCCCTGATGAGTCTCAAAATATAGTTGGCTCCAAGTGGGTCTTTCGCATCAAACGCAAGCCTGATGGGTCCCTAGACAAATTTAAAGCACGCCTTGGGGCCAAAGGTTTTCATCAGCGTTCGGGTGTTGATTTCTTTGAAACCTTCAGTCCTGTTGTCAAACCTTCAACTGTTCGAGCTGTTCTCAGTATTGTAGTTACTCGAAATTGGCCTCTTCAACAGTTTGATGTGAATAATGCTTTTCTTCATGGTACCCTGTCTGACACAGTCTACATGGCACAACCCCCTGGTTTTGTTGATAAAACTTTTCCGTCCTATGTTTGTAAACTGCATAAGTCCATTTATGGTTTAAAACAGGCACCTCGTACTTGGTATTATGCTCTTAGGACGTTCTTAGAAGGGATTGTATTTATTCACACAAAGTCTAATGAGTCTCTTTTTGTGTACAATAAATCTGGTGTTATTGCATATTTTCTTGTGTATGTTGATGATCTGATTCTCACTGGAAATAACATTCCCTTCCTTACTCGAGTGGCTACGGACCTTGGTACAAAATTTTTAGTGAAAGATTTGGGCCCTCTTTCCTACTTCCTAGGTGTGGAAGTTCTTCGTACCAAGAAATCATGCTTTCTTTCCCAACGAAAGTATGTGGTTGATCTTCTTACTCGGTATAACATGATCACCTCCAAACCAGTTCAGACTCCACTATCCACCTCAACTCATCTCACTCTTTCGGATGGGACACCTCCTATTGATGCCACTCAATTTCGTCAAGAACTTGGTAGTCTTCAATATCTCCAACTCACCAGACCTGATATAGCATTTGCTGTTCACAAGTTATCTCAGTTTATGCATGCTCCAACCACTACGCATTGGGGTGTTGTTAAACGTCTTCTTCGTTATTTAAATGGGACTCGAGATGTAGGAATAACCTTGAAACCTGAACCTTCCTCATCTCTACATTGTTTTACTGATGCTGATTGGGCCGGCAACAGTGATGATCGTTCTTCTACAAGTGCTTACATTGTATTTCTTGGGGCTAATCCTATTTCATGGTCTTCAAAGAAACAAAAATCAGTAGCTCGTTCTTCCACGGAAGCCGAGTATCGTGCCATTGCCTCAGCTGCCTCTGAATTTCAATGGTTAAAGTCTTTATTTCATGAATTGTTTTTCTTAGTTCCAACTCTTCCTGTTATCTATTTTGATAATATTGGGGCCACTTATCTATGTTCAAATCCTGTCTTCCACTCTCGAATGAAGCATATTGCAATTGATTTTCATTGTGTTCGAGATTTGATCAAGACATCTCAGCTTAGAGTCTCACATGTCTCGTCCGCAGACCAACTTGCTGATGCTCTCACCAAGCCACTACCTCGTGCTCGACTGCAACTACTTATGACCAAGATTGGACTCTCCTACGGTGCTCCATCTTGAGGGGGCGTATTAGAAATATAATATTATAAAGATTTGTATCTTTTAATATTATGATTTATCTCTATCTTTTAGAATATTTGATGTAAATATTTATCCCTATCATGTAAATATAGATACACTCTGTATCTATAAATACCTCTCTTGTAAACACTTTATTTTTCACTCAATGAAATTATAATTTCCTATTCATTGTTTCTCTATAGTTACCAGCTTAACAAAAAAAAAATCCCATACAAACAAGGTCTTGCCAAAACCAATTGTTGTGTGACCGCCTCGAGGTGGCAATAGCTGACCAGTATTGTTCAACTTGCACCAAACAAGACGCTGCCTCGAGAAGTACTATTGTTCAACTTGCAACAAACAAGTGTATCAGCATAGAGTATGGGGATGCCTGAGAGATAGAAATTGGACGAGTCTTCACCACCTATGAAAATAATTTTGTTTTTCCAAGAGGAGCATGTATGGCCGACTCTTTTACTTGGAGGAGTACTGCATGACGGAGTTATGAATGTGGATTGAATGACCAAGGGCTGAAGGGAATTTGTGGTTATATGTGTTAATTTGAAATCCGTGGATCATTGAGAGTGGTAAGAAACCTATTAATTCGGCTCAAGAAATATGATTTTAAGGAACTATATATAGATAAGTATTCCAATTTTTCTTGTTTCGAAGTCTCAAGTAAGTACAGTACACGTGCTATAATTATATGTGATTCAATTTTGTTAAGTTGGTTGTCCATTGAATTAAATCACTTACGTGTTTTAGTTCTCTTTGCTAGAGGACAAACAAATGAGTACTGGTGGTACTCGAGGGAACCTGACAAAGTTGATACTACTGCTAAGTAGACAAGCCGAATCACGACCAAGGCTGCCCCTTAGAACTTCTTACAACATAATTTGGGATTATAGCACCAATCCTCGAACGAATAAAGACTCCCACCACTAAAAGATAAGGAAAAAAGACTTCATACTTTAGCTCGAATCTCCTCGAAAGTCTTTTTCAGTTTGATATCCTCGCCTCTGAAGATTTTACTATTTCTGGATGTCCAAAGGAATTGAAACATACGGTACCGGACCATATGCATTCGAGCATGCTTTCTTTTCCCAATAATCCGATGTGTTGTAGCAGGTGTGACGTTGGTTTGAGGTTGCAGGGTGATGCGGCCAAAATATGTCGTCTCCTAAGATAACGACACGTGGATATAAGACGAGGGTGGCTATGAATAATGGTTTGTCAAAAGAGATTAATACACTCTCGGATAGAGGGGAGGAAATAGGCCATGGGCCCAAACCCGATTCCCCACCAGAATCCCGTCCGGCGTGTTTTTGCAAGTTCTTTGGAGCTGTGGAGAGGATTTCTCGTGAGAAGGTTTGCTCGGAAGTGACAGTTCATATACGAAAAGGTCCTAATCTAGATGGGGAGATCGTTATCATACCATGTTACTTTTCGACACAACAACTGGCGCCGTCTGTGGGAAGTTTTCGAGCTAAGAAGTGAGAAAATTTCGTATAATGGGTGGAGAACAAGATCTTATGAAGCAGATCAAGAAAAAGGGAGACACCACTCCTCTCCCTTTCCCTCCGCCTCCTCCGGGTTTTCCCTCAAATAGAAACCTAGGGAAACAACCCTCAACCACTGTACCACTCCTCTCCCTTTCCCTCCGCCTCCTCCGGGTTTTCCCTCAAATAGAAACCTAGGGAAACAACCCTCAACCACTGTACTGGATGACAACCCACATGTACCCGAGGGAAATACAACGGGCACCTCTGGAGCCTCTGGAAGCGGGATCAATAGGGATACACCTCCTTCCAATACCCAGCCTGAGCTCCTCACGATTTCCCAGGATCAGCTAAATGCTATGATTGCCCAGGCTGTGGAGAAGATAATTACTTCTCGAGGAATCCATACCTCTGGCGCCGTTTCACTAGGGAACGAAAATACGAAGCAGAAGAATCCATAATATATGATTGATTCCTGTCTAGCACCTTCCAGAAACGAGGGGGTCCCTCGAGATCAAGAAGATAAAATACCCTCTCAATCCGAAAGGAGCGTCCCTAACCGAATCCCTAGGAGGAACATCGAAAAAGCTCAAGAAGGGACTTTGGATCTCGGGACGGGAGAAAGTACGGACGATACTTACCAAGGGGCTGTCAGCGATCAGATACAAGCCCTCCAAAGAGAAATGAGGGACATGAAAAAGCAGATGACCGATAACGTAAGTAAATCTCCTTATGTAACTAACTGTCAATTTACTTCGAATATCTTGCAAGATGAGTTACCTTTTAACTTCAAAATTTTGAACTTTGAATATGATGGTACTGCGGATCCATATGAACACTTGGTGAGATTCGAAAATGCCGCCCTATTGCATCGCTATGGAGAAGGTGTCAAGTGCAAGGTCTTCTTAACCACTATAGCCAAGGCTGCGCAACAATGGTTCACGCAATTGGGGCCTGACACCATTCACTCCTGGTCAGAATTCAGCGAATTATTCCTACACCAGTTCGCCAGTGCCAGGAGGCAGCCCATTAATAAAATTAATTGGTAGGTGTTTTAGTTTTGGGTCTTCATTTTTTTTTTTTTTGTTGTATGATTTTCTTGTTGCTGATTTGTTGAGTTCTATGTTTGATTTTTTTTTTTTTAATTGTGTTGAGTGGTAGAGGTTGTTCGGCCCTGGGTTTGTTGGCGAGGAAAATGGTGTTTGTCGTCTAATTTGGCCTTGTGTTATGTTTGCAAACAGTTACTCGGTAACACATTTTGTTAGCTCGAGCGGATTACATGCTATTCCTTAGTTGTGATTTTTTATTTTGTGATTCACAATCTGTTTAAATAGTTGACTATTTTTTTTTTTTTTTGAACTTAGATGTTGTACTTCACCATACCATTAATAAAATTGTCGTTGAGCTCAAAAAAAAAAAATGGCTCCACAGATGTATTACACCCTCTTTCAAATTTTATAATTCTTATCTTTTTTTTTTTTGGTTTGGTTGTTAAATTTTATTATGCTCATTTTCATTTCGAAAATAATACGAAGTACGGAGTATATTTTAAGCTATTTTATTTCACCCACCCTCCAACCATTACTTATTTTTTTAAATTGCCATTGACTTTTTTTATAAACAATTATTTTATCTATAAATGAACACATATTCATCATACTTTCAACTTATCTATTTTATACATAAACTAATCAATATTTATTAAAACTCTTTGTATTCAGTATAATAAATTTGGACGGGTGAATAGTAAATATACAAGTTAACGTCAACATCAACTAAACAGGATTTAGAAGCTAGAAATTGTGACCTATACGTATAAACGTCAACTAAACAGGATTTAGAAGCTAGAAATTGTGACCTATACGTATAATTAACGTCAACTAAACAGGATTTAGAAGCTAGAAATTGTGACCTATACGTATAAACGTCAACTAAACAGGATTTAGAAGCTAGAAATTGTGACCTATACGTAGGACGGGTATCACTATATATTTAGTTTGCTGATATATTGATGATACTTGTCTATTTTAATTTTAATTTTTTTGATAGCTAATAATATTACAAAAAAACTACACCCTTCGTCTCACAAGAATTTGCACACTTTTTATATATGGATGTTCCATACAAATTTACACACCCCATAAAAGGAAATATTTCATAACCCTTACCCTCAAAATATACTCTTATTTAACCATATGCCATTACTTTTACATACTCAATCTACTTTTTATTTTACTTTATTCATAAAACTTTACAAAACTGCCCCTCAAAACATCACTCATTACACCTTTTCTTACACATTTCTTAAATTGTGTGTCATTTCAGGTGTGCAAGTTCCTATGGAACGGAGGGAGTACTAACTTTTTAATGATAAAAATTAAAAATTAATAAAGAACTTGTGATTAAAAATTAATTTTTCCATCATTAAAACATTTTAGGTAAAAAAATTATTCCCTTCGTCTATGAAATGTAGTCCCATTGGAGTGGAACACATGTTTTAAGAAAAAAGTAGATAAAATAAGGGTATTGTGGGGTTCATTATAAATAAAGTGATTGTTTGTGAATAAAGTTGATGTCAATTTGAGTAATTAAGTGATGGTTGAAGGTGATAGTTTCATGACTACATTTTGTGAACAAAAAATATACAGAATATTAGGCAAATGAGACTATTTTTGAAGGACGAGGGAGTATATATAATGAAATCTTTATGTTACTGACAATTAATTATTTTTTTACGAAAAAGACTAATTTACAATAATTTTTAAATTTGATAATTTATTTACAGATATCTAAACATTTAGATTAAAATGTACAAAAAAATTATTATTTAATTTGCAATTAAAAAAAGGAAATAACAAAATTACATTGTGATAATAATCTTAAGTTATTTGAAATGGGCTGATTCCAGTAGTTGAAGTTTACGTTTAAGTACAACTTGAGCTCTTGTGGAATCGAATTTGACTCGATTACATTAATAGCACAAAAAAAAAAAAGAGAGTTCAATGATCAATTTATACGTAAGTTTATCAAGTCAAATTGAACCGACAAGCTTAATAGAGTAAAACCTCTCAAAAAGAATATTCTATTAAGAAATAAACTCTCTTTAGAAAAAATTCATGGTCCCAACTTGGGACCAGTTATAATTTGGAATAAACTCCATATTGTCATAATTCATATTTTTTCAAGTCCCAACATAAAGAAATACACCTTCATTTAGGAATAAATCATAATAATATATATATATAATTTTACAATAGATTTAAGTTGATTTAAAATACTTCTTCAAGGTTGATTGTGACAATGATTTAATTGTAACCTTATCCTTCAACTAAGTTCAACACATTACATCATGTACATGTATCTACTAATTATACCATTATATAATATACATGCATTTAAAAAAAAAACCTTATAACTCTATATATTTAGGAATAACCCCATTTAAGAATATTTTTTTGTGGTCCCAAAGATATAACTATAGAGAGGTTTTACTGTATAATTAATATTTCTTTTTTTTTTAAATATCGAACCTAACAAATCTTCCCTATTTATAAATACGTTTACAAGTTGATCAATTTTGTATAAACTACTGCCTCGAACATTGTAAAACCCCTGCGAAAAATGGCCATCGAAATCTCCACCACCGGTGGCCAGAAACCGTTCGACGTAATAATTCTCGGCGCATCGGGCTTCACGGGAAAGTACGTCGTCCGCGAAGCTCTCAAATTCCTCAACACAAAAAATTCACCTCTCAAATCCCTCGCTTTAGCCGGAAGAAGCCCGTCGCGCCTCTCCGAAGCCCTGAAATGGGCCTCTGCTTCCGCCGATGTTACCCTCATCACCGCCGACACTACCGACCCCGATTCCATCTCCCGCCTCGCCGCCCAGGCTAAGGTCATAGTCAATTGCGTCGGCCCGTTTCGCCTCTACGGCCCGCCCGTTGTGGAGGCCTGCGTCGAATGGGGCTGCGATTACATTGACATTTGCGGGGAGCCCGATTTCATGGAGAGGATGGAGGCGATGTACCATGAGAAAGCGTTGGAGAAGGGCAGTTTGGTCGTGTCGGCCTGCGGGTTTGATTCGGTTCCGGCGGAATTGGGACTGTTGTACCATTCGAAGCATTGGGCCGGGCCGGAGGTGCCCAATCACGTGGAGGCTTATTTGAGCTTGGAGTCGGAGAAGAGGATTGTTGGAAACTTTGGTACGTATGAATCGGCTGTCCTTGGGGTGGCTAATGCTGATAAGTTGATTCAGTTGAGAAGATCCAGGCCCAGGCGAGCCCGGCCCGCGGTATGATTATCTCTTCATCTTAACAAGCTTGTAGTAATTTTGTTAAAATTTTCATTAACTTTCTTTAATTTGTTATGAACTTATTACAATGCACATATTTTAGTTTTCTCATACATTAAATTGAACTTTAAAAAATTTTCATAATAAATTTAGAATCATAGAATTTACAAATTTCAACAATTATACAAATTCAATATAACAACTAATATCTTTTTTTCTCGTTGTTGATAACTCGATAAAAACATCTTATATGTCCGGTTTAGGAGAGATCAATGCAATCTCGTAACTACACAATTAAATTTAATGACCAAAAAATTATGCACCACAAAAAAAATTAAAACTGAAAAGAAAAATAAAATTATGAAATGTATGTGCATATAAAAAAATCATATATTAAATCACGAAAAAAAATATATATATAAATTGAGAGAATGTTAACCAATCAAACTCAACAATTTCTAAAACTCTCTATTCCAAAAAAAGAGTAGGTTTTGTGTAGACTCAAGTATATATAAGAACTTGAGTTGACTAAGTCAATATTTTATTTTATTTTTTTATTTTATTGTGTTGCACTTTTTAATTATAGTGACTTACACTTTTCAATAATATTTTCAGTGTTACTTTTCAATTATATAAGAACTTGAGTTGACCAGGTCTTGTGTGTAGATTCAGTGTTGCACTTTTAAGTTGTAGTGTCTTACATTTTTCATTAAAACTGTGTTGCACTTTTTAATACTAGTGTCTTACACTTTTCATAAAAAAATGTGTTACACTTTTCTGTAATATTATGTTGCACTTTTCAGTTATAATAACTTACACTTTTCATTAAATATTGTGTTGCACTTTTAAGTTATACTAACTTGCACTTTTTAATAATATTGTGTTGAACTTTTTAGTTATAATAACTTACTCTTTTCACTAATATTGTGTTACACTTTTCAGTTATACTCACTTGCACTTTTTAATAAAAAATATGTTGCACTTTTCAGTTATAGACACTTACACTTTTCGGTTATAGTGACTTACATTTTTCAGTTATAACAACTTGCATTTTTTAATAAAAATTATGTTGCACTATTCAGTTATAGACACTTGCACTTTTCGGTTATAGTGACTTACAAATTTTAGTAATATTGTGTTGCATTTTTCAGTTATACCAACTTGCACTTTTTAATAAAAATTATGTTGCACTTTTTAGTTATAGACACTTATACTTTTCGCTTATAGTGACTTACAGTTTTTAGTAATATTGTGTTGCATTTTTTAGTTATACCAACTTGCACTTTTTAATAATATTGTGTTGCACTTTTTTTATTTACTTCAGATTGGTTAAAATAAAAAAAAAATAAAAAAAGAGAAAATTTCAAATGCGTCAATAAAAAAAAAGAATACAATCTGCATCAGATACTTTTAAAAAAATTAAATTTTAATGAAGATAACATTTCAGAAATAATGTACTTACCAACATCATAAAACTTCAGAAATAATGTACATACCAACATCATAAAACTTCAGAAATAATAAGCTTGACAACGGAGAAAATAGATTGGCACAATTTATATCGAGAAAGAACTGAGAGAGAATGTAGAGGGAAATTGAGAGAGAATGTAGAGATATATTGGAATATATGTATATTGATAATCATAGATTGAATAAAAAAAAAAAACATATAAATTGAGGGAGAGAATGTTAACCAAACTCAACGATTTCTAAAACACATTATCCAAAGTCATACCCTTAGCAACACCTCTAATGCATATAATGAAAAAAATATGCATCAGATCATAAAACAAGAAGTTTGGCAAAACATTCAGCACAATTTAATTATATCTAGAACTGAATAATTTACGTACCAACATCATATAAAAATACCGTAAAAAATACTATAAATTAATAGGAAAATTGAAAAAAAGAGATAGAGAAAAACGGTGAAATATACAATGTAAAAATATGTGTTTAATTGTTTATATAGAATTTGTAGGTATCTATATTAGCTGCCAAGTAGAACGGACATAAGATTTCAAAATAACAAATCCGGATGGTAGTCTTCATTAGATGCTTTCAATGAGATTTTATAGATAATGTATGTATTTGTTGAAGAAGAGTTACTCTGTTCATATAAAGTTTCAGAAATCTTTGATTCAGGATGAGCAATTCAGTTCTTGTCTAGTCGAATAAGTTACGTTTCTTGAAGACATTCATAATATGTAGGGGTGGATGTGCACTACAAAAAAAGGATTGATTACCGACGGAAATGCCGACGGATTTTCGGTCGGTATTGGCTCTTGGCGACGGATATATCGACGGATTTCGTCCGTCGCCACTGGATCGGTCGACATGGTTTACCGACCGAAAATATGTTTCCGTCGGTACATACCGACAGATTACCGACGGTTTTTGTCAGTCGCCAGTACCGACAGATTCAGTTCCGTCGTCACTCAAACCAACCCGTTTTCGGACCGGGTCAAGATTCCGTCGGTATATCCGTCGGTAGCGTTCCGTCGGTGTATCCGTCGGTAGAATTTCGTTGGTATACACCGTCGCCGGCCATATCCGTCGGTATATGTTGGACACAATTTTTTTTGTTTTAAAAAACCACAAAATTTTTTGTCGGCCCGTGTTAATGTCCGTCGGTAGTACCGACGCCATACCGACGGAAAATTCCGTCGGTAAGTACCCTAAATAAAAAAAAAAATCAGGTGTGATCGGGATCCAACCCGGGTCCGACTATACTCGACCCGACCGACCCGCGCAAAATTACAAAATTGCAGTAATTCAAAACTAATAACAAACTTCATTCCTAATATTTCACATCCAAACAGAAGGCCTAATGAGATTTTTTAAAATTAGGTACAAGAAATCACAAAATTGCAATAAAATCAAGAGAGAAAATTTAACAAAATTGCAGTAAAATCAACAATTAACAAAATTGCAGTAAACTCAAGAGAGAAAAAACAACAGATCACAAAATTGCTCGGAGCAGACTTATTTGATTAGTATCTTTTTCCACTTTCTCGAATTGAATTTCGTTCAGTTACTTTCAAAGTTTAGAGTCCTTTTTAGTCTTGTGACGGGCTACAACGAGATTTAAAGTACCTTTGCAAGAAGAATTTGAACTCCAGCATACTTGTTGTCCCAAGAAAATTCTTTGACAGCCCAACCAGTTCCACCCATTGAAACACAACAGTTCATCCTGCATAAAATAAATGACAAAAATTAAAATTTTGTGAAAAAAAAAAAGTGTAATGTGTAGGGAATTTGAGGGAAAAAATAAATGACAAGAATGGTCGTTACCTGTTCGGGGCGACGAGGGCAGCGACGGGCTTATTTGGGACGGGGGAGGTGGAAATCACCGAAGATCTTTCACTCATATTCAAAAGTTGGAGACGGTTTTTTACTAATAAATCGATATTCAAAATCATTCCATTCAGGGTGTTTTATTCTATCAAAGCGACGGCTTTCTAAATTCTCATAGGGCCCCCCCGGAATTCCTTCCAGAGCCTGCTGGATAATTTTTATAGATTCTGTCATTTCGCCAATTCGTATTAAATACCGAGCTAATGAATCCCCCTCTTTTTGCCATTAAATCTCCCAATCAAATTCCTCGTAACACTCATAACGATCAACTTTACGAAGATCCCATTGTAGTCCGGAAGCTCGTAGCGTTGGTCCCGATAAACCCCAGTTTCAGATCTCGTCGGCGATGGGCGATTGTGCAGGCGGGCGGCGCTCTCCCTTCGTTTGTGCCGTGGCGACCATGGCGAAACCACCACGCAGGCTCACGCGAGCGATGGCGACGAGCATATGGGTTGGGGCGACGGCGAGGGGCGGCGGGGCTATGAGGCGGCGGTCATTAATTTGCAGAAGGGAGAGAGAGAGAGAAATTAGAAGGGTTTGAGGGTGGGGGAGGCAAATAACGCGTGAAATGAGAGAATGCTGGGCCAATTTTTATTTATTCATTGATTACCGACGGAAATGCCGACATATTTTCGGTCGGTATTGGCTTCTGGCGTTGGCGACGGATATACCAACGTATTTCGTCCGTCGCTACTGGATATTTCCGTCATTTTTTTTAAATAAATTCGTTTATATATTTTCTCATTCTCACATATATTAGTGGTGATTAAATTATAAGTTATAACCAAATGATAAATAAATATCTCTTATAAATTGTACAAAATAAATAGGTTACATTTATTTAATATTCATCTTCTTCATCATCTTCGTCTTCGTTTTCATTATTTGCCCCATCTTCCTCTTCCTCCTCATCTTCTTCATCCTCATCTTCTTCATCCTAATCTTCTTCATCCTCCCTCTCTTCATGTTCTTCCTCCTATCGTTTTCAATTTCAATCAATTGTGGATTTGCATCCGTCAAGTCTACCGAAAGATTAAAATCTCCCGTAAACACTTCAGTTTGATTCTCCATTTGTTCCGTTTGAAACGGAGATTCATCTTCATCGTTGTTTTCGTTGTTGGGGACCTCCACCATTGACCTTGCCTTCACTTTGCAAACAGCGTGCGCGCCATTCTCTATTACGTTTTCCAGCTGCTGGATACGTGCAGTAGTAGACTTGAGATACCTGAGATGCAAATACAAACGGATCATCCCCGCTATACTTCCTTTTCGAATTAACATCCACAAGCTTGTACTCTAGATGAATTTTTGTTCCTAAAGGGGATGTGTCAAACCAACGGCACTTGAACAACATTACGGTTATCGTTGGATATCCCGGATATTCAACTTCAACGACTTCGTGCAACACCCCAAAGTAATCACTTGCATTTACATTGTAATTCGCACTGCTAACACAAACACCACAGTTGGTAGTCGTTTTTGTTGATGCATACTCTGATGTATAAAACCTGTAGCCTTTCACAATATAGCCTTTGTAAGTCCTTACACGACGTAGTGGTCCTTTGCTGAGATCCTGTAAGAACCGGCTCTGAAAATCGTGCGATTGTCCCTATACAGTTCAAATTAACATTAATCAAAACAATTATTTGTTTACGTACAATTCAATTAATTATACTCACATAACGTTGGAACCATCGGGCAAATTGACGTTGAAGACTAGTATCTATGTCTCTATCTGAGATGTTTTGATCTGCATGTCGTAGTTCTTGTGTATACATCCTAATAATTCACAACACCCAACCATATTTAATATTAATTAACAAACAAAAATGAAGTGGTACGGTATTTAATTAGATGATAAATATATGAAATACTTACTCAATGTAAGGCTGAACTTCATCACAATTCAATAACACGTACGTATGTGCTATTTCAGCCTCTGTGTTTGTTGACCAATATCGTTCAGTGGCTTTTCCTATAGGTCGCCCCTTAGACTTGAATACAGAGAGCATGCCATCGACCTCTTGTTGCGTACCTCTACCATCGAAGTTACGTGGTTCATTCCTGATCCTCGTGTTGACATGGTCTTCAAAATAATATGAAAAAAAACATGCCAACCTCTTCATTCAAATATGCATTAACAATCGATGCTTCGACGTTTGCCTTTTGTTTAGCATTGCACTTCAAGTTGTGGAGGTACCTAAAATTATAATAGTTAACAAATTAAAATAAGGTTTTTTATACTAAAAACTAAATAAATGAGAGAAATAGAATTGTAAACCTTTCAAATGGGTACATCCACCTGTATTGCACTGGACCACCAATCCTAGCTTCATACGCTAAGTGAACAGGTAAGTGTTCCATCGAGTCAAAGAAGCTAGGTGGGAAAATTCGTTCCAACTTACACAAAATAACTGGAATGTCTCGTTCCAAACGATTCATATCATCGACCTTGATTGTTGTAGAAGTTAAATCTCTAAAAAAAAGACTTAATTCAGTGATAGCCCTCCACACATTCAGAGAAAGAAGTTCTCGAAACGCAATAGGTATGAAGCGCTGCATAAAAACATGACAATCATGACTCTTCATCCCTGCAACTTTACCTTTTGTTGTGTCTACACATCGACTCAGGTTTGACACGTAGCCGTCTGGAAAGTTCAACTCTTTAATCCACCTACACAATTCTTGTTTTTGTGGCTTATCTAGTGTGTAGAAAGCCTTCAGATATTTACCTGTACGGGTATCCTTTTCCAACTCATCACGGCGACAGATAGTGTTCAACTCATCCCTGGACTTTGGAGTATCTTTCGTCTTGCCTTCTGTGTTCATGATTGTGTGAAACACATTGTCAAACACATTCTTCTCAATGTGCATGACATCCAAATTGTGTCTAATCAATAGTGAACTCCAATATGGCAAGTCCCAAAAAATAGTCTCTTTCTTCCAGTTACCTTGGATTCGTTTGTTGTGTTCTTCTGCATTTTCCTCCGTAGATATTTTCAAACCCGTCCACTCAATCTCATGTAACAACATTTGTCCTGTACGATTAATATACGTGTTTAGAAGAAACAACATTTTAGCCCAAAAAAACATGTCAAAATAAATGTATAAAATACCATTTCGAATTCGCAGTCGATTGTTTGTGACTGTTCTATTCTTCGTGAAGTCCACCTTATTCCTTTGAAATGGATGATCTCGAGGTAAAATCCTTCGGTGATTATCGAACCATGAAACTTTTCTACTCGTCGGGAGACTGAAAGCTTCAGAATTTTCCATACAATACGGACAAGCTTGCTTTCCAGCTGTACTCCACCCGGACAACATAGCATATGCAGGAAAGTCGCTAATGGTCCACAATAAAGCAGCACGCATCGTGAAGTTCTGCTTCCTAGAAACATCATACGTTTGGACTCCGTTATCCCATAGGAAGATCAAGTCTTTTATAAGAGGCTGGAGATAAACATCAAGTTTATGCTTTGGATTCGACGGACCAGGCACCAATACAGTCAGAAACATTGTTTGAGGTTTCATGCACATCCATGGAGGTAGATTATACGGAGTCAGTATCACCGGCCACAAAGAATACTTCTTTCCATAACTCCCAAACGGTGCAAAACCATCAATACTTCACTCCAACGTACACTAATAAACTTAAAATTAAACAATTTATATATATTCAATTAAAAAAAATGCAAAACAATATCTTAACAAATCACATCAATTTATTATAAATAACTATATACATCAATTATAGGCAATTATCCACGAACAATATCAACTAATTAATTAGATATACCAACTATGTACATGCAAACTAATTAACTATATACATCAACTACAAACAATTTCATATTAATCTATATAACAAATTAAATTAACACATGCAATTTAATTCATAATAGGCATTAGAATATAACTTAAAAAATAATTATTATCAAATTAAGAAAGCGTACTGTATCGATAGGGAGATGCTCAAAACACACGATCAAAAATCACCTCGCCAGGACCTCTTCGCGATCGAATTTACGAGACAAGACGAAAGTGGAAATTTATTTTCTTTCTTTCGAAAGAGTAATCTGTTCGCAGATTATATAAAAAAAATACGCCTTTACCGACGGAAATTTTCGTCGGTAGTGTCAAGCATTTAATTCCACGCGTGGATCAAGAGGCGGTTAGTTAAGGCGGGTCGGTTACCGACGGATTTGTTCCGTCGGTAAACACAAATTTAAATTATCACGCGCCCGTTTAGTGGTTCACGTGGGGGCCCAATTATATGGCGCGGTTACCGACGGATATTATCCGTCGGTAACCCTAATTTGCAATACCGACTGAAAATTCCGTCGGCATATGACCCAAAAAGACACCGTGTAGAGGGTTCTGTGTGTCCGTCGGCATGTCTGTCGGCAGCGTCTAGGACATTTTGATTCCGTCGGTATAGCCGACGGATCCCGTTCCTTCGGTATATCTCCGTCGGCTAATCTCCGCGTTTTTGTAGTGGTGGGTTGGATTTTGAAATTCTGATGGGAAATTCGAGAGTAGAATGGTAATCATGGTGGGATTGTTTGCTATCCAGAAGCAAACACACCCTTTGTGATGTATTTTTCTGTGTACTTGTTCTTCATTATGCAATTTGAGGTTTCATCCCTGAAATAAACATACCCGGTTGTTAATCTTCATTATGCAAATTAAATTAGTAATGAACAGTAAGTTCTGATTTGATTGCCAATCCGGTTGTTAATCTTCATTTTATGTTCAATTACCATATGATTGTTTCTTTTTCATTTTGCTTACAGTAGTCGTGTATGTTTCAGATTCCAGGAAATGCACCTTCAAAAGGATCTCTTATAGAACACCAGAAGGAGCTTGGCCTTTGGGGTTTAAAATTACCTTCAGCAGATGCGACTGTTGTACGAAGAACTCTAAGTGCTTTAACAGAAAATCCCCATGGTCTACCTTGTGTAAACGAAAGTTCTCAACAAGTTCAAAAGAGGGAGGCCTTTTGGTTATCCGTGAAGCCTGCTCATTTCGGTGAGAAATTAGCATCAAAGTCGTTTCTCGGTTTAATCCCTGCAGTCATTCTTGGGGCATTTATTGGGCTCTTGAGCAAAAATTCTCTAGGGAGAGGGCTTCTCTTGAAATTTCCCTCGTTTTTCAGCCTCGGACAGTTCCAGAAGAAAGGGCCCACCGAGGATGAAGTGGCAAGTGCGACGTTCAAGATGTGGTTCATTGGACGCGGATTCAGTGATGCGAAATTGGCATCAGAGGGAAACAAGAAGCATGATACTGAAGTAATAACGAGGGTAATGGGGCCCGATATTGGGTATATTGCTACTCCGATTATTTTAGT
Source organism: Galeopsis tetrahit (assembly GCA_963675135.1). NCBI lineage: Eukaryota > Viridiplantae > Streptophyta > Magnoliopsida > Lamiales > Lamiaceae > Galeopsis > Galeopsis tetrahit. The sequence goes on along the minus strand of OY776127.1, from coordinate 15,614,209 downwards.
TCAATGTGCTCTTATCTTACTGGCCGAGCGCGATAACCTGCCAAAAGGGGGTGTTTATCCCCCGGGGATAGTGTTCGGGCCAACGAATCTCCAACAAGGGCTCCAACAGAATGGAATTTCTTTTGATTTCATTTCAAAGAAGAACATCTCTGCTTGACTAGTGATGGTGTTGAATGCTTTAGCTAATAATAGTGTTTCATATCTTATTTTTGATGATCTTTGTGTACCGGGAAGTAACGGGGCTATGCACAATCAACATAAATAGGATTCTCAAACACCGCCTTTCGCACGAATAAAAGATAGAATCACATGTTTGCAACTGAGGGATGGATTTGATTGTCTGAATCATATATGTCTTGATTTGGAACATATGATTTCTCTTATCTTATGTTATATGGAAAATATATATTGATGGACTTATTTTGAATGGTACTATCAACACTAACCAAATTGCTTCATATCCACATCTTTTGTAGGAGGTATATATGTAACATAAATACATAATACTCCCTATGTCCACTATAATTAATTTTCTGTTCATTCATTCTTTTAAAACATCATTTTATCTGCACCCTCTTATAATTACTTAATTTCTGAAAATGCCATTCAACTTTATTCACAATTACAATTATTTTATTCATAATGAACTACACAATGCTCTTACTTTATCTACGTTTTTATAAAAGTAGACTTGTCACTCCCTCGTCACTGAAAAGTTTTTACACTTTTCTTTTTAGTTTGTCCCTCAAAAGTTTGCATATCATAAATGGAGTAATTTTGTAAACCTCTATGTATAAAGTAAATAAATGAGTTGACTTTTGTGTATGTGTAAAAAAAAAGTAATAGCATTTATATAAATTTGAGGATATTGTGAGGGTGGAGTATATAAAGGGTGTTCCATTTTGGAGGGAGTATGTTTTAACTTTTAACACTAAATATATGTACATTTTTATTGAGTAGCAATTGGAAGAGGCTTTTATGTATATACACATATAAATATACATACGTGCAACCACATAAACTTTCCAAACCGAAAAGTTATCCATGCCATGGTTCAACCATTAATTTGATCTCCCCTTTCATGCCTCTCTCTCTCCTCTCTCTCTCTCTTCATCTCCATTTTAGTTTCTCATGTCCAAGCTTTGGCAACCCTTCTCCAGGTACTGATTCGCATCAGAGTTACACTTGTGTGCAGTCGTTTGCATCCTGCCATAATTTTAGTGCGCTATTCTAACTTAAAATCACTTAAAAAATTCAATTGCAGGCAGGTTCTCACACCCGAGTGGGAGGTGAACCTGGCCGAGTTGGACCATCGTCGTATTATCGACCGGTGAAGCAAGAATGTGCATAGGTGGAACCGGGTGATAGTGTTGGCCCAAGGGGTTTCGTTGGCTATTGATCCTATGTTCTTCTTCTCAATATCGATATCGGCTGCTGGCAGGGGCGGAGGGAGGGCGTGTGTATTTGCACGGCGGTATGGCAGCCTTAGCGAGTATGATGCGGAGTCTCGTGGACGTTGTGCACGTGTGTCACATGTGTCGAGAGAATCGTTGGTGGTGGGGTGCGGTAAACTCGTGTGGGACGCACGTGCGATCGCGGCTCATTATTTGCTCTCACTTGAGGGCTTTTGGTTCGATATTTTCGTCACATTGCCTATTCTTCAAGTAATTCTTCACATTTTTTTATTTTTTTTCAATTTGCATCTTCAAATTATGTTGTTTTTTTATATATTTAAGATAAATTGTGACAAAAATGTCAAAATTAATTGAAATATTTTTTTGTTTCGAGGTATTGTTTACTACATTAATGCCAAAATATGTTATCAAATGACCAAAATATGCTACTGGTTAAAATATACTAAAACAGTAACAAAAGTTTAATTTTTTTGGATGAATTCGTGAGTCAAAAACTTACAATAACACAATTTGACTGTTGTAATATAATATTTTTGGCTTGCGATTTGCGACCTGTGAATTCACCTAAAAAATGAAGTATGTGTTACTGTTCTTGCAATATATTTTGATTTTGGCTTTGTATTAGTTTTATTTTAACCTTATAGTAATTTATTTTAGTTTTGTAGTATAACATCTGTTTGCGATCCGTGGTTTTTTATAACGATTTGGGTCCCAGCTTTTGACCCGTAAAATTTTAGAAATTGTCTTAATTATGGATATTTATTGTGTAAAATATTTTGCACAATTACTCGTTGAAAAAAGGCTCAAACTTTTGGACTTAAATTAGCATCATAAAACTCCTAACAATCGATTGTATTAAATTATTGAGCATTTTTTTCAAGTTTCTGTTGAGGAAATTTCATTTTACGTCCTGTAACTTAGGCCTAATCCAATTTATATCTTTTAAATTTTCACTTTCTCAATTTACATCCTTTTTTGTCCAATTTACGTCATTTTTACCGGAAAATTTTCAAACTCACCGGAATGTGAGGAATAAATTGGGATTCCGACTAAATAGTCCAATTTACGTCCTTTAAGTTTAAAAATTAAAATTTAACAATTATTTTTTTATAAAACAACATTAAAAATTCCAAAAAAAATCTTAAAATATTATTAAAAATAAAAAAATCTAATTAAAATTAAAAACTATGAAATGTATAAAATAAAATCTAAAATTTCTAAAAATCTCATTAAAAATTCTAAAATGTGTAAAATAAAAAAACAAATTCTACAATTAAAAAAATCGGAAAATGTGTAATTTAAAAATTACGAAATTCTAAAATCTCAATAAAATTTCTAAAAAAACACAATAAATTTTTTTAAAATCTTATATTTAACTAAAAATCCGACTTGATTTGAACTCATCCACCATTAAAGTTTTGCTCGAGCTCCAAAAATTTTTGGGTCCCAAAAGATTTCCCAACTCACCGCCGATGTTGAGTGGAAGTTTCCCGCCTTGATCAATTGTGGCACCATCCCAAACTCATTTTAATGAGATTTTTAGAATTTTTATTTTAAACATTTTTTAAATTTTAATTTATACATTTTTTTAGGATTTTTTTTATGAGATTTTTAGAAAAAAAATATTTTTAATTTACACATTTTAAAATATTTAGAATTGTAGATTATTATTATTATTTTTTTAAGAATTTTAGAATTTTTTATTTTTATTTTACACAATTTATAAAATTTAATGAGATTCTTATATTTTTTTAATGTTATTTTCAGAATTTTTTTATTATTATTTTTTTATTTTCAAACTTATAGGACGTAAATTTGATTATTTGACCGGAATTCCACTTTTCCGGCAAAAAGATGTAAATTGGACCGAATAGGATATAAATTAGACACCCTAGGACGTAGTTTGAAAAAGTGAAAACTTAAAGGATATAAACTGGATTAGGCCTAAGTTACAGGACGTAAAATGAAATTTTCTCAGTTTCTGTTATTCTTAATTTGTCACTTAATTTTTTTTTTTCAATTTATATATGTACAGTTTGCATATACCTTTTTTGATAAAATTTTCAATATTAATCAAATAATGTTTGTAGCATAATAATATCTGTACAGTATGATGAGGCCTGGTAAAATGTCATTATCACACAAAACAGGATAAAATCATGAAATACAAATTAGGAGATCCTGTTGATTTTGTGTCATATATATCATTGATAACGACTTTTTAACTGCATGCACATGGATATATAATTGCACTATGTTTAGTTAATTATGACTAAAATCTTAACCAATTTTTTTTTAAATTTTTTTTCAGGCAATGTATTGTGTGATTGTTCCTCTGCTTTTGAAGGAAAACAGAATCAGAGAAATGATTGATTTTCTGCAAATGGCATTCTTGATCCAGTTTCTTCCCAAGGTGTACCATTGCTTTTGTCTGATTCGCGGAACGCGCAAGGTTACGGGCTACATCTTTGGCACGGTTTGGTGGGGTTTCGACCTTAGTCTCGTCGCCTACTTCCTCGCCTCTCATGTACGTATGTACACCTCTCGTCTCCTTTTATCTTGTTCAAATGTATTTGTACTTTAATGAATTTGACATTACTAGCTGTGCGTCGCATTGCATCGTGCCTCGTTCAACAATGTGATAAACGAACGTGTGTTCTCCCACTATCCTGCTCTATGGATGTTTGTTATCCGAATGAGGTTCACCGTGGAGATAAGATAGCTAAAGGGGCGATGTGCTTGGATAGCGATGGACCATTTCGCTACGGGGTGTTTCAATTCGCCCTGCCTCTCATGTCGAGCAATTCTTTTGTTACCAAAGCTTTCTACTCCAACTTTGGGGTTTAATGGCTCTTAGGTACTCATTATAAAGAACTTGCATACTACAAGAAAATTGACCTTTAATAACAAAATTCTGGTAGTTAAAATTTTTTTGATAGGAAAGTGACTTTTAATGACGGAAATCTTGTTATTAAAGGTCGATTTTCTTGTAGTGTTGCTAGCTCGTCCCGACTCTTTTGGCATGCGAATACTCAACATACAATGCAAATTAAGTTTACTAATATTTTGTTACATCTTTTGCAATTAGTACCATAGCTAAAAATTTTGAACCCATAAGTGAGGTGTTAGAAGTGTTGTTTTCCATAAGCAGTGTGTTGGCTCGCTTACTCCTCTTCACCATCTTGATTCGAAATATTCAGGTCTTTGATAACTCTAATAGTACTCTACGTGATACTATTTCTATCTTTTGACTACTAATCGGCTCGTTGTCTTGTTGCTTTGGAAGGTTTTTCTACACGCGGTGATGCTATGGAGGTGGAAAATGCAACTTAGGTATCGAGACATGGAGTGGTGGATGAAGCGTAGACAACTACCGTCTCATTTGAGACAAAGAGTTAGGAATTAAATACGAGCACCAAACATGGGAGACGATGCGAGGAAAAGACGAAATGGAGTTGATCAAGGATTTGCCGGAGGGGCTAAGGCACGATATTAAGCACTGTATTTGCTTGGATCTAATCAAGAATTTGTCGTTGTTCCACAAATTGGACGAGCTTATTCTCGAGAACATTTTTCTCGAGAACATTTGTGATCGAGTCAAGCCTCTCGTCTACTCGAAAAACAAAAAAGTTTCGGGCACGTTCTCAACACCTAGATATTATATTTCGTTTTCTTTTTTATGACATTATATAGCGAAAGATGAAACATGAAAGCATAATCGAAAATCCAATTTTTTTTCAAGTGTTCGTAGATTGTGAAAGAAGGGGAACCAGTGCAACGAATGGTTTTATTTTGGAAGGACAAGTGAAGAGGAAACAAGGGCTAAACAAAGGTAGAGTAGGTACAAGCATGTTAGAAAGTGGGAGTTTTATAGGAGACGAACTAATCTCGTGGTGCCTTCGTCGTCCTCTTCTCAACCGTTTACCCGTCTCGTCCACAACCTTCTCGTGTACTCAGCCAACTGAGGGGTTTTCTCTCGGAGCAGACGATCTACGCAGCATAACGGATCACTTTCGATACCATTTTGCGTAAGAGGGCCTCAGGCGAACCGCCAGGTATTACTCGTCCAATTGGAGGACTTGGGCCGCCGTCATTATACAGATGGCATGGCGACGTTATGCAAGGAGAACAAGGCGGGGATCGCTTGATTATGGTGACGAATGTGGCGGCAATGAAAGCCACGTGATCATCTTGAATGAAATGAAATCCAACTGCTTGTTGATGATTGTTTTGTTTTAGTTTTTCTTGACAGAATAAAAATTCATTCCGTTTATTAATTTTTTGAGCTAATTTAACAACATTTTTTTAGTAATTTCCTAATAAAATGGAAACTGACTTGAGCGTTAGAGTTCTTGCAAGCCCTATGAATCGAGCACAACCTTACTCGATAGAGAATACGAAGACCCAAGAGCGGAAATTTTGATACGCATCAGATACCATAAATTAAAGCATGTAATTCAACTATGTGAGTGTTATTTCATAATCTCATAGTCAGCTGATATAGTCAGCTGATAGGATCAGATAAGATGACTTAGGCCGAATCAGATGAGTTGAAGGTTTCAATCAGCTAAGGAGGAGATGCTTAGAGTTCAGCTAGTTGGTCAGATCAGAAGAGTAGTTCAACAGAGTACTTGAGCGGAGTAGTTTAGTAGAGTAGTTCAGCAGAGTAAAGATCAACACAATATGGAGTTTATCAGCAGAGTCAACTTTTGATCACAGAATAGAAGAGTTGGGTATTAGATGAGTAGAAGTCATCTGATCTTTCTGGGCAAGTCTTCTGATACGGAAGTTAGTTAGTTTAACTAAGTGTATTAGAGTTACAACTACTTGAGGGAATAACTACTATTTCAGTTGGGCAATAACAGAGCACATTGGTTGTTACAAGTGGTTGCAAACGGTTGCTAACTACTCAACTGTTCCTAACAACAACAACTACCTTTGGTCTTTATATACTCTTGTATGTGTACATTGTAAAGGTTGATTTTTGATGAAAGTACAATTGTAATCTTTAAATTATGTAAGTTCACGAGTGAAGTGAGGAAATATCCTATTTCGAGTGAATGAGTGTGTAAACATTATTTATCAATCAAAGAAGTACTCGTCTGGTCCAGTGGATGAAGATAACATTGATCGAACCACTTAAATCCTTTGTTTGTTGTTTGTCTCGTTGATTACTTTTCGAGTTACTATCTTAGCTGAGTTATTTCTTATATCTTCAAGTCTTCTACTTGGTTGGAGACGTCTAATCGACTAGGAAACTTGACAAACTCTTTATTTATGCAAATACATATAAATGGACAACACTTGATGAAATAATAATAGTACAATACTATTGGTCCCAAAAAGGAGTGTGACACGTGTAGGGGGGGGGGGAAATACACGTGTATGTGTTTTTATAAACCTTTTGCAATTAAATCAACACAAATAATCAAAGTCAATTAAGTTACACAGTATGTCAAGTCCTGTGAAAATACCAAATAGAATATTCTAACAGAACTTAACAGTAAGCAACTTGTACGCGGAATAAATGATAGACCCTATTATACTCCTCAATTAATAGGCACTTAAGTACTAAGTTACCAAATAGCAATAAGCAATTATAATAACACAAAAGCTTAAGCAAGAAGATAAATGCAGTAAATAAGAACACAAGACTTATAGTGGTTCGGAGGCTAAATTCACTACAACAAAATGCATTTCTTGTAACGAATTTATTTGTAATCAACGTTTAAATGGTTACAAAATGATGATTTATTGTAACTAAATTATATTTTCGTTACAAAAAGTCGTATTTTAAATAACAAGTCATAATTGTTGTTACAAATAACAAAATGTTGGTTACAAATAGTAAATGTCTTCTTATTTTGTTTTATTCGTTCATTTTTTTTAACATATGTAATATATAGATATTTTCCTTTATCCTACCGCGTAAATGTATTTTCATTTTCGTTTTCTTAAACATATGAATATTAAAGATGATTTTCTTTTTAATTTACTGGTTAATAAGAATTTGACTAACGTACATAAGCTTCGATCTTTATTTATCTATCTATTTATAAAGCCGCCAATATTTAATTTCCTTTGTTTTTTTCTTATAATATATATATATATATATTCAAAAAATATAAGTATTAAAACTTAAACAATTTTTTTTTTAGAAATGCGCTAAAAAATAAAACGTGGATTTCAGAAACGCGCTCAAACCTTATACCACTTCAAAATAAATACAGTATAAAAGAAGGAAAACCTCCCTTAGCCCTAATTTTATAAGGGAGAGACGTTCTTTTGCCACCGGTTCTTGGTAATCCAGAGCCTCGAAAGAAGCGTAAAATGGAGATTAATGTAATCAATGATAACACCGGAGGAGCGCCGCCGCTATTTGAGAGAAGGGCTCGGGAAATAATGGTGGGGCTGGAGGCTACGGTTGCGCAAGTCGAAGTCGCCATCAACGGCGACCACCAAAGGGCTGGGTGCTTCGTGGGTTCGACTGGAATGGAGATGCTCTTTGCTCGATTGAGGAATCTTAATATGGAGTGGCTCGTTACTTGAATTGGATTATGATTAGTAAGTTATCATTTTCTTGAAGATTTAGTTTTAATCTTCTCTCTGCGCATTCTATGATACTCTTTTTGATTTCTGTAATTAATTGTTGGAGTTGAGGCTTATGGATTTTGATCATTAATTAAATGCACTTGCAAATATATTGTTTGACCAAATGTACCTCTTCAAATTTTGTTTAAATTAACTTTACAATTGAATTGTCTAGTTTAAGCCAAAATTGGTTAAAAACTCACCATGAAAAATGGTTGAATTCATAGAGTAGTGTAGTTAGACATGTATTAGGCATTAGAATTCACCAATAGCCACTTTCTTGTTCAGTTGATGCTGCCCCGTGCTTACTAATTGATTTAAGTCTCTGGCCATCCTTTTCCTTTTTAATCTTTTCCTATTTCAGGGAGTAATTTTCACAGAAGGATAAATGATAAATAGTTTATCAAATGTAAATTGAGAGGGGAAATACTGATGCTACTTTCTAGGGTATGTATAATGTGAAGCTTCGACTCCGTGGTTAGATTGACTTGTTCGTATATATGAAAACAAGAACTCTAGCTTCTCTCAATTTGTATATGGTATAATTTTCTTGATATAAATATTACCTTGCACATGTTTCCATATTTTTTAATTATTGGAAACTTGAAATTCTGGTCTATCTTCATGCCTCACCTACATTCAATCCGTTAATGAAATTCTCCTGAAAACCAATTGAGGACTAATTTTAACCAAGTATGTATTTGTTATAGTGGTTGAATTTCAACTCTCATCATCTTTGTCTGTTGATATATGAATTGAATGTTTCATTTCAAATTTATATTTTCTGCACATTTAATGCTCAATTAGATGTTAAATTGGTATACTCCCAGATTAAGGTCATGTACTAAATAATAAAGCAGAATAATTTGATAAAGATTGTGAGTTGATAAGCTACTAATGTGCGGACTTGCATAACTTGGAAACTTGTGGACATGAGAGAGATGGGCAGAGGAATTTGTATTTAGGAACTTGGAACAGATGCTTCGTTAGTGGCATGGATTCTTGCAGATGCTAGCTTCACTCAATAACTGTTGATCTACTGTATGTTGACTCAATTTTATTTCAGTTCAAATTATTCTACAATTTTTGAAATTATTATATTCTCTGCGTTTTTTTGATGTTTGAAACTACACAAAATTTAATTTCTCTAATTTTCATTGGTTTGAATTAACTGGATTTTCTAGATACTTTCTGTTGGGATGTAAATTCACCCTAAGCCCCACTTAATGTTAGAATAGTTTTGATGGTCAAAACACTTAGAGTTTATAAATGTAATAGGATCAGCTGATTTTGTATAGAACAGCTTAGACTAGTCTTGTGTGATCAACTGTATGTATATCAGCTGATTAGCACAGTCCCGGCTTACATGCGCTCCCTCAAGATGAGAAGAGTAGAAGACATGAAGACTAGAAGATCCTTGAAGGCCAGATAAGTTAAGGTGCTTGTATACCTACTTATCTGATGGAGTCCAAGTTGAAAATGGCCCTAATGCAGCACAAGTATTTACCAGATCAGAAGAGTTTTACTCGACTGATATCAGAAGACAGAAGCACAAGGCCAGACGAGTAGTCAGAAGACCAGTAGTGTAGATCAGAAGACTAAGTGCTCGTCCAGGACTCGGCTGATTCCCAAAGTCATCTTGCAATTCGAATGAAGACTTACCTTACTTAGAAGATTGACATGATCCCAGGATTGGAGCAATCAAGCAGCTGGAATCAAGGAATCAAGCCAATATGGAAAGATTGCCCCAACGACTAGTCAACTCCAACGGCTAGTTGCAAGCAATCACAACTATAAATACAAGAGGATGAGAAATCACAAGTACGAGATCACAACGAGAGAATTCAACAAGCTAAGCAAGCAATCAAGCTAAAAGCCATACTGTTTTAAGAGTTCTCCAAGAGCCAGAATCCATAAGAATATCCCTAGCTCTTAAGTGATTTCTATCCAACCCAAGAACCTGAATCATATTCATACTTGTAAATCCTTTGATTTAGGCATAGTGGTTAAGTATACTATAAGCTTGAACCATTAGTTGGAAACATTCAAAAACCCAAACCCCCACCGAAAGGTTAAAGTTTTTGAACCTCTGCAAAGTGCAAGTGCTTACAATCACTTGTGGAGACCGTAGCAGTTAGGACTGCTCAGATCTCAAAGTCCTACCCTTAGGACTATAAAGGACAAGCCCTTGTAATTTTTGGTAAATTAAAGGGATTAAACATCACATTAGGACGTGTGTTGGTCCTGAAAGGAGTATATAACAAGTGTATGGGGGGGGGGGAATACACTTGTATGAAAATCTTTTCAACTTATGATCAAACCAGAGCTCAGCAAGGTTGTCTTGGACAACTCTGCTGAAGATGATAAACTCTTCTAAGATAATCAAACTACTAAGTACTATTGAGTACTTAGTTGAATAACTATCTAGGGGAGTTATAGGTGCGGAATAGTGGTTGGCCCTTTAAGTTTAGACTCCTTAAGTTTCTGAAATCACTTTGTCAATCCAATACAGTCCAGTTTAGTTTCAGGGAACTTGTCCAAATCAGTTTTGCACAGTCTTTGAATATGTATCTTTTGAAAGATCAGTTTTGTGTGCAGTGTTGAATGAATGTAAGTACTTTGTAAGGCAATTACACACAAGAGTTTATAGTGGTTCAGAGACTCAAGCTCCTACATCCACTTTCCCTGATTTAACAGGATAATTCCTTCACTCTTGGAATTAACTTCTTCCTACCACTTCTACTACTACAACCTTCTCTCTTTCTCACTTGAAAGGGGTAAGGATTGAAGTAAGGTTCCAACTAATGAGATATCCTTTACAATGAAGATCAGTGTATAAGGATAGGATATCTCTCTAAGCTTGTGTATGGATATACAATGAGTTCAGCTTAGAAGAAGTGTATGAAGACTAAGATAGTCTCTTTTGAAAGCTTGTAAGTTCTATGAACTTCCGAATACTTGCTCAGTTGGATTGGTAGTTGGTTCTCTCAAATGGTCTTCACATTTCTGTATTTATAGAAAAAATGGAGGATTTGCCCGTTGGAGAGGCAGCCCCAAATTTCTATAAATGTCTTCCTTGAGTTCTTCAAACTGGAAAACAGATTCTTGATAGTGACATGTCCTTATTTGGGTAATAAACGGCTTGTAAGACTTTGTCTTCTTTCTGCAGCACTTTTCCCAATGTTTGACTTCTTATTAGGACTTGGACATGGCTTCTGAAGATTGATCCAATGATAGGACAACATTCCTTATCAAATGGACAACTCTCCTTATCACTATCAGCAGATTTGCTTATCAGCAAGGTTGGCTTGCTCATCTTCAGATGACTTGGCTCTTTCTCTTTCTTTCACTTCAAGTTGATCTTAGCATGTTTCAATGAGGTTCTTTAGGGTATGGTTGTCTCTAGCTCTTCAGCATGGTTGACCTTCAAACATTAGAATCTTTGTTCTGGTTCAAACTTGCTGAGACAATTCTTCTGGGACAACTCTCCTGATCAGCATATTTGGTCTTTTAGCTTCAGAGTTGATGTTTTTACAGAGTTAACTTCTCTGGACAACTCTCCTGATCAGAGTATTTGACTAATCTTGTCCTTTTGAGCTTTGCAATCTTGTTCTTGCATAGAACTAACTCTTCTGGACAACTCTCCTGATCAGGGCATGTGGTTTTCAATGGAGTATGCTTGTCCTTAGTGTTTGTTCCAGATTTTGAGCCTTGAGGGGACTTTATCTTGATCATTTTCAAAGCATAGGTTCCCCCTCACATTGTGCATCTAGTCATCTAAGAGCTGCCTAACATATTAGCTTCTCATCTAGCCTTATGCTATGTGTTCTAACAATCTTAGAACACAATCATCTTGACTTAGGCATGTCTCAGGGGGTTTTGGTATTTAATCAAAACATATATCATTTTATTCCCAACAATTTCCCCCTTTTTGATGATGCCAAAACCTACACATTCTAAGCAAAAGTGACTTGTCTACACCTATTACATATATCTTCAGAAGACATGACTAAGGTCAATATTCCTGAAAAGACAATGTGTTAGTGTATTCACTGTTTTTGTTGCAAGTAGGTTTCATAGATAGGCATAGAGAGATGAGTGTTTCTTGATTCAAAATAAGTTCAACTATCATTCATTCAAAGATCATTACAAGCATGTTGATAGTTGAAATTAACATATCAGAGCATGAATCAATAACACTTAAATACAGAGCATTTCATTCTAACAATTCAAGACATAAATAAGATTTTCAGCATCAGAGCACAGGGTTTGTATCAGAGCAATCCATAACAAATCAGAGCAAACAGATTAGCACACCACATCAACAATCTTGACCATATTTCAGCATAGTTGATCAATCAAGAAAGGTCAGAAGACTTAGCCATTTCAAAGATCATCCTCAGGGGGTGGCAGCATTCCATACTGTGCCCACACTCTTCTTTTCAATGCCATGGCTTCTTGGTTGGTTCCCTTAGGACCAAGAACCATCTTGTTTAGCTTAAGGATCTCAGTGAATTCTCTCAGAATTCTTGCTTGGTCAGTCCATCCTTCAAGCTTTGGAGGCATGTATATGATTGGCTTGGGGGCTGTGAGTTCAATTCTTGCAATGTCAGCAGTTGCAAGCAATTGTTGATAGAGTTCTCTGTAGTATTCTATCATGAACTCAGCAAAGGCAGAGTTGGCATCTCCTCCATTCCATCTGTCAATGACATAATAGTCATAGACAAACTCCCTTTTTGCTTCCTCCCATGTATCATTCAGTTGAACTGGCACCCATTTATCCAAGTGTGGATATTTGGTGTCCATTGGGACTAGAAGCCGAGGCTTCATCTTGCTGTATGTTGCTCTCCTTCTTCTTGGTTTCTGAAAATTAGCTCTCCTCTTGTCTCTTGCTCTTTGTGCTTCATCTAACAAGTCCATTTTCTCTTGGGCCCTCATCATGGCCAGTTTCTGTTGTGTTTCAGGGTCTTTGCCATACCCTTCATGAAACAGTTTTGATGGATCATGAGCTAGGACATTTGTCTTCTTCTTAGGTTCAGGTCCAAATCCTTCAGCAAATAGTTCTTCAATATCTTCAGTGGACTTGGAATCTTCAGTATCTTTGGCAGATTCAGAAGACTTTTCTTTTTCAGCAGTCTTGGCTTTCTCAGCAGTTTTGGCCTTCTTTGAAGTAGGCACATCATCATCAACTCTGAACTCAGGTGGAAGATCAAGGCTGTTAGGAAAGTCAGTGAATGTCTCAACTTGCCTTTTCTTTCCTTTTGCCCTCTTGATCTTTCCTCTAATTTGGACACCTTCATCACCTTTGTCCAAACCAGACATCTCACCACCTGGTCTTTGTTGTAACCTCACTCTTTCCTCTTGAGCTGAGGCCATAGAATTCTTCAATGCAAGTGCTAATTGCTCTTCTTCATCCAATTCTTCCAAGTTTAGCACTGCAGGCTCTTTTCCTTTTCCTTCAGCAGCTTTGTCTTTTTCTTGAACTGGGCTTCCAATTACCAAGGCACCTTTTGCTCTAGCTCTTTCCCCCTTTTTGGCAGCATAAAACACTGGGGTTTTAGCTCACTCATTGTTGTGGCCATTAGGGATTGGGCCTGGTTCAGGGACTTCATCTCCTCCAGCAAATATACATTTTCATCATGTATATTCTGCATCCTATCACTGCTCAAGCTAAGAAAAGCTAGAACAGGCTTCATCTTTTGTTGAACAACCTCCTCCAAGGTTGCTTTCAGGGATGCATCCAGTTGGGCTTTAAGAAGCTCAGTGAGGTTGGCTACTGCACCTTCAGCAATGTTGGCCAATACCTCTTGGGAAAATTTTTCAGAGGCTGCTTTCACCATTGCTAGCCTTTGTTCTTCAGCTCTTCTCTTTTGCAATGCAGTCTTCTTTCCAAGAGTTTGCTTGACAGTTAGCCTGAGAGCTTTGACATTGGCATTATGATTGTCTCTCAGCAGCTTTTGCTCCTTCTTGACCTCCTCTGAGATGGCTTCCATGGTGGATTTGGATTTTTGTACTTTAGTGGAAATGGTTTGGACACCAGTTTCCACACCACTGATCCTTGCCTCAAGAGTTGGTAGCACAACATCCTCAGAGCCAGTGAGCCTCATTTCTATAGATGCTAGAGTCCTTCCTTGCTCATTCAATGCTCCTGAAGTTTCAGCATGAGCAGATTGGACTTGATGAGCCAAGGAGTCCAACTTCTCTGATTGCATTCCAAGCAGGGCTTGAGCTGAGCCTGTATCTACTTGGATAGGTGCATCTGTTAAGAACTCATCAAAAATTTGGTCAAGGGAAATACCTGCAACATTAGACAGATCAAACAGGTTAGGAAATAGACACTCATCACCCTCAATTTCTTTTATATAAGACTCTGATACATCAACAGCCTTCTTCTCATTTTCAACTCTTTCTTTTCTCCCTTCTTCAATAATTTCCTCACTTAAAGAAACAGGCCTCCTCTCATCAAGGGATTCCTGAAGTTCAGATTTGACTTCAAGAATAGCCTGCCCTTCCTCACTTATATCACCCTCATTTGGTGGTACACTCACTATTCTAGTGATCACCACATCTCTCTCATCTACTACTCCCTCTGATTTTTCCACTAACTTCTCCTTTTCAACTCCTTCTCCTAAACCTGCAACATCTCCACCTTCATCAAGGTTCAAAGATGGCAGTTGTGGGGAGATCACAGTGCTTATTTCAACAGCCACTGAGTCATCCTGAATGATTAAGGGCTGATCAGTGTCCAACTCTTCTGACACTGAATAGGCCTTAATCAAAGCAGCCTCTAGCATAGGAACCTCAACATCTTTAGGCTGTGCCTTGGGTTCAGAAGAACCTTCATTGGCAGATGTGTCTTTGGTTGTGTTACCACCTTTGGTCAACACCTCTGAAGATACAGAGCCTTTCCTATGATAGGTTCTAGGAGGGTTTGATAGTCTATCTGCTATAGAAGACTTGGGTTGAGAAGGTTCAGGGAGGTTGGCTTGAGGGGTTTTAGGAGGGTTGGGGTTAGAAGGGTTTGAGGGATCATCAGGGGAATCATCATCATTGGAGCTAATGTCAGGGTGTTTGATTCCCTTAGCCTTTCTTTCTTTCTCCTCCTTAATCTTATCAGCTACCAGCTTTGCAAAAATTTCCTCATCAATGAGAAATCTTGTCTTTGAAACTCCAGCAAAGTTCAGCAATCTGTTTTCCTCTATTTGCCATCAGTTTGCACCCTTATCTTGGATGACTTGTGATATCTCCATCATAGACTTGTCTTTTACATCAACAAGCATCCTTAGATCATGAAATGTCTTCTGAATTCTTGGAAATTCAGTAAGCTGTGGGTACAGACTGTCCACAGTAGCCTTTGCTCCTCCTCTGAGCATACTTTCATAAGTATACTCCTCCTCATCTCCACTTGAATGGGGACTTTGGGTTATAGGGGAGTTGGCTATGGGGTCTCCTAAAGTGGCTTCAGGGAGGTTTAATTCAGGGATGTTGGCTTCAGAAGGGTTTGGTGCAGTAGAAGGTGCTTCAGTTGCTTTTGAGAGCAATGAATCTGAAGGGGCTTTACTCAGGGGGGTTGGCTCATTGAGTGCATGTTCTAAGAGATTTGAATAATTGAGCATGGATGAGTCAAGTGGAGACAGGAGTCTTGTCTCATCTACTGCTAAATCTGCAAGCACATCAATGCCACTTCTTTGTACACTCCCTTCTGGAGATTATCTCTTAGTGAGATCTACAGGGGTAATGGGTTGGTTGGAAGGGGTAACATGGGTTTCAGGGGAGTTGGGCTCAGGATTCTGAAACTCAGGGATGTTGGCCTCTATAGATTGACCTTCAGGGACCTTGGATTCTGGAGTTCCAGAACCAGATGAGTTGGTCCTTGACCTAGATTTGGTCCTGCTTTCAGCGCTGCTCTTTCTTAGAGCCAATTGAAGTGACCTTTCTTCCTGCAGCTCCAACACCTTTTCAGTAGGTTTGATCCTACTCTTGCTGGCCCTACTGCTCCCACTTCCTTTACCATCCTTCTCAGGGACAAATTCCCTAATCCTCTTATCTCCTTTCTTCTTTTGCCTTGTCTCATTATACTCCAGCCTCAACTCCTCTGAGTGGTCAGAAGGTACACTTATTCCCTCTTCTGCCACTTCATCAACTTCTGCTGATGCTCCTGAGGCTTCTCTTGAAGACAATTGAGACATTTTCTTTGTTTTGACAGCCCTGGCCTTGGTTCTTTTCTTCAGCTTAGGTTTTTCTTCAACCTGTTCTTCAACAGGTTTGGCCAGAAGCATTCTCCTTTGCTCAGTTTTCTTGCTGAGCTTCCTAAACAGGATCTTTTGGGCTGGGAGGGGCTTTGCAAAGGTTTGCATCTGAGAGTAATGGGAGAATCTTTCAATCAACAAGCTTGCCCTGGTGCAATACTTGAGTTTTCCTACTAGCACAACCTTGTTGTGAGCTTTTACTTTGAATTTAGCCTTTTCCTTCATCATCTCAGACATGATAAAGGTCCTCCAATCAAACTTGATGCCCTTGTCACTGGCATCAATAATAGCAGCCATAATTCTGATTCTTGGATGGCTGACCTGCTCCAAGCTTCCAGTGTTGCTCAAGAGACTCTTAGCAACTACCTCAAAGAGGTTGAGAAATTTTGGTTTGAGAGTCTTCTTGTTTTGTGTTGAAGAGATGGGGCCTGGAACCAATAGCCATTCTTGAGCTATTTCATCTTCATGCCCAGTACCATAAACTTCTGGGTTCCTTCCCTCATAAGGCAATCCAAAAGCTCCTTCAAGATCTTCTGAAGAGAATTTCACTCTATGGAATTTCTCTTCTTCCTCTCCTTCTGCAACATATGACAATCTGGTGGAAACTTCACCATCTGCAGGTTCACCTCTCCACTTGAGAAAGGCAAAGAATTCAGCCATGCAACCTTCCAAGCATGAACTTGGTCTTTCCTCCATGAACTTTTGCAAACCAGCTCTTCTCAGCCATCTTAGAGTTGGTGTAATCTC
Source organism: Galeopsis tetrahit (assembly GCA_963675135.1). Classification (NCBI taxonomy): domain Eukaryota; kingdom Viridiplantae; phylum Streptophyta; class Magnoliopsida; order Lamiales; family Lamiaceae; genus Galeopsis; species Galeopsis tetrahit. Next base: position 15,597,207 of record OY776127.1, on the reverse strand, counting down.
AGGGTCTTCACTCTCAAAGGATACTATGGGCTCAAAATGAAGATTATTTTTGTTGCTCAAGTATCCAAAATCAAGGTCTAGAGCCTTGTTGGAGAAATCAATAATCATCTCTGGTCTAACCTTGGGAGCCATTGAAAGTTACAGAGAAAGGTTTGATAGAGATTGAGAGTGTTTGAAGAAATTTAGAGCTAGGGTTTCGAATACTTGGGGAAGAAGTGTTTGTGGGGGATCTTAAGACTTGTGAATATTCTAAAAAGAATGTTTGTAAATGAGTTGGTGAGGTCTTGATGCAATTCAAAGGTGAACAAAAATGGAAATCCAAAATGAACGGCTAGGATTGATTTAAGAGGAGTTGTCCAGTTTTGATCCAATGGTCAAAAACCAATGTAACAGTGAAAAACTGTTTTGTTCAAAAACGTGGGTGGTTTTTAATGTTTGTTTAAGGCTGGGGGAGTTTTCGAGATAGATCATGTCCCAAAAAGTTTAATGCAAACAAGAGTTAAATCTTGGCATTTAATGCATGGAAAGTGACATTTTGGGTGGGAGACAAATTAAATCCTAGAAAGGTGAAAACTGTATTTTCAATGGGACAGATTTCGAAGTAGACAATGATCACCTAAAATAGGTGCTTATCAAACCAAGATTTGGTTTGATAGCCAAGACAACTTATCTGACCCTACATGGACAAGTGTCCAGAAGAGTTGAGGACAAGTGTCCTGAGGAAGTAAGGTCAACTTCTCTGAATATCAGTAGACTTGACCAAGTCTGCTGAAGTTTGAACTTAGTTCCCCCTTAATGAATGAACTCCTTTGGGCTCATTTGTCCAACTTCCCTGTATCAAGAAGACCCAACTCTGCTGATAATTCCAGGAACCTTGCCTCTGCAAGTGGCTTAGTTAGTATATCAGCTTTTTGATGATCTGTGTGGATCTTCACCAACTTAATATCCTTCTTCTCCACATGATCTCTAATGAAGTGATGCTTGATGTCCACATGTTTTCATCTTGTGTGCAATACAGGATTCTGTGATATGGCAATGGCACTGTTATTGTCACAAAATATTGGCACTTCAGTAGAGTTGACTTTGTAGTCTCTGAGTTGTTGTCTCAGCCAAAGGATTTGAGCACAACAACTTCCAGCAGCAACATATTCAGCCTCAGTGGTGGAAGTAGCCACTGTATTTTGCTTCTTGGAAAACCAAGATATGAGTTTGTTTCCTAGGAATTGACAGGTCCCTGAAGTGGACTTTCTGTCAATTCTGCATCCTCCATAATCAGCATCTGAGTAGCCAGTTAACTCAATGTTGTCATCAGCAGGGTACCAAAGGCCTAGATTTTCAGTGCCTTTGAGATACCTCAAGATCCTCTTTGCAGCCTCAAGATGGCTTTTCTTAGGATTTGCTTGAAACCTTGCACAAACACCTACTGCAAAGGTGATGTCAGGCCTGCTGGCAGTGAGATAGAGGAGAGATCCAATGATTCCTCTATATTCAGTGGAGTTGGTTGGTACACCACTCTCATCAGGATCCATCTTTCAGTTTGTGTTCATTGGGATCCTTACTGGCTTGCTTGTTGTACACCCAAACTTCTTGATCATCTCTCTGGTGTACTTAGCTTGATTGATGAAGATTCCTTCTTTTGATTGCTTGACTTGTAGACCCAAGAAGAAGTTCATCAACCCCATCATGGACATCTCAAACTTGCTTTGCATAAGCTTGGAGAACTTCTCACAAAGCTTCTCATTAGGGGATCCAAAAATTATGTCATCTACATAAATTTGGACAAGCAAGATGTCCTCTCCTTCAGAGATTCTGAAGAGAGTTCTGTCCACAGTTCCCTTGGTGAATCCATTATCCAATAGGAATTGTGACAGTGTGTCATACCAAGCCCTAGGGGCTTGCTTGAGTCCATATAGAGCTTTCTTCAGTCTGTATACTTGGTTTCCAACCTCAAAACCTGGTGGTTGCTCTACATAGACTTCTTCTTTCAAGACTCCATTCAGAAAGGCACTCTTGACATCCATTTGATACACTTTGAACCTCTTGTGGGCTGCATAGGCTAGAAAAAGCCTTATTGCTTCTAGCCTTGCCACAGGTGCAAATGTCTCATCATAGTCAATGCCTTCATGCTGGCAGTAACCTTTAGCCACTAGTCTTGCTTTGTTTCTGACAATCACATCATTTTCATTCTTCTTGTTCTTGAACACCCACTTGGTTCCAATAACATCTTGATGTGAAGGTCTATCAACCAGCTCCCATACTTCATTTCTGGTGAATTGGTTGAGCTCTTCCTACATTGATGTGATCCAATTGGCATCCTGAAGTGCTTCCTCAATGTCTTTTGATTCCTGTTCTGACAAGAAACAACAGAACATAGCACTTTCACCATGAAACCTTCTGGTTTTGACTCCTATACTTGGGTCACCAAGTATCAGATCAGTAGGATGGTCATACAACCAAGTCCTTCTTTTTCTGATCCCTTTAGTAGAGTTGCCCTCTACTGAGGTTGAGTCATTTTGATCATAAAATTCAGGATAATTTAGTGCAGGATCTAAATCAGGATCATAATCAGGGGTGTTGTCCTCAATGTCAGGGACATTGGGATTTTCAACATTTTGAGTTCCCCCTTGATTATTTGACCCATTAACTACCTCAGCAGGAGCTGCTTCTTCATTGGTAGTTGTTACCTGGATGTGAACTGGGATTGGCTTATTCAGTTCACCATTTCCATCAGTGGGGTTTGTCTCAGGAAGGTTGCCTTCAGGATTGTTGTCTAATATAGTATGTTCAGGTAGATTGGCTTGGATAACATCTATGAATTCAGTGTCTTTGTCTTTTAGGCTTAATCTGGTTGTCCTTTGTGTGATTTCTTCAGGTTCCAAACTATCATTCCTGATCTCAAGGATAGATTCATCAAACACAACATGAGGTGTTTCTTCCACTATAAGGGTTTTCTTGTTGTAGACTCTGAAAGCTTTACTGATTTGAGAGTATCCAAGGAATACTCCCTCATCAGCTTTGCTATCAAAGGCTTTCAACTGTTCTTTCCCATTATTGTGAATGAAACACTTACAACCAAGTATATGAAAGTATGACACTTTAGGCATTCTTCCTTTCCAGAGTTCATAGGGGGTTTTGCCTTGCCCCTTAGTAATCAAACATCTATTTTGAGTATGGCATGCAGTGTTTATAGCTTCAGCCCAAAACCTCTTAGGTAAGTTTGAGTCAGCAATTAAGGTTCTAGCAGCTTCATTTAAAGTTCTGTTCCTTCTTTCTGCAACTCCATTTTGCTGAGGAGTTCTAGCTGCTGAGGTTTCATGAGCTATTCCATTAGATGTGCAATACTCATTGATGTATGAATTTATGAACTCAGTGCCTTTATCAGATCTTATCTTGATGATGCTAAGGCTTTTCTCATTTGACAGTCTCTTAAGGAGTTCAGGTAGTTTGACTTGTGTTTCCTTCTTATTAAGGAGAAACCCATGTGAACCTAGAGAAGTCATCTACTACAACCAATGTGCATGTATTTTCTACCATTTATACTTGAAGGGGTGATTGGTCCAAAAAGATCCATATGTAGAAGTTCAAGAACCCTTTCAGTAGAAATGATTGGTTTACCTTTGAATGAGGCTTTAATTTGTTTTCCCTCTTGACATGGCTTACACACATGTTCTTTTATGAAAACCTCATTAGGTAGTCCTTTAACTAATGCATTTCTAGCAAGTTTGTTCATTGATTTGAAGTTCAGGTGGTTTAGCCTCTTGTGCCATAACCAACTTTGTTCACTAGTACTCTTAGCAATGAAACATGCAGCATCAGTAGACTTGTCCCAATCTGCAAAATACACATTTCCCTTCCTAGTTCCAGTCAATAGAGTTTGTTGAGTTTTATCCTTAATTAAACATTTTCCACTTTACAACTCAACTTTAAAGTCTTTGTCACAGAATTGACTGATACTTAGGAGATTATATTTGAGACCAGCTACATAAGATACATTGGTTACTTTGATGTTACCAATCATCAAAGTACCATAACGTTTAGTTGTTGCTTGTGAGCTGTCTCCAAAGGTGACATTTGGGCCTTCTTTTTCAATGAAGTCAATGAGGAGTTCCTTGTTTCCAGTCATGTGCCTTGAGCATCCACTGTCAAGGTACCATGCTGTATTTTTGTTCATGCTCCTCTTCTTGTGGCCCAATGGTACCTGCAATTAGATAGGTTTAGGTACCCTTTGAGTTTTGGGTCTTGAGAGGTTAGCTGTACCTTTAGGAACCCAAATTTGCCTAATTACCCTGATTGATTCAAGGTGGGTAAGTTGTTTTCCTTGTGTATCAATATACACTGTCTTTCCCTTAAATGCCTTGGGGAAAGTATGTGTGAGTGTGTTAACTCTGTAAGTTTCAGGGGAGTTGTCAACTCTCCTGAACTTATGAGTTCTTTGTGCAGCTTGATGAAATCTTTGAGGAAAGACATTTTTATGACCATTACCCTTTGCATGAGGGGTTTTGGTTGTCTCATTTTATTCTGCCTTTGAGGATAGTTGTCCTTAGGTCTATTCAGCTGAGGCTTTCTCAGATGAGTTGGCCTAGGCTGATTATACCTTGGATAACTCCTCTGAACATTGTTCAGTAGAGTTGCCCTCCCATTGGGTCTACTTTGATGACCAATATTCCTCTTGTGTTCAGGAGCCTTGACCTTTTCCAAAGGTTTAGGCCTAGTCTTCTGAAACACTTGAGTAGGCATTTCAGTTAATTTGCCCTTTCCTTTATTCAGTGGCTGAATTATTTCATTCTCAGCTTGTTGTGCCACTGATTTAACAAAGATTTTCTTAGTGTTACTTGTAGAGGCAACACTAAGACAAGGTGAAGATTCAAATGGATCAAAAACCAATCCACTTCTTTGAGCCATATGTCTTTGATAGCTCTGAATTTCCTCTATTGCTCTAGAGGATTTGTTCAAAGCAGACATCTTTAATTTCAGGCTCTCTTCACTTGATTTTAGAATATCATATTCATGTGAGAGGTTTTCAAACTTGGCATTTAGAATTTTTAGTTCAAAGTCTTTTCTCTTCTGAGAGAGTAGTTGATCATCAATCTCTCTTTGTTGGTCAACTATCCTGAGATTTGCTTCATTAAGCTCTCTCAAGACTTGTTGATACAACTAAGTCGATTTGACATCAACAGCTACCTTAGAGTTTTTGGTAAGTTCAATAGCCAATCTTTCATTTTCTCTCACACAGTTATCATGAAATTCTTGTAATCTAGTGAAATCTTCCATCAACTTCCCAAAGGAAAGTTTCAAGTTGACTTCACTAGTGTTCTGTGATAAAAATGATGGTGAGCTAGAAGTGGAGGATACCTCATCATCCTCAAGAGCCATGTTGCACACATCATCATCATCATCACTGTTTGAGAATAGTCCATCAAGAGCCATGTTGCACTATCAGATTCTTCACCAGCCATCATGGCCTTTCTATTTGTGAACTTTCTGTCCCTTTAGCTTGCCTCTCTCTTCTTTCTTTAGAGCTTAATTCAGGGCAATCATACTGGAAGTGCCCTTTCTTCTTGCAGTTGTAGCATAGGTCTTCATCATCATCCTTCTTGGATTCATCTCTTCCTTTTGATGATGAAGGGTCAGCTCTACTGGACTTTCTCCTATCAGAGTACTTGACCTCTGATCTTTTCTCTTCAGGCTTCTTGTCCTTGGCCTGATCTTCAGGGGAGTTGTATCTTCTCCTGAATTTGTTATCCTGGTAGAATTTCTTGTATCTACCAAACCTTGTGTTTAGCTTGTCAAACCTTCTAGCCATCAAGGCTAGTTCTTCCTTCATTTCAGTCTTTGAGACTGACTTTGATGATCTGGGAGTGGGTTGCATTTCAGGTTCAACAACTTTGGCTTTGAATGCCACTCCCTTAGTAGGGTTTGAAGGTTCCTCAACAGGTTTTCTTCTATTGAGGTCAAACTCATAGGCTTTGAGTTCTGAGAAGATTTGTTGCATGGGCATGGAGTGAGACTTCTCAAGATCTTTAATCCAACTTCTCTCCTGGAGTACACCTTGCCCAATGAGTTGATTTCATTCATCACATCAGTGAATCTACCAGCAAATTTGTCAATGGACTCATCAGCTTCCATTGAGAACTGCTCAAACTTTTGCACAGCAACTTGGAGCTTGTTCTCCTTGATCTTTTCTGTACCCTCACACATCACAGCAAGGGTATCCAAAATTTCTTTGGCTGTGGTGCAGTGGTAGACTCTTCCCATGACTGCATCTCGAATTGTTTGATAGAGAGTGTTCATGGTAAGATAATTTAGATTATCTTTCCTCTTTTCATCAGCAGTGAAGTCATCCTCATCCTTGGTAATCAGTTCCCTTACATCTGCTCTTTGCTCTTCTGTCACCTTGGGGTTAGTTTGGGTAAACACAAAAGGTCCTCTTGTGATTACTCTTAACATGTCAGTGTGAAGAGATGCAAGATGAGCCCTCATTCTAATTTTCCAGAAATCATAATTGTCTATTGAGAACATGGGCAATTTATGATGTGAAATGTGATTGACTGGATTTGTGGCCATGTTGTCCAATCCTTGAACAGCAGGTGGTGGAACAACATTGTTGTTGGCCATATCTCAAGAATAATCAGTTAGTCAACAAGTAATAGATTTCAGAAAGAGATCAGTTCAGTGACCACACAAATATGTGAATTTTGAAAATCAAGATGGATTTTCAGAGGCAGTGGTCTTTGAACCCCTGCTCTGATACCACTTGTTGGTCCTGAAAGGAGTATATAACAAGTGTATAGGGGGGGGGGAATACACTTGTATGCAAATCTTTTCAACTTATGATCAAACCAGAGCTCAGCAAGGTTGTCTTGGACAACTCTGCTGAAGATGATAAACTCTTCTAAGATGATCAAACTATTAAGTACTATTGAGTACTTAGTTGAATAACTATCTAGGGGAGTTATAGGTGCGGAATAGTGGTTGGCTCTTTAAGTTTAGACTCCTTAAGTTTCTGAAATCACTTTGTCAATCCAATACAGTCCAGTTTAGTTTCAGGGAACTTGTCCAAATCAGTTTTGCACAGTCTTTGAATATGTATCTTTTGAAAGATCAGTTTTGTGTGCAGTGTTGAATGAATGTAAGTACTTTGTAAGGCAAATCAACACAAGAGTTTATAGTGGTTCAGAGACTCAAGCTCCTACATCCACTTTCCCTGATTTAACAGGATAATTCCTTCACTCTTGGAATTAAGTTGTTTTATAGTGCCAATGTGCACTTGATCAATAATACCACTCTTTGGTGAATTGATCCCTAGGATGTCTAGAGTCCTAGTACCCTCTTCTCAACTCAGAACTGAACTGTTCTTCTCTCAACAGTCAGCTCCTACCACTTCTACTATTACAACCTTCTCTCTTTCTCACTTGAAAGCGGTAAGGATTGAAGTAAGGTTCCAACTAATGAGATATCCTTTACAATGAAGATCAGTGTATAAGGATAGGATATCTCTCTAAGCTTGTGTATGGATATACAATGAGTTCAGCTTAGAAGAAGTGTATGAAGACTAAGATAGTCTCTTTTGAAAGCTTGTACCTAGAATTGAAATAATAGGAAAGATTTTTTTCCTAGAATATCGCATCATTTAATTGAATTCCATCTAATATCACCCATTTCAAAAAGCATTCCTAATTTACCTCATAGAATCTGTTGCATATTCATCGCTTTGCAAGATAGAAAATTCTCACAGTAATCTGGAGCTGAGGGAAGAAATTCGAATCATTTAAGAGACTACATAATTAACGTGTATATGCAATTGTGCAGGGCATATATACCTATATAAATGCATTTGATCATTTATATGCATGCCATTCTCATACGTACATATATATGCGTGATGGTGAATTTTAAATAGTGTACCCTATCTAAAAATGGTTTACATGCACTTGTTTATTTATATTGTTTATACAATTTTGAACTTAGAAATGTTTGTTAATTTTTATCAAATGTATGGGTAGTGTAATGTTAATTCTCCTTATAATGGTTTGATTCGTAAGTTAGTGCATATGTGATGAACTAAGCGCATATATATTAGTAACTGGAAATTAAGATGCACATTTGACTATATGCACAATAGTTTTGTGCATATAGCACAATGGGTTTATCACTGAATTTTCCAAATTGCTTGCTAAACTAAACAATTCTGCATCTTTTTCATGGAAATAGTACTAACGACGACATTATTAAATTGCATGCCATTGCCATCAGATTGATTATGCGCTAATGCAAATTCAATAGACATGCTTACTAATTTCTGCGATGACATCTTACAGTATTCAATCAGTCCGATCAGGTCCAAATTGGTTTATAAATAACAGTTCTTAACATCACCGACAGAGTATAAAATAGAGAAATTACCTGGGGAAAGTTTGGACCATGTACCGATAATTTCATCAATAATGTCCTTGACAGATGAACCCTTAGTTACCGGCATGATCAATTTATTATTGCCTTCGAAATCAATCTTCAGAATGCAAGTGTAATTCATTGATTTTTAATTGAGGAAACAGGAATACTATGATCGAACGATAGATATGTATGCACGAATGTAAAATCAAACAATTCGATAATCGGTATTCAAAAAAAGATATATTGAAATTGGGGAAGAATATTCAACCGAATTTAAAATCTGCAGCTATATGGATTTTCAATTGAGGAATAGTTTTGATTTTAAGAAATGGAAAGATCAACTATATCTTCCTATAATTAGGGATGAGTTTTAAATATCTTCCTATAGTTATTAGGACATTGAAGTTCCAAATACATTTTGGAATACTTGTTTAGAATGATAATTTTTTTTTTTTTTTTTTTATGTTGACTGGAAATGTTATTTTCTTGAAATAAAATTATTTCATTATGACCCTTTGCTTTTAAGTCTCTCATATCCGTTATAATACAATTTTCAAATAAATCATATATTTTATTTGTATTTATTTATGAAATGAGATAGTAAATGTAATAAAATATTAGTAATAAATTAAATATTTTAGTACTAAATATATAATTTTATGTAACAATGTATTTGTAACGAAATTGATATTTCGAACAAAACGTACAACATTTTATAACAAAACTTTTGTTACCACTACTAAGGTTTTTGTAACAAAAAAAGATGTCGTTAAAATTGTATTGGTAACGAAACTGAATTTTTTTTCGTTACAAAAACTTTTTGCAACGAGCTTTAAAAAACCAACTTTCGTAACGAAACATTTCGTTACAAAATGTTTTTGTAACCAAAAAAAGACTTTTTGTAACCATTTTTTTTTTGTTACGAAAAATGCATTTTGTTGTAGTGATTCCTATGCCAACTCTCCTAATTTAATAGGATAATTCCTTAATCACTTGGAATTAACTTGTTTTTACAGTGCCAAGGTGCACTTTTCTTCTTCTCCTCTTTTCTTGATTTCTTACAACCTTCTCTCGTTGCAATACTCTCAACACTTCTACGAACTCAACAATACTCTCAATATATCTCTCAAGGTGAAAGTAGGGTTTTGTTCTTGTACCAACTAAGTGTGATATCCTTTACAGTTTAAGAACAAATGTAAAGGCTAGGATATCACTTTCTAGGTTCAGTAGCATAAAACAACAAGCTTGCCTAGTGGGGACTAAAAATAACACTCACAAATGAATATGCTTAAAAGCTTTAATCTCTTGAGTGTTTTGAATACTTTTGAATGCTAAAATATTGCTAGAATGTGTATGGCTTGTATGTCCCGTAATCTCGAAATGATTCAAGATATATGGCCTATTTATAGATGAAGCAAACTATCTGTTGGTGGAGATAGCAAGCTTATCCATAAATTTGAACTTTTAAATTGTTCAGGGGCCTACATGCAAATAGTACATGCATTCACGTCCATTCTGTATTTTGCATTCCATTCTCAGAATTTGTTATGCGCAATGACAGATGACACTAATTCTTTGGTTGTTTTGGAATAATTCCGTCCTTTCCGCTAACGGCCTCGTACTGGGTAAAATGCCTCGTCATTCATCATCTTTGACCATAAGTGTGCAAAGTCCAAAGTATATGAATATCTAGATTCATCATACTTGACTTTTGTTATTCAGCACACTTGTCTTCATGAGTCCTTGCCACTTTCCACAACACTTCAACTTCTTGTCTTCAATGCTACTTGTCTTTATGTGCTTTGTGCTTTTCAGGTCATTTGTCATAGATTCAAAGAATAATCTATCTAAGAAAAATTAAAGCTCCCTAACATATATGAGCTTTTCTAACCTGAAAATCTAGACTTGGCAAATCATCATACTTGGGGTTTTACTTAGGGTTTTGGAATCAAATCAAAATCAAATTTTCTTTTATTAATATAAACCATATCCCAACAATTTCCCCCTTTTTGATGATGTCAAAACCTACTTACTTCAAAAGATCCATAGGGTTTTCTTTTTCAGTAGATTTGACAAAAAAACAGGACAACTAGCATGTATTTTCTATACTTAGAGAATTTCACAAAATGAGTTCAGATTATTAACCAAATAGGGCTAAGCTCTCTGAGTTCTATAAAACTTGATCTAAGCAAGAATCGTTAAAATTATGCTAGAGCCTATTTTTAGACAAAATAGCACAAATAAGAAGACTCAAAATTGTTGTCCAGTGCATAAGATAGATAACCATTATCTGAATAAAAATAGCACATAGTAAAAGGAGAAAGTTGTAAGTTCTAGCTCTTAAGGAGCAACAATTGTTCAGAATTAAAAATTAAACATAGATAAAAAGTTCATGATAGTTTGAATCTTGACTTGACCTTCAGCAGCTTCATTACTTACATGCATCTGACTTCTTCTTCAGAAAGGTAGGAAGTTCCTTGAACAGTGGAGTCAGCCCATACGATGCAAAGTGTCTGTTCTTCAAGGCCATGACTTCTTCATTCTTCCTAATCAAGTCTTCATCCTTGACAAGTTGCAAAAACTCATCAGTAATAGGTTTCCTATCAATTCCATTACCATCAGCCTCCATTGGTGGAGTCCAAAAAACCTGTTCAGGAGCCTTGACAACCACTTTCTCCTTCTGAGCAGCTCCTAAGATCTTTGTGTATAGTTCTGGATAGTTCTCCATCATAAACCCTTCATACAAATGACACGTATTTTTTAACACTCACCTCTCAAGTGTAAGAGGATCCTCGTAGTAAAAGTAAATGCCCGGTTAAATTATCGAACCACAAGACTAGATTGATCAAGTAGCTTTAGTGTGTATGTTGTTCTTTGAATATAGTAAAGAGTCATGGTTTGTGCAAAGAAATGTAAATGAAATTCTGAATTAACAACTATGAAAAACGATAACTAAAAAGATAACGATTATAAAATCAAGTGATAGAGGTAGTGTTCGAGTGTTCGTCCTTGTGTGGAATCGATGTTAATAGTTGAATTCTATGTGTAATTCACTGGATGGAATTTGGTAGAAGCAATCACTAAGGCATATATCGCGTGAAGCACCTAGGATCGGGAGGATGAATAGATGCTTTCTTACCCGGGTAATCACATAACTAGGGGGTTCGACTCTACCTAAATTATACTAAACTAATCCCTAATTATGCTTTTCCACTTGAATACTAACAACCAAGCTCCTATGGCCTTCTCACTAACCACTCAAATGTTAATTCAAGCAATTAATGTAGATAAATGGGGTTCTAATGAAATTTACTCAACTCTCGTTGCGATAAACCAATATTAACTCATTCAATCGATTCCCAACCCTCGATTATACTATCTACCCCGATTAACCAACTCTCGTTGCATTAATTGAGCTTTTAATACAACCTATTAATTGAGTTCTAGCAAATGATTTATCAAAACCCATAAACCTAACCAATGAACCTACCAATGAATTCCACAATCAAAATCAAGCTAAAACATTAATTCCATCACAATTCTACAACACCCAAACACCAATATGCTTAGCCCATGGCTAGTTTAATGGAAATAAAGAAGAAAAGAGAGAAAACAAACATACCCATAGGTGTAGAGATGTAAACACACACTCATATAATAATTGTAAAGAAGGAAATACAAAACAAAATGTATTTCATATATGGAGTGTTACAATGTTTACAATGCTAAAATGCATAAAGTGCATGAGGAATACAAAAGACCCTAATCTATATTTATAGACTAAGTAACAACTAGTAGTTACTAACTAACCACTAACTATTCAAACTAACTAACAAAGGGAAGTTACAAAAGGAAACAATACATGTTTATTGTGTTTAGTATAAGCACACTACTTTATATTACCCTTTACACCCCCCCCTCAAAATGAGAGTGGATGTCAATCAACCTCATTTTGACAATGTGAGTGATGATCAATCTCCAAACGTCGAGAATCGACCGAAAACAACACAAAAATCCACCAGCCACATATGCTTCATTCTTGAGCACTTGTTAATGAAGGTACTTTGCACAGAATTTGGCAACTACCTTACCTCCATGTCCATCATAGACACCAATAATCGAATTCATCCAATCCGTGGTGAGAATTCCACAAATATTCCAAAAAAAAAATGGAATCGTGATATACACGAAAAATCGATTTCGAATCAACATGAAATCGAATATAAAACTCACAAGAATATAACTCGCAAGAAAATGAGTATTAAACTCAAGAAACTCAAAGAAAGTTAATATTAGTAACACAAGATTTGTTAGAACAATGTGAATCATTAAGAATTTGAGAAGTGGAGAGTATAGCATTGCTTATGCTTGAGTTTGAGGAATTTTTCATATCCTTCATTACAAATGTCACTTCCTCCTCATCCACTTTCAACTTGATCTCTCTATCTTTCACATCAATTGTTGCTCCCCCAGTAGCTAAGAATGGTCTCCCCAAAATCAAAGGAATTTTGGGGTCCTCTTCCATATTCATCACCACAAAATCGGCATGAAAGTTAAATTTATCCACTTTCACCACTACATCTTCTACAACCCCTTCCGGGTAAACTATGGAACGATCCGCCAATTGTAGAGTCATGTTAGTTGGCTTCATACTTCCAAGCTTCAAACGATCATACATTGAGAGGGGCATCAAATTTATGCTAGCTCTCCAAGATCACAAAGAGCTTTCTTCTTTTCTCCATTGCCCAACTCACATACCAATGTGAAGCTCCCGGGGTCTTTCAACTTTTGAGGGAGACTCTTTTGGATTAAAGCACTACATTCCATAGGAAGATTCACCGTCTCACATTCTTCCACTTTTCTTTTCTTTGAAAGAATCTCTTTCATAAATTTGGCATAAGTGGGCATCTCCTCAAGAGCCTCCAAGAAGGGTACATTCACGGTGACTTTCTTGAAAATTTCAAGAAACTTTTCAAATTTCTCAACGAGCTTCTTTCTCATAAACCGTTGGGGAAATGGTGGTGGAACAAGTGTTTTTGGAACTCCCCAACCATCACACTCTATCTTTTCTTCATACTTAATTCTCTTCTCTTGCTTCCTTAGCTTTCTTCCACTTCGGTATCCTTTCTTCTTTCTTCTCTTCTTTCTCCATCTCTTCTCTTATCCTTATTTCTCCATATCCGTCTTCATTTGGCATGCTTGGTCCCTCGTATTGAGTGCCACTACGGAGATTAATTGCCATACAATTCTCTCTAGGATTTTCTTCCGTAGTAGAAGGGAACTTGCCTTTTTTATTTCCCCCACTCGAAGAAGCAATTTGGCTCATGTGAATGTCCACGTTCTTCATTTGCTTGGCTATTGAGAGAATTTGTTCATCCAATCTATCAATATTTTGGTTTTGTTGAGCCGTCGTTTGATTATTTTGAGCTATGAAAGTGGTTAACAAGTCTTTCAAATGTGGTCTCCCCTCATTGTTTGGTGCACGAGCACCCGGATCAAATCCCGGAGAGAGAGTGAGAGCGGGCTTAGGATTTCCATAAGAGAAGTTTTCATGTTTCCGAGCATTTGGATTGTAAGGAGGATTTCCTTGGAATTGGGTTTGGGCATGTTGTTGGAAACTGTTTTGATTAGGAGGTTGGTTTGGGAAGGTTTGGTGAAAATTTCCTTGAAAATTACCTTGTTGGTATTGGGGCCTCCCCATGTACTTAGCATCCCCAACTTGGTTTAACATGTTGGGTATTTCCATTCCTCCACCAAAGTTCTCCCTTCTTTGATTGTTCTTCATCAACTCAACCTTGTCCAAGAGCATCTTGATTGTATCACCCAATGTTGTAGAGTTATTTCCAATTTGAGCAACTCTATTGGATCTATTTCCATGAATAGGCCAATCATATGTGTTGGTAGCAATTGCTTCAATGATTTCCTTTGCTACTCTTGCACTCTTTGCAAACAATTGCCCACCCACCGATGCATCAATGTATTGCCTTGAAGAGAGCCCTAATCCATTGTAGAAGAAGCTAATCGTTTGCTCTTCCGCAAACCCACGTTGAGGACATCTCCTCAAAAGACTTTGGAATCTCTCCCATGCACTATAAATGCTTTCATTCTCCCTTTGGAGAAATTGAGTAATCTCGGTCTTGCATTGAAGAGTTTTGGATGGAGGGAAGAACTTCAATAAGAACCTCTTGCTTAGCTCGTCCCATGTGGTTGCTCGGTTGTTGATCATTGAGGAAAGTCATTCCTTAACTTTATCTTTCAAGGTGAAAGAAAAAAGCCTCATCTTCAAATTGTCCTCATGTACCCCATTGATCTTCACCGTATCCGCATACTCTAAAAATCGGGACAAGTGTTGATTGGGATCTTCAAGTGGCTCACCCCCAAATTGCCTCTTTTTTAGCATTCGAATTAGACTCGGGCTAATTTCAAAGTTGTTGGGAGCAATCGGAGGGCGCTCAATTCCATCATAGCACCTTTGAACCGGGGGTTCAAAGTAATCCCGAATGCTCGTTTCCCGCTCCAATGACTCGGTTATCGATAGAAGGGTGAATGATGTTTTGATTGTTGTTGTTTTCTTGATTATCCGCCATTGCTCTCTCTCGTTCAAGTCTTTGATTCCGATCTCGATTTCTTCTTTGTGTCGTGGCTTCGATCTCTAAATCAATAGGAATATGATCAATTCCACTTGCTCTTGTGTTCATGCACCTATAGAATCAACCAAGTATCAATTTCCAAAGTCAAATCAAACAAAGAACTTACTAACAAGAAAAATAAAATTACTAGTAATCAAGACCAACAAACACTAAGTCTCCGGCAACGGCGCCAAAAACTTGACACGTATTTTTCAACACTCACCTCTCAAGTGTAAGAGGATCCTCGTAGTAAAAGTAAATGCCCGATTAAATTATCGAACCACGAGACTAGGTTGATCAAGTAGCCTTAGTGTGTATGTTGTTCTTTGAATATAGTAAAGAGTCATGGTTTGTGCAAAGAAATGTAAATGAAATTCTCAATTAACAACTATGAAAAATGATAACTAAAAAGATAACGATTAAAATCAAGTGATGGAGGTAGTGTTCGAGTGTTCGTCCTTGTGTAGAATCGATGTTAATAGTCGAATTCTATGTGTAATTCATTGGATGGAATTTGGTAGAAGCAATTTGACATATATCGCGTGAAGCACCTAGGATCGAGAGGATGAATAGAGGCTTTCTTACCTGGGTAATCACACAACTAGGGGGTTCGACTCTACCTAAATTATACTAAACTAATCCCTATTTATGCTTTTCCACTTGAATACTAACAACCAAGGTCCTATGGCCTTCTCACTAACCACTCAAATGTTAATTCAAGCAATTAATGTAGATAAATGGGGTTCTAATGAAATTTACCCAACTCTCGTTGCGATAAACCAATATTAACTCATTCACTCGATTCCCAACCCTCGATTATACTATCTACCCCGATTAACCAACTCTCGTTGCATTAATTGAGCTTTTAATACAACCTATTAACTGAGTTCTAGCAAATGATCTATCAAAACCCATAAACCTAATCAATGAACCTACCAATGAATTCCACAATCAAAATCAAGCTAAAACACTAATTCCATCACAATTCTACAACACCCAAACACCAATATGCTTAGCCCATGGTTAATTTAATGGAAATAAAGAAGAAAAGAGAGAAAACAAACATACCCATTGTTGGTCCTGAAAGGAGTATATAACAAGTGTATGGGGGGGGGGAATACACTTGTTTGCAAATTCTTTTCAAACTTTAATCAAACCAGATATCAGCAATGTTGTCTTGGACAATTCTGCTGAAGATGTATAACCTTTTCAAAGATAACCAAGCCACTAAGCACTATTGAGTACTTAGTTGAATGAGTATCTAAGTTGGTTATATGTGCGGAATTAGTGGTTGGCCCTTTAGTTTAAACTCTTTTAAGTTCTGAAATCACTTAAGCAATATAATCCAGTTTTCAGGGAACTTGTCCAATACAGTTTTTGCACAGTCTTGAATATATGTTCTTTGAAAGATCAGTTTTGTGTGCAGTGTTGTATGTATGAGAGTACTTTGAAAGTAAATCAACACAAGAGTTTATAGTGGTTCAGAGACTCAA